>CAUJRU010000492.1:0-590164 GCA_963277665.1 Viscum album
GGTTAATTAGTGTTTTAACATTTTTTATGGTTTCATGGATTTTAGGGGGTTTAGATAATTTTTGGGTTTTTAGGGTTTGGGGGGTTTAGGGGTTAAAGGGTCTAAATTTTAATTGGTTTTTATGGCTTTTTTGGTTTTTTGGGTTTTTATGGTTTTTTAAGATTTTATTGTGTTTTACTATTTTTAGATGTTTTTAAGGATTTCTATGGTTTTTAGGGTTTTGGTTTTTTTCAGTGTTTTTATGTTTTTTTTGTTTTTATGGGTATTTAGGATTTTTAGGTTTTTTAAGTATTGGGGGGGGGGGTTATGAGGTTTTAGGTGTTTTTGAATTTTTCTAGAATATTAGATGTTTTAGGGGGGGGTTAACTTTCTTATGGGTTATAGGGTTTTTAGATATTTTTTAGGATTTTTAATTAAATTCTCATTTAGGGTTTATTTAAGGATTTATGGGTAATTAGGATTTTTCTGGAATTTAGTGTGTTTTAGAGTTTTTAGTTGTTTTGTGGTTTTTGGTGTTTTTTGGGTTTTAGTGTTTTTAGGGGTTTTGGGGTTTTAGTGGTTATAGGAAGTTTTAAAGGTTTTTTATGGTTTTAGGGATTTTTAGGGTTTTAAGGATTTTAGAGTTTTAATGGCTTTTAAGGTGTTTTAGTAGTTTTAAGGTTTTCATGAATTTTGTCTTTTTACAGTTTTAGGGTCTCTTATTTTTTGTAAGGTATTTAGTTTTTTTACTTATAAATGTTTTTTGGGTTCCTAGGGGTTTGAGGGTTTTAAGGTCATTTTTTAAGCTTTTTAGTGTCTTTGAAGGATTATAAAAGGGATTTGGGTGTTTTGGCAGTTTTTGGGATTTTAGGGCCATTTATGGGTTTTTATTATTTTTATGTGTCATTTTAGGGTTTTTAGGATTTTTAGTGTCCTTTATGGTTTTATGGTTTTTATGGTTTTTAGATCACTTCAGTATTTTTAGGGTTTTATTTGTTTTAGGATTTTAATGGTTTTTTTAATTTTTATGGTTTTTAGGTTTTTTGGGGTTATAGGGTTATTTGATAGTTTTTAGGGTATTGGGTTTTTAGTATTCCCTTTGGTATTTATTTTTTAATAGTTTTTTGGTTTTTTGGTTTTTTAAAGCTTTTCATGTTTTTCATGTTTTTATGGTTTTCAGTGGTTTTAGGGGCTGTGGGATTTTTTCTTAGGTTTTTGGTGTTTTTTGGGTTTTGGTTTTTTTAACAGTATATAGGGTGTTTAGTGGGTTTTATGGTTTTTTTGTGGGTTTTCAAGTATATTTTGGATTTTTAATGTGTTTAGAGATTTTTAGGTTTTTTAGTTTTTAGGGTTTTTAGGTGGTTTTAGTGGTTTTACGGGTTTTATGTTTTTTTAACATTTTAAAAGGTTATATATAGTTTTTTAGGATCAAATATATTTTAGGGTTTTTTTGGGTTTATAGTTTTTCTCTGTTTTAAGGGTTTAAAAGGGTTTTAGGGTATTTCATAATCTGTATGGTCTTTCATGGTTTTTAGAGACTTTTAGGGATTTATAAAGTAGTATAGTGTTTGTAGGGTTTTTAGGGGCGTATAGGGTTTTTTTTGGTTTTTTGGTTTTTGATTTTTTTTGAACTTTTAGAGATTATAGGGTTTTAAGAGACTTTTTGGTCATTTTTAGGTTCTTTTGGGGGTTTTAGTTTTTTTTTGATCATTTAAGATTTTTAGGGTTTTTGGGTGTTTAGGTATTTTTATCAATTTTTGGGTCCTTTTCGTTTTTTAGGTTTTATTGGGGGTTTTATGTTTTTATATTTTTTTAGAGTTATTATCATTTTTGTGTTTTTATGTTTTTTTGGGTTTTAGGGATTTAGTGGTTTTTATGTTTTTTAGGGTTTTAGATTTTTTATTGTTTTTTTGGGTTTTTGGAGTTTTTAGGGTCTTTTAGGGGGTTTTAGTGGTTTAGTATTTTTTACTGTTTTAGGTTTTTTATGGTTTTTATGGTACTTAGGGTCTCTTAGCATTTTTACATTTTTTTTGGGTTTTTAGGGTTTTGGAAGGGGGTTAGTGTTTCTAGGGTCATTTAGGGTTTTAATATTTTTAGGGAAAATTAATGGTTGTAGGGTTTTTAAGGGATTTTAGGAGGGTTTTAGGTGTTTTAATGGTTTTTAGGTTACATTAGGCTTTTATATAGTATTTAGGGTCCCCTTGAGTTTTTAAGGCCTTTAGGGTCCTTTGGGGATTTTTAGTGTTTTTAGGTTCCTTTATGGTTTTAACAGTTTTTAGTGACTTTTTATATTTTTAGGATTCGTAGGGTCCTTTAATATTTTTATGAATTTTAGAGTTTTTTATGTGTTTTTGCTGTATTTTATTATCTTTTAGGGTTATTTTAGAGGTTTTATGTTTCTTTTGTGGGTTTTTGGTTATTACAGACTTTTAGGGTTTTTAGGGTTTTAGGGTTTTTAGTTTTTTAGGGTTTTTAGTTTTTATGGGTTTTAACTTCCATTTGTGGGGTTGGTGGGGTTTTGGGGGTTTTGCAGGGTTTTATAGGTTTTAGGGGTTTTAGAGTTTTTAGGGATTTTAGGGTTTTTAACGTTTTTGGGATTCTTTAGGGTTTCGTGGTTTTATTGTTTTTTGGTTCCTTGGTGTTTTTAGAATTTGAAGGGATTTTTGTTTTTTATGAATTTATTGGGTTTTGGGGTTTTTAGGGTTTCAAGGGTTTTATGGATTTGAGGGAATTTAGGTACTTCAGGTTTTTTAGGGGTTGTTAGTGTTTTTAGTGTTTTATGAATTTTTAGGGGGTTTTATGATTTTAGGGTTCCTTTATTGGGTTTTAGGGGTTATTAGTGTTAATGAGGGGTTTCTTTTTTGCTTTTTAGGGTTTTTAGTTGTTTTAGTGATTTTAGTTATTTTGAGGATGTTATGGGGGTTTTAATGGGTTTCAGGGGTTTAAGGGATTTTAAGGCGTTTTTAGGGTTTATAAAGGTTTTGAGGATTTTATAGGGTTTTAGAAGTTTTTGGATTTTTACAGATTTTTAGTGGCTTTTAGGGGTTTAGGGATTTGAGGGGGTTTTAGGGAATTTTAGGTTTTTAACGATTTTAGAAACTTCTGAGGGTTTTTAGGGGTTTTCAGGGTTTGTATGGGTTTTAGGGAATCTTTGGAATTCTTATTTTTATGGTCTTATTGAGAATTGTTTTTGGGTTTTTAGAATTTTATTGATTTAATGGTGTTTTAAATTTCTAATGGATTTTATGTTTTTATTAGATCATTTAGGTTTTTATGGGGTTTTATATATTTCTTAATTTTTCTAGGGTCTTTTTCGGTTTTTTGGGCTTTTATCATTTCTTAGAGTTTTTTGGGTCCTTTTAGGGTTTTATGGTTGTTTAGGGTGTTTTTGGGGTTTTTAGGGACTTTTAGTCTTTTTAGGGGGTTTTCAAGGCCTTTTACAGATTTTATGATTTCCAAGGATCTTTTTTCGATTTTAGAAATTTTATGGTTTTTAAGGTCCTTTTGGGTTTTATGTTTTTAGAGAATTTTAGGGGTTTTAGGGTATTTTATGGACTTTTGGTTTTTAGTTTCCTTTTTGGTTTTTGGGGTTTTTAAAGTTTTTAAGGCTTTTATGGTCTTTTAGGTGTTTACTGGTTTTTATAGAATTTTTGGTTTTTTTGGGATTTGGGTCGTCTAGGGTTTTACGTTATTTTAGAAGTTTTAGTGGTCTTAATGATTTGGTGGATTTAGGGTTTTAGGGGTTTTTTAGATTTTAGGGTTTTTATTAGTTTGTTAGGATTTTAGGGCTTTTAGTTTTTTTAGAATTGTTAATATTTTTAGAGTTTAAGGTGTTTTTAGTGTTTTTAGGATTTTATATGGTTTTAGGGTTTTATGGTATTCAGTATTATAGGGCAAGGAAGATGCAAGGATCGGGCTATTCCCGACCCCCCAAAATTTTATTAATAAAATAGAAGCAGCAGACAAGGGATGGGAGGGGTCAAACGACCCACACCCAAATACCCTTTATGGTTTTCAATGGTTTTAGGTTTTTAAGGGTGTTTATCCGTTTTTTAGGGTTTTAGGTTTTCTAGTGTTCCTAGTACTTTTTGGGGGTTTAAGGGTATTTATGTTGTTTTTAGGGTTGGGGGGGGGGGTTGTGTTTTTTAGTGTTTTTTTTTCTTTCATAGAATTTTTTGTGTTTTAGTGTTTAAAGTTTATTATGGTTTTTAGGGTTTTAGGGGTTTAAATTGGTGTTAAGGTTCTTAGGGGTTTTTGAGTTTATTATGGTTTTTATTTTTTTTTATGGTTTTTAGAGTTTTAGGGTTTTTTAGGTGTTTTTAGGTTTTTGGGTTTTTAGTGTTTTTGGTGTTTTTTGGTTTTTTTTGATGTTATGATTTTCAAAGCCTTTAAAACATTTTTAGGATTTCTAGGTTTTTTAGGGGATTCTATTTTTTTTACATAGTAATTTTAAAAATTTTAGTGTCTTTGAGGGTTTTTAGGATTTTTATGACCATTTAGGGTTTTATTATGGTTTTTTGGTCTTTGTGGGGTTTTAGGGTTTTTAGTGTCATTAAGGTGTTTTAGACAGTTTTAGGTTCTTTTAGGGTTTTCTCAGGGTTTTTATGGCCCATTATGGTTTTAAGGTGTTTTTAGGATCCCTTATTATTTTTAGAGTTTTTAGTGTCCATTTTGGGTTCTAGGGTTTCTTGGGGTTTATTTGGATTTTTAAGGGTTTTAGGGTTTTTATGGTTTTTATGGTGTTTAGTGATTTTGAGTATATTTGTTGGTTTTAGGGGTTTAAGGGTTTTACAACATTTTAGTGTTCCTATTAATTTTAGGTTTTTAGTGTTTTTATGGTTTTAAATGGTTTTAGTGTTATTTAGAGTTTTTTGTGTTTTTATGTTTTTAGTGTTTTTAATGTTTTAGGGTTTCCAGGGTCTTTTTTGGATTTTTAATGGTTTTTAGGGTTTTTGAGTGTATTTTGGCATTTTTAGGGTTTTAAGGTAGTATTTTTGGTTTTTAGAGTTTTCGAGTGTATTTCAGAGTTTTTTTGGATTTTTGCAGTTTTAAATTTTTTTAGGGTCTTTTAGGGGCTTTACAGGTTTTAAGGGTTTTTAGTACTTTTTAGGGGTGTTTAGGGTTTTTATGTTTTTTTAAGACTCTTCACGATTTTTTAGGTTCTTTATGTTTTTTAGGGTATATTTAATTTTTTAGTACCCTTTAGGTTTTTTTAGGGTTTTATGGTCCATTAAGGTTTTAACAGTTTTTAGGGTCATTTAGAAGTTTTAGTGATTTTCGGGCCCTTTAGGGTTTTTAGAGTTTTTAGAGACTTTTAAGGTTTTTAGAGTTTTTATGGTTTTTAGGGATTTTAGTGTCATTCATTTTATTTCATTTTATTGGGTCTTTTAGGGTATTTTAGGATTTCTATAGTTTTTAGAGTCCTTTATGGTTTTGCGGGTTTTTTGTGGTTCTTTGGTTTTTTTGGATTTTAGGGTTTTTAGAGTGATTTTGTATTTTTATGGGTTTTTAAGGTTTTAGTGTTTTTTATGGTTTTAGGGTTTTTTTATTTATAGGGATTTTTAGATGTTTTTGGGAGTTTTTGGGTTTTTTAGGGACCTTTAGGGGTATTTTGTGGGTTTTAGAGTTTTAGAAATTTTTTGGATTTTTAATACTTTTAATGGTGTTTTGGACTATTTTAGGGGTTTTTAGTGTTATTTATGTTTTTAGTGTTATTTTGTTTTTAATATTTTCAAGTGTTTTTATTTTTTAGTACTTTTTAGGGGTTATAGGAGGTTTTAGGAGTCTGAATGGTTTTTAAAGATATTAAGGATTTTATGGTTTTTAGGAATTTTAAGGGTTTTAGCCGATATAGGGGTTTTAATGTGGTTTAAAGTACTTTTAGGTTGTTTATGTTCTTAGGGTTATTACAAGTTTTATGGGATTTTAAGGGTTTCTAGAGTTTTTTTCCTCGGAGATTTTTAATAATTTTTAGGGTTTTAGGGGTTTTTTGGGGTTTTAGAGGTTTTAAGGGGTTTTATGGGTTTGGGGGTTTTCATGGATTTTTAGGGGTTTTTTTTATTTTTATGGGTTCTAGGGGGTTTTATGTTTTTTAGGGTTTTTAGGTTTGTAGTGTTTTTAGTAGGGTTTTAGGTTTTTCAAATTATTTTTTCAGTTTTTTAGGGTTCTGGTGGTTTCAAGTGTTTTTAGGGTTTTTTTTTTGTTTTAACGGTTTTTATGGATTTTTAGGATTTTAATGGTTTTAGGATTTTTTTAGGTATTTAGGGTTTTAGTGGTTGTAGGGAGTTTTAGTGTCATTATGGGTTTTATGGGTTTTATAGATTGTTATGAGTTTTTAGTGTTTTTAGTGATTTAAGGGTTTTAGGGTGTTTAGGGTTTTTGGGGTTTTCTATGGGTTTTAAAGGATTTTTAGGTTTTTCATTGTTTTCATGAATTTTAGGGGTTTTTTTTACATTTTTAGATAAATATTGTTTTTAAGGGGTTTAGGTTTTTAGTTTTTTTGGTTTTTAGAACATTAAGAAGTTTTTATCATTTTCGAGGATTTTTTTAGAGTTTTTAGGGTTTTTAGGACTTCTCAGGATTTTAGCAGTTTTACAGGTTTTAGGTATTTAAGAGGTTTTATGGGTGTTTAGTATTTTTCTACTATTTTGAGGTATTTTTAGGGATTTTAGGGTTTTCCATGTTTTTTGGGGATTTAATAGTTTTTATGGCTTTTATGAGTTTTAAGGTTTTTAGGATTGTATGAAAATCTATTAGAATTTTTGTGGTTTTCGGACTTCTAGGGTTTTTGGGTGTTTAATGGTTTTAGGGTATTTTAGGGTTTATATATTGTTTTAGGTTATTTTAGCGTGTTTTATAGTTTTTATGGTCTTTTATGGGTTTTTATAGATGATTTTGGTTTTAAGGGTTTTAAGGGTTTCAGTTTTTTTGGGATTTTAAGGGTTTTAGTTTGTATGGGATTTTAGGTGATTTGGGTGTTTGGGGGTTTTTAGGGGTTTTTATGGTTTTAATGATTTTTAGGGTTTTAATGGGTTTCTAGGGTTTTTAGGGGCTTCATGGTTTTAACGGTTTTATGTTTGTTTTGGGTTTTAAAGGTTTTCTTAGAATTTTCGCCGGTTTTTATGGTTTTTAGAAAATTTTCATGTTTTTGGGATTTTTAGGGGTCAGCATGGGTTACTATTTGGTTTTATGGGGTTTTAGGGTTTTTATATATTTTACATAATTTTGGTATTTTATGGTTTTGAGGATTTTATGGGATTTTAGGATTTTTAGAGTTTTTTTGAGGTTTTTTAGTTTTTTTGTTTGTTAGGTTTTTAAGGGTTTTAAAGGATTATAGGGTTTTAAAGGGGATTTAGGGTTTTCAAGGGGTTTTACGGTTTCTTATGATGTTTTATAGCTTTTTAATATTTTTAATGTTTTTGTGTCCTAATTTTATTTTTAGAGGTTTTTTGAGTTTTTTAGTATTTTTAGTGGTTTTAGTGGTTTTAGAGGTCTCATTTTTTGTATTTTAGTGGGTTTTGGGTTTTAAGGGTTTTTAGGAGTTTTTAGGGTCTTTTAGGGGGGTTTTAGGTTCTTTTTTGGGTTATAGGGTTTTTACGTAATTTTTGAGTGTTTTAGGGGTTTGTGGAATTTAAGTGTGTTTTTTTGTTATTTGGGTTTTTTTGGGGGTTTAGGATTGTTTAGGGATGTTAATGGTTTTGGTGTAATTTTATGGTTTTCAAGGGGTATTAGTGTTTTTAGTTTTTTTAGATGTTTTCAGGTTTTTAGGGTCTTTTTGAGTTTTAGGTCTTTTAGGGCTTCAGGGGGTTTTAGGGGTTTAGGGTTATTAGTGTATTTAAGTGTTTTATGGATTTCATAGGTTTTTTAGTTTTATTAGGGTTTTATTAGTATTTTATATGGTTTTTAGGGTTTTTAAAATTTTAGGGATATTAGGGTATTTAAGGGGTTTTATGGGTTTTTAAGGGTTTCAATTTTTTAGGGGTTTAAGGGTTTATTGGTTTTTAAGGGGTTTTGGGATTTTTCTTATTTTTAGTGGTTTTAATGGTTTTTTTGTTTTTGGCATCTTAATGATTTTAGGGCCTTTGTGGGATTTTTTTTTGTTTTTTAGGGTTTTAGGGGGTTTTAGGTATTTCTGGGTGTTTTTAGGGTTTTTTGTGGGGGGTTAGGGTTTTTTTGGTTTTCTTTCAATTTTTAGGGTGTTTAAAGGGTTTTATAAATCCTTTAGGATTTTTTTGGTCTTTTAGGGGTTTTTGGTTCTTTTAAGGTTTTAGGGTTTTTAGGACAAGGAAGATGCGAGGGTCGGGCGATTCCCGACCCCCCCCCCCCCAAATTTATTAGAAAGAAAAAAGAGACACAACAGAAAAGGGGGGAGGGGTCAAATGACCCACACCCAAAAACCCTTAACAACCCAAGACAAATACGCCAAAAAAAGAAAAATCAAAAAAAGAAAAAAGCACACAAAGACAAACAAATTCCCCAGAATCACCTCACATCCAAACAGAAACCAATGTCCAGCAACGTCTGAACCATCAGCCACATCCCACTTCATAATTTCCAGCCTCCAACATCTCCTCATCCCAGCACCCCGTTTCAGTTCCAGCAACAAACAGCACCAATTCCAATCAACACAGCCATAGAAGTCTTCCAACACGAACCACCTCCAAACCTTAAGGAGAGCATCAGCCAATAACCAACAGCTCAACAACCATCAACCATTACCTCCAAACCAAAAATCATCCAGAAACCAGAAAATGGCACCAAATAACACCCATTCAAAGAAAAACAAACCATTAACAGCAGCTCCCATATCCGACATACGATATATAAAACAACCAGCAACACAGGACCACCATCGCCCATGCCCCAGACCAACAAATTCATTGCATGCCAACTTATCAGCAAGTAGTAACCAACACCGAAGTCTCCAATACCCAGAAAATCCTTTCACACCTTGAAAGAAAGCAGCATCACACCACCAAACTCTCGCAATGGCATAAACCACTTGCCACAATAGCAGCACAAAAAACAAGCAAACCAAAGCCATCACAACCAGAAAGGCAGAACAAATGCCTCCAGCCAAATGCACAGCCCATCAAATAGCCCAAACCATCTACGAACTAGACCAAAATTGCTGGTAAGAAATGCACCCACAAAGCAGAGTCTAACTGAAGCTACGATCTACCAGCACACCAGAAAAGAACAACCATCGTAGGAACAGAAGCAAAAAACAAGGCCAAGGGACGAACCTGGATCTTCTTCGCAGACTTAAACCAAGAACATGTGAGCCCCCATAGAACCGGAGCAAGCACGAAGTCACCAAGCCGACACTAAAACTTCTGCATCCATGAACGACCAACACATCTCCAGAGAATCCACCACAAATCTTCTAAGCTCGGATCCGTGAGGGTAAAGGCAGATCGGAACCCTGATGATCGAGAGAGGAACCATCCGTGTGAAAGAGGCCCACGACCCCGCCGACCAGCTCGCGGAAACCCCATATCTAAAAAGTCAACGCTGGTCTACAGCTGAAAACCCAAGGGGATACCCATGCCCATGGCGTCATCGGCTTCAAAACGCTCCAGAACGAAACAAACTGAAGGCCGCAAAACCACCAATGCCATCTGATCACAAACGAGCAAACAAGACATATCCAAAACTAAAATCCAAACTGTGTAGGGGAGACTAAGTTATTGTAGATTGAAAGAAACCACCTTCTTCAGATAGTAGCACGCCGCCTGAGAAGACCGACGCTGAGATCTGAGAAGAAACGAGAATCTGAGATCAACGATCTGAGCAGAAACCATAAGTAAACCTGGAGGAAGCAGCGAGTGGGAGAGAGAGCCAGGAGAGTGCACCACCATCTTTCTTCTAGGGTTTTAGGGGTGTTAGGGGTTTTTTCAAAGGTTTTTTATGGTCTTTAGTGGGTTTAGAGGTTTTTATGGTTTTAGGGGGGGGGGGGTTTAGGTTTTTTTGGGGATTTTAATTGTTTTTAGTTTTTTATGGGTCTTATGGTCTTTAGTAATTTTAGGAGTTTTTTCGGTATTTTAGGTTTTTAGGTTGTTAGGGTTATAGGGGTTTTAGATATTTCAAGTGTTTTTAAAAAAAATCAGTATTTTTAGTGGTTTTTATAGTTTTTAAGATTATTTTTGGATTTTTATGGTTTTAGGATTTTTATGATTTTTATGATTTCCTAGATATTTTTAAAGTCTTTACAGTTTTGTGTCTTTTTATCAATTTATTGGGGATTTTGGTATTTTTAGGAATTTAATAGTTTTTTTAAAATTATTATTATTTTTGTTTGTTTATGGTTCTTAATTATTTCTAATGCTTTTAGTGGTTTTAGGGACTTTTTTGTTTTATGGTTTTTTGGGATAGTTTAAGAGGTTTTTGGGTGTTTTTTGGGTTTTGGTGTTTTTTTTAGGTTTTTAGGGTTTTTTGGATTTTAGGGGGTTTTAGGGGTATTAGTGGTATTTTTGGGTTTTTTAGGGATTTCAAAGGTTTTATTCATTTTTTGGGTTTTATTGTTTTTAAGGTGTTTTTTCCTTTTGATGTTTTTTCTTGTGTTTTGATGGTTTTTTAGCGTGTTTTGGATTTAGGAGATTTAGGTTTTTGAGGGTTTTTATATTTTTTAGTGTTTTTAATGGGTTTTAGTGTCTTTGAAGTTTTTTAATTGGGTTTTTAAGTTATAAGGGTTTTATTTTTTAAGTTTCCTTTGAGGTATTTTAGTGTTTTTAATAACTTTTATGGTTTTTAGTGTTTTTAGTGTTCTTTATGGTTTTTAAGATCCTTTATATTTTTAGACATTTTTTTGTTTTTAATGGGTTTTTACTATTTTTGTTTTTTAGGCTTTTAAAGGGGTTTTAGGGCCTCTTTACGGGGTTTTAGGGTTTTAGGGTTTTTTTTGTAGTTTTTAGTGTTTTTGGGAGTTTAAAATTCTTTATATTTTTAGGGTTTTTTGGTTTTTTGTGTTTTATAGTTTTTTATATTTATATATTTTTAGGTTTTAACGTGTTTTGATGGGTTTTTATATTAGGGAATTTTTTAGGTTTTAGGGATTCTATGTATTTTAGTGGTTCTTTTGGGTTTGTTTTGGTTTTTTTTTGTGTTTTTAAAATTTTTAGGGTTTTTAGTGGTTATAGATTTTTTTATTATTTTAAATATTTTTTAGGGATTAGGATTTTTAGGATTTTTCTTATTTATTATGGTTTTTAAGGTTTTATGGTTTTTATGTTTTTTAGAGTTTTTAGGAGTTTTAGGTTTATCATTGTTTTAAAATGTTTTATGGTTTTTAGGGTTTCCATATTTTTTTTTGGTATTTTAGTGTTTTTATTATTTTATGCTTTTTATGGTTTAAAATGTTTTTTAGGTTCATTCAATTTTTTTATTGTGTCATAATATTTTTAGAGGTTTTCACATTTAATGGTTTTAGAATTTTTTAGGTTTTGACGGTATTTTCTGTTTTTTTGTGTTTTTATGGGTTTTAGTATTATATAATATTTTAGGTTTTCTCTTTTGAGTTTCAGGGTAATTTAGGGTTTTTTGGACCTTTTATGGATTTGTATGGGTTTCGATATTTCTAGGGTTGTTTTAAAGTTTTTAGGTTTTTAGGGTTTTAGGTGTTTTTATAGTATTATGTTTTTTAGGGTTTCACAGGGGGGTTAGGGTTTTAATTATATTTTACTTATTTTTAGGTTTTTAATTTTTTTAGAGTTTTATAGGGCTTAGTGGTTTTAAGGTACTTTATCGGTTTTAGGGTTTTAGGGTTTTTAAATGTTTTTGTAAAGACCCGTAAATTTCAAGGAAATTTTTTTTTCTTAATTTTCTTTGGAATTTTTCAAGAGCGCAGTCTCTGACGGCACCTGATTCCGAGGCCCGGTGTGCCCGGAATCATTTTCCAAAGTTTTGGCTCGGGTACGTTCAGTGAATGGACGAGCGAGTTTTTCTAACTTTTGAACCGGTGCCCGGAATCGAATTCTGAGGGCACCGATGAAATCGCAGCACCGGTATTCGCTTAGAAACGCCTCTTCCGGAGTTGCGTTTGCTCGGGTGTGGTTTTTAATTTTCGGACTTAAAGTTAAGAAATAAAATAATTTTTCGACAACTTTATTTTATTTCACTTAAGCCACTTGGAAGCCACTTGAAGCCACTTAAAGGCGGCTTGAACTAAGTTGAACCGGATAGGATGCTATCCAGAAATATCCTACCCCCTTTGTAGGATATTTGTGAGGTAGGGCCCGCACGAGCCCCGCCGTTTCTTTCCGCAAAGTAACGCACCCGCGAAAACCCGTCATTATGAAAGTCAACTGACGCGTTTTCTAAATTCTTAATAGACCATTTAATTGGGCGGTTTATTTTGTAAATTAAATGAGCTGTTTCTTTCGTTGAATTAATTCAACGAATTGATGGGTCGTTTCTTACCCTTTTTCGTGTGTTGGCATAATAATAAAATAAGACCAACCAATTTCTTTTGGAGGATTAGTCGTTGAGAGAGGATCCTTGAACCTTCAGCCTCCTTTGCGAAGAACGCGAAGAACGCGAAGAACACGAAGAACGCCGAACCCGGAAATCGACGACGCGACACCGTGATCCGCAACGCCGACAACGTTCTTCTGCGACGTCTCTTCCTCCGCGACGGATCTTCGATCGGCTGCTTGAGTTCGCCGACTCAACGCCGGATTCCGCGACGACGCGTCGCCTCCCTGCGACGATGCGGCGATCCCTCTCTTCCGCGACGAGCTTTTCCGCGAAGAACGCCCGCGCGCGACGATCAACGAGGTATGGATTTTATATTTTTGGAAATAACCCTCCTTATATTCCCGTGAACATTCTTTAAAAATTAAAGAACCGGAATCAAAGAAACAATTTTATTTTATTAAAATTGTTGGTTCATGTGTTGAAAATTTTATTTTTCCCCCGTTTGTTTATCTCTAACGCGGAGGGTGCGGGCCAAACGAACACGGCCCGACGACCCTCCGCCTTTCTTCGTTTTGTGCGGATTCGACGGGGCGACGACGGAACGTGCCGCAACTGATGTTTGACGATCCCGCAGTGAAGAACGAGTCCCGGGAGGAGCAATGGCGTAGACGGGAAGAGAATCGGACCACCGGAACGATCCTGGTGGCCCGCGGAACTCGCCGGCGGCGTGGGTCGTCGGCGCGGCGGCGCCGGCAGCCGGGAGCGGCGGCGCCCCGGCGCGCCGCCGGACAGGCCGCCGCGACTCAGCACGGCGGCGGTGGCACCCGCGGACCTGCGGCCGCGCGGGTCCGGTGCCCTCGGACGCGACTGAAGCCACGTCCCGACTCAGCGCGGCCCCACGCGGGGGGCCGTGGCACCACCAGGCCGCGGGGGCGGCGCCCCGCGTGCCTCGGCCGTTCGGGCCCGCTCGGCCGAACCGGGCCGGGCCGGTCCGACCGGCCGGGCCGTGCCCTGGCCGGACCGGACTGGGTCGGACCGGGTCGGGTCGACCCGGTTCGGCCGGCTCCCGGGGGGGGGGGGGGGGTCGGGCCGGGTCGGCCCGGGCCCGTACCCCCGTCTTCGGACGGTCTTCGTTCAAACGCCCGTAACTTGAGCTACGGGCCTCCAAACGAATCGCCGTCAGCGGCAGCACGATCCTTGGATCGAGACGGTCGTTTCGGTATATCGCACTCAAGGTTTCGGAGTACCTTGGGTTCGGCCGGGTTGGTTCGTACACGAAACCAACCGGGCCCTCGGAGCGGAAACGCTCATATCTTGAGCTACGGACGTCCGATTGACGTGCCGTCAGCTTTGTTAGTTTCCTCTTAGTGATACGGATCTTTTGGCTCACTCCGCCCGAGGTTTGGACGCAAGTGGAGTACGGTCGGGTGAGTTTTGCCTTAAAAACCAACCGGGCCCCTGGGACGAAAAAGCCAATAAATCTCAGACCGAGCGTCCGATTGACGCGCCGTCTGTTGCGTTGAGTTCCTCTTGATGAGACAGAACTTTTGGCATCCTCCGCCCGAGTTTTGGATGCAGATGGATAGTGGCCGGGTTGGATTGCACTGAAATCCAACCGGGCCCCTGGGACGAAAAAACCAATAACTCTCAGACCGGGCGTCCGATTGACGCGCCGTCTGTTGCGTTGAGTTCCTCTTGATGAGACGGAACTTTTGGCATTCTCCGCCCGAGTTTTGGATGCAGATGGATAGTGGCCGGGTTGGATCGCACTGAAATCCAACCGGGCCCCTGGAACGGAAAAGCTGATATTTTTCAGACCAGACGTCCGTTTGACGAACCGTCAGCGGAGTTGGTGATCACGTTGAAAAACGGTCCCTATGAGTATACCCTATGAGTGTTCGGGGTATAGTTGAGTTACGGCCGGATTGGTTCGCACACGAAACCAACCGGGCCCCTGGGACAAAAAGGCTAATAACTCACAGACCGGGCGTCCGATTGACGCGCCGTCTATTGCGTTGAGACCCCTATGACGAGGTGGTCCTTTGAGATACTTCCTTGCGGGACTTTGTGATACTTGGAGTATCGACCAGTAGCTCGTGGAGCGGACCCTCCCGGAGACGAGCGGGCGGAGCACGGAGACCGTGTAGCTGACTGAGACCCGACGACTGCTGATCGAACGACTCGGTGTGTTACAGAGGTGCGCTTGGTTGTAGCGGCACATGGGAGCGCTTGGTTGTAGCGGCAGACCCACGACAGAGGTGCGCTTGGTTTGTAGCGGCACATGGGAGCGCTTGGTTTGTAGCGGCAGACCCTCGACAGAGGTGCGCTTGGTTGTAGCGGCACATGGGAGCGCTTGGTTGTAGCGGCACACCCACGACAGAGGTGCGCTTGGTTGTAGTGGCACATGGGAGCGCTTGGTTGTAGCGGAAGACCCACGACAGAGGAGCGCTTGGTTGTAGCGGCACATGGGAGCGCTTGGTTGTAGCGGCAGACCCACGACAGAGGTGCACTTGGTTGTAGCGGCACATGGGAACGCTTG
The DNA here is from genome assembly GCA_963277665.1 of Viscum album. Classification (NCBI taxonomy): domain Eukaryota; kingdom Viridiplantae; phylum Streptophyta; class Magnoliopsida; order Santalales; family Viscaceae; genus Viscum; species Viscum album. The sequence goes on from CAUJRU010000492.1 coordinate 14,933, forward strand.
GTTGTAGCGGCAGACCCACGACAGAGGTGCGCTTGGTTGTAGCGGCACATGGGAGCGCTTGGTTGTAGCGGCAGACCCACGACAGAGGTGTGCTTGGTTGTAGCGGCACATGAGAGCGCTTGGTTGTAGCGGCAGACCCACAACAGAGGTGCGCATGGTTGTAGCGGCACAGGGGAGCGCTTGGTTGTAGCGGCAGACCCACGACAGAGGTGCGCTTGGTTGTAGCGGCACATGGGAGCGCTTGGTTGTAGCGGCAGACCCACGACAGTGGTGCGCTTGGTTGTAGCGGCACATGGGAGCGCTTGGTTGTAGCGGCTGGCCCGCAATACTCGATAGGTGGAGTACTACAGCAGTCTTAAGTTAGTGAGCAGTACCTCGGAGTTGTGACAGGACCACTGTACACTCCAGAGACGGATCTCTTCAGCAGTTACGGTTTCGATGATGAAAATCCTGGTTTGAGCTGAGACTTTTGACCTTGTGTTTGCCTCATGATTGAGATGGGTTACTTGATAACTTAGGTATATGTATGGGAATATATCTAAGTAGAGGTTATCTGTTGAGATCTTCTTGTGGTTATCCTTGTTGGTTTTAGTGAGACCTTGAGGGTCTCGGGGTCCCTACTGAGTATCATTATACTCACCCCTGCACGGGCTATGCCCGCACTACGTTGTGTTGGTTGCAGACGACAGACATCGTTGATCGTGGCAGAGGCTTGTAGAGCAGGACGGTACCTGGAGGTGGACCACTGGGCGGGACGTGCTCGGAGCGGACGACGGGACCCGAGGAGCATTGGAGCTATCTGTACCCACCCTTCAGGTGGGATTTCTAGTGGACAGCTCGGTGTAGCGGCTTTTACTTTACAGTTGCTGTTTTCCCTTTCGAGTTGTACTTTACTTTCAGTTGGGTTTGTATACTGTCCCATTTACTTTTCCACACTTCAGTTGTACTCTGTTTTTACTTAGTGTTTACTTTTCCGCTTTCTTACTCTGTGGTTCTTGTTTACTTTACAAAGGCAATGCCTTCCCTTTTTACCAGGATTTACGCCTTGGTGCTAGTCGCCAGCCCCTGGCCTATGGAAGGCGGGATTGGGGTAGTCACGGCACGGGCCCCGAGGACGGGTCGTGACAGTTTTTGTGTGTTATAAATGATTTTTAGGGGTTTGATAATTTTTTGGTTCCTAGAGGGTGGGGGTTTATAGTTTTATAGGGTTTTAGGGGGTTTATGGATTCTAGGGGTGTTTAATTATTTTTAGGATTTTAGGATGTTTTTAGGGGTTTTGGGGTTTTTGGTTTTTGGGGTGTTTATGTTTTTAGGGTATTTAGAGTTTTCTTGGGTTTTTTATTTTCATAAAGACTTATAGGAGTTTAAAGGATTTTAGATTTTTTAGTGTTTTTAGTGGTATTCAGTGATTTTAAATGTCAATTATGGGTTTTATGGTTTTTAGGGTTGTTTACAGAGTTTTAGTGTTTAGGATATTTAGGTGTTTTAGAGTTTTTTAGTGGTTCTTAGGATTTTGGGTATTTTAGTCTCTTTTAGGGTTTTATAGAATTTTCAAATTTTTAGTATATTTTATTATTTTTAGGTTTTTAGGTTTTTTTTTGTTTTTAGGGGTTCTTATGTGTTTTTTGGGGTTTTTATTTTCACTGTTTTTGGGGTTTTTTGGGGTTTTGGATTTTTATCTGGTGTTAGGGGGTTTTTTACTTTTTTTGGTTTTCAATCTTTTTAAGGTTTTTATGTGTTTTAATGTTTTTAATGGTTTTGAGGGTTTTTTCATTCTTATAGTTTTTAGTTTTTTAATGTTCATTTAGGGTATTTTAGGTTTTAATGTTTTTTATGGTTGTTAAAGAATTTAGGATTTTAGGGTGTTTTAGTTATTTTTTAGTTTGGGAGGGGGTGTTGGTGTGGTTAATGTTTTTTCATGTTTTTAAGTTTTTAAGGGGTTCTACAGTATATTTGGTTTTTATTTTGTTTAGATTGTTCTATGGGTTTTGGGGTTTTTAGGGTCCCCTAGTTTTCTTATGTACTTTGGGGGTTTTATTGTCCTTTATGGGGTTTTAGTTATTTTTGGGTTATTTTTGGGGTTGCTAGGGTGTCTGTGGTATTTTTTTTATCATTTTTAGAGTCTTTTAGGGGTTTATGATTTTTGGGTATTTGGGGTTTCATTTAGCGTTTTAGATTATTTGAGGATTTTTATGTTTTTAATTTTATTTTAGGGGTTTTTTAATATTTTAGAGTTTTAAGAAGTTTAGGGTATTTTTTTCTAGGTGTTTTGGGGTCTTTTAGTATTTTAAGGGATTTAGGGTATTTTATGGTTTTTAGGGGTTTTTATGGGATTTTATATTTTTAAGGGGTTTTAGGGTTTTATTGTTTGTTATCATTTTTCGGGTTTCTTTGGATATGTTTTTCATTTCAATGGTTTTTCTAGAGTTTTTGGGTTTTTTTGGGTTTTTATGGTTTTAATGGTTTTTTAGAATTTTTATATCACTTTAGGTTTTTTATGAAATTTTTGGTTTTTATGGTATCTAATTTTTTAGGGTTTTAGGTTTTTATAGGTTTTGGTGTATTTAATGGATTTTTTATGTTTTTATGGTTTTAAGGGTTCTATGGTATTTTAGGTGTATTTTAGGATTTTTTTAGGATATATTAGTGTTTTTAGGGTTTTTAGGGTTTTTATACTTTTTATGGGTTTCAGGGTATTTTATAATGCTTATGGGATTATGAATTATTTTAGAGTGTTTTTATGGTTTTTAGGTATTTATGGATTTTTAGTTATTTTTGGGATTTTTAGGTGTTTTAGGGGGTTTTAGTTTTTAGGGGGTTTAATGGTTTTGGGTAAATCATGTTATTTTAGGCTTTTAGGGGGTTTGGGTTTTTTTTGGTTTTTGGGTTTTTATAGTTTTTGTGGTTGTTTAAGATTTTTAGATTTTTTTTTCATTTTTTTGGGATTTTAGGGTTTTATAGGGATTTCGTTGGGTTTTTAGGGTTTTCCTTGGGGTTTTTATCATTTTTATTGGTCTCATGATTTATGGGTGTGTTAAAAGATTTTATGGTTTTAGGGGGTCTAGGTTATTGTGGTGGTTTGGGGTTTTTTCATGTTTTAAAGAGATTTTAGATTTATTTTATGGTTTTTATCATTTATGGGGTTTTTAGGATTTTTAGCATTCTTTAGAGGAATTTACTGTTTTATGGGTTTTTAGGGGTTTTCGGGCTCTTATGTTTTTTTTGGGGAATTTTAGTGTTCATATATGGTTTTAGGTTTTTATTTTTTATTAGGGTTATTAGGGTTTTTTATAGTTTTTAGGGAGTTTAATGTTTTTTAGGGTTTAGGGGTATTTTATGGGTTTTGTAGGGTTTTTTGGTCTTTTAGGGTTTTAGGGTTTTTAGGGTATTTTAGGATTTTATGGTTTTTAAGAGATTTAGTGTTTTTATGTTTTTATGGGATTATTTGGTTTTAAGGTATTTAAGGGGTTTTAGGATTTTTAGGGATGTTCAAGGGTTTTAGGGTATAATGGGTTTTGGTGTTTTTAGGTTTCTAGAGTTTTATGGGTTTTATGGTATTTAGGTTTTTTGGGTTTTTAGGGTGTTTGGGTTTTTATGGTTTTAAAGTTTGTAGGTGTTTATGTTTTTTTGGGTTTTGAGGTGTTTTTTTATTTTTTTTAGGGTTTTCAGGTTCATTAGGGTTTTTGGTGTTTTTAGTGTTTTTATTTTATTAGGATTTTTTGTTTTTTTCAGTTTTTTGAGTTTTTAGGGGTTTATAGTGATTTAAGGGTTTTTATATGATTTTTAGCAGTGTTAATGGTGTCAGGAGTTTATGGGTTTTGGATATCTTTTAAGGTTTTGTGTTTTTTGACGTATTTTAGGATTTTTATGGATTTTAGGGTTTCTTATGGTTTCTAGGGTTTCTTAAGGTTAATTAGTTTTTTTAACATTTTTTATGGTTTTATGGATTTTAGGGAGTTTTAGTTAATTTTTGGGTTTTTGGGGTTTTGGGGGGGGGTTTAGGGATTTAAGGGTTCAAATTTTAATTGGGTTTTTAGGTTGTTTAGGGTTTTTAGGTTTTTTATGATTTTAGTGTGTTTTTTTGGTTTGTAGATGTTTTTAGGGATTTCTATTGTTTTTAGGGTTTTGATGTTTTCAATGTTTTTATGTTTTTTTGGTTTTTATGGGTATTAACGATTTTTAGGTTTTTTATGTATTGGGGGGGGGGGATTATGAGGTTTTAGGTGATTTAGGATTTTTTCCAGAATATTTGGGGTTTTAGGGGGGGTTTAACTTTCTTATGGGTTATAGGTTTTTTGGAGATTTTTTGGATTTTAATTAAATTTTAATTTAGGGGTTATTTAAGGATTTACGTGTACTTAGGGTTTTTAGGTAATTTAGTGTGTTTTAGGGTTTCTTGGTTTTTTGGGGTTTTTGTTGTTTTTAGGGTTTTACTGTTTTTAGGGTTTTTGGGGTTTTGGGGTTTTAGTGGTTATAGGGCATTTAAAAGGTTTTTTATGGTTTTAGGGATTTTAGGGGTTTTAAGTATTTTAGAGTTTTAAGGGATTTTAGGGTGTTTTAGTGGTTTTGGGGTTTTCATGAATTTTGTATTTTTGGGGTTTTTAGGGTCTCTTATTTTTTTTAAGGTATTTAGTTTTTTTACTTTTTAATGTTTTTTGGGTACCTAGGGGTTTTAGGGTTTTAGGGTCATTTTTAAGACTTTTTAGTGTCTTTGATGGATTATAAAGGGGATTTGGGTGTTTTGGCGGTTTTTGGAAGTTTTTTATGATTTTTAAGTGTCCTTTTAGGGTTTTTAGGGGTTTTAGTGTCCTTTATGGTTTTTAGGCTTTTTATGGTATTTAGGTCCCTTTAGTATTTTTAATGTTTTTTTGGTTTTTGGCTTTTAATGGGTTTTTTGCATTTTTTATGGTTTTTAGGTTTTTTTGGGTTATAGGGTTATTTTATAGTTTTTAGGGTATTGGGTTTTTAGGATTCTTTGTGGTTTTTATTTTTTTATAGGTTTATGGTTTTTTTGGCTTTTAAAGATTTTTACGATTTTCATGTTTTTATGGTTTTCAGGGGTAGTAGGGGTTGTGGGCTTTTTTTCTCAGGTTTTAGGTGTTTTTTGGGTATTTTGGTTCTAGTTTTTAAAATTATATAGGGGTTTTACTGGGTTTTAGGGTTTCCTGTGGGTTTTCAAGAATATTTTGGATTTTTAATGTGTTTATAGATTTTTAGGTTTTTTAGTTTTTAGGGTTTTTAGGTTGTTTTAGTGGTTTTAAGAGTTTTATGTTTTTTACCATTTTTAAATGTTATATATAGTTTTTAGGGATCAAATATATTTTATAGTTTTTGTGATTATAGGTTTTCTCAGTTTTAAGGGTTTAAAAGATATTTAGGTTTTTTCATAGTTTATATGGTCTTTCATGGTTTTTAGAGACTTTTAGGGTTTTATAAAGTAGTGTAGTGTTTGTAGGGTTTTTCGGGGCATATAGGGTTTTTAGGGTTTTTTTTTGTTTTTGAGTGTTTTTTGTACTTTTCGGGATTCTAGGAGTTTGAGAGGCTTTTTGGTCATTTTTGGGTTCTTTTGGGGGTTTTAGGGTTTTTTTCGATCGTTTAGGTTTTTTGGGGTTTTTTGGAGTCTAAGGATTTTTATCAATTTTTGTGTCCTTTAGGTTTTTTAGGTTTTATTGGGGGTTTTATGTTTTTATATGTTTTTATATTTTTAATCATATTTTTTTATGTTATTTTGGGTTTTAGGTATTTAGTGGTTTTTATGTTTTTTTATGGTTTTAGGTTTTTTATTGTTTTTTGGATTTTTGGAGTTTTTCGGGTCTTATAGGGGTTTTTAGTGGTTTAGTATTTTTTACAGTTTTTAGTTTTTTATGGTTCATATGGTACTTAGGTTCTCTTAGCATTTTTACAATTTTTAGGGTTTTTAGGGTTTTCGGAAGGGGGTTAGGGTTTCTAGGGTCTTTTAGGGTTTTAGGGTTTTTAGAGAAAATTAATGGTTTTAGGGGTTTTAAGGGATTTTGGGAGGGTTTTAGGCATTTTCATGGTTTTTAGGTTACACTAGGCTTTTATATAATATTTAGGGTCCCCTCTAATTTTTAGGGTATTTAGGCTCCTTTTGAGATTTTTAGTGATTTTAGGGTCCTTTATGGTTTTAATAGTTTTTAGTGACTTTTATTTTTTTTAGGATTTGTAGGGTCCTTTAGGATTTTTATGGATTTTAGAGTTTTTTTGGGGTTTTAGGTGTATTTTATTATCTTTTAGTGTTATTTTAGAGGTTTTATGTTTCTTTTGTGGTTTTTTTTTGGTTATTACAGACTTTTAGGGTTTTTAAGGTTTTAGGGTTTTTAGTTTTTTAGGGTTTTTAGTGTTTTTATGGGTTTTAACTTCCATATGGGGAGTTGGTGGGGTTTTGGGGGTTTTGCAGGGTTTATAGGTTTTAGGGGTTTTAGAGTTTTTAGGGATTTTTGGGTTTTTAACATTTTTGGGATTTGTTAGTGTTTTGTGGTTTTATTGTTTTTTGGGTTCCTTGGTGTTTTTAGAATTTGATGGGATTTTTTGTTTTTATGGTTTTATTGGGTTTTTGGGATTTTAGGGTTTCTAAGGGTTTTATGGATTTTAGGGAATTTAGGTATTTTTAGGTTTTAGGGGTTGTTAGTGTTTTTAGTGTTTTATAAATTTTTAGGGGGTTTTGTGATTTTAGGGGTCCTTATTGGGTTTTAGGGGTCATTAGTGTTAATGAGGGGTTTCTAGTTACTTTTTAGGGTTTTTAGTTGTTTTAGTGATTTTATTTATTTTTGGATGTTTTAGGGGTTTTAATGGGGTTTACGGGTTTAAGGGATTTTTATGTGATTTTTAGGGTTTATATAGTTTTTGAGGATTTTATAGGGTTTTAGGAGTTTTAGAATTTTTATGGTTTTTTAGTTGCTTTTAGGGGTTTAGGGTTTTGGGCGGGTTTTAGGGAATTTTAGGTTTTTATGGATTTTAGAAATTTCTGAGGGTTTTTAGGGGGGTTTAAGGGTTTTAAGTGTTTTTACTTTTTTAGGGTTTATTTTTGGTCATTTGAGGTTTTATGGGTTTTTGTTTGTTTGTTATTTTGAAGTTTTTGTTGGTTTTCATAGTTTTTAGGGTATTTGGTTTTGAGGGTATTTAGGGTTTTTAGGGGGGGTTTAGGGTTTTTAGGTTTTTATGGGTGTTTATTATTTTTTATGGTTTTTACAGGTGTTTGTGGTTTTTTGGGTGTTTATTGTTTTTAGTGTCTTTATAACATTTTTGGGGTTTTTGGGGTTTTAGGGGTTTTGAGGTTTTTAGGGGCCTTAGGTTCATTTTAGGGTGTTTAGGGTTTTTATGTGTTTATAGGTCTCTCTTATGGGGTTTTAGGGTTTTTAGGGTTCTTTTAATGTTTTTAGGGTTTTAAGGGTCATTTAGGGTTTTAGGGGTTTTCGGGTTTTAAATGGTTTTGAAGTGTTTGTTGAGGGGTTTTTGATATTTTTAGGGTGTTTAAGTGTTTTTAAATTTTTAGGGTTTTTATATGCTTTTTTGGGATTTTTAGGAATTTAATATTTTATGATTCTGTATGATTTTTAGTAATTTTTGAGGTTTTAGGGTGTTTTCTGGTTTTATTTGATATTTTGGGTTTCTTGGGGTTTAATGGTTTTTATTATTTTAGGTGTTTTAGGGGATTTTTGATTTAAAGGTGTTTTTGGGTCTTTTAGTATTTTTGAGTGACTTTCAGTGTTTTTTTGGGTTTTATAGTCTTTTAGAGTTTTAGGGTGTATAGGTCGTTTTTAAGTCTTTTAGTGATTTTTTTTGTGTTTTTAGGGTTTTTGGGTTTTTCTTTGGGTTTTAGGGATTTTTAGTGTTTTTTAGTTTTTAGGGGGTTTTAGGGTTTTTATGTTTTTTCTTGTGTTTTATGTGGTTTTAGTCTATTAAAGGGTTTTAAGGTTTTTTTCATATTTTTATAGGGTTGTAGTGGTTTTAGGGGGTTTTGGATTTTAGGATTTTTATGGTTTTTAGGGTATTTATAATTATTTTATCATTTTTTGGGTTATAGAGTTTTAAGGGGTTTTAGGTGTTTTAGGGTCTTTGTGGAATATTAATGTCTTTTAGGGGTTTTAGGGTCTTTTGGGTTTTTATGGTCTTCTGGGTTTTTATGGTTTTTAGGGGTTCTAGGGTTTTTAGTTTTTATGGGTTTTTTTGGTTTTAAGGGGTTTTCAAGGGTTTTAGGTTTTTATTTTTTTAAACTGTTAATAATTTTAGTGTTTTATGATATTTTTTGGGGATTTATGGTCTTTAGGGTTTTAAGGGGTTTTAGGGTTTCTTGGAGATTTCTTTATGTTTTTTTGGGATTTTAGGGTTTTATTGGGTTTTAGGCTCTTATTTGTTTTTAGGTTTATTACAGAGTTCATGGTTTTTAGGGGGTTTATGGAATTTTAGGTTTGTTTAGGGTTTATTGTGATTTTTGGGTGTTTAGGGTTTTTTAGGGTTTTTTGGGGTTTAGGGTTTATTTAGAGTTTTTATTATAATTTTTTTTGGTTTTTAAGTATTTTTACGGTTTTAAGGTTTTTTTGAAGGTTTTCAGGGTTTTATTCTTTTTTTTTTGGGATTTTAGGTTTTTTATGATTTTGGGGTTTTTAGAGTATTTTATGGATATTTTGTGTTTTTAGGGAATTTAAAGGTTTTTATGTTTTTTTGTTCTTTTAAGTGGTTTTTGATTTTTTTGTTTCATTTATGGTTTATTAGGGAATTTTTTATTTTAGTGTTTTTTGGGTTTTTAGGGTATTTTTGGGGTTTTAAGGTTTTATTGGTATTTTTCCTTTTTTGTGTAATTTATTGTTTTTTGTGTTTTTAGGTTTTTTGGGGATTTTTTGGTTGTTCCGACTTTTATGGTTTTTAATTTCGACGGTATTTTAGAATTATTTAAGGGTTTTCAAGGGTTTTTAGCGTTATTTTGTGGTTTATGGTTTTTAGGGGTTCTTAAGGTTTATGTGGGTTGGGGGGGGGGTTTAGGTTTTTAGGGTTTTTTATGTTTTTTATGGTTTTAAATATGTTTTAGAATTTTAGGGAATTTTAGTGTTTTATAGGGTTATTTTGAGTCTTTGGGGTTATAGGGGTTTAGGTTCTTTTAGGGGTTAGAGGGGGTTTAAGGGTATTTAGGTTCTGTTAGGGGTTTTATGAGTTTTATGGATTTTAGGGTTTCATGTTATTTGAAGGTTATGAGAGGTTTTTATGGATCTAGAAATTTTTTATTATTCTTTTGTTTTTTAATGGTTCTTAGGGTTTTCATGCATTTTTGGGTTTTAGGGTTTTTTGTGTTTTATTCTTTTTATAGGTTTGATGGTTTTTATGGGTTTTCCATGTTTTTCTATGGTTTCTTGAGTGATTATAGGGTTTTAGGGTCTTAGTGGATTTAGGGGTTTAATTGATTTTTAGGTGATTTAGGGTTTTTGGGTTTTTAGATTTTTTAGGGTTTTAGTGTTTTTAAGGGTTTTAATGTTTTTATGGTTTTTTGGTTTTTTATTGGAGTTTTGTTTTTTAAGAAATTTTAAGTAATTTTTTGTGTTTTTAGGTGTTTCTTGAGTTTTTAGGCTATTTAGAGATTTTAGGTTTTTAGGTGTTTTCAGGATTTTATGTTATTTAGTGGGGGGGGGGGTTGGTTTGTTGGGGTTTTAAGATTTTTCAAAATTTTAATGTTCTTTATGGTTTTTAGTGTTTTAGTGTTTTTTATGTTTTTATAGTGTTTTAGGGTTTTTAGGTTTTTAGGTTTTTAGTTTTTTTGGAGTTTTAGGTTTTTTTGATATTTGAGGGGGTTTATTGTTTTTAGCGTTTTTGGTAGTATTTAATGTTATTTATGTTTATTACTATATTTTAGAATCTTTTAGGGGTTTAGAGGTTTTTTATGGTTTTTATGGTTTTTATGATTTTTTAATATTTTATGGGGTTTTAGGGACTTTTAGGGTGTGTTTGAGTTTTATGGCTTTTAGGGTTTTTTTTTATTTTTAGTGTTTTTAGGGACGTTTATGGTTTTTTAGGGTCATTGATAATTTTTGGAGGGGTTTAGGGTTTTTAGTGGTTTTAGGGTTTTTTAGGGTCCTTTAGGGATTTTGAGATTTAGAGTTTTATGGTCCATCATGGTTTTTTGTGAACCTTTAGGTGGGTTTTTATAGTTTTTAGGGTCTATTAGGAATATTTTTTGGATTTTTAGAGTCCTTTAGGATTTATAAGATTTTATTGAGTTTTTTCAAGTTTTTAAGGGATTTAAAGGTTTTTTGGGTCTTCAGGGTTTTTTACTGTTTAATGTATTTATAGTTTTTAGTTTTTTATGGGATGTATGTTTTTTAGGTATTTTAGGTGTAACACCCCAAGCATCCACCATACGCTTCTCTTTGAATAATACAGTAGCGTGTGTTGTACGCAACTTTGAGTTCTAACACACACCACAACCAATAAAACTAGGTGTTATGAATAGTAATACCCATTTTTTGAAATTTTATAAATTTTATCTTTCAAAATGGACTTCATTTTTGGATTCGTAATATCAAAATTAGCCTAGGGTAAAATTTTGGAACTTTTCGGATAACTTTTATATTTTGATGAATAGTGAAAATTACTAAATTTTAATTAAAAACAACTTTTTTTAATCAAAAAAAATTAGTAGTGATAAATTATTAATTTAAGTGGTTTTAAAGTATATTTGGAATATATTTTTACCATTTAATACAATGTTGGTCATTGGATATAATTTCACATTTAAACCGGACATAAACAACTGTCAATATTTTGATAGTTATTATCTTTTAAAAACACGCTTTTTGTTTTAACAACGGGAATTAATTTTAAATTAATTTCTTCCACTTCGGTGTTTTGAATTTAGAAATATGGATTCCATATTTGGAATCAGGTGGTCCAAATTTTTTAAATAGGTAACTTTTATTTTTAGACATTTTGAATAATTATTTCGGTAAATATATTTTTTACCATGGTTAAAGGGTAAATCCGGTTAATAAGGGTAAAAACATAATATTATAATTATATTAATTTACCCTAAAACGTGTCCTAACCCTATTGGAGGATAAATTTCCGACCATGGGAATATTTGGGTCAATTTTTGGAACCCCATGGATCCACTTGTAAGTGATAATGACACTTTATATTAATTAAGTTAAAGTAAACACAAGAATGACATAAGCATATATCTTTTTTAAAAACAATTTGTATATAGAGTTATAAATAAGATAAATTCTATTGTAAATATTTATTATAAATCTAAAACAATTTCCTAAATAATGGTATTTTATTTATAATTTTTAGACATTAAATAATTTAATTTATTTATGACAAAATAATGATGTAGTATTTTATTTATTAATGAAAGAATCAAATAATTGGTATTATAAATATTAAAATAAATATAATTTTAATTTTTTGATACCATCCATGAATTTAATTGATTAATATGACATGTTATGATTGCTTAAATTAATTTGGTTCGAATTAATAATGTTGTTAAGTCTTTTAAAAAATCAATTATTAAATAGTCTCAAAATTGACATAAAAGAGTTTTAAAAACAAATATTATATTATTAATTGATATTCTATTCCTAAAAATATACGGTTTGGAAAAAGTACTTATATCATGATAGGTGTATCATTAATGGACCTCTTGGGTGTCTCTTGGATGTATATAGTAAGTTTATTAACTATATAATATAAAAATACAAAGTGACATGGTAATTGACAAACTAATTAACAAAGAGTTAAAACGAAAAGATAAGGTTAATATAGTGACAAAAACTTGTCTAAAACCTATTGGTTGAGTGGATTTAGACCCATCACCACCTTGAAATTTAAATAATCTACTTTGGAGCCATTATATACTGAATATGAATTTATTATAAAATAATATTTCTAGCTTTTCCAAATGTGCCCCTCACCCCTCTTATAAAAGAACACTCCCATTTCTCACTAATTCACACATTTAAAGCCTTTTGGCACGGCCAAACCCTACCCAAATACTCTATAAAATTCCCTCACTTAAACCTAGAGGCCTTCCTTTAGTCAGAAATCCAACCTAAGGAGCCCTTTTGATCAAATCAAAAGGAAGAACCTCAAGAAGAGGTAATGTTTTCACCACCCTCTTTCAAGTTCCTTTCTTCTTCAACTTCTTATTTCTTTGTTATTCCCATAATTAAATAATAACTCCAATATATTATATATACTGTGATTTTATTATAAATATGTTACATCCATATTCAGTATTCTATCCATCCTTTGAATGACATGTCACCATACGTGTGTACGTAAGGCCTACCGTCTCCACGTCGTGGTGTAATTGTTATTCAAAACATTATTATTTGGTTGGGTATAATAATGATGTGTAATTCTTGTAAATAAAAAATAAAACATGATAATGATTCTATATATATGACATACCATCTAATTATATATTATTTTAACATCAAAAGCATGATATTGTCGCTCGTGCGTACGTACGGACTACCGTCTCCACGAACGCGATGAGATTCATTTCCCATCGTATCCATTCCAGAATAATTCTCATTTATTGATTAAAAATAATGTTTAAGGACTTGATATCATTATAAATATGAATAATATACAACCTATTCATAAAAAAATGGATTATGTAACAAAACATATAAAAGAAAACGAGTAAGTTAACACCATAAACGACAATAATACTAAGATATTATTAGCAAATAAATGTTAAAAGATCATATATGTTATCATATTAATTTATATGATTATTTAATAATTTAATAACAACTATTTCACCATTATACAGGAGGTTAACCTACCACCAACCAAGGAAGAGTACAAGGTAAGGGTTTATTTCACAATCACTTCATTATCCGAGGTTGTTTATACGTAATTGTCTACTGGAACCTCTTTATCATCCACATCCATGTTTTTTTTAAATTTATTTCAAATCATTATTCTATTTTATATATTATGGGTTAAATTCATTTATAACCTTTTTTACATTTTATAAAATGTTTATAAATGAATCTTTCCGTTGTTTTCCAAAAAAGGTCATTTTTGACCTTTTCGACAGAATTAAGGAAGAATGTATTTTTAACTTATATGGAAAGTGCAGCTATTTTTTGCCATTATAAAATCGTCAAAGCTTACCTTAAAATATTATAAGAATATTTTCAAAGTAAATGTTATCTTTTATAATTATGTGACTTTTAAATGATTTCAAAAAAAGAGATATTTCTCTCAAATAGATTTGATTTCATCTATGTCAACATCCTTTGATGGATTTTAAGCTTATTTGAATTTTATTTATTATGATACAAAACTTCCATATTGTATTGAAGGTTTTGTGATATGTTTGACTGTGAATGTGTTATTTTTATACCATTCATGGTTTATGGAGAAAGTATTAATATTTCATATTCTAGTTTTAATACGAATGATTATGTTATGTTTAAACATGTTCATATAAATAATTCATTGGACTTAATAAGTGACGGGGGGAGCCCTCTATAGCTCCTCGATGAATCGGTAGGTCTCATGAGACAAACTAGTGTCTTGGCACAAGGCCTTGACAAAATCTTATTTGTAGTCTTGGCATGAGGCCTTGGCTATGTGGTTATGATAGTCTGGCATTATGCATTACATCATTATGAAAGTGGTTATTAATATTTCATGTGATTATTAGACTAGTATAATATCCATGTGAATAATTTAATGGCATTTTTTCATTTTATCTTTGTCATATTATGCTGAATTTCAAGTTTAAAAGGCTTTTGTTTTAGTTATACATTTCCTTAAATGTTTATGTTTATTTATGAAAGTTTCTGCTATATTTTTATCCTTAATGAGAATATGAACTCACCCCTTTCAATGTTTTAATTTTTCCCAGTATGAGAATAATTATTTTATGAATTACCTACAGGGAATGTATGAGGGGATATGAAGACAAGATGTTGTTGTAGTTTTTTTACTTTATGATGCAATGTAATACTTATGAATATATCTAGTGTTTCCAAGACAACTAAACTAATAAGTCTTTCAAGACTTGACCTTTTGTGATCATGCCAATGTTCTGTAATAATGCACCGACTCTGGGTAACGAGGTTCGGGGCGTTACATTATGGGGTATTAGTGTTTTTAGGTTTTTTAATGATTTTAAGGGGTTTGGGGGGTTTTGGTTATCTATATTTTTTTGGTTTTAATGGGTTTTAAATTTTTAGGGGTTTTGTTCAGTTTTAAGTGTTTTTAATAGGTTTTTAGGGTTTTTAGGGTTTTTTTAGTGTTTTATGGTTTTTTAGTATTTTTAGTGTATTAGGCTTTTTAGAGGTTTTTATGGTTTTGTGGGGTTTTCATGGTTTATTTAATTTTTTTGTTTTTTAGGGGTTTTATGTTTTTTCATGGTTTTTAGGATCTTTACATTATTTATAAATTTTAGTGTTTGAGGGGTATTAATGCTTTTAAGGGTAGTTGGGGTTAACTGGTTTTTTAAAGGTTTTTATGGTTTTTTACATGTTTTGGGGTTTTTTGTTTTTTTTTGGTTTTTTGATTATTTTAGGGATGTATAGTTTCTTTTAGGGGTTTTTAGGATTTTTAGGTTGTTATGGTTTTTATGGTCATTTACTAATTTTAAGGTTTCTATGGGTTTTTTGGATTTTTAAGTCAATATTTGGTTTTAGAGTTTTAGAGTTTGTTTATGGTTTTTAGTGTTCCTGTGACTTGGGCGGTTCTATGGTTTTTAGAGTTTTTTAGGTTTTTTACAGTATTTTATGGGTTTTTAGGGTTTTAGGGTCCTTTATGGTTTTTAGTGTCCTTTAGGTTTTTAGGGACTTTTAGAATCCTTTAGGATTTTATGTTTGGGGGGTAGATATTTTTAATGGGTTTTATAGTTTATAGTAGTTTAGAAGGTTTTCTTGGGGGTTTAAGGTTTTTTGGGTTTTCAGGTTTTTTGGGGTTTTAGAGATTTTATGGTTTATAGGATTTAAGGGCTTTTAAGGGTTCTTTTTTTGATTTTTGTAGTTTTTAGTTTTTAAGGATTTTTAGGAATTTGTAGTGGTTTTATGGATTTTTAATGTCTTTATGGGTTTTTATGAAATCTTTTAGTGGTATTTAGGGTATTTTAGGGTTTTTAATGCAATTTTAAAATTTTAAGGGGTTTTTTAGATTTTAAGGGGTTTTAGGGTGGTTTTCAGGTTTTCTAGTGTATTTTGAGGTTTTAGGAGTTTTTAGGAAATTTTAAGGGGTTTTATGGTCTTTAGGGATTTTTATCATTTTTAGGGTTTTTAGGGTTTTTACGTTTTAGGATATATCAAGGTTTTTAGGCATTATATAGTATTTAGGTATTTTAGTGATTTTAGGGGTTTTATTGTTTTTTAATGTTTAAGGGTTTTTGGGGGTTTTTTGGAGGTTATAAGGTGTTTTTAGGGTTTTTTATTTTTAATGTTTTTTTGGTTTTATGGGTTTTAATGGTTTTTATGGGTTTCAGGTTCTTTTTGAGGTTTTAAGGATTTCACAGGTTTTTTTGGTTCTTTGAATTTTTATGGTTTTATAAGTTTTTAGTTTTTTCAGTTTTTAGGGTTTTTAGGTCTATGTTGGGGGTTTTAGGGTTGTAGGGTTTTTGGGATTTTTAGTATTTTTATTGTTTAGGGGTTTTTAGTGTTATTAGGTTTTTTTATTTCTTTTTAGGATTTTTATAGCATTTTTAGGGGCTTTTAGTGTTTTTTGGATTTTTTAGGGTTTTGTAGTTTTTATGGGGTTTTTTTTTAATTTTTTAGGTTTTTCAAAGATTTTTGGAGTTTTTAGGGAATTTATGTGTTTTTAAGTTCTTTTAGGGATTTAATAGGGTTATTTAGGGTATTTAGTTTTTTTGGGGTGTTTTAGGGTGTTTTATGGTTTTAAGGGTTTTTAATATTTTTAAGGGTTTTAGGGTTTAATTTTTTTTTGGGAATTTTATGTTTTTTAATTGGTTATTTTTTTTCAATGTATTTAGGGTCTTTTTAATTTTTAGGTTTTTTAGGGTTTTCAGGGTTTTCAGGGGTTTTAAGTCGGTTTTGTGGTTTTAGGAATTTTAGCATTTTATTGGGGATTTCACATATTTTTCATGTTTTTTAATGATTAAATCATCTTAGATCCTTTTAGGATTTCAAAGGGTTTATATATATTTTATAATTTTTATGGATTTGAAGGTTTTCCACATCTTTAAGTGGATTTCATGGTTTTATGGTTTTTAGAAGTTTTGGTTTTTTATGTTTTTAGGCTTTAGTGGTTTTAGAAGTGTTTTTTGAGTTTGGGGATTTTGGGGTTATAGGGTTATTAAGTGATTTTAGGGGTTATATTCTTAGGGTATTCTTATTTTTTTCATATTTTTCATCTTTTAGGGTTTTAAGGATTTTTTATGGTTTTAGGGATTTCATTGTTTTCTGGGGTTTTTTAGATTTTTTAAGGGTTTGGGATGTTTTATGGTATTTTATAGTGTTTATTGATTGTTTATTTTTAGGTTTTTTGGGCAGTTTTGTGTTTTTGAAGGGGTTTTAGTTTTATTTTATGGTTTTCATGGTTCTTTATGCTTTTAAGGGTTTTTTGGGTTTTTTTGGGGTTTTAGTGTTTTTATTATTTTTCAACGATTTTGGGGGTTTTTTGTTTTAGGTTTTTAGGGTTTTAGGGGGTTTTGGTTTTTATGATTTTAAGGTTATTAAGGGTTTATTTTATATTTATTTTAGGTTTTTTTACATTTATAATGTTTTAATATTTTTTTAGGATTTTTATCGTTCCCATGGTTTTTAGATTTTTTATGGTGTTTTAGGTTGTTTAGTCTTTATTATGATTTATTAGGGTATTTTTGGTTTTTAGGGGTTTTAGGTCTTTAAATGGTTTTTTTGGGTTTTACCTTTTTAAATTGTTTAATTATTTATATGGATATTTTTTTGTCCTATAGGGATTTAGTTTATTTTTAGGTTTTTAAGGTCATTTTCTGTTTTTTTAATTTTTACGGTATATAGGGGTTTCTAGGGGTTTTAGTGGTTTTATGTGTTTTTATAATTTTTTAGTTTTTTTGGTTTTTTTGGGTTTTTAGGCGTTTTCGGGGTTTTCAAGGATTTGAGAGTTTTATTTTCTTAGGTTGCTTATTGTTTTAAATATTTTTTTTGGGTTTTGCGGGTTTTTTCTTTTTAGGTGTTTAACATTTTTTTGTGTTTTAGTTTTTTTGTGTTTTTTAGGTTTATACTTATTTTAATTGTTTTAAGAGATTTTAAGGTTATAGGGGTTTCATGGTTTTTTGGGACATTTTAGGGTTTTATGGGGTTAATGGTATTTTAGGAGTTTTCGTGTTTTTATTAAATTTTTATGGTTTTACGGGTTTTAGGGTTTATGGGTTTATTATGATTTATGGTTTTATGGGTTTTTAGGGTTTTAAGGTGTTTTGTGTTAATTTGGGTTTTTTATAGTTTTTTAGACTTTTTGGTGTTTTTTGGGTTATTATGGGTTTTATTGTTTTTGCATTTTTTGTAGTTTTTTGGTGTTTTTGGGGTTTTATGGTTTTAGGGTTTTTATGGGTTTTTGGTGTGTCCAGGGGGTGTTCTAGTTTTTATGGTTTTTACTATTTTTAAGTTTTTTTTTGGAATTTTAGGGTTTTAGGGTTTAGGGTTCTATGTATTTTTTGGGTTTTGTGGGTTTTTTGTGTTTTTATGGGGTTTAGGTCCTTTATAGTGTTTTTAGGGTTTTTGGGGATTATAGGGTATTTATATTTTTAGGGTTTTTGGTTTTTGATTTTTTTATGGGTCTTAATGTTTTTTAGGATTATTAGGGGTTTTTATATTTATTAGAGATTTTTATTATTTTTATGATTTTCTAAGATTATAGGGAGTTTTAGGGTTTTTAGGGTTTTTAGGATTTTAGTTTTGTTAGTGTTTTTAAGTGTTTTAGAGTTTTTTTGGGGTTTTTATTGTTTTCTTGGTTTAAGAATGTTTAAGGGTTTTTAGGTTTTTATTTATTTTAGGGGTTTTTATGGGTTTTTGGGTTTTTGGGTTTTTTTTACGGTTTTGGGGTGTTTTAGGGTTTTAATGTTTCTAGGGTTTCTTGAAAATTTTAATGTTCATTTGGGTTTTTAGGTATTTTTAGAGATTTTAGGGGTTTCAGGGTTTTTACTATTTTAGGGGGTTGTCAGGTTTTTAGGGTGTTTAGGGGTTTTAGAGTTTATTTGTTTTTAGGTTTTTTAGTGTCTTCTTTAGGGTTATATAGTTTTTATGATTTTTAGTGTTTTTTTGGTTTTTAATATTTTTTAAATTTTTATGATTTTCAAGGGTTTTATAGTTTTTATGTTTATTTGGGGTCTTTTAAGATTTTTGTTGTTTGTAGTTCTTTGGGGTTTTTAGGGTTTTTACAGGTTTTATAGTATTTAGTAGACTTTATGATTTTGGTGGTGGGTTTTCTTACGGGGTTTTAAATGTTTTATAGAGTTTTTGTGTTTCATATGGTGTTTTTAATGTTTTTAGGGTTTTTTACATTTTTTAGGGTTTTAAAAGTTTTATGGGATTTTAGAGGGTATAAAATTTTTATAGGTTTTTTAGGATTTTAATACACCAAAATTAAGGTTTTACAATAGTTATTTAAACCAATGCTAAATAAAATTTAAATATTTTATTATTTGTTTTTAAAAAACATCTAGAAATTATTTACTAGCATTAAAAGAAATTCACTTCTTCTCTCATATGAACCCTCTCCCACATTCCTTCCATCTACGTGGCTTTCCCCTCTTCACATCCATTCTTTCTCTCACCATTACCTTTCTCACCCTCACTACCACCACTCTCTACGTTGTTGTCGAACTTGTGGTCTCCATTGCTCTCTATTCCCCCACCGTATCCTTCAACCCCTACTATGGTACTGCTGCAGCAATCCCCTTTCCCCATGTCTTTGTACCAATCATATCTCCTTCTATCTGTCGATGTGCCACTCGACCCCCTTTCTCATTTTGGTGGCCTCACCCCCTGTCGTCACACCGATCATTCTCCCCCCATTTCCCTTGCCATCTCTTAGAATCTCATTGCCTCAACTTTAATTAATACTTATATTTCCCATCTGTAATCACCTTTCAATTAAAATTATTTATAACATTTTTTGAACAAAGTATCTTGACTATTTTTAACGTATTTTGAGGTGTTCTATGAAAATATACTCAAGTAATTCATCATATTTTATACGTTTTGTAAGTAGTTTAAAATTAGAGTGAGTGTTATGATTATGATGAGAATTACTAATTGACTAGATTAAAATCCGTTATATTATTTTTTTTGAAATATAAACTTGAGTAATATGTTTTTATAGCTTGATGTGTGTTTAAAAAATATATATAATTATCTCACCATGTGTCATATATGATATAAACTATTTTTAATTAGTGTTTTATTGTTATGTTTACACAAATATTCACTTATTAAACCAATTAAAAATTCATTCTTGTGTTATATATTAATATAAAGCTGTGAAAATTTTGAAAGAATTTAATTCTGTGATTTTTTTCCAAATAAAATGTAGATTACATTTTGAACATTTTTCAATATTGGTATCTTCATTAATTTTTAGACATTTTTATAAGGTTGCATGAAATGGAAATTAAGTAAATGGTATAGAATAGAATTATATTGACTTCTAAAAACATATAATTTAAATTTTAGAAAATATTAATTTAGAGAACATGTTATATGAAACTTCCAATAAATTTTTCATGATTTTAGAATCATAAAATAGGAAAGATGAGACAATCAACAATCAATTCCCAGTAAATTTTTTATTATTATTTAAATGACATAATATTTAATATTTTTTTTTAATTTTAATTAATGAAGTTTTGGAGATTTTTTATATATGTATCAAATCTATATTATATTACTAAGGAGCTCACCTCAGCATGCTAAGTGTTTGGAGGAGTTTTTAGATTTTTCAATTTCTTATTGATCCGTTTATCGGAAAATAAGATAAATTTTTTCTTTATATAAATTTAGTATATGTTTGACAATACACAAATTTTATGAACAATTGGTATTGAAGAAATTTCCTAATAAATACATGTGTTAGATTATGCATGGATAATCGATTGTTATAGAATGCATAAGAACTGATGTCAGTCAATAAAATGATATCCCAACTTCATCGAAAATGGGTGGTGAAATAAAAATCTTTATAAAAGATGCTTTCAGAATTATTGGAAAAAAACATCAATGTCAAAACATATCAACACAACCAGTTTAGGATGATACAAATAGTAACTTGCCAAATTATGTTTTTGGGACCATAGAGCAACCATATCAAAATTTTAACATATAGGTGGATCATTATCCTTATACTATAGAGACTAATGTAAAAGAGATATTTATTGAGAATAAAAATAAGTTTCATGATTTAGCTAGTGATGGAAATCAAGATATATATGGAGGATGTGTAAAATATTCAAAACATTATTTTACACAGAATTTTTACCCTCTCAATATCTATGTAGAATGTAAAATAAGGTAATATTAAAGGTATTGTAATTATTGTATGATTTATTTCCCAAAGCTAATATCCCAAATTTTTTTATATTAAAAAATTTATTAACAATCTTGCTTCTCCCAATGATCTTATGCTTTATTTGGGAGAGGATATATTTAAAAAGGAGTGAAAAATTTTTTATCTTCAAGATGGAAGTTAATTGAAAATGTTGGAAGTCTGAGTCAATACACTACTATGAAGATGTAGAAAAAGGAAAAACATGCAACGATCTTTCATTAATTCAATTTAAATCATCAATTGTAAGGATTATTGATTCCATTGGAAACTTCCTAACACATGAACTGTCACTCTATAGTTAATAACAGTTATGGGTTAATATGACATCAATGAGATTAAAAATTGAAGATGAAATTCGATTCATTACGTGTAGATTTATCTTCTGATCCTTGGAATGCGTGATTTAGATTGGGTTATGATTGATTCAAACCATTCAGGACATTGATTAATAGTTATATAATTTTGATGGTTGTTTTGATCCCTTAAAATCTATCCCACTTATGTTTCTGAAGTAAACATCCTTTTTCACATTGATGATTATCTTTAGAAAACAATTACTAGAATTATATTGAATTATAATTGTTTCTCAAAATTGATGAATTGACGGAGTTATGGAAAAAACTATGTTGAGATGTATTTTTTATTTTATAGGGAAATGTTAAAAATTCATGCTAATCTAATATTGGCAATTAGCGACTTCTCTAGAATTGGGAGATTATATGGTTGAAACAAATACATGGGTCTTTATTATCCTATATGTAACATTTATTTGAACCCATAAGGAATTAATTATAGTAACAAAATAGATCCTCTTGAGTCATCACAAATTTATTAATGCATCTCATGTATTTTTGTTGAATAAGTCAAAATTCATCGTCTCCACTGATCATAGACCACCTATGATGTTATAATATGTTTTAAAATATTGGTACAAATAGAAAATGTTTAAGGATAATTTTTTAAGGTTTATATTTTTAATTATAGTGGGAAATTAATTTTAAGTGCATCATTTGTTGAAAATTAGTGCAATATTGGAATAAATGAATTTCATTCTTCAAAATTTCAAATTTCAAATTTAGTTGTTTCTATAACATTGAAGGTATTAATATTAGGATGTATTATTGTGAAAATATTATATTCAAATTACTTAATAATAATATAAAATCTATGGGCCATCTCAATACTAGGAAGTAATTATAAACAATGAATATAAAGCATGATCTTGGGAATATGATAATGGGAAGTATGCTCTATCAAATTATCCAATGCAAAAAGGATAAATATATAGTTTTTTTAATTTAAACCATGAGAATGTATTTTATGGGTATTTAATTATTATCTCAAGGTTTTTCTACATAAATAACCATTGGTTACATGGATTGAAAAACCTGATTCATATATTCTGTTATAGAAGTTACTACCATTGACATTGAGTATTTTTATACCTAAAAATTTTAATGTGGTTATACTCCAATTATGAAAATTCTTCATAAAGAATTTGTAGAAGTTACTACCTTGACATTGAGTTTTTTATTGGGTGGAAGAGGGAGTGTTTCCTAGATGATATAGGTAGGGGAAACAAGGGATCATTAGGAAACATTGATTACATTGGTACGGTTGGAGGAACGTCAACTGGGAGTTGACTATGATTAGTTACTCATCTCTTCTTTGGGATTACTATCATTTCAAGAAATAAAAAAACATCAGAACATATTTTTGTAAATATTCTTGTAGATAATGAAACTTAGAAATAATAACATATACCAAATATTGATAATCATATATACATAGGTATGTGGATTAATGACTACACATACAAATGAATATAAAATTTATTTTTTCAAAAATAAAAAAAACAGGCATAAAAATCAATTGAAATATAATAACAGATCCACAGTACACGAAATTAATAACATATTACATAGGTAGTTGATAAGTTAATGGATTACTATACATGAAATCATTTTTTATTTAAATCATGTTGTTGAACTTCTTTATCATTACTTATTCAACTTCATCCAACCTTTTGAAACTAATATTTTCAATATCATGACAGAAAATAAGGCAATTTCTTTTTGGGGATGCTATTCAATGTCACTAACATTGAAAATATTAGTCTTAGAAGGTTAGATGAAGCTGAATAAGTAATGATAGAGAAGGTCCACAACATGATGGAATTAAAAAATTATTTTATGTGCAGTAATCCATTAACTTATCAGCTACCTATGTAATATGTTATTAATTTCTTGTATTGTGGATCTGTTATTATATTTCAATTGATTTTTATGCCTATTTTTTTCATTTTTTAAAACATAATTTTTTTTATTTGTAGTAATTCCTCAACATACCTATGTATATATGATTATCAATACATTTCATATGTTATCATTTATAAATTTCATTATCTCCAAGAATATTTCTAAAAATATATTATGAAGTTTTTTTATTTCCTGAAATGATAGTAATCCTAAAGAAGAGATGAGTAACTAATTGTAGTCAACTCCCATTTGACATTATCCCAACCATACCAATGTAATCACTATTTCCTAATGATCCCTTATGTCCCCTCCTTATATCATCTAGGAAACCCTCCCTCTTCCGCCCATTAATTCCTATCACACCCTTTATATCGCTCCAATAAAAATATAGCACACTAAATCCTAATTCAGTAGGTTCAATATGTGATGAAACTATAGTGATGGAGAAGGTGGACACTCCTATTTATTCATGAGGATACTAGAGGGTGATCGTTATAGGTAAAATTTTTAATATGAATAATGTTATTGAACTTTTTTATAATGATAACTTATTCATTCATAATAGATAGAAACAATGTTACTACCAAGATAAATATTTACAAATTGGATGTGTATAATCTAAATGGATTAAATATAGTTATCCCCTTGGATTATTATGGGGTCCCCATAGATGATTCTATAGGAATATTTAACATAATTTTAGGCAAGTTGGTGGATGAGTGATTTCCCTTCTGATTAGATATTCATATTAGAGGTATATGCCTCATTCTATGATGAATTATGTATTTGATTCACATGTAAAGAAAATTTTAATACATTATGGACTATTTATTTTCATTATAAAATTGAATTAATATATTTAAAAAACTAATCTCTTTGTACAAACACTATTAAACCTTACTGTTTTTGATCTTATCGCACAAAAGTGGGAATTGAAATTTTTAGATAAGAAATGAAAATATTTTAAATAAATATTGTTGATTGAATTCAATGATACATCATTGACCACTCATCATCAGTATTATAAGATTTATGAAGGGGTGCCTAGAGAGTATTGAAATGTTTTTGTTGATATCCATATCCAAGAGAAACACACTATATTAAAGAATATATAATTATGTTAATCTCATTTTACATATATACATGCATATGAAAAGAATATAAAATTGAATATATCTCTATTAAATTAATAAATATTTTTTTCAGGATGTTTCAAGACAAAATTATCATGTGGAGTAAAACTAATCATCCCAAACACTACCAGTTCAAATTATTTTTAATGAAAAAAATCCACTATGGTAATATTTTTATTAGTTCAATTATTTTTGTGAAAAAAATATCTATTTCATATATTAAATTTTTTATTTATGTTTTTATAATATTGAAAAATAATTTTGGGAACCTAGTCTCTCAGAAAAAGCTTTTTTTGGATGTTTATATGAAATCCAATGGGATTTATTTGAATTAACATGCCAAATAATATTGGTTATAAATTCATTTTTTCATTGTAATGGTTCACAAAAAAAAACCATCCATATTATAATGACTTATGAAAAAAAATGATAACAATGAAAATTTTCATTTAAAATCATAAAAACATAGTAAAAAAATAATATGAGATATATATTATAAAAAAATCAGTTGTTAAAAATTTAATGATCAATACTAAATATAAACATATCATTATAACTAAGTTATTCAGTAATATACTCCCTCTCACTTAGGCTCACTCTTTATTTTCAGTTTTCACTTTGTTAATATGTATTACTTTAAATATTATTGATATTTTTTTAGGTAAAAATAAAATAAATATTGGATGCTAAGGCTACACATTATTTCTCAGTATCCCAAGATGATCGTGTTAGTTAGGTATTTGGGAAGGGTCATGTAGGTTTCTTGCACTGGGTGGGTTTGGGACCTTAATTTTTTTAGGTCGTATGAAGGTCCTTTGTAATTGAAACAACATATACTCTAGGTTATTTTTACTCCCATACTATAATTTTTCAATAGTATTTTCATGAAATGAAAAATGAAATTCATAAATTGGGGGGAATAATCCTTCAAGTGGGGACTCATATATAGCGACTATATGTAGATGTCATTTCATAACAGAAATAATTTGTAGAATTATATCCAAATATGATAGGATGTTTCCTCGATGACATTGTATTAATGGATTGTTTAAGTTAATAGGTAAATCTAAGAATTTAATGATCATTTAGTTAAAAAAAATTATTGGTTTTATGTTGAAAATTATATATACATCACCATCTAATTTTGAAGAAAATTTTCATATAGGTTCCGAGAGATGGGAGTGGAGATGGAGATAGAGACAAAGATGATTTTAGTTTGTTTGGTAGCTATGGGGATTCACATTTTATTTGGTGGTGGTGTTTTACAACTAAACCAATTGTTTATAATTTATTATATGAAATTAGATATATATGTTAATAACTTAAAATGTATGTTGTTTCAGTCTTTATGTGATCATTGATATTTATTTATTTTACTATTTAAACAACCTCAATTTATATATTTTCTTAACAAAAAGGTTTTATTGTATATATGATGGGAGGTTGGATGTTGTTGGTATCAATTCTAGTAATGTTGAATAACCTGATTTAATTGATTGAAAAATCTTTATTGGACTTGAGATGGTCATCTCCATCCTTGAAAAGCATTTTGAAATCGATTTTTCTAGTAGGATTCTGCAAAATGCTCAGTTACTTACACTTTAACACATTGGTTATTATAAAGGTTGGGAGAGGAATACATACCACATACCATTACTATTTCATTTTTTTCACTTGATAGTTTTTGAAAATGTTGATGTTCTTCTTATTATTTGATAAATGAGAAAACCAATGATTTTTACATCAATCACCATATGATAAAAGATATTTTCAGGTTTTATCTAGAAGTTATCACCTCTTTGTTATCTATACTTCCTGTTTGTGAGAATATGAATCAAGGAATTCAAATTAGTATACTCATCCAAAATAAATCTAGAAAATACTAATCAGGTTTTGGTGTTCATAAGCAATTCAGGAAAAGCTCACTATGTGGACACACTTACCAATAATCACAATACATTCACCACTTATCCTAGACAATTCCATTATATATAAACTAAACTAATTGTATGGAGAGTTTAAATCACCAATAGATGAAAAAATCAATTAGAACATATAATAACTCAAAATTAATCCCATTTAAACTATTATTTTCCCCTTAAATATTGAAATTATCCAAAAAAGTAAGAATTAATTCATTAATGTCTTTAATAAATACTTAAAATTAGTTCTCATTCCCATTATTGATTAACCCCATATCCAATTCATGTTTATATATATGTGTTTACCCCTCTATTCTATCACTAATTGTTTTCTTCAATCCAATTCTTCTTCTTTTCCCATCCACTCTTCTTTCTCTAGCTAGATATGGTGGAAAAATATAGACCTAGTGTTGTGTTAATCATGGGGATTTTTTTTGGATTTTGAAGGTTATATTTATCCCTAATATGTTATTATTCATGGAAGTTAGAGTTATGTCATTGGTGAGAGGAAATTGATTATTTGTAATTTTTTTTTATTAACACACTTATGGTTATTACACCTTGAAATTACAACTTCTACTAAGTTATTGCCAATATCAATTTTCCGTAAAAGAATTTCAAATTGTTTTTCGTTTTATTTAATTTTTTTTGATAAATATGGTACATCAGTTGTATTTTGGTTTTATATTTCAAAAATTTCATTCCATGCTCATAAGGTGTTTGCGTAAATTCTTTGAGACTTGTGTTATTTTAAATGGATATCTATAGGCTATTTTAATAGATTATTATTTTTATAAAAGGGATTTCATTGTTTTATATTCTGCTGTGATCTATAAATATCTATCTATTCAGGTGGAAATCATTATTTTTCATTTCTACTTCATTCCTATATATAATATTGTCATAACATAGAATTATATACATAATTTTTGAAGTAGGATAATTGGTAGCGGAGATTATGGGAATAATTTTTGGATTGTTTAATATGGGAACCTTGAGTGGTTATATGTGTAATCTAGAAGACTACTACACTATCTTATATTATGCATTAGATAATGTATCCTAGTATAGTTTGTTCCTTTTCTAGGGGGTTAACACCTAGTGAGGCCAATCAAGGAAAGTTAGGATTCATAACTATTATGATCATATCAAAGCCCGATGACTAGTCCAAATTTAGTGGGGTCCTAGGTTATCCCATTAGATTTGAGTTTCATATCCCATGTTTTGTAATATCAATGGTATGGTTTACATATTACATTATTTTAATTTATATATTACATATATGTTTTATTTGGATTTTAATCACGTGGTCCATATTTTGTTTATTTTTAACATAGCCTTTTTTTATAAATAAAAATTATATGTGATTGGTTTTTCATATTTATATAAAATGGAAAGAAAATTTATAATTTTATTTCAAACTAGTTCCATGGGTTTATATTATAAAACAAGTTACATATATTTATTTTGGTTTATGATTCTACATATATTTTAATTTTTTCATCTATTTAGTTTTTCTAGGGGTTGAAACTTCTATAGTTTTTTTGAATAGTTATATTCAATGGTGGTTTAAACCATCACTCTATATAGTAACATTATTTTTGGACGTTATTTGAACTATCGCTATATATTATTAATTATATTAGTGGTTTAAACCACCACTAATCCTTTGACACCTTTTAACATCCAAAACCATAGCCAAAAATTGAAATAATTGATACTAAATAAATTTTCATGAAACTTCTGAGAAACCACTTCAAAATGGGTGAAAAAAAATTATTCTTGATTCCAACATTATCAGAACTTTATAAAAGATATCAAGAACCCATTTATTGAGTGTTAAAACCTCCATAAAACCAAAATAAAACTATCATTAGGCCCCTGGGTTTTTAGTTTTTTAGGGGTTTAAATATTATTTAAGGGGTTTAGGGCTTTTTTGTCGATTTTAGGGTGTTTTGAGTGTTTTGTGTCTTCATAAAATTTTTGTTGTTTTTAGGGTCTTTTATTGGTTTTTTTTTTAATTTTTTAGGGTTGTTTAGGGTTTTTAGGGTATTTTAGAAAATTTAAGGGGTTTATAGGGTTTTAATGTTTTAAGAGGTTTTATGGTCATTTAGGATATTTTAATGTGTTTTTGTGATTTTAAGGTCCTTTGAGGGTTTTTAGAGTTTCATTTTCCATTTTGGGTTTTCTAAGGGTTTTAAGGTCCTTTAGGGTTTTTAGGGTTTTAGTGTTTTTTAATGTTTTTAGGGTTATTATATTATTTTTTTTTGTTTCTGGGGTTTTTATGATTTTAGGTTTTTAGGGTTATTATAGGTTTTCATTTTTTAGGTTTTTTATAGTTTTTAGTTTTTTAAATGATTTTTAGGTTTTTTTGGGTTTTTGGGGAATTTTTAGGTTTTAGGGGGGTTTATGTTTTTAGTATTTTTTCTTGGTTTTATGGTTTTAGGGTATTAGTGAGTTTTAAGGTTTTAGGATTTCCTATTGGTTTTATGTTTTTTAGTGTTTTTTAGGTTTTAGGGTTTTATGGGTTTTAAGGGTTTTTTAGCGATTTAGGGGTTTTAGAGTTTATTAGGGTTTTCTAATGTTCTTTTAGGTTTTTACGGTTGTATGAGAATTTTATAATTTTAGGGACATTTGATGGTTTTAGGGTCATCATGGTGTTTTAGGGGGGTTTTGTTTCTTTGGGCCACTTAAGTTTTTAAGGTTATTTGGGTTCTTTTTTATTTTTTTTAGTTTTTAGGGGCTTCTAGGGGTTGTTAGGTTTTTTTGGTAATTTTGGGGTTTTTATGGGATTTGGGGTTTCCATATTTTTAGGGTGTTTTGGTACATTTATTATTTTGCGGTTCCTTTAGGGTTTTTCATGTCTTTTATGGTTTTTATATTTTTATAATCATTTAGGGATTTGTAGAGTTTTTTAAGATCTATGGGGTTTTGGGGTTTCATGTGTTTTTAATGGATTTTATTGTTTTTTTGGGTTTTTAGGTTTTATATTGTTTTTATTATTTTTTTGGAGTTTTATAGTTTTTTTTTGGATTTTTTGGGGTTTTTGGTTATTTATGTTTTTAAGGTTTTTAGTGTTTTCTTGGATTTTTAGGGTCTTTTAGTGTTTTTAGGGTTTTTCTCTTCATTCTAAGAAGTTTTTTAAGTTTTTAGGGTCTTGAGAGTTTTAATGTTTCTATGGAATTTATGGATTTTAGGGTTTCTTTGGGCATTTTATAACATCTAGGGTATTTTATGGGTTTTTAGGGAGTTTTAGGGTTTTTTAGGTTTTTATGGTTTTTAAGATATTTTAGGGTTTTTAGGGTTTTAGGGTTTTTAAGATTTCTACGTTATTAGAAGTTTTAATTGTATTCAGTTGTTTTTTTGGGTCTTAAGCATTCTTTTGGGATTTATGGTCCTTTGGGGTTTTTTGGGGGTTTTATGGTTTTTTGGGTTTTGGGGATTTTTTATGGATTTAAAGGGGTTTAATATTTTTAGGGAGTTTTAGAGTATTTAGTTTTATGCAGCATATTTCGTATTTTTAAGGTGTTGAGTATTTTGAATGGGGTTTGTGTTCTTTTTTTTATTAGTATTTTTAGGGTTTTAGGGTTTTTAGGATTATTAGTGTTTGAGGGTATTAATTGTTTTTTGTGTTTTTATGATTTTTAGGGGTTATATGGTTTTTAGGGTTTTTGTTTTTAGGGGTTTGGGGGTTTTCATGTATTTTTAAGGGTTTTTAGTTTTTTAGTGTATATAAGGGTTTTTGGGGGGTTTGGGGTTTTAGGTTTTTTATGGTTTCTAGGTTTCATAGTATTTTTAGAGTATTTATGTGTTTTTAGGGGTTTTATAGGTCATTTATGGTCTTTTAGGAGACTATAATGGATATTAGTGCCTTTTAGAGTTTATTATTTATTTTTAGGTTTTATAGGTGTCTTATGGTTTTATGGTCTTTTTGGGTTTTAGTGGTTTTAGGGTTTTTAGTGTTTTCATGAATTTGATGTTTTTTATGGTTTTGATGGTGTTTACGATTTTTAGTGTTTTTATGGTTTTTAGGGTTTGTAGGTTTTTTTAGGATTTTTTAGTGATTTTAGTTTCTATATGTTTTTTTTTTTTTGGATTTTTTCAGTTTTTAGGAATTTATGTATTTTAATATTTTTCAATGGGTTTTGGTGTTTTATAATTTTTTTTGGGGGTGGGGGGTTTAAGTGGTTTTAGGGTTTTTAAGTTTTTTATGATTTTTAGGGATTTTAAGGGTATTGTGTTTTTAAGGGTTTTTTGGTGTTTTATGGTGTTTTTAGGGTTTAGGGTTTTTATTTCTCTTCAAGGGGTTTAAGTTTGTTTCTATTTTCATGATTTTAATGTTTTTTACAATTGTTTTATGTTTTTTTAGGGTTTTAGAGTATTTTAGGGTTTTTAGGGTTCTACAGTTTCTATGTTATTTAGTGGTTTAGGGTCTTCTATGGGTTTTTAGGGATTTTTAGATTTCCTTAGGGCTGTATAGGGGTGTTATGGTTTTTATGAATTTTTCGTTCTCTTGTGGGGATTTTTTATGGTTTGAGGTATTTTTAAATGTTTTTTAGGTTTATAGGGTATTTTGGGTTTTATGGATTTTTTGGTTTTTATGGTTTTTAGTTTTCTAGGGTTTTTTGGTTTTTAGGATTTTTTAGGGTGATAAAGGGGTTTTATGGGTATTTTAGTGCTTTCATACGGTTTTAGGTTACTTTTTTATTTTTAGGGTCTTTTGAGTTAATATTGATTTTATGGTTTTTAGTGATTTAGGGATTTTTCTGGTTTCTAGTGGATTTAGGTGTTTTTAATGTTTTTTTGGTTTTTTATAGTTTTTATCAGCTTTAGGGGTTTTTTTGAGTTTTAGTGATTTTAGTATATTTAGAGTTTTTAGGTTCTTCTAGGGTTTTATTTTTTATTAACGATTTTAAGGAATTTTTATGGGTAGTAAACAAAATTGGGATGTTAAGGGTTTTATAGAATTAAGGGTTTTATGTGGGTTTTAAGGGGTTTTTAGTGTTTTTATCTGGTTTATTGTTTTATTGTTTTTATTGTTTTTAGGGATTTTAATATTTTAAGGGGTTTTATAGTTTTTTTTGGATTTTAGTGTTTTAATGGTCTTTGGGGGGGTTTAGTGTGTATGTAATTTAGTGGTATTTAGGGTTTTTAACAGTTTTTATGTTTTTTAGTTTTTAGGATGTTTAGGGTTGTTTAGGGTTTTTAGGGGTTTTATAGTTTTTAGAGTTTTAACGGTTTTTTAATTTTAGGGTTTTTTGGTTTATTTAGGTTTTTAGGGGTTTTAGGGTTTTGTCATTTTAAGGGGGTTTAGGATTTTTAGAGGGTTTTAGGATCTTATAGGGGTTTTAATTATTTTTTTTGTTTTTCATGTTTTTTAGTTTTTAGGGTTTATATTTTTTAATGGATTTTAGGGTTTATTAAGGTTTTTGGGATTTTTTTTCATTGTTTAATCAGTTTTTAGAGTTTTAAGTGATTTTACGGTTTTTATGTTTTGTAAGGTTTTAGTGTTTTAAGGGTTTTAATGTGTTTTATAGTGTTCAGTAATTTTTATGTCTTTTAGATGAAATTATGTATTTTACGGGGTTTTAGGGTTTTTTTGTGTTTTTTGGGTGTTGGGGTTTTTAGGGTTTATAGAATTTTATGGTATTTAGAATTTTAAATTGATTTTTTGGGTTTTTAAAGTTTTTAGTTTTTTTACAGATATAATTATTATTTTAGATTTTTTTTGGGTTTTTTTGGGTGGTTGTTCGATTTATTTCAATATATTATAGGGTTTTTAGGGGATTTAGAGGAGAGTGAGTATTTTTAGGAGTTTTAAGTGTTTTTTGGGTATTTATGGGTTTTATGGATTTCTAGGATTTTTTAAGTTTTTTGATATTTAGGGTTTTTTAGGGATATTAGGGGTTTTATGGGATATTAAAGGGTTTCTAGGGGTGTTTAGATTTTTAGGGTTTTAGTGGTTTTATGGTTTTTAGGGTTTTAAGTGTTTTTAGGTTTTTTGATGCAATTAGCGGATTTATATTTTTTTAGGTATTTTGGGATTTTGGGGTTTAATGGGGGTTCAAAGGTTTTTTATGGTTTTAGAGGAGTTTTAGGGGAGTTTTAGGGCTTAGGTTTTTAGGTTCTTTTGGGGTTGTTAGAAGTTTTTGGATCCTTTATGGGTTTTTAGGATCTAAGATAATTTTTATGGTATATAGGATTTTTGGGGGTTTTAG
The DNA here is from genome assembly GCA_963277665.1 of Viscum album. NCBI lineage: Eukaryota > Viridiplantae > Streptophyta > Magnoliopsida > Santalales > Viscaceae > Viscum > Viscum album. The sequence continues at coordinate 46,993 of CAUJRU010000492.1, forward strand.
GGTTTTTTGTGTTACTTATGGTTTTAGTGTCTTTAGGTTTCATTATGGGTTTTTGGTTTTTAGATTCCTCTAAGGATATTAATGGTTTTGGGTTCCTTTATGGTTTCGGGTAATTTATACGGTTCCCATGATTTTTAGGGTTTTAGGGGTATTATGGTTTTTGTGGTTTTTAGGGTTCTAGTGTATTTAGGGGTTCTCAGGGTTTTAGTGTTTTTAGGGTTTTATGGGTTTTATATTTTTGGGTGTTTTTTTGGGGGTGTTCTACGGTTTTTAGGGTATGTTGTTTCCTTTATTTTTTCTTGTGTTTTTTTATTTTAGGGTTTAAGTGATTTTATTTTTTTATCATTTTTGGGAGATTTTAGTTTTTTAGAATTTTTTATGTGGCTATTATGGTTTTATTGGGTTTTATCATTTTAAATGATTTTATAAAATTTTAGATTTTTAGGGGTTTTTATCATTTGGGGGGGTGTTCATGTTTTTTTAGGGTTTTACGAATTTATGGTTTTTAGGAAATTTATGGGTTTTTATATTTTTATGTTTTTCAATGGGCTTTAAGTGTTGTGAAGGGTTTATTAGGGGGTTTTATTATTTTTACGGTTTTGATTTGTTTTTATGGTTTTTAATGGTATTTAGTTTTTTAGGGGTTTTATGGTTTATTATGGTTTTTAGGGTTTTTAATGGTTTTAGGGGTTTTAGGGTTTTTAGAGTCATTTTTTTTTTGTTTTTTTATGATTTTTTGCTTTTTTAGGGATTTCTGTGATTTTTGGGATTAGGGGGAATTAATGTTTTTATGGTTTTCATGTGTCATTTAAGGGTTTTCAGGGTCCTTTAAGGATTTTTAGGGCCTATTATGTTTTTTAGGATCCTTTATGGTTTTTAGGAATTTTAGGGTTCTTTAGGGTTTTGGGTTTTAAATTTTTTAGGGTTTTTAGGGATATTTTATTTTTTCTAGATTTTTTTTGAATTTTTTGGTGTTTTTTTGTGTTATTGTTGCTTTTTGGGGTTTTCTAGTATATAGGGTTTTTAGGTATTCTTAGTGGTTTTATTGATTTTAGTTTTTTACTGGTTTTTGAGATTTGACGGGTTTTAGGGGATTTAGGGGTTTTACGGTTTTAGTGTGTTTTTGGAATTTTTAGTGTTTTAGGGTTTTTTGGGTATTTTTTAAGGTTTTAGTGTTTTTTACATTTTTAGGGTCTTTTAATGTTTTTATGGTTTTTAATGTTTTATGGGGTCTTTTGAAGGTTTTAAGGGGTTTTAGGTTTTTTAATTTTTTAGTGTCTTTGGAGGTTTTAGCGGTTTTCATGATTTTTAGGGTTATTTCCTTTTTTCGAGTCCTTTAGGTGTTTTAGGATCATTCTGTGTGTTTTTAGGGGTTTTAGGGTCTTTTAGGGTTTTTTTTTGCCTTGGGGCATTTTAAGGGTTTTTATAATTTTTTGGGGGTTTTTAGTGTTTTATGGTCATTTATGGTATTAGGGGTTTTAGATTCTTTTAGTTGTTTTAGGGTATTTTATGTTCATTTTGGGTTTTTAGTTTCTTTTATTTTTGTTTGTTTTTAGGGTTTTATGGTCTTTTAGGTGTTTAATAGGTTTTTTGGGAATTTTATGGTTTTTATATTTTTAGGGTATCCTAGGGGTTTTGGGGGGTTTTAAATTCTTTTAGATGGTTTTAGGGATTTTTTCATGCTTTGGGGTTTTTATGGGTTTTAGGGTTTTTAATTATTTCTAGGGGTTTTAGGAAGTTTTATGATTTTTAGTGTTTTTTAGGATTTTAAGGATTTTCATGATTTTAGGTGTTTTAGTGTCTATAGGTTTTTATAACGTTTTTATAATGTTTTTTTTTGTTTTTAGAATATTTAGTGTTTTATTTTTTTATGGTTTTTAGTGGATTATTGGGTTTTTTGGTTTTATTTTGGGGGGGGGGTTAGGGTTTTTATGTTCTTACTATTTTTTTTCTTGATTTTCTAGGGGTTTTAGTGGTCTTTAGTTTTTTAGTTTTCTTAAGAGTTTTTAGTGTTTTTATGAGTTTTAATGGTTTTTTATGGTTTTTAAGGTTTTTAAGATTTCTCAGGATTTTGTTTTTTTAGATTTTAGGCTTTTTAAGGATTTAGGGTTTTTATATTTTTATTTTTTAGTGATTTTAGGTTAATATGGGTTTTAGAGTTTTTAAGGGTTTTTTTTGTTTTTTGGGATTTTACTTCTTCTATTACCTTGAAGGTGTTTTTAGATTTTTTTATCATCATTTAGGGTATTGCTGTGGATTTTTTTATCTTTGAGGGGTTTTTGGCTATTTTTGGGGTTTAGGTTCCATTATGGTTTTCGTAGTATTTTTATTTACCGTTAATGTTTTTGAGGGGTTTTGGGGATCCGTTATTGTTTTTAGGGGTTTTAGGTTCATTGATGCCTTTTAGAGATTTCGGGTTTTTTTTAATATTTTAGGGGGGTTGGGGTTTTTATGGTTATTTTAGGGTGTTTTTTGTTTTTTTTTGTTTTTTTTGTTTTTTTTGTTTTTTGGGTTTTTATAGTTTTTACAAATCTTAATGTTTTTAGGAATTTTAGGGTTTTTATTGGTTTTCTGGATTTTTAGAGTATTTTATGTTTTCATGTTTTTAGGGTGTTTTAAAGTTTTTAGTGTTTTTATGTGGATTCATATTTTTAATGGTTTTAATGGTTTTTAGTATTTTTCAGTGTCTTTTATGGGTTATATTATTTTTAGGGTGGTATATAGTTTTTAGGATTATCTAGGATATTTTAGTGTTTTAGAAATTTCTATGGTTTTTAATATTTTGAAGGTCTCATAGGGTTATATGGTTTTAAGGGATCTTATTACTTTTTTGGGATCTTTAGGGTTTTAAGAATTTTATGGTCCATTAGGGTTTTTATTGTCCTTTAGGTTTTTTAGTGTTTTAGGGTGTTTTTAGGGGTTTTGAGTCCATTAGGTATTTTTATGATTTTATGGTCCTTTAGTGTTTCAAAGGGATTTCATTGTATTTAAATATTTTTTAGGGTTTTAGGTGTTTTTAGGTTCATTTATGGTTTCTAGGGGTTTTAGAGTCTGTTATGGTTTTTATGGTATTTTGGGGTCAATTAGTGTCATTTATTATTATTTTTTGTTTTTAAGATCTTTTAGGGTTTTTTTGTTTTTAGATTCATTTAGGGTTGTAAGGGTTTTAGAGACTTTTAGGGTTTTAATGGTTTTCAGGGGTTTGGTGGTTTTTAAATTTTTTAATATGTTCCATAGTTTTTCTAGTTTTTTTTTGTTTTTAGGGACTTTTAGTGGGTTTTAGTGGTATTTAGGGGTTGTTGGGTGTTTTTGGTTTTTTAATATTTTTAGTGAATTTTTGGGTTGTTTTAGGGGGTTTTAGTGTTATTAGTGTTTTTAGGGTTTTGTTTTTTTTGGTTTGTAAGTATTTTTAGTGATTTTAGAGAGTTTTTGGTTTTTGGGGAGGGGGGGGGGGGGGGTTAGGTTTTTAAGTATTTTTAGAGATTTTTGATATTTTTTGGCAGTAGATTTATTTAGGATTTTTAGTATTTTAGAGTGTTTATAGGTTTTTTATGGTATTTTGGGTTTCTGTTTTTTAGTGGGGTTTAGGGGTTTCATAGTTTTTTTTGTTTTTTAGGGATTCATTGGTATTTGGGGGTATTTTGGGATTTTTTTTCAGGTTTTAGGGTTTTTTTGTTTTCAGGGGTTTCTATGGGTTTTAGGTTTTTCATGGATTTTTAGGGTGTTTTGATTTTTTAGGTTTTAGGGTTCTTATATTTTTTTAGTATTTTTGAATTTTTTAGGTTTTTAGGGTTTTTAGTTGTTTGTTAGGTTTTTAATATTTTTAGGGTTTTCTTGTGTTTTTACAGTTTTTAGGGTTCTTAGTTTTTTGAGGACTTTTAGTATGTAAGGGGTTTTAGTATTTACTGGGCTTTATGGTTTTTATGGTTTTAGTGGTTTTTTATTTTTATTAGGGTTTTATGGTTTCTAAGGATTTTATGGGGTTTCAATTTTTTTAGTGCTTTTAGGGGTTTTATGGTTTTGAGGGTTTTAGGAGTTTTATGGTTTTTAGGGGCTTTAAGGGTTTATAAGGGGTTTTAAATATTTTTTTAGTTTTTTCTATTTTCATGATTTTCATTGTATTTTATGTTTGTTAGGGTCCTAGGGTTTTTAGGATTTTAGGTATTTTGGACCTATTAAGGGTTTGAGAGGTTTTGGTTTTTTATATTTTTTAATATTTTTTGGGGTTTTGTGCCTTTTGGTGAATTTAGGGATTTTTCGGGATTTTTCACGATTTTTGGGGTTTAGGGGTGTTTATCATTTTATATGAGTTTTTAGGTAATTTTATTTTTTCAATGGGTTTTTTATGGATTTTATGAGATTTTGTAGATTTTAAGGTTTTTAGAGGTTTTAGGGTTTTTTAGGGTTGTTAGGATTGTTTTAGTGTATTTTAAGATTAATAGGGGTTTTTCTAGTTTTCTGGGTTTTTAGAGAGTTTAAGGGTTTTAGGGCAATTTAGGGTTTATATTGGGTTTTTAGGGTCTTTTAATGGATTTAGGGTTTTTAGGTTATTTTAGGGGTTATTATGGTTTTTAGAGGTTCTATGTTTTTTAAGGTTCTTTTTGGGTTTTCAGGTTTTTTAAGGTTTTTAGGGTTTTGGGGTTAAGGGTTATTTGGTGTTTTAGGGTTTTTTTGGGTTTTCGATATTTTTACGGTTTTTATGTGTTTTTGGAGTTTTGGGTTTTTTGTGTTTTTAAGGTATTCCTAGAGCTTTTAAGGGTGTTTAGGGTTGATAGTTAATATTATAGATTTTTATGTTTTTATGGGTTTTAGGTTTTTTTGTGGTTTATAGGGTGTTTGAGGGGTTTTAGGGTTTTTATAGATTTTACGGTTTTAGGAATTTTATGGTTATTTTAATCTTGTTTCTGTATTTTTTTTGGGTTTTAAGGGTTTTGGAGTTTTTTGTATTTTTAGGGGTTTTAGGTTCCATAAAGGTTTTAGGGGTTTTAATGGGGTTTTATGGGGTTTAAGTGGTTTAAAGGTTGTTATGATGTTTAGGTGTTTGAAGGGGTTTTAGGGTTATTTTAGTGATTTAGTGGGTTTTAGAGTGTTTTACTATTTTTAGGTGTTTTAGTGATTTTATGTGGTTTTATGGGGTTTTTAAGGGTTTTATGGATTTTAGTGTTTGTTATGGGTTTTTAGGAGTTTTTTGGTTCATTTAGGGGGGTTTAGGATCTTCACGGGGTTTTAGGGATTTTTATGTAAATTTAGAGTGTTTTTATGTTTTTCGGGTTTTAGTGGTTTTATGGTTGTTTATGTTTTTAGTGGTTTTAAGGGTTGAAGGGTTATGGTTTTTAGGGTTTAAGGGGTTTTTATCTTTTTAGGGGTTTTTACAAGTTCTTAACTTTTTTTTGAGTTTTATGATTTTTTCAAGGTTTTAGGTATTTTAGAGTATTTAAGAGTTTTCAATGTTTTGTTTGGGTTTGAAGGTTCATAGGGTTCTCTTAAGGGGTTATTGTGCTCGAATATTTTTAGGTTTTTAGGCATATTAGAGTATTTTAGTGGTTTTAGGTGTTTTATGGGTTTTAATAGTTTTTTACGTTTTCAATGGTTGTTAATGGGTTTTCGGGTTTGGGATTTTTTTTGGATTTCTATGGTTTTTAAGGGTTTTCAAGATTTTTATCATTTTTAGGGTTTTTATGCCTTTTTAGGTGTTTTTTTGGGTATTTTATAGTTTTCATATTCTTTAGGGTTTTATGGGGTTTTTAGTTTCTTGTATTTTTTAGGGTGGTGTTATGTTTTTTGGGTTTTTACAGTTCTAAGGTTTTGTGGTTTTAAGGTTTTTTAGGATTATTTTATGGATTTTGAGTCTTTTAGGGGTTTTAGTGTCTTTTAGGGGTTTTAGAGTTTTCATAAGTTTTTATGTGTTTTTAGGGGTTTTAGGGGTTTTAGGGGTTTTTATGGTTCTCATAGATTTTAGCAATTTAATGGTTTTAGGGGTTTTCGGTGGTTTTTTATGTTTTGGGGTTTTAAGATTATTGGGCGTTTTTTCGGTTTTTAGAAAATTTATTTTTTTAGGGGTTTTAGGGTTTTTTGGGTTTGTAGGGTTTTTAGGTCGTTAGAGTTTTTAGGGTTATTAGGAGTTTTATGGTTATTGGTGTTTTTATAGTTTTTTTAGTATTTTTATGGTTTTATGTTTTTTAGATTTTTTAGGGTTTTTATGGAATTTTAGGGGTTTGGGTATTTAGGGAAATTATGGTTTTTAGGGTATTTTTGGGTATTTTTGGTTTTTTGGTTTTTTGGGTTTCCTAGGGTTTTTTGGGGTTTTTTTTAGTTTTAGGTTCTTTAGGGGTTTTTTCGGTTTTTTAGGGAATATTTTGGGGTTTTAGCATTTTTTACAACTTTTTGAAAACTTATTTCATTTTTTTAGGGTTCAGAGTTTGTATGGTTTTTTAGATTTTTATATTGTTTTTTGGTTTTAGGGATTTTAGAGGTGTCTATGTGTTTTTAGGGATTTATGTTTTTTTTGTTTTTGGGATTTTTATCAGGTTTTTAGGGTTTTAGGGGTTTTTTGGGGTTTTAGTAGTGTTTTTGGGTTTTTAAAGGTTTTATGTGTTTTGGGAATTTTTATGGATTTTCTTGTTCTTAATTATTTTTATGTGTTTATAGGGATTTTATGGGTTTTATTGATTTTGAAGATATTTAAATGGTTTTTATTATTTTTAGGGTTTTTTAGGTTTTTAGGGGTTTGGGGGGACTTAGGTGTTTTGGGGTATTTTTTGGGTTTATGGTTTTAATGGTTTTTTGGGTTTTTAATGTTTTTTGTGTTTTTAAGTTTCTTCAATTTTTATTGATTTAGGGTTCTAGGGTTTTAGGTCAGTTTAGGGGTTGTAATGGGTTTTTAGGATCTTTGTGGATTTTCAATGGGGTTTTCAAGGTTTAGAGGTTTTTAGTTTTAAGGTACATATATGGTTTTTAGGGGTCTTAGGGGATTTTATGGATTTTAGGGTTTTCAGTGTCCTTTAGGATTTTTGTGTTTTCATTAAGGTTTTAAGGGATTTTATGTGTTTTTATTATTTTATGAGTTTTATAATTTTTCATTTTTTTACCTTTTCAGTGGTTTTATGGATTTTTACGGGTTTTTAGGGATTTAGGATTTATTAGGGGTTTCTAGAGTTTTTACTCTTTTTAATGTTTTTTTTATAGTTTTTAAGGTTTTTATGGTTTTTTGTTTTATTGGGTTTTTATAGTTTAATATTTATAGAATTTTGGGGTTTTTTGGGTTTTGGGGGGATTTTATGGTTTTTAGGGGTTTTGGATATTTTTTTGGTTTTTATGGGTTTTTTCATTTTTAGCGGTTTTATGGTTTTTAAGGTGTTTTATTCTTTTGGGGTTTTAACCATGTTTGGGTTTTTAGGGGTTAGGTTTTTTTGGTGAATTTGGAGATTTTTAGTTTTTAGGGGTTTCAAAAACATATACGATTTTATTTGGTTGTTATAGTTTTTATGGGTTTTAGGTGTTTTCATAATTTTAAAAACATTTCATTGTTTTTTTAGTCTTCATGATATTTTAGGTTTTTTAGGATTTCAATGGTTTTTGGGGGGTTTAAATATTTTTTAAGGTTTATAGGGTTTTTGGGTCTTTTAGGTTATTTATTTCAGAGTTTTTAGGATTTTTCAAGATATATATTGGTTTTTAAAATTTTTAAAGTCTTAGAAAGTTTTTAGGTTTTTATGTGGTCTTTGGGGTTTTAGGATTTTTATGGTATTTTAGGTTTTCTCTTTTGATTTTTTTGGGTTTTTAGCTTTTTTTTAAAATTTGAGGGTATTTTTGGATGTTTTAGAGTTATTAGGGATTTTTTATGGTTCTTAGGTTTTTTTTTGTTTTTAGGGGTTTTAGAATTATATAAATTTATATGTTTTTTAGAATTTTTATGGTTTTGGGTGGTTTTAAGTTTTTTATAGTCTTTTTGAGGTTTTACTGTTTTTAGGGTTTATAAGTTTTTAATGTTTTAGGGAATTTTTAGGATTTTGGCTTTTCTAGGGTTTTTAATGTTTTTTGGGTATTTTAGGGATTTTTAAGGGTTCTATGATATTAGGGTTTGGGGGAATAGTTCTTAAGGGTTTGGGGTAGGTTTTTAGGGGTGTTTAATTGTTTTTATTGGTTTTGAGAGGGTTTTATAGTTTTAACTTTTTTGAGTTTTAAGTGGTTTTTATGATTTTTATGTTCTTTAGAGTTTTTTTAGTGTTATAAGTATTTTTAGGGTATTTTGGGGTTTTATGGGTATTCAGGGTTTTAATGTTCTTCAACAGATTTCATGGTCTTTTAGGGTTCTTTAAGAATATTTAGTGTTTAAGGTTTTAGGGGTTTTAGGGTGATATAGACATTTTAGGTTTTTATGTGTATTTTTGGATTTTTTTGGGTTTTGGGGGTTTTATAATGTTTTTAAAGATATTTTATTATTTTCATATATTTTAGGTGTTTTAATTCTTTTGAGTGTTTTTAGTTTTTAGGGGTTTTTCCGTTTTTCTGGGGTTTTAGTGGTTTTAGTGGTTTTTAGTGTTTTTGGGTTTTATGGGGTTTTAGGGGATTAGGGTTTTAATACTTTTTATGGTTTTTAATATTTTTTAGGGTTTTATGGGTTTTATTATTTTTAAGGGTTTTAGGGTCTTTTATAGTTTCTTTATGTTTTTTGGTTCTTTTAAGGTTATTAGGATATTTTATGGTTTTAGTGGTTTTATGATATTTTAGGATTTTTAGGGTCTTTTGGGATTTTCTGGGGGGAGGGTGTTGGGTGTTTTAAATTTTATTTCCTAGTTTTTAATGTTTTTATGGTCTTTTAGGGGTTTTTTTTATGGTTTTTAGGGTGATATTTTTAGTTTTTAGTGTCTTTTAAGGGTTTTTTTGGGGAGATGGTGGGGGTGTCGAGGCTTTCAAATTTTATTTCCAAGTTTTTATGGTACTAATGGTTTTTACAGTCTTTTAGGGTTTTTATGGTTTTTAGGGTGTTTTAGGGGTTAAGGGTTATCAGGGTCCTTTAAGAGTTTTTATTATTTTTAGGTACTTTTGGGTTTTATAGGGGTTTTAGGGTCCTTTATGCTATTTGGTGGTTTTTAGGGACGTTAGGGGTTTTAAGAAGTTTTATGGGTTTTCAATTCCGTTTAGTTTTTAGGGTTCTTAGATTCGTTTTGGGGTTTTAGGTTATTTTAGTGATTATTTATTTATTTTGGAGTCTTTTGGGGTTTTTTAAGTTTTAATTATGTTTTTGGGCGTTTTTGGGTTTTTATGATTTTTAGGGTCTTTTAGGGTTTTCTAGGGTTTTGGGGTCTTTATAGTCTTTTAGTGTTTTAATGTTTTAGGGTATTTTATTAGTTTTAGGGTTTTTTTGTGTCTTTTAAATTTATGGGATATTTACGGTTTTAAGGGTTTTTAGTGTTTTTAATGCTTTTGTGGTTTATAAACATTTTTAGGGTTTTTTGGTTTTTTGGGTTTATATTGTTTTTAGATGTTTTAGTATTTTTAGGGTCCTTTATGTATTTTTAGTGTATTTATAGTTTTTTTGGTTTTAGGTTTTTTGGGGTTTTGGGTTTCTAGGGGATTAAAGGGGTTTTAAGGATTTTATAGGTTTTTAGGTTTTTAAGGGGTTTTGGTTATTTTAGGGTTATTTTAGGATATTTTTAAAGGTTTAGGGTTTTATTTTTTTTATTTTTTTTAGGATTTTTTAGTGATATCAGAATATTTAAGATTTTATAGGGGTTTGTGTTATTTTATAGTGTTTTTTTTTGTTTTTTTAGGTTATTGTTAATTTTTTGGTTTTTTTGGTTTTTCGGGTTTTTAAGGGTTTTATGATTTTTAGGGGGTTTAAGGTATTTTTTGGATTTTAGTTTTATTTTATGATTTTAATGGAGTTTTAAGGTTTTTTGGGGTTTTTTGTGTTTTTATGGATTTTTATAGATTTTTATAGTTTTTAGAGTTTTTTTAGTTTTTTAATGTTTTTATGATTTTTTAGGTCTTTCATAGATTTTTTAGGGGTTTTAGATTTTTCTTATGGTTTTCTAGGATTTTTGGGTTTTAGATATTTTAGGGTTTTAGGGTTTTTATATATTAAAGGGGTTTTATGGGGTTTTGTGTTTTTAGTTGTTTTAGGATGTTTCAGGGGGTTTAAAATGTTTTTAGTGTTTTTTTTTTGTGTTTAATGGGTTTTTCAGGGTTTAGGAGGGTTTTCATATTTTAAGGGTTATTATTTTTTAGGTTTATCTATGGATTTTAGCTCTATAAAGTGTTTTTAGGTTTTTTAGTGTTTTTAGGGGTTTTAGGGGGTTTAAGGGTTTGTAGTTGTTTTTAGTGTTTTTAAGGTTTTAGGGGTGTTTTGATTTTTTAGGGTTTTTTAGTATTTTTAGGGGGTTTGTACTTTCTTGTATTTTTATATTTTTTTGGTTTTTTATTGTTTTTAAAAGGTCTTGTGATTTTCTATGGTTTTTATGAATCTATTAGTATTGTTATTGGGTTTTTAGGGTCTTTTAGGGTTTCAGCGATTTTAATGTAATTTAAGGGTTTTAGGGTGTTTCAGGGGGTTTCAGGGTTTCTTATAGTTTTTATGGGTTTTTATAATTTTAAAGGGTTTTAAGGTTTTTTATTGATTAGGTGTTATTTATTTTTTATTCTTTTTAATTATTTTTATGTGGGTTATGGTTTTATGTGTTTTTTGTGTTTTTAGGTCTTTAGGGGTTTTAGTGTTTTAGGGGTTTTAGGTTTTTTTGTGATTTTTAAGGTTTTTAATTTTTTTATGTTTTTTTGTTTTTAAGTTATTATGGTTTTTAGGGTTATTAGTGGTATACGTTTTTTGGATTTTTTTTGGATTTTTTTACTATTTTAGTGCCCTTTTATTTTTTTGGTTTTAGGATTTTTTGTTTTTTAAGGGTTTTATAGATTTTTATGGTTTTTAGGGGTTTTATGATTTCAGGGATCTTTTAGGGTTTTTTTATGGATTTTTAGGATTTTTTGGTGGGTTTTGGGATTCATAGGGTTTATAATAGTTTCTTAGGTTTTATAGGGAATTTTATGTTTTAGGGATTTTTGGGGTTTAAGGATTTTTGGGGTTTAAGTTTTTTTTTGGTTTTAAATGTTTTAATGTTTTTAGAGTATTTTTAGTATTATAACATTTTCTTACTTTTTAGTGGATTTCTAGGTTTTTTGGGGGGTTTTAATGTTTTAGGGAATTTAGAGGTTTTTAGGATTTTTATGGATTTTAGGGGTTTTAGGGTTTTGGTTTTTTTTATTTTTTTAGTTTTATTTTGGGGGTTTTATGGTTTTTAGGTTACTTTCAAGGTTTTAATAGTTTTTATATATTTTTATTGTTTTTGGGTTTTTTTAGTGTTTTATGATTTTTAGGGTGTTTTATGGTTTTTAGGATTTTTAGGATTTTCTTACAATTAGGGGTATTAGGAGTTTTTTGGGTTTTAGTGTTTCCTAATGTTTTTATGATTTTTAGGGTTTAAAAGTGTTTTTGGGTTTTTAGGGTTGTTTGGGGTTTTTAGGGGGCTTTGGATCTTTTAGGGATTTTTAGGGGGTTTTAGGTGTTTTGGGTTTTTAGGGGGTTTAGAGTTTTTGAGGGGGTTTAGGGTTCTTATGCATCTTTTAGTTTTTTTAGTTCCCTTTAAGAGTATTAGGGTTTTGTGTTTTTATAGTTTTTATTGTCCTTTAGGGTTTTTCGAGGTTTCTTTGTTTTTATTGTTTTCATGGGTTTTAAAGATTTTTAATGTTTTTACGGTTTTTATGATAATTAATTTTTAATGGATATTGGGAATTTTTTTAGTTTTTCAGGTTTTACGAATTTTATGGTTTTTATTTTTTTAGGGTTTATGGTTTTTAGGGGTTTTAAGGGTTTTATTATTTTATTAATTTTAGTGTTTTTAACGTTTTTCATGTTTTTTAAGGTTTTTTTAGGGGGGGAGGGGTTCTGGTTTTCTAGTTTCTGGGGATTTTAATAGTTTTTAGGGTATTTAGTTGGTTTTTATAAATTTTTGTGGGTTTTTAAGGTTTTTTGGGGTTTTATGAATTTTTGATTTTTTTTGGATTTTTATGGTTTTTTTGGGGTTTTAGGTGTTTTTTGGGGTTTTATATATTATTTTAGTTTATTTAGGGGTTTTATGGTCTTTTAGGGTTTTAATGGTTTTTTTTGGGAATTTGAGGGGTTTTCTTGGTGCTTTTAGAGTTTTTAGGGATTTAGGAAATTTTTGATTCTTTTAAGGTTCTTTAGGGTTTTTTTTGATGTTTGGGTCGTTTAGAATATTTTTAGTTTTTTGGGTGTTGTTGGTTTTTTTAAGATTATTCCGTTTCCAATAGATTTTTTTGGTTTGGGAGGGGGGAGGGTTAAGGTTTTTAGTTTTTTAGGGTTTTATATTTTTTCTTATTTTTATTGGTTTTTGGTGTGTTTGAATTTTTTTCAGGGTTTTAGAGGTTTTAGGAATTTTTAGTGGTTTTATTGTTTTTATGGTTTTTTGTGTTTTTGTTTTTTTATGGTATTTTTTGGGTTGTTAGGGTGTCAATATTTTTATAGATTTTAGGTTGATTTTTTGTTTTCATGGTTTTTATTTTGTTTTAGGGTTTTTAGGATTTGGAGGGGTTAGTAGGGTTTTTATGGTCATTTAGTATTTTAGAGTTTATTTGGGTAATTTTGGGGTTTTTATGTTTACAAGTTTTATTTAGGGTCTTTTTGGGGGTATTTTAGTGTTTGAAAGGCTTTTATGGTCCTTTAAGGTTTTTGGCATTTTTTGGTTCCATTATGGGTTTTTGTGTTTTTAGAATCATTTTTGTTCTTTAATGTTTTTAGGATCCTTTGTTGATTGTAATGGTTTTTATGGTCTTTTATAATTTTAAATGTTTTTAGTGTCCTTTAGGAATCTATGGATTTTATAGTATTTTAGGGGGTTGAGTGTATTTTATGTTCCTTTTAGGGGTGTTTAGTTATTTGGGGTTTTAACAATTTTTAGGTTTTTATGATATTTAGGGTTTTTAGGATATTTAGTTGTTTACATGTTTTAGGGTTCTTTTTGAGTTTTGAGGATTTTGAGGGTCTTATAGTTCTTTAGTGGTTTTAGGATTTTTATGTTTTTAAGGATTTTTGGGATTTTACAGTTTATTTTGGGTTTTAGGGTTGTTCATAGTTTTTATAGTTTTTATGGTTTTTATGGCTTTTTAGATTTTAAGGAGTTTTAGGGGTTTTATGGTTTTTAGGGTTTTAAGGTTTTCTTTGGTTTTTTGGGTTTTTTTTAGTTTTAGGGGTTTTGTATTTTAGGGAATTACTGGGTTTTAGGTTTTTTATAGTTTCCTAGGGTTTTATGGATTTTTTTGGAATTTTAGTGATTTTTATGGGTCTTTAGGGGGTTTATGGATTACTTCTGTTTTTTGGGTTTTGATGGACTTATTAATGTATTAGGGTTTTTATTGTTTTAAGGGTTTTTTGGGGATTTTAGGTTTTTAATGGTTTTTAGTGCATTTTGGGGGTTTTAGGGACTTTTAAAGGGTTTTTAAGTAATTAAGGGTTTTAAAGGGTTTTAGGTTTTTGGGATTTTTAGAGTTTTTGGGATTTTTTGTTTTTTTGGGGTCTTAGAGTTTTGAAGGAGTTTTAGGGCCTTTATGGTTTTAATGGTTATTAGAAGTTTCTAACAGTTTTTAGGGTATTTATGGTTTAAGTGTTTTTAGTGTTATTAGGGATTTTAGAGTTGTTTAGGGTTTTTAGGGATTTTAGTTTTTTATCAATTTTTTTGGATTTTTAGTGGTTTTATGTCTTTGTAGGATATTTTGTGTTTAACGGAATTTTTGGATTTCTAGGGTTCTTAGTGGTTTTAGGTTTTAATCATTTTTTTTTAATTTTTAGTGGTTTTATGTTTTTCTATAGTATTAGGGGTTTAGTGAATATTTTAGTTTTTTAGGGTTTAAGGGGTTTTAGGATTTTTTTGAGGTTTTTTGGTTTTTAGGTGGTTTTAGTTGTCTTAGTGTTTTTAATGTTTTATATGGTTTTGCATTTTTAGTGCCTTTTCAGGTTTAGATGATTTTACCGTTTTTTGGGATTTTTAGGTTTCTTTTAGGGTTTATAGGGTTTTAGTGGGTTTTTATTATTTTTTAGGATTTTTAGGCCTTTAGGGTTTTTTTCGATTTTAAGTTTTTTAGTGTGCTTAAGGGTTTTCTATAGCCTTTCAATGGTTTTATATGGTTTTATGGTATTTTATAGCTTTAATTACTTTTAGGGTTTTAAGGTATTTTAGTGGTGTTTTATCGGTTTTTATGGTTCTTATGGGTTTTATTTGTTTTTTGGGGTTTATGGTTATTTTATGGTTTTTAGGGGTTTTATTGGTTTTATGTGTTTCTATGGTTTTTTGGATTTTTATACGGTTTTTGGATTTCTTTAAACAATTTATATTTTTTAGGTATTTTGGGTTTCATAGGGTTTTAAAGGGGTTTATTATGATTTTAGGGGGCTTTAGGGTTTTTAGGGATTTTAAGGGTTTGAATGGATTTTAATGGATTTTCAGGTTGTTAGGGTTTTAGGGATTTCTCGAGTTTTTAGTGTTTTATTTGTTTTTACACAATTTAAAGTTTTTTAGGATCTTTTTGGGTTATAATGGAATTTTAGGGGTTTTTATAGATTTATTGTTTTTATATTTTTATTGAGTTTTTATACCATTAAATGATTCTTTTAAGTTTTTATGTTTTTTTAGGTTTTTTGGGATTTTAATAGATTTTATGGTGTTTTATGTTCATTTATGGGTTTTATGGTTTTTGTGTTCTTTTAGGTGTTTTAGGGGATTTTTACTGGTTTTAGGGGGTTCTAGGGGTTTTAGAGTATTTAATTGATTTTAGTGGGTTTTAGGGGTTTTTATGTTTTTTGGGTTTGGGGTGGGGGTTTGGGTTTCTTTGTGTTTTGAGGTTTCTTGGGTTTTTTGGGATTTTGTTTTTTTTTGGATTTTTATAATTTTTAGGGGGTTTAGTGTTTTTTAGTGTTCTTAGTGTTTTGAGGGTTTTTGTGTTTTTTAGGTATTTCAAGTTTCTTTTATGGTTTTATGGTTTTTAGGGTTTTACGATATTCATGGATTTTGTAGGGTTGAATTTGGTCTTTAGGGTTGTGTAGGGTTTAAAATTTTTTTAGGTGTATTAGTGTATTTTTGGGTTTTAAGGGTTTATATGGTTTTTGTAGGTTTTTTTGGTTTTTTAGGGTTTTATTTATTATAAGGGTTTAATGGGTTTATTAACTCATATCAGTGTTTTTAGCTGTTTTTATGATTTTCTTACGGATTTATGAGGTTTTCATGGTTTTTATTGTTTTTTGGGTTTTGGTGTTTTTTAGGGTTTTAATTGTTTTTTGATTTTTCTTTATATTTTTATACTTTTAAAGGGTTCTATGTGTTTTGGTATTTTTTATATTTTTTATTGTTTGTATGGGTTTTGAGGGTTTTGATGGTTTTTTAGGGGTTTAAATGGGTTTGTGAATTTTTTAGGGTGTGAAGTGTTTTTAGTGTCTTTTTTGGGGTTTTATTGGATTTTTTTTGGTAATTTTTCATTTTTTAGGATTTTAGGGTATTTTATTGCTTTTTAGGGATTTCATGGTTTTTATTGTTCTTTAGGGTGACACAAGATTTTTAGAGTTTTTCAGGTTTTTAGGGGTTTATGGGTTTTTAGGAGATAAAGGTGTTTTTAGTGTTTTTCTTGTTTGTTTTGAAAATTTTAAGGTTTTCTAGAGATTTTAAGGCCTTTTAAGGATTTACATAGTTTTTTTGGGATTTTAAGGTTTTTTGGGGATTCCTTGGTTTTTTTTGGTTTTTCAAGGTTTTTAGGTGTTTTAGAGTTTTAGGGTTTTAGGTTTTTTCATAATTTTATGAGTTTTAAGGGGGTTTATTGATTTTTTGGGGTTTAAAGGGTTTTAGTTTGTTAAGGGGTTTTAATGTTTTTTTGTTTTTTTTATGTGTTTTGGGGTTTTAGAATTTAAATGGTGTTTAGGGTTTGGGGGGTTTTAGAATTTTTGGGGGTTTGGGGGGTTAGATTTTAGGTCGGTTTGGGTGGGTTAGGGTTATTTGTAGTGTTTAAATGTTTTTTTGGCTATTAGGGGGATTTATATTTTTAATGATTTTCACAGTTTTGGGGGGTTTTAGAGTTTTTTTTGGGGTAGGGGGATAGGTGTTTCGAGGTTTTTAATGTTTTAAGATTTTTTAGCCCTGTATGGTTCTTATTTTTTTCTGTGATTTTTAGGGTTTTTAGGGTATTTTTTGGTATTTTAGTGTTTCTTATTATCTTCTAGAGTTTTATGAATTTAATGGTTTTTCAAGTTTTTAACCTTATTTTAGGGGTTTTAGCGGGTTTTAGGATTGTTTAGGGTTTTCAGTGTTTTTAGGGTTTCTAGGGTGTTTTAGGGTTTCTATGGTGTTTTAGGGTTTTTAGGGTTTTTAGGTTTAAATGAGTGCTTTGGGTCTTTAAGGGTTTTTTGGGGTTTTAGGATAGTTTAGGGTTTAGAATTTTTAGGTTTTTTAGCACTTTTAGGCTTTTTAGGGTTTTTAGGATTTTATAGGGTATTTTATGTTTTTTAATATTTTAATGGTTTTTAGGATTTTATATGGTTTTTATGGTTTTTAGAGTTTTCTTTTTTATTTTAGATTTTAAATCTGGTTTAAAGGGTTTCTATGGTTTTTAGGTTTTTAAGGTATTTTAAAGTATTTTAATTATTTTAGGGTATTTTACTATTTTCTATGGGTTTTAGGGTTTTATGGGATTTGATGGGCTTTAGGTTATTTTTGGGTTTCATGTACTTTTAGGGTTTTAGGTTTTTTAGTTTTTCAGTGTGTTTTAGTGTGTTTTAATGTTTTTGGGGTTTAAGGATTTTTAGTGGGTTTTAGGGTTCTTAGGTTCTATTATATTTTTTTTGTGTTTTCAAGGTCTTTTGGGTTTTCTATATTTTTATGGTCTTTATAGTTAGGATCCTTTAATGTTTTTTATGATTTTTATATACCATTGTGGTTTTTTAGGTTTTTTAGGTATTTAGAGTCTTTTAGGGATTTTATGGTATTTTTCGATTTTTCAGACTTATTAGGGGGGTTTAGGGTCCTTTGGGTGTTTTTTGGGTTTATAGATTCCTTTTGGGTTTCAAGGTTAATTTAGGGGATTTAGGGGTTTTTAGTGTTTTTAGTGTTTTTAGTGTCTTTTAGGGGTTTTTTGGGTTTTAGGGTCTTTTAGGAGGTCTTTAGGGTTTTTAGAGTCATTTGTGTTTTATATAAGTTTTCTCGGTGTTTTAGTATTTTTTGGGGTTTTGGGGGTCTTTAAGGGACTTAGGGTTTTTAGTGTTTTCAAGTTATTTTATGGTCTTCAGGGGTTTGACGGTGTTTCAGAGGTTTTTAGGGATTTTAGGGTATCCTATGTTTTTAATATTTTAAAAAAATTAAATTTTTTAAGGGTTTCTTACGGCATAAAAGTTTTTTGTATAGTTTTTGGGGGTTTAAGGGTTTTGGGGGGTTTAGCATTTCAATAGTTTTTCATGTTTTTAGAGGTATTATGGTTTTTAGAGATTTTAGTTTTTTTAGAAACCTTTAGGGTTTTGAGGTTTTTTATGGTTTTAGGGATTTTTAGATTTTAGGGTTTAAAGCGAGTTTAGTTGTTTCATGATTTTAACTAATTTTTCGGGGATTTTTTGTTCTTTCAGGTGTTTTAGGGTTTTTATGGTGATAAAGGGGTTTTAAGTATTTTAATATTTTATGGGTTTTTAATTTTATTTGGGATTTTGTGGTTTTTTTGGGATTTTTAGGGTTTTTAGGTTGTTTTAGAAATTTTTCAGTATTTAAGGGTTTCATAGAGATAATGAGGGTTTTGGGGGTTTTTGGGTTTGGGGGAGGGGGGGGGGGGTTGGTTTTTATTATTTTTTAGGATATAATGGATTTTTTTTGGTTTTTTGGGTTTTAAGGTGGATTTTATAGAATTTGGGATTTATTTTCATTTATAGGGGTTTTAAGGGTTTTAGGTATTTTAAGGTTTTTTAATGTTTTAAATTGTTTTATGGTTGATTAGGATTATTTAGTATTTTTAGAGTTTTTAAGGTTTTTAGGATTTGTAGTTTTTAAGGATTTTTTGGTTTTTAGGGATTTTTATGGCTTTTTAGGTCTTTAATATTTTTAAAAATTTAGGGTTGTTTAAGGTATTTAGGGTTTTAGGGGTTTTATGGTTTTTATTTTTTTAGGGTTTTTAATATTTTTTATGATGTTTTATGTGTTTATAGAGTGCTTTAGGGGTTTGGATAATTTAGATGTTTTAGGGTTTTTTTGGGATTTTTTAGAGTTTTTTTGTTTTCTAATATTTTTTGGGGGTCTTGGGGTTTTTAGGGGTTGATAGGGGGTACGATTATTTAGGGTTGACTTTTGGGGTTTTTAGGTCTTTTATAATTTTTAGGATTTTCATGAGTTTTAAGGGATTTTAGGGGTTTTAAGGATTTTTAGGGTTTTAGGGATTTAGGAGTTTTCAGGGTTTAAAAGATTTTATAGGGTTTAAAGGGTTTTCTAGGGACTTCTAGAAGATTTTATGGATTTTATGGGTTTTCAGGGTTTTGGGGGGTTTATTCTATTTTTAGGGGCTTTGGGATTTTTAGATGTTTTTTTGGTTTTTATGGGTTTTTAGGTTTTTAATTTTTTTTTGGTGTTTCAATGTGTTTTTAAGATTTTTCTAGGGTTTTTAGGTCTTTGACGGTTTTTAGGGTTTTACGGGTTTTAGGGGTGTTTTAGGGTTTTTCGTGTCTTAATGGATTTTTATGAGTTTATGGGTTTTTATTGTGTTCAAAGGATATTTTAATGATTTTCAGGGGTTTTAGCATCTTTTAGGTTGATTTATGGGTTTTAGAGTCTTTTAGGGTTTTTGGGGTCTTTAGGGGTTTTATGGTTTCGAGGAACTTTAAGGGTTTTTGAGGTTTTTAGGGTCTTTAAGTGGTATTAGGTTTTTTATTTTTTAGGGTTTTTTAGGGTTATATGTTTTAAATATTTTTTATGGTTTTTACGTAATTTTTTGACATTTTATGCTTTTTAAGTATTTTGGTTTTTTATGGGTTTTAATGATTTTATAGGGTTTTTTGAGGTTTTAGGGTTTTAAGGGGGTTTAATGGGTTTATAAGATTTTTTTTGTTTTAGGATTATTTAGGGGTTTTAGGGTTATTTTAGGGTTTTTATATATTTGAAGTTTCATTTCATGTTTTTTTGGGTATATAGGGTTTGTTAGGGTTTTTTATGTTTTTAATTTTTTTAGGGTTTTTATTGATTTGTAATGCTTTGAATGTATTTTTATGGTTTTAAGGGGATTATAAGGATTTTTTGTTTTTTAATTTTTTTAGAGTTTTTTGTTGTTTTATGGTTTTTATTATTTTATTGGAATTTTTAGGGGTTTTAGGGAATTTAATGGTGTTTAGGGTCTTCTATGGTTTTTAGTTATTTTTAGGTTTGTTAGAGTTTTAATGGTCTTTAAGGGGTTTTTAGGGTCTTTTATGGGTTTTAGGGTCATTTTATGGTATTTTAGGGTTTTAGTGTTTTTAGGTTTGTTAGGGTCTTTTTTAGGTTTTTACGATTTTTAGTGTTTATATATTTTTTAGGGATTTTGTGTGTTTATAGGTTTTAGTAAAAAAAATTAATTTTAGAGAATTTGAGCATTTTTTAGATTTTTAAGGATTAATAGGGATTTAGGGTTTGGAGGGTTAGGGTTTTTAGGGTTTTGATTCAATTTTAGAAGCTTTTATGATTTTTAAGGTTGTTTAGAATTTTTTTAGATTTTTATGGGTTTATGTGTGTTAGGGTTTTTTGGAATGTTTTAGGGTTGAATGGGGTTTTTAATGTGTTTTAGGGTTTTCACTCATTTTAGCGCCTTTATTGTCCTTTTTGGGTCATTTTGGGGGATTGAGAGTCTTTTTGGGTCTTTTAGGGTTTTTTGGGTCTTTTAGTGGTTTTTATGTTGTTTATGATTTTTACGCATTTTAAGTGTTTTGTGGGGTTTTTAGGGGTTGTAAGGGTTTTAAGGCTTTTAGTATATTTAGGGTTTAACGATATTTTATGTTATTTTTATGGATTTTAGAATCTTTTGTGGTTTTAATGTTTTTTAGGGATTTTATTGTTTTTGTGGTGTTAGGGTTCTATGATTTTATTAGGGTTTTGGGTATTTTTTGGTTTTTGGGGTTTCATGGTTATTTTTAGGGATTTTTGGGTTTTTATGGCCTTTTTGGGGGTTTTGGATTATTTTTGTCTTTTAAGGGATTTTAGTGTTTTTAGGGATTTTAAGATTTTTATACTTTTCAATTGTTTATTCATAGGTTATAAGTATATTTTGTAGTTTTTTGTGGTTTTTGGGTTTTTGTAGGGTTATTTTGGAATTTACGGGTTTTTAGGTTTTTAGGATTTTTACATTTTTTGGGTTTTTAGGTTTTCTAGGGTGTTTTTTAGTTTTTGGAGTTTTATTTTTTTTAGCTTCATTTAAATTTTTAGGTTTTTTATGATATTTTAGGGTTTTATGGTATTTTAGGGTTATATGGGTTTTTAGGTTTTTTAGGGTGTTTGGAGTTTTAATGATATTTTAGGGGTTTAAAAGTTTTTAAAGTTTTTTAGGTTTTTCTAGTGGTTATGGGTTCTTTTGGATCTTTTTTGGTTTAAGGTGTTTGGTTTTGGATTTTGGGATTAGGGTATATGGTTCAGGGTTTAAGGTGGCGAGTATAGGGTTTAAGATGTAGGTATTAAGTTATATGTAGTAGGGTATAATGTTTAGGGTGTAGGGTGTAGGGTTTAAAAGGTATAGGGATTATGGTGTGGGGTTTTAGGTTTAGGGTTTTGGTTATAGAGTTTTGATGGTATGGTTTAGGGTTTCAATGAAGGGTATAGGGTCTAGGGTGTTGGACGTATTATTTAGGGTGCAGGGTTTAGGTTTCATGGGTTTTAGGGATTTATGGCTTTTATGGTTTTTGGGGATTTAGGTTTTTCTGGGATTTTTAGTGTTTTTGGTGGTTTTATGGGTTTTCGTGGTTTTAATGTGTTTTAGGTTTTTAGGGTTTTTTAGGTTTTTAGGGGTTTGAATAGTTTTTATGTTTTTTCAAGGATTTATTTTAATGGCTCTTGGTTTTTTAGGTGATTACAGATTTTGGGGGTTTTTGAGGTTTTTTGTGAGTTTAAGTGTCTTTTTTGTGGGTTTTAGGGGGGGTTTTTTAGTAATTTTTTAGGTTTTTAAGGTTTTAGGTTGTTTTAGAGATTC
The DNA here is from genome assembly GCA_963277665.1 of Viscum album. Taxonomy (NCBI): domain Eukaryota; kingdom Viridiplantae; phylum Streptophyta; class Magnoliopsida; order Santalales; family Viscaceae; genus Viscum; species Viscum album. The sequence goes on from CAUJRU010000492.1 coordinate 68,221, forward strand.
AATATTTTTTAGTGGTTTTAAGGGTTATTTGGGGTTTTAGGTTCATTTGGTTTTTACAGTTTTCAGGGTTTTTAGGTTTTTAGTGTTTTCAGAGTTTTTCTTGTTTTAGGGTTTTATGTTCTTTATGGGGTTTTAGGGTTTTAAATAGTATTAGTGTTTCTGTTCAGGGTTTTATGGTTTTTAGGGAATTTTATGATATTTTAGTATTTTTTGGGTCTTTATGGGTTTAGGTTTTTAGGGTTTTTTATGATTCTTTAGGATTTTTTTATGGTTTCTAGGGTCTTTTTGGATATTTAGGATCTTTTATGAACCTTCAGGGTTTTCCTAGTTTTTTATAGTATTTTGGGGTTTAATGACTTTTACAATTTTTATTGTCTTTTAATGCATTAATTTTATTTAAGGGTTTATGGGTTTTTGGGGGTTTGGGGGTGTTAGAGTTTATATCGGTTTGGGTGGGTTAGGGTTTTTTGTAGTGTTTAAATGGTTTTTTGGCTATTAGGGGGATTTATATTTTTAATGATTTTCACAGTTTTGGGGGGTTTTAAAGTTTTTTTGGGGTGAGGGGTTGGGTTTTTTGAGGTTTTTAATGTTTTAAGATTTTTTAGCCCTGTATGTTTCTTATTTTTTTCTGTGATTTTTATGGTTTTTAGGGTATTTTTTGGTATTTTAGTGTTTCTTATTATCTTCTAGAGTTTTCTGGATTTAATGGTTTTTCATGTTTTTTAACCTTCATTTAGGGGTTTTAGCGGGTTTTAGGATTGTTTAGGGTTTTCAGTGTTTTTAGGGTTTCTAGGGTGTTTTAGGGTTTCTATAGTGTTTTAGGGTTTTTAGGGGTTTTAGGTTTAAATGATTGTTTTGGGTCTTTAAGGGGTTTTTGGAGTTTATGATCTTTTATGGTTTAGAATTTTTAGGTTCTTTAGCATTTTTAGGCTTTTTAGGGTTTTTAGGATTTTATAGGGTATTTTATGTTTTTTAACATTTTAATGGTTTTTAGGATTTTTTATTGTTTTTATGGTTTTTAGAGTTTTCTTTTTTATTTTATATTTTAAAGATGGTTTAAAGGGTTTCTATGGTTTTTAGGTTTTGTAAGGTATTTTAAAGTATTTTAATTATTTTAGTGTATTTTACTAGTTTTATGGGTTTTAGGGTTTTATGTTATTTGATGGGATTTAGGTTCTTTTAGGGTTTCATGTACTTTTTGGGTTTTAGGTTTTTTAGTTTTTCAGTGTGTTTTAGTGTGTTTTAATGTTTTTGGGGATTAAGGATTTTTAGTGGGTTTTAGGGTTCTTAGGTTCTATTTTGTTTTTTTTTGTTTTCAATGTCTTTTGGGTTTTCTATATTTTTATGGTCTTTATAGTTAGGATTCGTTAAGCGTTTTTATGATTTTTATTTACCATTGTGGTTTTATAGGTTTTTAGGTTTTTAGAGTCTTTTAGGGGTTTTATGGTATTTTTCGGTTTTTCTGAGTTATTAGGGGGGTTTAGGGTCCTTTGGGTTTTATAGATTCCTTTTGGGTTTCAAGGGTAATTTAGGGGATTTAGGGGTTTTTAGTGTTTTTAGTGTCTTTTAGGGCTTTTTTGGGTTTTAGGGTCTTTTAGGATGTCTTTAGGGTTTTTAGAGTCTTCTGTGTTTTATATAAGTTTTTTGGGTGTTTTAGGATTTTTTGGGGTTTCGGGGGTCTTTTAGGGACTTAGGGTTTTTAGTGTTTTCAAGGTATTTTATGGTCTTCAGGGGTTTTACGGTGTTTCAGAGGTTTTTAGGGATTTTAGGGTATCCTATGTTTTTGATATTTTAAAAAAATTAAATTTTTTAAGGGTTTCTTATGGCATAAAAGTTTTTTGTATAGTTTTTGGGGGTTTAACGGTTTTGGGGGGTTTAGAATTTTAATAGTTTTTCATGTTTTTAGGGGTCTTATGGTTTTTAGAGATTTTAGTTTTTTAGAAACCTTTAGGGTTTTGAGGATTTTAATGGTTTTAGGGATTTTTAGTTTTTAGGGTTTAAAGAGAGTTTAGTTGTTTCATGATTTTAACTAATTTTTCGGGGATTTTTAGTTCTTTCAGGTGTTTTAGGGGTTTTATGGTGATAAAGGGGTTTTAAGTATTTTAATATTTTATGGGTTTTTAATTTTATTTGGGTTTTTTTGGTTTTTTTGGGATTTTTAGGGTTTTTAGGTTGTTTTAGAAATTTTTCGGTATTTAAGGGTTTCGTAGAGATAATGAGGGTTTTTGGTGTTTTTGGGTTTTTTTTGGGGGGGGGGGGTTGGGTTTTTATTATTTTTTAGGATATAATGGATTTTTTTGAGTTTTTTGGGTTTTAAGATAGATTTTATGGAATTTGGGATTTATTTTCATTTATAGGGGTTTTAAGGGTTTTAGGTATTTTAAGGTTTTTTAAAGTTTTAAATTGTTTTATGGTTGGTTAGGATTATTTGGTATTTTTAGAGTTTTTAAGGTTTTTAGGATTTGTAGTTTTTAAGGATTTTTTGGGTTTTAGGGATTTTTATGGCTTTTTAGGTCTTTAATATTTTTAGAAATTTAGGGTTGTTTAAGGTATTTAGGGTTTTAGGGGTTTTATGGTTTTTATTTTTTTAGGGTTTTTAATATTTTTTATGATGTTTTATGGGTTTATAGAGTGCTTTAGGGGTTTGGATAATTTAGATGTTTTAGGGGTTTTTTGGTATTTTTTAGAGTTTTTTTGTTTTCTAATGTTTTTAGGGGGTCTTGGGGTTTTAGGGGTTGGGAGGGGTACGATTATTTAGGGTTGATTTTTGGGGTTTTTAGGTCTTTTATAATTTTTAGGATTTTCAAGAGTTTTAAGGGATTTTAGGGGTTTTAAGGATTTTTAGGGTTTTAGGGATTTAGGAGTTTTCAGGGTTTAAAATATTTTATAGGCTTTATAGGGTTTTCTAGGGACTTCTAGAGGATTTTATGGATTTTATGGGTTTTCAGGGTTTTGGGGGGTCTATTCTATTTTTAGGGGCTTTGGGATTTTTAGGTGTTTTTTAGGTTTTTAGGGGTTTTTAGGTTTTTAATATTTTTTGGGGTTTCAGTGCGTTTTTAGGATTTTTCTACGGTTTTTAGGTCTTTGACGGTTTTTAGGGTTTTACGGGTTTTAGGGGTGTTTTAGTGTTTTTAGTGTCTTAATGGATTTTTACGAGTTTATGGGTTTTTATTGTGTTCAAAGGATATTTTAATGATTTTTCAGGGGTTTTAGCATCTTTTAGGTTGATTTATGGGTTTTAGAGTCTTTTAGGGTTTTTGGGGTCTTTAGGGGTTTTATGGTTTTGAGGAACTTTTAGGGTTTTTTGAGGTTTTTAGGGTCTTTAAGTGGTATTAGGTTTTTTATTTTTTAGGGTTTTTGAGGGTTATATGGTTTAAAGATTTTTTATGGTTTTTACGTAATTTTATGACATTTTATGCTTTTTTAAGTATTTTGGTTTTTTATGGTTTTTAATGATTTTATAGGGTTTTTTGAGGTTTTAGGGTTTTAAGGGGTTTTAATGGGTTTATAGGATTATTTTTTTTGTTTTAGGATTATTTAGGGTTTTTAGGGTTTTTAGGGTTATTTTAAGGTTTTTATATATTTGAAGTTTCATTTCATGTTTTTTGGGTTTATAGGGTTTGTTAGGGTTTTTTATGTTTTTAAGTTTTTTAGGGTTTTTATTGATTTGTAATGATTTGAATGTATTTTTATGGTTTTAAGGGGTATATAAGGATTTTTTGTTTTTTAAGGTTTTTAGAGTTTTTTGTTGTTTTATGGTTTTTATAGTTTTATTGGGATTTTTAGGGGTTTTAGGGAATTTAATGGTGTTTAGGGTCTTCTATGGTTTTTAGTTCCTTTTCGGTTCGTTAGAGTTTTTATGGTATTTAAGGGGTTTTTAGGGTCTTTTAAGGTTTTTAGGGTCATTTTATGGTATTTTAGGGTTTTAGTGTTTTTAGGTTTGTTATGGTCTTTTTTAGGTTTTTACGTTTTTAGTGTTTATAGATTTTATAGGGGTTTTGTGTGTTTATAGGTTTTAGTAAAAAAAATAATTTTAGAGAATTTGAGTATTTTTTATATTTTTAAGGATTAATAGGGATTTAGGGTTTGGTGGGTTATGGTTTTTAGGGTTTTGATTCAATTTTAGGAGCTTTTATGATTTTTATGGTTGTTTAGAATTTTTTTAGATTTTTTAGGGGTTTATGTGTGTTAGGGTTTTTTGGAATGTTTTAGGGTTTGATAGGGATTTTAATGTTTTTTAGGGTTTTCACTCATTTTAGCGCCTTTATTGTCCTTTTTGGGTCATTTTGGGGGATTGACAGTCTTTTTGGGTCTTTTAGGGTTTTTGGGTCTTTTAGTGGTTTTTATGTTGTTTATGATTTTTACGCATTTTAAGTGTTTTCTGGGGTTTTTAGGGATTGTAAGGGTTTTAAGGCTTTTAGTATATTTAGGGTTTAACAATATTTTATGTTATTTTTATGGATTTTAGAATATTTTGTGGTTTTAAGGTTTTTTAGGGATTTTATTGTTTTTATGGTGTTAGGGTTCTATGATTTTATTAGGGTTTTGGGTATTTTTTGGTTTTTTGGGTTTCATGGTCATTTTTAGGGATTTTTGGGTTTTTATGGCCTTTTTAGGGGGTTTGGGTTTATTTTTGTCTTTTAAAGTATTTTAGTGTTTTTAGGGATTTTAAGATTTTTATACTTTTCAATTGTTTATTCATAGGTTATAAGTATATTTTTTAGTTTTTTGTGGTTTTTGGGTTTGTGTAGGGTTATTTTGGAATTTACGGGTTTTTAGGTTTTTAGGCTTTTTACATTTTTTGGGTTTTTAGGTTTTCTAGGGTGTTTTTTAGTTTTTGGAGTTTTATTTTTTTAGCTTCATTTAAATTTTTAGGTTTTTTATGATCTTTCAGGGTTTTATGGCATTTTAGGGTTATATGGGTTTTTAGGTTTTTTAGGGTGTTTGGAGTTTTAATGATATTTTAGGGGTTTAAACGTTTTTAAAGTTTTTTAGGTTTTTCTAGTGATTATGGGGTTTTTTGGACCTTTTTTGGTTTAAGGTTTTTGGTTTTGGATTTTGGGATTAGGGTATATGGTTCAGGGTTTAAGGTGGCGAGTATAGAGTTTAAGATGTAGGTATTAAGTTATATGTAGTAGGGTATAATGTTTATGGTGTAGGGTGTAGGGTTTAAAAGTTATAGGGATTATGGTGTGGGGTTTTAGGTTTAGGGTGTTGGTTATAGAGTTTTGAGGGTAGGGTTAAGGGTTTCAGTGAAGGGTATAGGGTCTAGGGTGTTGGGCATATTATTTAGGTTGCAGGGTTTAGGTTTCATGGGTTTTAGGGTTTTATGGCTTTTATGGTTTTGGGGATTTAGGTTTTTTTGGGATTTTTAGTGTTTTTTTTGGGGGGGGGGGTTTATGGTTTTTAGTGGTTTTAATGTGTTTTAGGTTTTTAGGGTTTTTTAGGTTTTTAGGGGTTTGAATAGTTTTTAGGTTTTTTCAAGGATTCTTTTTAATGGCTCTTGGTTTTTTAGGTGATTACGGATTTTGGGGGTTTTGGGGGGGGTTTAAGTGTCTTTTTTGTGGGTTTTAGGGGGGGGGGGGGGTTAGTATTTTTTTTTTAAGTTTTTAGGGTTTTAGGTTGTTTTAGAGATTCAATATTTTTTAGTGGTTTTAAGGGTTATTTGGGGTTTTAGGCTCATTTGGTTTTTACAGTTTTCAGGTTTTTTAGCTTTTTAGTGTTTTCAGAGTTTTTCTAGTTTTAGGGTTTTATGTGCCTTATGGGGTTTTAGGGTTTTAATTAGTATTAGTGTTTCTGTTCAGGGTTTTATGGTTTTTAGGTAATTTTATGATATTTTAGTATTTTTTGGGTCTTTATGGGTTTAGTTTTTTAGGGTTTTTTAAGATTCTTTAGGATTTTTTATGGTTTCTGGGGTCTTTTTGGATATTTAGGATCTTCTAGGAACCTTCAGGGTTTTCCTAGTTTTTTATAGTATTTTGGGGTTTAATGAATTTTACAATTTTTATTGTCTTTTAATGCATTATTTTTATTTAAGGGTTTAGGGGTTTTAGGGGGTTTTAGGATATCTTAGTATTTTTAAGGTATATTTGGGGTTTTATGGTTTTCTGGGTATTTAGGGTTTTAGGGTTTTAGGGTTTAGGGTGTCTTAGGTTTTTTAAGAATTTTAGTGTCTTTTTAGGGGTTATAGGGAATTTGTAGGTTTTTAGGGTTTTACTTATCTTTTTTGGTTTTAGATAAATTTATGTTATTTTAGGGGTTTTAAGTGTTCTTAGGGTTCTATAGTTATCCTTATAATTTTTAGGTTTTTTAGTAATTTTTAAGGGATTTTTTGGTTTTTAGCTTTTTCAAGGGGTTTTAGGACCTTTTAGTTTGTTTTAAGGTGTTTGGTGTTTTTAGATTTTTTAGCGTTTTTAGCGTTTTTTGTTTTCTAAGGTTTCTCAATGTTTTAGGGATTTTTAACATGTTAGGTATTTTTTTGGATTTTTGGGTTTTTAGAGGTTTAATAGTTTTTTTTTCAGGTTTTTAGGCTTTCTATGGGATTTTATGGTTTTTAGGCATGATTTATGTTTTCAGGGTTTTAGGGTTTTCATGGTTTCTTATGGTTTTTAGTGTCTTATAGGTTCCCTTTTGTTTATAGGTTGTTTTAGGATCTTTAATGGTACACTTAGGGTATTTTAGGGGTTTTAATGGATTTTTTGGGGTTTTTGGGTGTTTAGGGTTTAAAGGAGTTTAAAAGGGTTTTTTTGTTTTTAGGTTTTTTAGATTTTTATGGTTTATTTGTTTTTTATGGGTTCTTGGGTTTTTTGGGTTTTGATATTTTTTATGGTTTTATGTTTGTATGGATTTTAAGGTAATTTTATGGTGTTTTGGAACTTTTTATAAGTTTTTGGATCTTTAGGGTTCTTAAGACATATTAGCATTTTTACAGCTTTTTGTGGTTTTATGGTATTTTAGGGTTCATTTTTATTTTTAGGATTTTTAGTAGTTTTTTAGGATTTTTATGGTGTTTTACGGTTTTATTGGGTTATAGGGAATTTTTAGTGTTGTATTTGGAATTAGGGAATTTTTAGGTTTTTGGGGTTTCAAGGTCTTTTCAGGGATTTAGTGTTTTATGGTTTTTAGGGTCTCAAGGGGTTTTAGGGTTTTAGTTGTTTCTTGGGTTTTATGAGTTTTTGAGAAGAGTTAGCGTGTTTTTTGGGGTTTCAAGTGCATTTTTATGTTTTTTGGAACTTTTTATGGTTTTTAATGATTTTAGGGATAATTTGGTGTTTTTAGTGGTTTTAGAATTTTAATGGATTGTAGATTTTTTAGGTTTTTAGTGTTTATAGTTTTTGGGGTTTTTTTGCAAATTTTGCAGGGTTTTAAATATTTCTTAGGGTTTTTAGTGTTTTTATGTTTTTTAGGGTTTTACGGTTGTGAATGGGTTTATAAGGCCATTTTCATTTTTAGGTTTTGGGGTATTTTGTGGTTTTTTAGGGCTTTATAGTATTTTAGGTTATTTTATTTTTTAGGGACTTTTAGGATTTTTGTTTGTTTAGGGTACTTTATGGGTTTTATCGGTTTTTAGTTTTTTTAGGTTTTTTATTGTTTGTTAGGATCTTTTAGGGTTTAGGGTATATAGGGTTTAGGTTTTAGGGTGAAAATTTAAAGGTTTAAGGTGTAGGGTTTAGGCTTAAGGATGTAGGGTTTATGATTTAGGCTGTAGGGTATGGGGTATAGGGTAATAGGTATAGGGTTTATAGTGTGAATTTTTGCATATAGGGTGTAGGGAATTAGGTTTAGCGAGTAGGGTACTGGTTTCTAATGTACGATTCAGGGATTATGGTGAAGGGTATAGGGTTTATAGTGTTTGTTTTAGGATTTATGTTATATGTTTTATTGTTTTTAGGGATTTATATGGGTTTTAGTGTCTTTGGGAATTTATGGTTTTTTTATATTTTTTAGGGGTTTTTAGGGTTTTTAAGATTTTTAGGGTTTTAGGTGTTTTTTGGATTTTTTGGGTTTTAGAGGTTTTTTTTTTGCGTTTTTAAGGTTTTTATATTCTTTTGGGGGTTTAATTTTTTTGGTATTTTTAGGGGTTTGTAGTGATTTATGTGTTTTAGGTGTTTTATGGGGTTTTAGGGTTTTTAAACCTCCTTAGAGTTTTCAAGGTTTTTTGTGGGTTTTAGGGTTTTTAGGGGGTTTGATTTTTTGTGGATTTTTAGGTTTTTGTTATTTTCTTTAGGGTTTTTTAGTGATTTAGAAGGTTTGGGTGTAATTTGGTTTTTGGGTTTTAGGGGGTTTTATTGGGTTTAAAGGTTTTTTTTCTGTTTTAAATTACTTTAGTGTTTATGGTTTTTTGGTTTTTTGGTTTTTTAGGTTTTTTGGGTTTTTATAGTTTTTAGAGTTATTTACATTTTTAGGGTTTTTTGGGGGTTTTCAGTACTCATTAGGACTTTTAAGGATTTTGGGTACATTTAGGGTTTTAGGGATTTTTAGAGTTTTTTGGTTTTTTAGAGGCTTTTATTTTTTTATGGTTTTAGGGTCCTTTATAGTGTTTTCATGTTTTTAGGGTTTTTAAGTGATTTTAGGGGTTCATAGTATTTTTAAGGGGTTTTTTAGGTTTTTAGAATTTTTTACAGTGTATAGGGTTATTTGGGGTTTTAGGTATTTTATTATATGTTATTAGTGTTTTTATGGTTTTAAGTTTTATTGGAGTTTTTTGGGGGGTTTATTTTTTTTTTGTTTTAGGGGTATTAGGGTTTTATTTTGTGTTATGGTTTTATGGGATTTATGAATTTTCTGGATTTTTGTGGTTTTTATTAGGTTTTAGGAGTCAATAGAGTTTTTTAAAAGTTTTATGTATTTTATAGTGTTTTTAATTTTAATAAGGTTTTTTACTATTTTTTTATTTTTTAACGGTCTTTAGTAGTTTTTACGGTTTTAGGCATTTTAGGGTTTTAGGGGTTTTTTGGATTTTTAGGTTTTTTAGGGGTCTTATACTATTTTAGGGTTTAATGGTTTTTAAGGTATTTTTTCTATTTTTATAAATATTGATGTTTTCTTTGGGTTTCATAGTGGTTTTTAGTGTTTTTAGATATTTGAGGGGTTTTATGTTTTTTTGGGTTTTTTATAGTTTTTGGGATTTTGTGGGTTTTGGGGGGTTTTTGGGGTGTTTGATGTTTTTAATGAGTTTTTATGTTTTTTAGGTTTTAGGGGTTTTTTATTATTTTTATGATTTTTTATTATTTTAGGATTTGGGTATATATTGTATTTTTATAATTTTTTAGTATTTTTAGGGGGTTTAGGGGTTTGAGGTTATTATGGTGTCTTAATGTTCTTTTTAATTTTTTACGGCTTTAGGGAAAGAAGGCTCGGGTCCAGGCTATTCCTGCCCCCCCCCCCCAAATTTATAAAACAAAAAGACACAGACACTGCAGACAAGGGAGGGGAGGGGTCGATCGACCCACACCCAAAAGCCCCTTACAACCCACGCCAAAAAAGAAAAACAAAGAGAGAAAAAGACTCAAAAACAGACACAATAGCAGCAGCATCACTTCACATCTAGCCAGTACTAGCATCCAGCAGCACCACATCCAGTCATCACAGCTACAAAGCAGCAGTAGCACAACCAAAACAACCAGCCCCAGTAACCAGTAGTACCAAAACCGACAACACAACCAATCACAACTAGCAGCATCAAGCACCAGCACAACCGCAACCAATCCCAACCACTATCACTTCCCAACAACCAGCAAGCACCTGACAACTCCCCACAAAGGAGACTCACCGCCAATAACAGCACATCACCAGTGCCACAAACACCAGCCTCCACAGCAGCCAGTACCTCCACGCCATCCAGATCCCTAAACAGCAGCATAGAACCAAAGACAGCAAACAAATAACACCATCATTTTCCAGAACACCCTTTCTTAGAGCCACCGCCAGCCAAAGCAAGGACCCGAACTTCATCACGTCTCAACCATACAGCAGCCAACAATCCATTAATTCGCACCCAATAGCAAAACCAGTGGCAAATAACCCGCAGCCAAGCGAAGGACCAAACCATAGCATAACCCATCAACCGCAAGCAATACCACCTTAAGAAGCAGAACTCAAGTCTTGCAGCAAGCACATGAATCAACAACAACAATAAAGCACAACCAGACCAAGTATCATCACCACAACGGCTACCAGGAACATGCAAAGCACTTCCAAAATCCAACATAGAAACCAACATGCAGCAAAAATCCAGGAGATCGACAGAAGCAAGAAAAAAATGAACCTTGCCTCCCCGATCGAGCGTCACTGTCAGATCCGCAGCTCCTGAAACCCTAAAAGCAGACTCCATGTCTGCCTTGCCCACACCCCACCGCTGAATCTTCATCGCAACCATGTTCCAAGAAAATAATACCACTTTCTTCAAACATAAGAACATCACCAGTTCAGACCAAAGCTGAGAACAGAATCGAAGCACCAAAAGGGACATGCAGCAGAACAGAAAGTCAACGGAAACCCATCGGAAGCTCAGATCTGGATCGAAGGCAGAAAACCTTAGCGTCATCACCCAATCCACCGGGGAAACATCAGCGCTGCCACCACGGAGCAGAAAAAACAACGTCTGGTGAATAAAGCGGTCCAGATCTACCAAATCCAGACCAAAACCTTGCAAAATCCCAACCAAGCCTCGGTCGCCAGTCCCTGTCACTGCCCGCCAGAACACCCCACCTTCAAGTACCCGCCTCTTCTTCCACCATCGATCCGCATCACGAAGCAAGTGATCATCGAAGCCGAAGAGAAGGATTCCTAGGGGAAGCCTCAGAAATCGCCGCGCCGAGTAGGAGAGACCAGGCGAGAGTGGCTCCATCTTTCTTTTACGGCTTTAGGGTTGTTTAGGGTTTTTACTGTTTTCTATGATTTTTCAGTTTTTTATGTTTTATTATGTTTTATGATCATTTTTTGTTTTTATGAATTTTTATGGTTTTAGAAATCCTTTCGGATTTTTAAGGATTCTAGGGTTTTTTTTGGTTTTTATGATTTTTTAGTATTTTTAGGTTTTTTGTCATTTTTTAGGATTTTTTGTGGTTTTAGTTTTTATGGTTTTTAGGGTTTTTATAATTTTTATATTCTTTTTGATTTTTTCAAGGTTTTTAGGGGTTCTTATGAATTTTTAGGATTTTTAGTTTCTTTTAATGTCTTTTCTTCTTTTTAAGGTCTTTAAGGATTTTTAAAGGTTTTAATGAGTTTTAATGTTCTTATAATTTTTTAGACTTTGTATGATTTTAGGAGCGTTTAGGGTATTTTAGGGGGGGTTTATGGTTTGATGGTTTTTAGGGGGTTTTTGGTTTTTTTAATGTTTTTAATGTTTTGTTCGTGTTTTTAGGGTGTTTAAAGGGTTTTATGGTCCTATATGGTTTCATAGGGTGTTTTTGGGTTTTTAGGGTGATTTATGGTTGTTACAGTCTTTTAGAGGGTTATATGATTTTTAGGGTTCTTTAAGATTTTCTAGTGTTTTTAGGTTTCTTTAAGGTGGTTTTGGTGTTTTAGGGTCTTTTATGGTTTTTAGGGTCCTTTAAGGTTTTTAGGATTTTGTATGGTTTTGGGGTTTTATGTGTTTTTAGATTATTTTAGGGATTAATGTGTAATTGATGGTATTTTAGGGGGTTTTAGTGTTTTTAGAGTCTATTAGATGTTTTTTAGTTTTTAGGGTATTTTTAAGGATTTTTTCATATTTTTAGGGTCTTTTAGGGGGGTATACAAGTTTTTATGGTATTTGAGGGGTTTTTTTGACTTTTGAAGGACTTTTAGGGTCTTTTATGGGTTTCCATGGGTTTCAGGATCTTTTAGGGTATTATAAGGGTTTAGGGTCTTTTATTGGTTCTTTAGGTTTCTGGGATTTTTAGGGTTTATAGAGTTCCTTAGGATTTCATAAGGATTTTAAGGGTTTTAGGGGTTGTGCGGGATTGAAGAGATTTTTATAGTTTTTATAGTTTTAGGGTATTTTAATGTTTTCTGATTTTTTTTATTTTTTAGGGTTTTAGGATATTTTTTAGGGATTTTAGGTATTTTAGGGGGTTTTAGGGTATTTATGTTTTTAAGGTTTATAAGGGTTTTATCATTTTTAATGATTTTTTAGGTTTTGGCAGTTTTTTATAGTTATTAGGGTTTCTAGGGATTATTTTTTAGTTTTTTTTATCATTTTTATGGGTTTTAGGGTGTTTTAGAAATTTTTAGATGATTTTAGGGGTTTTACTGTTTTCAGGGTTTTTAGAATTTTTATGATTTTTTAGGGTTGAACGAATTTTCCGAGGTTTTTAGGATTTTTAGGGGGTTTAAAGTTTTTTTATTTTTTTAGGGTTTCTATAATTTTTAGAAATTTTATGGATTTTTATAATTTTGCAGGTTTTTGGGGGTTTGGGGGATTTAATGGTTTTTTAGGGTTTTTAGGATTATTTAATGTTTTTAGAATTTTTAGGGATTTTAGGGGTTTTGAGGGGGTTTTAGTATTTTAAGGATATTTAGATTTTTAGTAGTTTTTTGGGATTTTAAGTGTATTAGTATTTTTTATGGTTTTGGTGTTTTGGTGATTTTTAGGGTTTTATGGTGTTTTAGGGGTTTGGGCATTTTCTTGGATTTTTAGGGTTTTTACTATTTTTAGGTTATATTAGCAGTTTTTAGAGTTTTTAAGGCTCTTTTGGGTTTTTAGGAATTTTAGTGTTTTTAGGGTTTTTAGGGTTTTTAAGTATATTTAGGTATTTTATTGTTTCTATGTTTTTTAGGGTTTTTGGTTAATTTTATATTTTTTAAGGGTTTAAAGTTTTTATATGGTTTTTGTATTTTTAGGGGTTATAGGGTTGTTGGGGGTTTTAAGGTTTTGGGGCGTTTTGGATTTTTGGGGTTTTTAGGGTTTTGGGGGGTTTTAGGGTTTAAATGTTTTTTATGATTTTTAGGGAAGCTAGGGTTTTAAGTGTTTTTAATCTTTTATTGGTTTTTATTGTTTTTCTGGGTTGTTATAGATTTATATGGTTTTTAGGTTTTGTGGATTTTTTAGGGATTTAATGGTTTTACTATTCGTAGGGGTTTTGTGGGATTTTATAAGTTTTATAGGGTTTTAATGTTTTTTAGGAATTTGGGGTTTTAGGGGTTGTATGTTTTTATTGTTTTTATGATAAAAAATGTTTTTAGAGTTTTTATTGGTTTTGTAGTGTTTTAGGAGTTTTAGGGTTTTTAGGATTTCATGTGGGTTTTTAGCTTTTATGGTTTTTTTGCGGGTTTTTGTAATTTTAAGGGTTTTGGGGTTTTAGGGGTGTATTAGGGTTTTTTATGTTTTTAGGGTTTTTAATGTTTTTAGGGGTTTTAGGGTTTTTTGGGATTTTTGGGGGTTTCGGTTTTTTTAGGATTTTGGTTTTTTTTGTATTTTGGGTATTTGATGTCTTTTTTGGGTTTTATAGCTTCTATGGTTTTTTTATATCTAGTGTTTTTTGGATTTTTGGGTTTTTTAGTGTTTTTTAGGACATTATAGAATTTTTACGGGTTATAAGAATATTACTGTTTATTGGATTTTATTGGTTTTCTAATGTTTTATATTTTTAGGGTTTTTATGATTGTTTATGTTTTTAGTGTTTTTTGCTGGTTTAGTGTTTTTTAGGTTATATTAGGTTATTAGGATCTTTTATGGGGTTTATGACCTTTAGGGTTTTCAAGATCATTTAGGGTTTTCAGGGGTGTTTAGGGATTTATGGTTTATAGGGTTTTTTAGTTGTAGTTTTTTATTAATATAATTTTTATGGGTTTTAGGCAAAGAAGATGCGAGGGTTGGGCTATTCCCGGCCCTCCCAAATTTATTAGAAAGAAAAAAAGACACAGCAGACAAGGTTGGGGAGGGGTCAAACGACCCACACCCAAAACCCCTTACAACCCAAGACGAAAAGACCCCAAAAGAAAGAAAAACAAAAGCGAAAAAAGTAAAAGCACACCAAGCCATGCAGCCACCACCATCATCCAACATCAACCAGTATCCATCATCTCACAGCTAACCAACGACCAACAATCAAACTCAACCAGAAATAAACATCTTGCAGCAGCACGATCATAAACCACACCTTCAGCAACTCCTAGATCAGCAGCAACCAGCATCCAGCATCACAATTTCCATCATCCAGCGCATTCCGGCATCCAGCAGCACTACATCCCATCATCACAGCAACATAGCAGCAGCAACACGTCCAAAACAACCAGCCCCAACAAACAACAACACCAAATACGACATCGCAACTACAACACAAGAACCATAACCAAATGCGGCCATCATCACTTCCCAGCAGACAACAACGAGAAATTCCAAACACACCATTTCCAGCAACTAGCATGTCCTCCCCAGGAGGATCCACTGCCAGTGAAAACAAGTAGCAAACTCCAATGAATGACAGCACCAAAACACTAGTATCAGCAACAAAAGCATCACCGCCTCCTTACCGACCAGTTCCTATCAACTTGCAGCTCATAAAGTAACAACCATCACATCCTAATCCATCGTCAAACAAGGAATCAAAGCACAACAACCATCCGTCATGGTCTTCGAACCAAATAACTTTCAGCATTCTACATCTCGTAGCATAGCAAACCACAGACCACCAAAAATTGCACAAAAAATCGCCAAACCCATCTCAGCAAACCCAAGAAACCAGCACTCATTCATAACCGAAATCATAACCAAGTATTAGGAGAACATGGAATTCCAAAAGGTCTGACCGAAACTAGCATCAACAAGATGGAGCAAAGACGAAACCGAGAGACTAGGTTTAGTACGCACCTTCTGCTGCTTCGCGAACCAATAGAACAATCGAACCAGGGCATATAGAAAACCTCCTTCCTCAACGCAGGGTCGAGAAGGATCCGACCAGCGCCACAAGACCAGATTATCACACCATCTGCAGAAACGAAGCGCCTTCTGAGTAGAACCTGGACGCCGAAGCAACCAACCCTACCAATGATCCCCTTTACTACTTTGACCTGCCTGCAGAAACCCTAGATCTGAAAAAGCGACCCTGACCCGCAGCTGCTGGAAGATGTCGACCCATTCTAGTGGTTTATGGGTTTTAATGGTGTTTTAGAGGTTCTTATCGTTTTATGATCTTTTTATTTTTTAAGGGTTTTAAGTTTTTCTTACATTTTTTGGTTTTTTGGGGTATTTTAAAGTATTTAAGGTTTTTAGGGTCTTTGGGGGATTTTATGGTTCTTAGGGTTTTATGGGATTTTATGGTTTTAGGTTATTATTGGGGTTTTAGGGTTTTCATGTGTGTCAGATTCTCTTGGGAATTTTACGGTTGTTGGTGGGGGTTAAGGAATATTGAATTCTTTCAATGGTTTTAGTTTTTAACGGTTTTTATGATTTTTAGATCCTTTAATGGGTTTTGTAAGATTTGTAGGGTCTTTCAATGACCTTTAGGGATTTTAAAGACTTTTATGGATTTAGGGTTTTTATATTCAATTTGGATTTTTATGGTTTTTATGGTCTTTATGGCTGTATAGGGGTTTTAGGGTACTTTAGTATTTCTATGTGTTTTTAGATACTTTTATGTGTTTTCATTCTTTTAGGGTCATTTATGGTTTTTTAGAAAAATTTAGCGGGTTTAAGGGTAATTTAGGGTATTTACTGGTTTTTAGTGTTTTCATTGTCTTTTAGGATTTTTACGGTTTTTATAGTTTTTTCAGGATTTTAGGATCTTTGAGGCAATTTTTTTTTGTTTTTTTTGGGTCTTTTATGGCCATTTAAGGAATTTATGGTTTTGTATGGTCATTTGGGGTTTTATGGTCTTTTGTGGATTTTTGGTTTTTTTTGGGTTTTTCTAGTTTATAGTGGATTTCTGGTTTTTTGGGGATTTTTTGGTTTCCAAGGATTTATTTATATTTTTTAAGGTTTCAGGATATTTTAGGGGTATTAGGGATTTTAGGGTTTTTATGTTTTTACATTTTTTAGGGTTTTTAGGATTTTAAGGGGTTTTATGGTTTTTATGTGTTTTTTGTTTTTTAATATTTTAGGGATTTTTCATGGATTTTTCATTTTTTCGGTATTTAGGGTTTTGAAGGCTTTTGGGGTTTTTAGGGGCTTTATTGGGGTTTTTGTTTTAAGGGGTTTCAGATGATTTAGGTTATTTTATGATCTTTTAGGTGTTTTTATGGTTTTGGAGGGTTTTAGGTGGTTCTATTTTCTTTGATTTTATAGGTTTTATGGGATTTGTAGATGTTTTTTGGTTATTTAGGGGTTTTTGGGATTTTTTGGGTTTTCAGGGATTTTAGTATTCTAGGGTTTTTATGTTTTTTAGGGTTTAATTTCTTTTAATCATTTTTTATAACTATTTTTGGGTTTATTATATTTTTTTAGTGGTGTGTGGGGTTTTAAAGTAATAAGGTGTTTTATGTTTTCAGGGGAGTTTTTGATTTTTATGGGTTTTTAGGAATTTGTAGTGGGTTTAGAGTTTTTTTTGAGGTTTTGAGGGGTTTGAGGGTATTTTATGTTTTTTAGTATTTCTTAGCAGTTTTAATGTTTTTTGAGGTTTTGAGGGATTCAAGGGATTTTTTTTTTGTTTTTAGTGTTTTAGGCATTTTATGTTTATTAGGGAACTTATGGGTTTCACGGTCAATTATGGATTTAAATTTTTTTGTTTATTTTTTGTACCTTTTAGATTTTTTAAAGGATTTTATGGTTTTTGAATATTTTTATGGTATTTTAGACGTTTTAAGGTTTTTAGGATTTTTATGGTTTTTTTGTTATTGGTGGTTTAGGAATTTTTTACTATATTTAGGGATTTTAATGTGTTTTAGGGGGTTTTAGGGGTTTTAGGGGGTTTAGGGGTCTTAGGGGTCCCTATGTTTATTGGGGGTGGGAGTTGGGTTTTTAGAGTTTTTATGGGTGTTATGGGTTTTTAGGGATTTTAGGATTTTTATGGGTATTTTAGGGGTTTTAAAATTTATAGGGTTTTAGGTTTTTTCTGGGTTTTATAGTTTTTAGGGTAATAGTTTTTTTTGGTATTTTTAGGTGTCTTTAAGGTTTTAAGGGTGTTTAAAGGTTTTTAGGGTTTTTAGGGGATTTACGTTTTTATGGTTTTATTTGGATTTTAGGGGTTTTAAAATTTATAGGGTTTTAGGTTTTTTCTGGGTTTTATAGTTTTTAGGGTAATAGTTTTTTTGGGATTTTTAGGTGTCTTTAAGGTTTTAAGGGTGTTTACAGGTTTTTATGGTTTTTAGGGGATTTAGGTTTTTATGGTTTTATTTGAATTTTAGGGGTTTTAAGTATTGTTTTTTGGGTTTTAAGGGGTTTTGGATTTTTGTTACTATTTTAGGGGTTTTGGTGCTTTTTGGGTTATTCTAGGGTTTTTAGGGTCATTATAGATAATTTTTTTTTTGTTTTTTGGGTTTTTAGGGTTTTACAAATTTTAGGGGTTTTAGGGTGTTTATGGGTTTTCGGGGGTTTAAGGGAATTTAGGATTTTTTTTTGGAAATTTTAATGTTTTAGGGTCTTTGAAGGTGTTTCATTATTTTTAGGGTCTTTTTGGGTTTTTATTTTCTTTTGGGTATTTTAGGGGTTTTTAGGGTCTTTTAGGGGTTTTATTGGTTTTTAGAGTTTTTTTTGGTTTTCAGGGTTTTTGGTTTTTAGGGTTTTTAAGAGTTTTTGGTTTTTAGCATTTTTTATCATTTTTTGGATATTATGATTTTTTTAGGGTTTTATTGTTTTTTATGGTTTTATAAATTTTTTATAGGGATTTATGATTTTATTTATGGGTTGTATTTTTTTTTGGATTTTTAGCAGTTTGTGGGATTTTTATGGTACGGGGGTTTTTAGGGTTCTTTTACAGGTTTAATGATTCTTTTAGGTTTTTTAGGTTCATTTTAGTGGTTTTAGGGGTTTAGGGTTTGTTATAGATTTGTAGGGTTTTAGAGATTATTTGGGGGTTTAACGGATTTTAAGATTTTTATATTTTAGGGGTTTCAGGGTTTCTTAATGTTTTTACTAATTTCTGTAGTTTTGTATGTATTTTTAAGTATTTGTAAAACTTTTAGGATTTCTGGAGTTATTTAGGGTATTTATAGGTTTTAAAGGTTTTTATGTTATTTATGGTATTTAGGGTTTTTAGTTTTTAGGGGTTTTAGTGGTCTTTTAGGTTCTTTTAGGGCTTTTACGTTCTATTAGAGTTTTCATTGATTTTTTTGTAATTTTTGGTTTTTACAGTGTTTTTGGATTTTAAGGGGGTTTAGGGTGTTTTATCCACTTTTAGGGGTTTTAGGGTCTTTTAGGGTTTTCAGGGTTATAAGGTCTTTTTCGGGGTTTTAGTGTTTTTATGGTATTTAGGGTTTTATAGTTTTAGGGTTTTTATAGATTTTAGGGATCTCATGGGTTTCTTTGTTTTTTTACAGTATTATGGTGTTTGGGGGTTTTATGTGTTTTAGGGTTTTTAGGTGGTTTAGAGTTTTAATGGGTTTTTGGTTTTTTTTTTGAGTTTTTAGGATTTTTTTAATTTTATATTTGTTTAGGGTTCTTAGGGAATGTTAGGGTTTTTTAATATATTTTTAGGTTTTTTATGTTTTTTATGGTTTTTTGCGTTTTTTGGGGTTTTTAGTATTTTTGGATTCTTTTAGTGTATTTATATTTTTAGGGGTTTTGTTTTTTTAGGATCTTTTCTTATTTTAAAGGTCTTATGGGGAAATTTAGGATATTTTAAGGTTTTTATGGTTTCTAATTGTTTTAATATTTTTAGGGGTTTTGGTAGTTTTAAGGGTTTTTATGGGATTTTATTATTTTTTAGGTTTTTTACTATTACATATGTTTTAAGGGTATTTTAGAATTTTGGGGTCTTTTAGTGTTGTTATTATTTTAGGGTTTTTTGTGTTTTGTTGGGTTTTTAAAGGGTATTTTAGGTTTTTAGGTTTTAGGGTATTTTTTTGGTCTTTTGGGTTGTTTAGGGTATTTTTAAGTGTTTTTTCGATTTTTATGAGTTTTTTTTTGTTTTTTTTTCAGGGGTTTTAGGGTTTTTATGAGTTTTTAGTGGTTGTTAGTATTTTTAGCAATTTATTTGATTTATAGGGGTCTTTTCAGATTTTTTTGTCTTTTAAGCGGGTTTGAGTTTTAAGGATTTGGTTTTCATTTCTAGGGTTTTTTGGTGTTTTTTAGGAATTTAAGTGGTCTTAATGGTTTTTAAGGTTTTTAGGGATTCTAGGGTTTTCTAGGTTTTTCATGGTTTTTAGGGATTTGTTGGGTTTATTCATGATTTTTAAGGGGTATTTAAGTTTTTTTTTTCTTTTTTTAGGGTTTGTTTCACAATTAGGGGGTTTAGGGTTCTTAGGGTGTTTTTTCATTTATAGGGAAATTTAGAATTTTTAGAGGTTTGATGGTTTTTACAGGTTTTAGGGTGTTTTATGGTATGCGATCAGCCTGTGAAATGCTGGATCGCAAGGTATTGGCCAGATAACTAAGAAGCTTACGGACTAAATGAAGAACGAAAGTGGTCCCTAGTGAACTTGGTAGTTCGAAGAACTGAGGCAGATAAATTCCACCAGAAAACTGCGGCCCTGTAAACCATGTTGTTAGAAAAAAGAAGACGGAGAGGTGCACCCTCACACACCATCCCCCAAACTAAGTTTGCAAACAAGGTGAGACTGTTAACATCTCATAAACTACATCATTCATGGGATCGAGGTGGTGATTTCTGCCACCGTGAACCACAGTCCCACTAATCTCTATTGACTGAGTCATCTGCGGGTCGGTCGAGTTCTTCATGGAATTCGACAAATGGGGTCACATGATCCAAATATACTGAATCCCAAATACTCTAAAAAAGGACCCCAAGAAGAGTCATGGGGGTGGATATTTGGATATATTTTATTTTACAGGAGGAATACTTCGAAGGAAAAAAACTGACGAAGTACGGAACTGTGAATGTTTTCCAACATGTATAAACCCTCCACAAACCATAAATGGAAGGAAGGATAATAATATAGGAAAACATAAAACCTAACTAGAGATCCATGAACTATACTCCCTTCATGGAAGAACTTCCCACAAACTATGGGACCAATACCCATTCTTCAATTTGGTGTACCACATAGCACATCACTATGCTGATGAAACCCTGCCCCTGTAGCGTTCCACCTCATAGATGGACTCCAGCGCCGCGTAGCACCATGGTATGTGGGAAGAACCTTAGGTGCTGTACCACTATATATGCAGAGCCCACCCAGGTCTGCATACCACATTGGTATGCAGATGGCGCCTCTATCCACATAGCAGTATGATATGGGGATGGATCTCCATCCTGCATGAATAAAAGGAACACAGAATAGGGTTTATTTGGGCGTTCCACCCTCCGGTTCCAATCATGTTCTTTCATACCCATCACACCCTATATGGATCATTTACAAACCAGTCCAAAGGAATTAGGTCAAATTCTCCTCCAAAGCTGCTGGACCTGTATGAACAGACCATTGGGTGCATCAGCACGCCCTTTAGAGTCTACACACTCATGGTAAGTAGAGTCATTGGGGTGATCCCTGCAATATTACATGCCCATGGAGTGTTTCTAAGTCTACATTATCATGGTAACTTGAGGTCCAACCTTGGGATTCTCACATGTACCACCCCATTCTAGATATCAAGGGTAATAACTAGAATTCACATTCCTTGAGGGACAATGATAAGTCAAAGGGATCATGCATGCCTTTCCATTTTACAAGGATTAATTCTTATCCCCTTTCCTGGAACCAGCTTTAGGGAATTCCTCCCGGGGTAAGTCCCTAACCTTTACATGGGAGGTGGAACTCTTTCTCCTCTTAGGCTCGGACCAGGACATGACTGGATATATTTTCAAATGAGACTACTCTAGATATCAAAATGGGTGGGAAAATGGGAACAGTCAAATACCCTCTCTCTCTCCCTCATTGAACCATGACCTCAAATTCATTTTATGTCATACTACTTTCCTATCAGAGGAAAAGGGAAGGTGTGTGGTCTTCTAGATCTACTGATTCCTCTTACTTCTCACACCAAGCATGACTCACATGGGCTTATTGGTTAATGAGGATCACAAAATCCATACCAACATAAAATGAACTATGTGAACTCTGACTCCTGCTTTGATCAAGATACGTAGGATGTTCGTATAAGGCTCGACCTCAGGGGACATTATTCTTAAATTTCGATTCCAATAAAATTCACCCCATCTCAAAAGGAATCCACTTTAATTATAATCTCTGACATGATTCTTCCAAAATGGTCTCCTCTCTAGTGTAAGTCCCAAACATATCCTCCCAAATGGGAAGCTTCCACATATAAGCTTTACCCAAATGAACTACAAGAACATTGAATCCTTCCCCAGAAATGATATGTAGGATGCATATCCAAAGGACCAATGTCAAAAAGGACCTTTTTCAAAGGTTAAACCCCAATCATTTCCCCCATAAATAGGGCCTCCTCTATGGTATAATCCCAAACTTAAACTGAACTAGGATGTCATTGATTACCAACTAATTGGGATATGTAGGAATCCTCCCTGAGGTCCAAACCCCACACCCAAATATCTATAGTGTTCATCGAGCCATATCCCTGGTACGGCCATATCTACCCAGGATACCATGCCCCTTCTGAGCATCTTGGGCTGCTTCAGTATAAGTCCCACACGATGTATTGGATAAGCATCTTTCTCTTAGATGTCCCTGTTGTATGATGTTAAACTGCATTGATGGGTCCTCTTCACACAACATTATAAGGTGATGTTTCCAGTTAATAAACACCAAACTAAGTGGGTTCTAATTCATATCATGAGGATATGTAGGGAGTACATATTATGGGTCCGAACCCAATAGTGAATCAACTCTCATCCTCCATAGAAGATGATAAACTCTATAGTTCCTCATCACAAGGATTAAACTAGTGTTGCCTCAGAAATTCCTGATACATGTATATCCATGATTGATTTTCAACATATGGGTAATCCATGGAAACATGATTAGGAAAGAACTGAGGATTCATATACATATAAACATTGCTTAAATCTATAAGAGTGTCACCTAGTAGGCAATAATTTCCCCCAAAAAGAGTGTGATGACCCCAACCTCCAATTATCTTGACCATTGGAGTCCTAAAGTGTCTTTGGCCAAATTTTTATCCAATGAGTGCCTACCTTTGGAATGAAGGTACACAAATCATGGATAATAGGGTAGTTGGGTGTTTCTGGATCCATGAATAAACCCGATGGAGACCATCCAAGGACTACGTACCCAACATGGGGTGATTTCACAAACACTTATCCCCCTGTAATCACCCTCCGGGATCATGCAAATGAGGAACCTCCTTCACAATGTAAAAAGGATATACTGCCCAGTCCCGACAAGACCATCTCACCCCCAACAAAAAAGGTACGATGTGAATCGGGTTGAAACTAAAATGGTGAATCCAACGTGAAAGTATCTATAAAAAAGTAAATTAGTTGTTATTCATTGAACGATTTTTTCTCCCCCACACACGCACCTTAGGAAAAAACAAAAAATAGAGAACCTGACATAAATCCTTAACCAAGGTGGTTGGTTACTCCACCTCAATCCCCTTTTGCATTCAAAATTATGAGGGCCGAGAAAGACAATCAATTATAAATGTGCTCATGAGGTGCTAATTTTATGGGGTTTTGTTGTATATATTTTTCATATCTATTGTAGGTATTACCCAGATCTTCTTTTCAATCCAATATCATCCTAATAGTTTTCTCAAACATGCATGTCATCGACCACATAGGTGGTCGGGTCCCCAACAAAGAGCAGGACAACCTTACCTAACCAGTATATTCAAAACTGGGTGTTAAACATGTTGATCAAAGAGTACCACCAAAATGGTACTCTCCCCATGGTGGAGTCTGCAAAGCAGACCCTCTAATCGGTGAAAGCTCACCAGCCACCTATTCAGCCATGTCCAATAATCCAGCATAGAATGACTCCACTGGCCATCTCAAATCATTTTACGATTATGTCCCTAGAATTCAACAATGAATACATTCCTTATCTCAGGGAGTTAGAGGAATTCAACACAAATGACTTTATCCTATTTGCACGGGTACCCTTATCTATGGATCCTACTGGAGGATGTCTCCACTAGCAGCGTATAACACAATATCCTCTCTCTAAAGAGGATCTCATTCTGTGGAAACCTGCTAAATTCCAATGGACAAGGGCCCCTCATGATGATCAAAAAGTGAGGTTAATTAAAAATCAAGAGCATTTCATTACATGAGTTCTTGAGGAAGATATCTTCTGTACAAACATGGTGGTCTATCACTGGTAGACATACAATTATTCCACCCATTTTAAAGTCTTCCACGGAGATACGGCATAAATATATGAGTGGATACATATCCCCGCTCACTATTATGAATCCCAGAATTGAAATAAGATGGCCCAATATGAGTAAAATCACAATATTATCAGTGCTATATGGTCCCACTACACATATATAGTAGTAAATAATGGGACGATGCAAATCTCTATCGATGAATAAGAAGCCCGTCATCCAAATAGGGTGGCAACCAGCAATAAGTATATGCAAATTCCTACTGATTCATGCCAATCCCACCATCTAAATAGGGTAGAAAACTATTGTAGCCATAAAACACTACTAATGAAGACAAATCCCACCAGTCAAATATAGTGTCAATCCATAGGCAGATGAAAATTTCTACCTACCAATATCAAGCCCACCAGCCAAATATGGTGGAATGAAAATATAAGTAGAGTCAAATTTCTACCGATGTACATCAATATCATGAGAAAAATACAG
Organism: Viscum album; assembly: GCA_963277665.1. NCBI lineage: Eukaryota > Viridiplantae > Streptophyta > Magnoliopsida > Santalales > Viscaceae > Viscum > Viscum album. The sequence goes on from CAUJRU010000492.1 coordinate 92,018, forward strand.
TGGAAAAAGAGCAGACAAAAATTAATTCTTACAAATAAAAATCCCACCAATCAAATATGGTGGAAACTAGAGAATGTAGTCGGTGTGTCCTGGCAATAGGTTGTGGGCAGAATCATTCCTCTTACCCAGCACAGGAGAACTGGTAGTACCCACTAGAAACACATGGAGGACTAGAGAAGAAACAATATCGTTCTCCAACATTAGCATGGTCATTTATACCCATTCCATCCAAATACATATCTCAGAAAATCTTGGAAATGATGTTGGATCAAACAACTATTCCATACCACATCCTCCAAACCTGTTAAGACATCATTGTGTTTGCAGAAAAAGTGAGGAGTTAGGACCATGATCTCATCTCCTCAGGTGGGGTGATTCATCCACAAATTAGGATGGTTACAATGGAGTATACTTGCATCCCTTATCTATTCTAGGAGGTTCCATGACCATATCCCTTGATACATGGATAGCCGGATTAGGAACAAACACAGGTTCTAACTTAGGGACAATGGTCCAATGTGTTGGCCGCTCTAGGGCGGTCATCTATCCCTACCAGAACTCAAGATGCTCATTATAATATCCAAACGATATCATGGGAACCAACCAAATAGGGTCTTGTATATGAAGGCCATTAGCAATAGCAGGCATCCCCAATTTCCCAAAAGAGAGTTCCCAAAAAGAAAAGGTGCCAATGGAATTTGTAAAATGAAGAGAAACATCATGATTCTTCCCTACTGGAATCTAGTGTTCATGATTCCATAATAAATATATCAATAGAGGATCATGATCTTTCCAATACATTACAAAATTATGGAAGCAGAAATAGCAATTTCGAATGTCCTACATGTAAATTTTTCTACCAACATCTTTGAAGGTCCTCCCCCGAGAACACATGGGGGATTACTTCATGGGCCCAAAATGATCGATCACGATAGAATGTCTCCTGATGAGTGTCAGGGTATCCATCCATTTTACCAAAAGATCATATAGAAAGAAGGACCTAACCTTGTTGTAGTCCGCCCTAATGGTCCTCCCTAGGGTATACTCTGTAGATATGATTCTCTCTATAGTCATACATCAAGATGTCTTCGTTGTCCTGACCACAATGGCAGTCACTGTGAAGGACCTCCCCATAGGGACATAAAGTAACAATAAGGTTCTAACATCATTAAAAAACATCTTAAAGTTCCTCCATAGAATGTATAGTGAAAATATTCTCTCTAAAGCCAAATATTTTATGGTAGTCCTCTCCATAATAGTAGTCATTGAGAAGGTCCTCCCCTCAATGACGCTGGGAAGAAAGAAGGTCCTCCCCTTAATGTGCTCTACCCTAAAGGTCATCCCTCGAGTATAAATCCTATAAACTCTATACTCGATTAAACACTAAGTCACAATGGTAGTCCCTTCCATCACAAAACCAATTAAAAGGCCCTCCCAATAGTTAAAATTCACACTGGTGAGAAGGTCCTCCCCCCACCGATCCAAATACCAGAAATCCCTCATATTCTGAGGTGCCTAGAAGGATATGGTCAGATACTCTAGAAACTCTATAAATAAAAAGTTCCTTTCTTTCTTTGTTAGGAGATGTCCCAGGTATATTTTCATCCTCTAAGACACCCTTGCATCGTTCATGCATCAATGAAATCTCTATTATTCCTACCACTCAGAATGAAATCAGCACAAAGAATCCAAGTTGGGAACAACAAGTAGAGGAATACCTAGAAGAATAAAAATATAATATTTTTCTAGTTAGAAGACAACTAGACAAGGATGACATACTAGTTATGTTCTATCCCATATCCAATTCTCAGTTTGGCATTCCAATATATTTTTAGGAAGAATGTACACAAAACATTTTCTTTAATGTTTGGAAAACTCTCTGTTAGATGAAAATGAAATTTCTATCCTAAGAAAGGTAAGTAGACCACATAAATTTATTAGGGAAACTTATCAATCTAATCAACCAGGAAGCCCCCCCATCTACACAATAGTCATGATTATAAAGGAAAAATAAAAAATTTAATTGGATTTCCTTCACATGTTTCACAAATTGTGTTTCCTTGTCGGTGACGCGTTGTCTTGTGTTAATATTCCTAGATGGTAAGAACCTGGGGATCTAAACTTCACTCCACATCCTGTCTAGTAGAACACACTAGAAATGACATCTTGAAATATCATCATCCTAAGACGGTATCCAAATGAAGTACCTATTCAGGAGAGACAACATGCTTGGTAAGAATCAGCCTTGAGTAAGTCTCATAAGCATTAGGTATGATAAGATAAATCCATGAAAAATATCTCGATCTAGGATAAATAGAATATCTAGGAGGATTAACTCATAAAGTATGCCAATCAAAGAGAAATTATCATGTATTCAGAAGAAAACAATTCACCTGTAGACCCGAAACCATATCCGACTCACAACCACATTGGAATGCATGAGATCAACAAAGAATTAATAGTTGTAGCAATAAACACAATAAAAGATCAGCCCAAGAATTCATGGTTGGGGGAATTTTTAAGATATAATTTCCCTATGAGACTGATGAATCCATGATATGGTATGATAATAAAGGAATGGGTCAAACTAGCCCATAGGTCTGGGGGAATTTTTACTTGAAATTCTTATTTAACGGACATCTCTATTCTCATGTCTAGGGAGAAAAAAAATATGGATGTCTCCAACTCTACCTCATACTATGATTCATGTCCCCAAGGACAATAGCGTACAACAAGGTCATACTAGGGCTCCCTTCGAGTAACTCTACGCCAAGAAACCTAAAGGGTATCACAAAATGGTAGGAGAAGATCCCAAAAAGGATGTAAGAATCTATCCAACCATTCAGCATCTGGTATGCCGCCCCCAATGTAGTATTAATTGGTGAACATTTGGGAGGGAAATCCCACATACCTTTATGAAGATAATCCAAATGGGGATACATGATAAGATGGTTCCCTTCTAGAGGTGGTCCACACCAAGCATGAAGGTGTGCATACCCAGAACCAATGGGCCACCTTAAATTTATGTTCTCCCTCAACTAATCCATCATTACCTCCTTTGTGAACCACAATAAGTAGTAGAATAAGAACAAGGATGTATAGAACCCACTTTTTTCTCCCAATGTGAATTCTTCCATCACACTTGAGGAAATATTCTCTCAACATGAGGAAGCAATGAAAGAGATAAGGAGTATCAACATTGAGATGCTACAAGAAAGCTATCCTACTGGGTATGTTCACTAAGTGGTGCATAAACATACACTTCCATCAGATGTACCTCTTCCCCATGGGTTCATCCTAAAAAATGAATCAGGGTTGGAAAGATCATTTAAAGTAGTTCCAAGACCATCAGTCTACCTAAACCCAATCCCTACAGGATATCAATACTTCCCCCCACTATGGAAGAAACTAGAATATGTTAAGGAAACTATATATAGCATTCCCCAAAATGGGTATCCACCTCACGTTCCAACAACACTAACACATCCAATCTTGTCCCCTACTATGCTCATCCTTACTCAGGTTAAACATGACATGTATCAAGGAATCCAAAATACCATCAAGTTGTTAAAAATACAATAGAAGTAATGGAAGTGTGATGTGCCCCAATACAACCAGAATAGAATCCCTATCCTGATTGGGTGAGTAACATTTCTTCACCGCTAAATTTCATGAACCTTGTGTCCCTAGTGTTCAATAGCTCAGGTGACTCGAAGTAACACCAGAGGCACTACTCATAATACTGTTATCCCATGATGGGATCCCTGAAACAAAAAAAATCTAGGAATCTCAGATGATTTGTGTGAACCTTAAGAGGTTCAACATTTATGTGGTACACTAGTTTTCTTGATAAATCAATAACCAGATTGGATGATCTCTGGCACCAATTCATGTTCCAGTTCAACTCAATGTTGCCAAAAACAACAGTCAATGACCTCATAAAGTATAAAAGTTAGACAATGGGATATTTTCAGACATCATTGTTGGGTGGAAGGTTCTGACTTACTACTTGAACCAACCACTCCCCCAAGATGAGATTTTTTCAATGTTCATCTAAAAACTTTTTGATGAGCTGCGAACAACACTCATCCTAGTGAAGTATACAAGTGGGTTCCAAGACTCTTCGTCATTTCTCAAAGGATAGAATATTCCTTGAAAAATATTAATCTCAAGTCCCAGGAGACCCCATTATCCCCAGTAAAAAGAGCAGGAAGCATTGAAGTGGCTTATGTCACACTTAATCCACTCCCTACACTAGCTACAACTCCAATCCACCCATAAAACCATTTAGGATCTTATGGATTTCATCAGCCACCCCCACCTCAACAAGATAAGTATAAGGGGTCAAAAATAAATAAATTTATAGAACAAAGAAATAAACTGTATTCATTTCATGATGATCAGCTTCTTTCTTATATTGGAGCTGCCATGAATTACAACCTACATTAGCTCCTCAATCCAAAGCAATAAGATGAAGTAGTTATTGATAACCAGCCAGACTATTATCCCTTCCATTGGATATTAGGGAACAACATATAGGATTTATTTGTCTTCAAGGACCTCTAGAAATGGATGATAGATTCTTGAAAAGTCAAGTTGGGACCACCACCAGCGCAAGTGGTGTATGTTTCCACAACTGATACAGGCAAAGAGGGGGAGTGGAAAAAAGTTTTTAACAAAAAGGAGAAAATTTCAGATAGTTGGATGACTTGGAAAATGATCAATAAAGCCCATGATATCCCCATGAAATAGTTGAAGCAACCGACTATTACTCAAATAGCTCCTGATGAAACACATCCAACATCCTCAACCCCACAACCCTCTAAAGGATAACTACCCAATAAGTAGCCCAATTAGAAGGGGATGGAAATTAAGTGAAGGGAGATGAACTTTCACCAAAGCCAAAATTGGCTTTGACACTACCAGATTTCATGCCATTAAATCTAAATACATGAGCACCACCCCACAAAATGGTACCACCAGAAGAGAAGCTTATTTTTTTCTCCATCAATTTATTTAACTTAAGGGATCCTTTCTCTAACAATGAATATGGTTATCAACCAGAATTCCCCACAAACCTCCAAAGGATAACCACCAAACAAGAATCCCAATCAGAAGGGAAGAATCCAAGTGCAGGAAGATGGAATTGCACCAAAGACAAAGATTCACTTGACACTATCAAATTTCACACCATTGAATCTGAAAACATGGACGCCACCCTGAAAAATGGTACCATCAGAAGAGGAGTGAATTTTTGGCCCTGTCAATGTGATACACTTAATAGATCTCTTCTTCGATGATGAATATGGTTATAAACCATAAATTACCCACACCCAATTGGTTGGCTAGAGGAAGAATCCACAGAGGCTAGGGATATTAAGGGAGACACACTAATAGTATAAATAAAGATTATGTTCCACCTCAAACCTTTTGTGTTATAGAAACCCATAGAAGGACCCTATAGCAGATCCAATGGGGATAGGAAAATTCATATACCCCAACAAGAATCCACCCTGGTCCAATCCTTCTGTAATATCCATCAAAGTAAGAATAGGTTGGTAATTACCCTTAGTAGGTGAGAAGACCTACGCGGACCAATACACAAGGGACAAAAGCTCATCCAACTCTGATCACAAGGGCCGAACCATCTTCATCAATTGTTTAGAACCTAAATCCCCTATGAAATGTCATCCCAAATTTGGGAAGCTCCAACATTTATATTATAAATATTACACTCTAAAATAGTTAGCTTCTGTACTAGCCAAGCTATCAATCACGGATACACTAAATATAGTAGAAGATATTAGGGAATCACTCATCTAATATTTTCTAAGTCCTGAGTAGTTCAAAGATGAGGTAACCACCACTGAAGTCTACCGAATAGAGACTAATATTGTAGAATGACACATAGTTATCTCCATAAAGGATCAAGATGAAGACACCATCATTAAAGAATACATAAAACCCTTATATGTGTCTAGCATGATAAATAGTGTCAATATATGAAAAGTATTCATCGAAAATGGCTCTGGGGTTAATATCCTTCCACAACAGACACTTCATCAGTTGGAATGTAATGAGGATGATATTACACCCTGCACCAAGACTGTGTTGGGATATGAGAAAAGTGATCGAAATCTGTTAGGCCAAATCAAGCTCAAAATCTAGTTCAATGACCTTATATCTCACCCATAATTTCTGGTGGTTAGAAATAATATGGCCATCAATGCTGTTCTAGGGAAGGCCATAGATGTATAAACACCTAAAAATCCCCTCCTCTTAAAATTAGTTCCTCAAATATAGCATTAATGGATAGAGTGGGAGTCTACATGCCGATAGGGCCCCATTAAACCTCTGTGAATCACACTATATTAAAGCAGGGTCCTACGATCTGAAATAGAAACAAACCTCAGCTAAAATAATTCATTACATTGACACCCCAAATGTGTTGGAAATGTTTCCCACTAATCCCCTCAATTAGATCGAGGAAGGATACGTACTAATTTCTAGAAATGCTATGTGGATGGTATTTCCCACAAACCAAATAGTACACAGAGAACCCATGAAATTCTGTCTCATAAGACATTGGCCAGTGAACCAGGTAGTTCAAAAAACAAATGATGAATGACACTAGTCCCCCATCAACTAGCTAGTTCATAGAATGAAGGTAGAGAATTTCCACCTACAAACCGTGACCTCGTGACTAATGGCATTGGTGAAAATGTGACGGAGAGGTACTCCCCTTCACACCGTCCCTATAAAGTTAGTTTTTGGAAAAGGTGAGGCATGTGGAATCATGAGAACTATGTCATTTTTGGGATTGAGGTGCTGATTTATGCCACTGTGAACCATATCCCTACAAATCACTACTGACCAAGTCGTCAGTGTATGGGTGAGTTCATCGTGGGCTTCCCCAAGTGGTTCCATGTGACCAAAAGATTCATCTTCCCAAACACTCTATAAAAAGACCCCAAGGTGTATTAGAAGGGGGAGTGGATGTTTCGAGAGCATAGAGTTTACGGGTGGAAGACTTTGAAGGCAAACAATCGATGAAGTATGTAACCACGAATGGTTTCCAGCAGGTAAAAACCCACCACGAACTATAAAAAGAAGCAGGGATAATAATATATTCAAACTATGAACCTAATTGGTGAACCAAAAAACATAATCCCATCACGGATGAACTTCCATTGAACTATTGGACCGACTCCCCTTATTCAATCTAGTGTACCGCATAACACATCATTTTGTGGATGAAACCCTACCTGCGTAGCGTTCCACCACACAGATAGACTCTAGCACCGCATACCACCATGGTATGTAGACGAAACCTCAGTATACATACCACTATAGTACGCAGACCACACCCATTTATGCATATGACTTCAGTATGCAGATGAACTTTCTACAAACATAACAGTATTCTATGTGGATAGATCCACATCTCGTATGAAGAAGAAGTACATGGAATGGGGTTTCTTCAGGCATTACACCCTCCAGTTCCAATAATTTCATTCAATACCAATCATGCCCTCCATGTATCCTCTACAAATCAGTCTAAAGGCATAAAGACAAAGCCTCATACAAAGTCATCGAACCCATATGAACTGAACATCAGGAGCATTAGCGCACCCTTATGAGTCTAAATACTCATTGTAAGTAGAGACATGTGGGTAATCCCTACATCAGTACGGGACCCCATAGTGTTTCTAAGTCTACATTACCATGGTAACCCAAGGTCAAATCATGGGATGCTCACATGCACCTCACTGTTCTAGGGATCAAGGGTAATCACTGGCTTTTCCATTCAATGAAGGAGAGTGATAAGTCAAAGGGATCATGCCTGAATTTCCTTTTGATGAGGAGTGATGCTTTTCCTTTTTCCTAAAACCAGCTTTAGGGAATTACACCTAGGGTAATTCCATAAACATTCCTTGGGAAGTGGCACTCTTGCTCATCTCAAGCTCAAACCAGTACATGTAAAAATAGATTTCCAAACACGATTATCCATCATATCAACATGGGTGAAGCAATTGGAACATTCAAAGCCACCCCCCTCTCTTGTCGAGCCATCTCCCCAACCTTTTTTATTGTCTTCCTCCTTTCCCATTAGAGCATAAGGGATGGTGTGTGGTCTACCAAATCTATTTCGTCCCCTTGTTTCTGAAAAAGAGCATGAATCACAAGGACTTAGTGGTTAATGATGATCAAAACATCCATACCAACTTAAAATGAACTATGAGAACTTTGATTACTTCTTTGATCAGGATACGTAAGACACCTACCTAAGGCTCATGATCAAGAAAAATTATCCTTAAAAGTATATCCCAATAAAATTACCCTTCGGTCAAAAGGCATCCTATTTAGGTATAAGCCCCGATGTGGCTCTTTCGGAAAGTCCTCCTCTATAGTGTATGTCCCAGCCACATCCCCTAAAATGGGAAGCTTCCATGCCTAAGCCCCACCCAAATTAACTATGAGAAGTTTTATTCCTTCCACAAATAGGATATATTAGATGCCATTCCAAAGAACCGATCTCAAAGGGGATCCTTTTCAAATGTTAATCCCCACTCATGCCCCCATAAACAAGGCCTCCTGTACGATATAATCCCCAACTGAAAAGGAACTATGAGGGATTTGATTCCTAACCAACTGGGATACATTGGAAGCCTCCCTAATGTTCAAACCCAATTCTGAAATCACCCTAGTGGTCATTGGGCCATATCCTCCATAGGTCCATATACACCAAGGAAACCATGCCCCTCTTGAGAATCCTAGGATTCTTCGATGTAATTACTACATTAAATATTTCATAGTAATTTTCACCTAGATATCCTTAATGTATTACATTACACATGACTGATGGGTCCTCTTTGCACAACCTTTAAAGATTATGTGTCTAGTTAAGAGGCATCAAACTTTGTGGGTTCTGATTCCTCTCATGAGGATATATGGGAAACCAATATTATAGGTCTGATACCAATAGAGAAACAACTCCCGTCCTCCCTAAATGAAGATAAACTTCAATGTTCCTCATCACATGGCTCAAAATGGTGTTGTCTCATCAATTCTTGATCCACATATATCCATGATTGATTTTGAAACCTAGGGGTAATCCCTAGAAAAATTCTTTGGAAATAAATAAGGATTCATGAACATCTAAAAATTGCTTAAATATATAATAGAGTCCCAAAGTAGGCAATAGTCCCCCCCCAAAAAGGTTGTGATGAGATCAACCTCTCATCCTCTTAACCAATGGAGTCCTTAAGTGTCATTGCCCAAACCGCCATCGAACAAGCATCTGACTTTGGAAATTAGGTCCTTGAATCAGGGATAAAAGGTTTTTTGGTTTCTTTTACTCCACAAATAAACCCATTAGAGACTATACGAGGGCGTCATACCCAACATGTACCAATTTCACAAACACTTAACCCCCTACAATCGCCCATTGGGACCGTGAAAGTGAGGAACCTCATTCACAATATAAAAGGATATACTTCCCATTCTTGGTGAGACCATCTCTCCCCCACTAAAAATGGTATGATGTGAATTGGGTTGAAACAAAAATGGTGAACCCGACATGAAACTCTCTATAACAATAGGAAATTAGTTTTTATCTGTCGAACCATTTTTACCCCCACACACAAGCACTTCGAGATGAAACAAGGGATCTAAAGTTTATTTAGGGTCAATAATCCTTTTTAGGGTTTTTTGGATCTTTTATATTGTTTAATATTTTTATGTACTTTTACGGATTTTTAGGAGTTTTAGGTTCTTTTAACTATTTTAGGGGTTTTAGGGGTTTTTAGGGTCATTTGGGTTTTTCTTTGTTCTTTCAGTATTTTTATGGGTGTTTAGAATATTTTAGGTTTTAGGGTTTACAGTTTAGGGTATGGGGTGTAGGGTTTATAGTTTAGGATGTAGGATATATGTTTTATGGTGTATGGTTTAAGGTTTAGGGACTAAGGTGTATGATTTAGGGTATAGGTTTTAGTGTTTAGGGTGTAGGGTATATGGTTTATGATGTTGGGATTTGTGTTTTGGGTGTATTTTATAGGGCTTCATGTGTTTGGTTTAGGGTTTATGGTGTAGGTTTTAGGGTTTTTGGTTTATGGTGTAGGTTAAAAGGTTTAGTTTGTGATATTTTAGGTTTTGGGTTTTTATTTTTTCTTCAATTTTCTTTGGTTTAAGGTTATTATTATTTTTTTGGGGTTTTATGTTTTTATGGGTTTTGGGTTTTTAGAGTTTTGGGGGGTTTATGGTTTTTTTTATTTATAGGGGGTTTATTGTATTTGATGGTTTTTAAGGGTTTTATGGTTTTTAGTTTTTTTGGGTGTCATAAGGTTTTTTGTATTTTCAGGGTTATTTGGGGGTTTTAAGGTTTTTTAGGTTTTTTAATGTTTTTTGATTTTTAGGGTTTTAGGGGGGTTTAGATTTTTTGGGTTCATTTAAAGGGATTTTGGGGTTTTATGGGTTATTTAATCTTTATGTTTTTAGGTGTTTTTTTGGGTTTTGTTCGCTTTTTAGGTATTTTTTTATAGTTTTTAAGGGTTCTAAGGTTTTTAGGTATTTTTAGAGTATTTTAGTGTTTTTTTGTTGTTTTTGTGTTTATTGTGTTTTATGTGTTTTTAGGGGGTTTATCATTTTTTAGGATTTTAGTGTTTTTTATTTTTTATGGGGGGGTTTTATAGTTTTTTGGGTCCTTTATAGTTTTAATGATTTTATAGACTTATAGGATTTTGTTTTTGGGTTTTTTTATTTATTTTAGAGTCCTTTATAATTTTTATTGTTTTTATATACTTTGAGTGTTCTTTTGGGTTTTTTGTGTTTTTAGAGTCATTTTAGGGTTTTAGGGTCTTTTAGGATCTTTTAGGATATTTTGGGTTTTTAGTGTCTTCTTGGGTTTTTATGGTCTTTATGGTTTTTAGGTTCTTCAAAGTGGTATAGTTTTTTTAGGATAATTTATGGGTTTTAGGTTTTTATAGTCTTTTTAAGGTTTCTTGGCCTTTTAGTGTTTTTTGGTTTTAAATCCCTTTTTTGGGGTTTTAGGGTTTTTCATGGACTTTTAGTATTTTTATGTGTTCTTAATGGTTTTATAGGGCAAGGAAGATGACAGGGTCTGGCTATTCCAAACCACCTTAAATTGTATTAGAGAAAAAAAGAAATAGCAGACAAGGGGGGAGGGGTCAAACGACCCTTACCCAAACACCATTTACAAACACAAACCCAAGGACCCTAAAAAAGAAAAACCAAAAGCACGAAAAACCAAAGAAAGAAGAAAAACTGAAAATTCCCCAACATAACCTCCTAGAAAATCAGTAACTAGCTTCCATCAGCATCAAAACCATCAGCAAAAAAATCAACAACCTTTCTTTAGCACCTCCTAGCTAGGCAGCAACCAGTATCCAGCCTCACAATTTCTAGCATCACAACTAAAATCCATTTTTATGGGTTTTAGAGTATTTTATGAGTTCTTTTTGATTTTAAGATCTTTTTGGGTCTCCTTGGGTTTTATGGTCTTTTAGTTATTATTTTACTATTTTAGGGTCTTTGAGGGTCTTTTAGGGGGTTTATGGTCTTAGGTGGCTTTTTGTATTTTTAGGGATTAAATGATTTTAATGATTTTTTATGTTTTTATAGTTTTAGGGTTTATTTAGAGTTATTATTCTCTTTTGGGATACTTTTTTATAATTTTTGTGGTTTCATGGTTTTTTAGTGTTATTTGGGTTTTTACGCTGTTTTATGCTATTTTAAGGTGTTTTGGGACTCTATATGATTTGTAATGTTTTATTAGGGTTTTTAGGAGTGGGGGGGTAGGGTTTTGGGTTTTTTAGTGTCTTTTTGGTTCTTTATATTTTTATGTTTTATAGTGTTTTTACGTTTTATAGGTTTTAAAGATATTTTTTTGGTTTTATTAGTTTTTAGGATATTTTTAATGTTTTAGTGGGTTTTTAGGGACTTTTGGGTTTATTTTGGTCTTAGGATCTCGTTAGGGGTTTCGGTATTTTATGATCTTTTTAGGTTTGTTTATTGTTATTAGGGTTTTCAAGGGTTTTATGGTTCTTAAAAGGTTTTATGGGGTTTTAAGGTGTTTTGGGCAAAGAAGATGCGAGGGACAGGCTATTCCTAGCCCCCCCCCCCAAATTATTTAGAAAAAAGATGCTGCAGACAAGGGAGGGGAGGGGTCAAACGAACCACACCCAAAAACCCTTAACAACCCCCAAACCAAAAAAGAAACCCAAAATAGTAAAAAATAAAAACAAAACCAAACAAGCACATAAAAACTAAGAGGAAACCATCACCATCATACAACATTAACCAGCCACTAGTAGCTCATTACCAAGTAAGGATCAGCCTCCAAACTCACCAATAATAGCATCCAGCACCTCTTCACCAAAATGAACCACCACCAGCATCACATAAACATCAACATCAAAGGCACCCAAAAACCATAAAAAAAATCCCACATTCATGCAACAACCATAATAAATTCTCACAAAAGCCAACATCCAGCACCTCTTCACCAAGAAGGTCCATAGCACACAGCACAGAACCAGCACCACCAAAATCCTCCACAGCCACTAGCACTTCCTCACCAAGAAGAGTTATTGCCAGCAACTTAGAACCATCAGCATCAAACTCATAGCCAACAACTTCATCACGTCCCAGTCCTACAGAAAGCAATAACCAACACCACCATTTCTGGAAAATGATCTCTCCATCCACACCATGCAAACCAGAAATGACAGACAACCTAACTCTTGTATCAGTGCACACTGATTTCCCCAGAATCATAAAAAACATCAAAAAAACCAGAACCATCTTAACTAGAGACTCAATCAGACCCCCTAAACAAAGGGAATGCCCAACCATCAAGCCACTCCATAAGTAGAACAAATCGTAGAAGTAGAACAAACAAACATCCAAAAAACTACATCAACTGGAAAACAAAAAACCACCATCGCACCAAAAAATTACGGGATCCACAATGTAGGAAAGAAGACGTACCAGATTCGGAGTGTCATCATGGAGGAAAAAAAGCAGTGAAGCAACAACTCAGAGTAAATACACTAAAGACTCAAATATGAAACCAACATTGAATTCACCATTGACCTCTTAGACTACACCAAGACCACCGGGAATCCATCAACGCCGCCCCCAAGGAGAAAAGGCAATGCTCGAGGAGGAGCAGGATCTAGATCTACCAAAGATGAGCCAAAATTTTGAAAAAACCAAACCATGTCATCATCACCTTTTCCCAGAACAACCCACTAGATCCCTTCACCATCAATCATCCGCCACATTTTCCACCATCGCGCCAGGGAAGAAGGCCTCTCGTGAAGGTTCCGGGCACAACGGAAGCGTGTGGGTGGATGTGCCCACATGGCTTTTTGTCATTAGAAATGATCAATCCTGGATCAATACGACGATAAACGCCAGTCTCCACGGATCAAATCACAGAAAAAGACAAAGAATATGGTTTTTCTCGGAACCAAAAACAAGGATTGTTACAGGTTGATTATAATTAATTAATTAATTATAAAGAAATACCTTTTGTGTGTTATTTCTTCGTTGATGTTCTCGATCACGTTGTCGATGTGATCTATCATTGCGTCGCAGAAGCCAAGTGTAGACTCCCTCTAGTGGTGATCCACATGTGTACCTCATATCTCTGGATGTCACCAAAGCATTCTCCAGGTGCTAGCGTAGAGAATCCTTTTCTTGCATTGTCCGCCTTAGATCGTCTTTATCTGATGGAAGAGGATCTCTCTCGGTATTGAGAGAGTTCTTGGAGTAAGAGGTTCTTTTGACCTTGAAATAATTCTCCAGAGATGTTGTGCACAATTATTCTCTTGTGTAGGAAAAGAGTTGGGGTTGTGAGGATATTTATAATCGAGTTTTAGGTTGTAGAGTTTTGACAATAAATAAACGTGTTACATGTTTCATTTATTTCATTAACTTTTATTGAAAAACCCCATGTCGAATAATTTATTCCTTAACATGCGCTCACTCTGATTATAATAAATATCATTTAATAAAACGTTATTATATCCTCAAAACCCCGACTGAAAAAACTACATGGCGTGTAATAATAACTACATGGTGTGTACTTGTTTTTCATTGAAAACTACATGGCGTGTACATTAAATGTACATGGTGTGTATATCTTGTTTTCATTTATTCATTTCCTTTCCAAAATAAAACTACACGGTGTGTACATTTAATAATACACGGCGTGTACTTGTTTTATTTTATTTTTTCCTCCACCATTTAAAACAACTTAGGCTTCCTTGAATAATTATTAAAACGCGTATGAGAATAATCTTTATTCAACTTGAGATACTTGGATACACTTAGTGTGTGACCCTCTAGGCCTCTTTCTCGTTGTCATTAGGTGGGTTTGTCTAAAGTCCAAGATTACTGTCTAGCAATGGGTCAAGGCACCCAAGAGAAAGAAGTTGATGCCACATTGACGTATCACCTCATAAGAATGCTTACTGTGTAATTTAATCCCTTTGTCTTGATATCTCATCAAGCAGGTTTCATGGAAGTGTCATAAACCTATATGCTTGATCTGTCATTCTTTGAATACCTAAAATAAACTAATCGTTTACACCATGGCCATGGAATTTAATGCGACAGTTCTATTTCAATCAAAGGGTCGAGATATCAACTTCCATAAATGGATGGGAAAAATCCTTCCTTGACTTATCCATTAACAACATGTCACTCGTGATGCACCCAACGTACCCTACTTCCCGCCAACTGTCTGTGTGAAAGTTTTCGTCAGTAAATCTAAGTGCACGAGTCATGACATGAGTTAATGATAATCTTCCAGTCTAAGGACCATTACACACGCTCGCAGATAGAAATATCCAATGACACCAAGACATGCGGAATTACTAATGGCGGGTCTGTTATCATAATCTCTCATCTTGGAGATTACCAAGTGTGAACTCCATGAGAGAGAGTCTCGTCTTCTTACGAGTACTCGCACATGACGGTCTGTATACTATGTGTCCTATCATAGTATGTCATCCAACTGTAGAACTTTATTTAAGAATATTGTTATAGCATTTCAAGGTTCTCATCATAGCGGGGATCTGCTATGACCTTATTAATGCAACAAATATTCCAAGACATTATTATATTATAGTCACGCAGAACAATGAACAATATATAATAAGTTAACATACATGTAATGAAAGTACAAGAAGAGTTGGTTCTGAGGACACCAACCCTTTAAAACTCCCACTTGGACTAGAGCAAACTGCCTGCGACTTTTAGTCTGCTAGACCTCACTTGATGATCATGTTTCTACTGAGTCAAGGCTTTAGTCAATGGGTCTGCCACATTGTCTTCCATGGAAATACTGCTCACTGCAACTTCACCTCTCTGAGAAAAATCCCTCAAGAGATGATACTTCCAAAGTATGTGCTTTGTCCGCTGATGTGACATTGGCTCATTTGCAAGTTCCACCCCTGCAGTATTATCACAATAGAGTGTGATAGGTTCTTTATTGTGCAGTACAACATCCAACTCTTGGACAAAGCTTCGCATCCATACTACTTCTTTAGCTGCCTCAGAAGCTGCGATATACTCAGACTCTGCTATAGAATCTGCCACCACACTTGGTTTTGAGCTCTTCCAGCTCACTGCACCTCCATTCAAACTGAAGATGTATCCAGTCTATGACTTCATGTCATCTTGATCAGTCTGGAAACTAGAATCTACATGTCCTCTGATGACTAGTTCCTCATCTCCTCCATAAACTAGCAACATATCCTTAGTATGCCTTAGATAATTAAGGATAGTCTTGACTGCCATTCAATGGTGGTCTCCTGGATCAGCTTGATATCTTCGTACCGCACTTAATGATTAAGAAACATCTAGCCTCGTACATAGAATAGAATACATGACTTACCCACTCACGGATGTGTAAGGGATCCTTGCCATCCTCTTTCTTTCCTCATGTGTCTGAGGACACATTTTCTTGGAAAGATGAATTCCATGTGACACTGGAAACAATCCCCTCTTGGAATGTTCCATACTGAATCTCTTCAGTATCTTGTCAATGTATGTACTTTGACTCATGCCCAGCATTCTATTGTATCTATCACAATGGATCTTGATCCCAAGAATATATGTTGCCTCGCCCAAGTCTTTAATGGAGAAGCATTTATGCAACCATGCCTTAACTGACTGTAAGATAGGTACTTCATTTCCAATTAGCAATATGTCATCAACATATACTATTTGGAAAATGACTGCACATCCACTAAACATTTTGTAGACACAAGGCTCACATTCATTCTTAACAAAGGAAAATTCTGTAACAGCTTCATCAAAATGAATGTTCCATGACCGTGATGATTGCTTTAATCCATAAATGGATTTCTGCAACTTTCATACCTTGTTGGCATCCTTCGGAGTCACAAACCCTTCAGGTTGTGTCATGTAGACATCTTTCTGGAGGTTCCCGTTAAGGAAAGCTGTTTTGACATCCATTTTCCAAATTTCATAGTCATGGTAAGAAGCAATGGCCAATAGGATTATAATGGATTTCAGCATCGCAACCAGTGAAAAGGTTTCATCATAGTCAATTCCTTGACGTTTTCTAAAACCTTTTGAAACCAGTCGTGCCTTATAGGTGCTGACTTGCCCCTCCATGTCCAGTTTCTTCTTGAATACCCATTTATTACCAATAGGTTTTACATCAACTGGAGGATCTACCAAAATCCAGACTTGGTTTTGGTACATGGAATCCATTTTAGAATTCATGGCTTCTTGCCTCTTGGAAATGTCTGTGCCTTCAACTGCTTCCTTGTAGGTAAGAGGATCATCATTTTCTAACAATAATGAGTCACCATCCTCGGTGTTATGAAAACCATATCATTCTGGTTCTCTCACCTCTCTCGTGCTCCTACGCAGTTTTTGTGTCTCTGGAACAGATTGTTCTTCCACGGGGCTTTGTGGAATCTGTTCTTGTACCTACTCATGTGTATCTTGAGCCTCAACTTCATCGAAGTCTATCTCACTCCCACTATCTCTTTTGGATATGTGCTCCCTCTCAAGGAATATGGCATGTCTTGCCACTATAACCTTTTTGTCTGAGGGGTTTTATAGGTAATATCCCCTTTTTCCCTTGGGATATCCTATAAAGATACACTTTGTGCCTTGGGGTGAAAGTTTGTTACCTGAAGAGGCCTTAACAAATTCTTCTCTACCCCACACATGTAAATTCGATAACATGGATTTGCGTCCACTCCATAACTCGTATGGAATACCATTTATCGATTTAGTTGGTACTTGGTTTAGTATGTGCTCTGCTGTTTGTAATGAATATCCCCAAAAGGATAATGGAAGACTCGTATGACTCATCATTGATCTCACCATGTCCAACAGGGTGCGGTTCCACCTTTCACTTACACCATTCCACTGCGGTGTGTAAGGAGGAGTGAGTTAGGATAGAATCCCAAACTCCCTTAAGAAATAAATGAAGTCCTGATTAAGATATTCTTTTCCTCTGTCTGAGTTCAGTTTCTTAATCTTCTTACCAAGCTGGTTCTCAACTTCATTCTTGTATTCTTTGAACCGATCAAAAGAATCTGACTTATACCTCATTAAATAGATATATCCATATCTACTAAAATCATCTGTAAAAGTTATGAAGTACAAGAACCCACCCCTTGCTTCAACTGGAAATGGTCCACACACATATGTGTGAACTAATTCTAGAAGTTCTTTAGCTCTTTCACCTTTCCCACTAAATGGGGCTTTGGTCATTTTTCCTTGTAGACATGCATGACATACACCAAGTGGTTTTAGTTTGAAAGAATCTAAATACCCATCTTGATGTAATTTTGTCAAACGTTTCTCATTGACATGACCTAGCCAGTGATGCCAAAGTTGGGTGTGGTATGAGTCATGTGAATTAACTTTGTTATCAATTGCCATTACTTGGTTTGTGTAGTCTAACACATAAAGGTCATTATATAAATGTTCCCTACTAAAACAAATGCTATCTTTATAAAAGTAGCAAAATTTATTTCCAAACTTGAATTTGAATCCATCAGTATTTAATCTGGACACTCAAATAATGTTTTTAGTAACAGAAGGCACATAATAACAACCTTTAAAAACCAAGACCATCCTAGTAGGCAATGTGAGGTGGTAGTCTCCAACAGCTACAGCAGCGAGTCTGGCTCCATTGGTTGCTCGTAGATCTACCTCCCCTCGATCAATCTTCTTGAATCTACTTCTTTCCTATATTTGGATACAGATGTGAGAACCACAAGCAGTATCTAATACCCAATTAGTAGAGACAAATAGATTGAATTCGATAACAAATGCACCTGAATCTTCCCCTTACTTCCTTGGCTGGGTGCAGTTTTTCTTCCAGTGTCCCTTCTTGCCACATGCAAAACAAACATCATCCTGTTCATGTGCCTCCCCTTTGATCTTCCTTTTCTTGGAAGTCCTTGAAGAAGCTTTGGGCTTAAAGCTCTTCGCCTTCCATTTCCTTTTATTCACCATGAGGACAAAAGGCTTTTCACGCTTCATGTCAGTGTCCACTTGGCGAATGAGGATGAGAAGATCAGACAAAGACTTCTCAATGTTGTTCACATTGAATTTCACAACAAAGTTTGAGAATCTCTGGGGGGGGGTTGATGCAAGAATGAGATCGGTACCCAGTTCTTCGGGGAGTTTAAACCCTAGAACCTTTAAGCGCTCAATGTAGTCAACGAGCTTGACTACATGAGGCCTGGCTGGGGAACCCTCTCTAAGATTACTCTGAAATAGAGCCTTGGAGATCTCAAACCTTTCCTGTCTTGCTCTCCCTGGTATAGACCACGGAGATGCTCGAGCATGCTATATGCATCCATGTCTTCATGAGACTTCATGAGCTCACTAGACATTGATGATAGCATCAAACATTGAACGTCGATTGCAACGTTCAAATGTTGATCATAGACTAGGAAATCATCATCACTCTCCCCTGGGGCAGGGGAATCAGGAAGTGAGGACTCCATCATGTAAAACTTTTGTTCATGGAATATGATAACCCGAAGGTGCCTAAAACATTCATGAAAGTTACTACCGGTGAGGATGTTGTCTTTATCCAAAATTGATCACAGAGAAAAAGTGGTTGACGAGTTTGTCATCTTTATTCTACAATTTAAAAGTGCAGATTTATTAGTACTTTCTTGATTACATTTTTATGAGAAATAATAAAAAATTTAATTCTCCCATTATTTTATCAAGTCCCAATGGCCCTCACCATTGAACTCGGAATGTCCAGTTGCTTTGACATTCTAGTGGAAAGGATCCATATTTCCCTTTGCATAACCCCAACAAGGGTTGGTCAAGCTATTTGAAGGTATTTAGGTAGGAAGGTCTTTGCCAACTGTGAGATTACAGTTCCTTGATCTGTTGAGTGGACTCCCCAATCCTAAAATCCTGACTTGGATTTCCTCAACTCTTGCCTCCAATATTACATCAAGTCTAGCAAGGGATACTTCTCTTGATGTAATATGGTTAAGTCAACCCGAAACCTTTCATAAGGGCTTCCTTTATAAAAGTAAGTGTCCCAACAAGGGTTGGTCAAACACATAGTTTTATTGAGTCTTTACCTTAATCAAGTAACGAAAGGCTTAGTCTGACTTAATATGGTATTTGAGGGATTTTATTATTTATTCCTATTTTTTCATTATCATATGCTTGTTAATATTAAGTGATGCTTGCTTAAGTGATTAACCATGTTCCGATAATGTTTACGCATAGTCCGGTTTTTATTTTATTCCATCTTTGCATACTTGTTCATTTTATTAATTATGTGATCGTGACAAAACATACATAATAAATAAACCATGCAATCAGACAGAAATAAAATAAGATGGCATGATCATGAGCTTCTATTTGGTTAGATTATCTAGCAGTTTTGATAAGCTAACCCTGACCTAGGGAAAACACCTTGAACCTGATGGTTCGTGTTTTACAGCTCCCACTTGTCCACCTTTGTATCTTCTTGCATCAGTTTCTCCTTGGCTTCGGGATTTGAACCATCTCCTCTAGCTTGGGAGATCCCCCATTACATGGGTTTACATTAAAGAAACCATGGGCACACATACCCTACATTTTATTGGAAGAAGGCTCACAGGCCAAAAAATTTAAATTAAATAAATTTAAATGAAACCATACACTACTGGAAATTCCATCATTCCCAACACTTTTTTCTCAATGGTTTTAATAAACTGTTGGAAAAAACACCCTATGCCAATGGTTCATATGAACCGTTGGGATATAGGTCGTATGGAACGGTTTTTCCAACGGTTCAAATGAACCGTTGGGATATATCCATCTAAAATCACTTCCGCCATCGGGATACTCCTACGATTCCTAACCTGCACCTCTCCAAACCCTCGGTGCCACTCACATACTCCTCCCGTCCTCACCAGGGCTCCCATACCGACCACCCCTCGTGGCTCGCCGCTCGCCGATCGCCGCTCGCCGCTCGCCACTCGCCACTCGCCACTCGCCGCTCGCCGCTCCCCGCTCCCCGCTCCCCGCTCATCGGCTCCCACACATCCCCCTTCAATCCACAGTTATCCAAACCCTACAGGGCCGCTTCGTTCCTCCTGTCATTACTGCCGCTCTCTCCTCCTATCATTACCGCCGCTCTCACCCCCCTTGAGTTCCCCTCCTCCCATCCTGAATCATGCTCGCCGCTCGCAGCTTCCCACTCATGGTCGCTCGCGAATCCCCCTTCTGCTATGTAAGCATCAATTCTAACTCTCTGTAAGTTTGAATTCAGGTTAATTATGAGTTATTATTAGTATTTATATGATTCATTCAGGATATATAACTGTCATTTCCAATGTTTTATATGATTTATTTTAGCTCTGTTGATGATTATTGCCTTTACAAAATTATCCAAAGGAGGGTGATTCAACAATACATCATTGAGTTCACCTGTATATTGAATCAATGTTTTTTGATTCCACATTTGCATACGTGAAACCCAATAACTTCATGAAATGTGTATTATAATCAGTATCCCAATTTGTTTGAGGGGTGATCTTCCTTATTTAGATTCTTTTCTTGTTTCCTTTCTGTTGATACAATGTGTTTGACTTTATACTGTTTTATGAGATCGTTTCTCTTCTTCGATGTGATGCTTTTTAATGGATTTGCCCTTTTTGAGAGGCATCTCACACGGGAGTGTTTTTTTGGTTATTTAATGATGTTGCATGGTTATGAACCTTGTTCATCTGATGTGAAGTTATGTTCTTTATATAATGATATCCTTGGGAGTCATTTCATAGGGTGGATGTTCATGCCCCTTTCTCTCCTTTTCAATTTTGTTTTAAATTCTAAAGGACATTAATTGTTTGAGAGATATTTGTTATAGGGTCCCAAATTTATAAAACCCTTTGTGTTTTATGAGGGTTGGAGGTTTCAATAGGGTTATTAGAGCCTTTTACATTTTCAAATTATAATTTTATTCATGGTGTCAGTTATTTGATCATGCATTTGATTTCTTGTCCATGTGGTAACTTGTTTTATTATGCAGTTACTAGTTTGTTTTTTCCACCCCTTATTTGACTATAAAATCTCTCTTTTTTTTCTTATGGTCAATTGGTGAGGTTTCTCACTTGTTTGTGTGAGGAAAAATTGGAAGCTAGGGTAGCCTTCGAGTCTTCCATGAGATGGATTTGTTTTTCTAAAACATAATGTGAGAAGATTTCCGGAGTATGTTGAAATAACCCCAAATGTCTCCATGAGATAGCATAAATAACCCCAAGTGTCTCCATACATCGTATTCTCCTCACATGGGTTGGCCACTCACCCAATCATATCAAACATATCATATTCTATCCTCTCAGTCACATAGTATAGACTCATCTCTCGAGGATTATCCCATAATCCTCACCCCACACACTATAGTCTTCTCTCGGCATGTCGACCATTCCTTAATTATATTATCAAGAATCTGGTCAAGAACCTCATTAAAATCATGTATTTTAACCCAGCCCCACTAACACACCAAGCCTCTTGGCATTATAATTCCAGTATGTCCGACAATACCCAATACTCACAGTAGCATCTCATCCTTGATCTCCTTAGTTTAACTTCTGAATCATTAAATGGAGTAAAACATTTCATAATACATTTTATAGACTCTGAAGGACCATCCCACTCTAAGAACCCACCAAGATTCCAATCCATCCTCATAAGTATTTCCTCATCAAACATTAGACGTACAATTGCCACATTTATCACCATAAGGCCCAATCCTCTTAGGAATATTTTTCTTGATCTAAACCCTAATCTAGTCCATACACATATCATCCAAATTATAAGACATATGTTAGACCACTCATATCCCAATTGATATCTTATCCACTTGGATACCTAGTGACAGGGTGATTTCATTTCCATAAAATCACTAAATTTTTTTATCTAAACCTAGGAGGCTTGTGAACACCATATCTATAGGTCTACTATGTTAATCTATTTACTTTCATTTACCGTCATTAGACTCCATGACTCCCATGGAACATAGTTATAATCAATCCCTTGGCAATCTATGATCGAATAATCAAGTTAGTGTTTAAGGGTCTATCGAGGCTCTTAATACTATCTTTATATACATAAGAATTCTTATTTAAAGAAACAATTAATTTAAGTAATGGTTGATCACCTATGGAGGTGCTTATACTTCATCTTCTAACTGCTAAATGATGTATTCCCTCTACATGAATGAGGAATTAAAAAACTCCTCTTCCATGTTCATGTAAAACCTATATTTTCCAAAGATAGCATACCAACCACAAATATATAGGTGAGAAAAATCAGAGGACTGGTCCATGATCACATCATTAGTCATAGCTTCATCACAAATCTTCATGCCTTAAGCCTTATATTAATCATATGATTTGACATATACTTACCATATTAGTGAATGTTGATTCATATTCAATCACTAATAATTTTTCCTACTCAATATCTAAGAGATATCAAGATCTAGCTTGTTTAAGATCATCTAGGAAGTTTTGGTCATTGAAGATTAGTTGGAATCACTTCTAATAATGTTTTCATCCTTCCATTCCACAACAAATTTACACCACAACCTATCTTGACCCTTTAGTAATGGTGTAGCCATGTAATTTCCCAAACAAACTTGTATTGAACAAAACCAAACTAAGCTGAAACTCGAGCCAAACTAATTATATACCATTTATAGGAAGATTAATTGTTAATTAATAGGAATGTACTTTTTAATAGTATCATTTTGAAACATGGATTTGTTTCCCCCTTGCTTGCAGGAACATGATTTGACCTATGTGGCATTGTGGTTCTTATATGTTGGGAGGTGACATGTATAGTCACACGAGACATGTATGTTTTAGTTTAGTTTTTATTTTATTTTCTTTATCGCATTGTCCACTTAGGTCTTTTACTGGTTTCTATGGACAGGGAGTAGTTATATTCTACGAAGGAGGCCAGAAGGGGTTCAGATTGTTTCAGTCCGCCGGCTTTGATCCGAGGTAAGATTCTATGATTACTACTTGTCTCGCACCTCATATATTTTGGGGATTTCAATGTTTTTGACTCCATATTATGTTTTTGGTAGGGCGTTGGATCGTTTTGTGTTGGTTCGGGTGGATTTGGTTCTCGCCAATGGAGGTGAGGATTTAATGCTGTTGGTTGGTTTTTCACTGGTTATGTAGGGTCCTTTATGTGTTTTAAGGTTCTTAATATCCTTTTTGTAGTGCGTTGATCCCTGCTCATTGGTTTCGAGTCACCAAGTCAAGGGTGACTCGCCTGCGTGTGCATAGGTAAGTAAGTATATGTATGTGGGTTCCCCCGTTACGTGTATAGTCAACCATGGCAATGATTATGCACGTATGGGGCTTGGTGTGCCCATGTATATATATAAAAATGCATACACAGGAGAGTGGAGACTGGTATATGCATTTAAGCATATGTGTAAGGATCCCCTTGCACATGCTCATGGCCATGTGGGTGTGTGCATAGGGGATAGGTGTCCTTGCATGTGTGTGAAGGTGTGTATACTCAGTTAGGGAGCATCGACTTTTAGTTAGAAAGATCCAAGAGCCGAAGTGGACGGCTTGGTTCCACCTTGAGGTAGGGTCCCTCTTCTAGTCTATTTAATTAAAGAATTCTTTAAATTGTATTACCTTCTTTCTTAATTATGCATAATTATATCGACTTGCATATCTTGAATAAGTGTTCTTTTATATAATCATTTCATTTGATAAATAACGTCATTTTTTATAATAAAACCCTTCCAACGGAGGTGCGTTGTCTGCGAAAACTCACAGTGATAGTTATGTTGATCTAGTTGCTTAACTTATTGCATTTGATTTGTGCTGAATGAGTTATAGAATAAATGTTAAATATAATTAAATGAATTTTGTGATAAAGCAATGCCATGATTTTATAATAAAACTCTTTCAATGGAGGTGCGCTATCTTCTAAACCAAAGAGTTGTGATAATTATTTTCTGTCGTTTTGTTTCCCTTAAGACGTTGCGTCATTGTGTCACTCGCTACAACCTTCTCTGGTGATCCCTTGTTAGAGCATATTAAATAGTTGATATGTTCTATCATTTGGCGGCAGGGCGATGACCGGAATGTTGCCCCGCCTTCTCCCGCTCCATTCGCTCCTGGCCGGAAGATGCTGCCCTGCGGATGTCGCTGGACCGGGCCAACACGGCGCGGTCACACCGCGGTCACGCCGCGGTCACGCCGCGGTCACGCCGCGGTCACGCCGCGGTCACGCCGCGGTCACGCCGCGGTCACGCCGTGATTTGGCCCTGATCCAGTGACATCCAGCCCACACCAGCCCCTTTCCACCTTCATTTTAGCCCGCTGCCACCAGCATTGCATCCCGCAACAGCCCTCCCTTCCACCTTCAAATCAGCCCGCACCACCACCCAGCACCTGCAACTAGCCCCCTTCCACAAGCATTTCAGCCTCCTTCTGCTCCCTTCGCTCCTGGCCAAAAGATGTTGCCCCGTGGATGTCGCTGGACCGGGCCAACACGTCACGGTCATGCTGCGGTCACGCCGCGGTCACGCTGCGGTCATGCCGCGGTCACGCCGTGGTAATGCCGTGATTTGGCCCTGCTCCAGTGACATCCAACACACACCAGCCCCCTTCCACCTTCATTTCAGCCCGCTGCCACCAACATTCCAGCCCACAACAACCCCCTGCCACCTTCGAATCAGCCCACACCATCCCCCCAGCACCTGCAACCAGCCCCTTTCCACCAGCATTCCAGCCTCCTCCCGCTCCATTCTCTCCTGGACGGAAGATGCTGCCCCGTGGATGTCGCTGGATCGGGCCAACACATCGCTGTCATGCCGCGGTCATGCCACGGTCACACTGCGGTCACGCCATGATTTGGCCCTGCTCCAGCGATATCCATCCCACACCAGCCCCCTTTAACCTTCATTTCAGCCCTCTGCCACCAGCACTACAGCCTGCAACAACCCTCCCTACCACCTTTGAATCAGCCCGCACCACCCCCCAGCACCTGCAACCAGCCCCCTTCCACCAGCATTCCAGCCTCCTCCTGCTCCCTTCGCTCCTGGCCGGAAGATGTTGCCCCGCGTATGTCACTGGACCGGGCCAACACGTCGCGGTCATGCCGCGATCATGCTGTGGTCACGCCGTGGTAATGTCGTGATTTGACCCTGCTCCAGTGACATCCAACCCACACCAGCCCCCATCCACCTTCATTTCAGCCCTCTGCCACCAGCATTCCAGCCCACAACAGTCCCCTTCCACCTTCGAATCAGCCCGCACCATCCCCCCAACACCTGCAACCAGCCTCCTTCCACTAGAATTCCAGCCTCCTCCCACTCCCTTCACTCCTGGCTGGAAGATGCTGCCCCGCAGATGTCGCTGGATCGGGCCAACACGCCGCGGTCACGCCGCGGTCATGCTGCGGTCACGCCGCGGTCATGCCGTGATTTGGCCCTACTCCAGGACGACACCCTGTGACGATTCGCAGTCCTGTCGGGATACTTCTTCAATCCCTAAGCCATACTTCTCCAAAACATCGACGCCAATCCCATACTCCTCCCGTCCTCGCTACCGCTCCCATACCGACCACCCCTCGCCGCCGCTCCCATCCCAACCACCCCTCGCCGCTCGCCGCTCGCCGCTCCCTTCTCATCAGCACTCATGCTTTTTTTCCAAAATCTCTATGAGAACCCATAACCCTTCTCATTTTACCCTAAACCATAGCTCTACACACCCATATGGAAGATTTTTCCAATAGCACGACATGAATCCGACTTCCCAACCGACTCTCAACGCGATCCCTACTTCCCAGCGCGACAGGTCTGGTTTTCTAACGCTCTATTCTTCTGCATTAAATGGGTACGTGTTATGATCTCCTTACGGTTTTAGGTTGTGTTTGGAACCCATCTTTCCTACCTGATCTCGAGGGTTCTAACTCTACTTTCCAAATGGTCATCTTATCTTTGATTCAAGTATTTTTTGTTCATTCACTTTAAATCAGTATGTATGCCTTCATTTATTTTCGATTTTTTGGTTCCATTTCGCTGCAATGTACTCTCTATTATGATCCCCTCATGAACACAAGAAATATATCATTTTAGGTTGCAGTTTTGTTTGTAATTTCCCTGTATAGAATCATTTTGATTGATATTGAAGAGGTCAAAATGAGGTGAAGATGAGGGGGGATGTGCTGGAGGGGGGTGGGGGGGGGGATGGGCAGGGGTGAGGTGAGGAGGAGGGGGGCTGGACAGGGGGTTGGAGGTGGCTGTGCAGGTGGGGGAGAGGGGGGGGATGTGATAGGGGTGAGAAAAGATAAGATATGGGGGTGAAAGAACATCCATGTTGATGGCAGCACCAATACATCAACGACTAGAAAAACGTGATCATCGATCAACAATGTCTCCAACTGATCATCTATCAACAATGCCTATCCATGTACCTCACACTAGATATAGCTTTATACCCTATATGGTCATCTGCCACTAGCACACCCCGAGTCACCACTACATGGCGTGTAACCCACCCCCTTGTATAAATCTTTTAGTTCCCAAAACCCATATTTCCCAAGTACGAAGAACACATGATGTGTGTTCTCAAAACTACACATCATGTACATGAGTTCTCCCAAACTAAACCCCCCAAAAATATCTCAAAACACCTAATTTCTCCAAAGTATCCATAGATTGAATCCTGAATGGGTCACCAAAAACCCAAAAAATACGATTAAAACTTAAATCAACTACCCTATGGGAATTTGTGGGGGAGGCAGGGGTGCTTGGCGGGGGTGAGGTGGGGAGAAGGGGGGCTGTGTAGGGGGTTTGGTGGGGAGGGGTTGGGCTGGGCAGGGGGTGGGGGTGGGTCGTCATTCAAATTTCAAAGGATATAAAAATCATCTATGGAAGGTATATACTAAAATTCATGTAGTAATCTATTAGATTGTCATTGAGGATTATCTGAATGTTTGCATTACAGATTGGGGATAGAATATTACCTTGTAATCTTATCCTCTTAGAATATGATAGAAAATTTCTAAAGTGAGCCCAACAGATGATGTAAATGATTCATAAACACTGACAAACACCATGTTGGATGTCATCATAGCAGATCCCCTTGAAAATTAGGCATGCAATATCTCTCATGAATCAAGTAAATATCTATCCCCATAGAATCTATGTGTGACAGAAGCCTGACCAATATCCCTCTCTTAAACACAAACCAATACCTTGATAAATGCAACAATATAACTAAATCTCTTGACATTATAGAAGTCATTGCCCCATAGTATATGATTCCCCCATCATTATACTATAGGAACAAAAGGTTTATAATGGTCATAGTGTAAATATCCTTCTAGGTTAGTATATTGAATGATTAAATTCATCGAAAAAATATCAAATTTATACTGAAGTAATCAAAACTAATAACCCTTATCCGATAGATCAGGATTGAGGCGGGGGATTCTTCATATATGAGTTATAAACTTGAATTTCCAATATCCCCCTCCCTATTTGATCAACAAGACAACATTTTGTTGGTTCTTGGTCTCTCTACCACATCAATATGTGAACCATTCAAGGGGAAGGGATGTGAGTAAGCCTTCAAAAATGAGATGATTATTTCTATGTGTTTCTTGTGTGTTTTTTGTGTGATTGCAGGTGATTGAAGTGAGTTTTCTATGTGTGCAGCATGTTTTCTTTGTTTGTAGGTTGCAGTGTTCCTAAACACACATAATGAGTGTTTTTTTATTTGTGATTGCAGGCTGCAGTGTGTTTTTTTATTGCAGGCTGCAGTGTGTTTTTTGTGATTGCAGGCTGCAGTTTGTTTTTTGTGATTGCAGCCTGCAGTTGATTTCAGGTTGTAGTGTTCCTAAACACATAGAATGAGTGTTTTTTTTTCTGTTTTTGCAGGTTGCAGTGTGTTTTTTGTGAGATGGCACAATTTTCACAGAGTTTTCATTACAACCTGCAGTTGATTGCAGCCTGTTTCATTTTAAATTAATGGGGGTCTAAGCCAACGGTTTCAAAACCGTTGGGTTATATGTGTTGCTGAATTTTTCAAAACCGTTGGGTTATATGTGTGCTACTGCATTTCCCAATGGTTTCAAAACCGTTGGGTTATACCCTTTCCTGCATTTCCCAACGGTTGAAAACCATTGGGTTATACCCCTGCTGCATTTCCTACATTTCCCAACAGTTCAAAACTGTTGGGTTATAAAACCCCTATATGTTTATCCCAACGTTTTTAAAACCGTTGGCATTCCCCTATGCATTGATGTTTCCCACGGTTCAGATGAACCGATGGTATAACAGAAATCTAAACATCCTTCCCCAACGGTTCAACGTGAACCGTTGGTGTAAGGCTTTCCCAATGCCTCACAGCCCAACGGTTTCTAAAACCGTTGGGATAAGATTCCCCAACGGTTTGAGGGCCTTTCCCAATGGTTTTAAACCGTTGGGAAAACATGGATTTCCAGTAGTGATACACATACAATGGGTCTTTGGTCTAGCTCATGATCATCCATAGTATGCAACGACATTTACGCATATTTAGAATTCAAATTATTTTAATCATTCTTTTATTTACGATAAGATGCGCTGGAATTCAATTAATTATGATCTTATAATTAATCAATTCTTTATCTTAAATTCCTTTATGAATTTCCTTGAGATTCTTCTCATCCATATTCCTTGTACGGGTCTTTGTACATTGGATGAAACCTGGTGAAATTCCATTTCTGGAAAGTTCATGGCGTGTAATTTATAATTGCACGGCGTGTATTTTTCTTTTCACCCTTTATCCAAAGTACATGCCGGGGCTTTGGCGTGTTTTTTGTACTTTGTAAATTTTAGAGTACACAGTGTGTAGATGAATCATACACGGTGTGTACTTCCTTGTTACGCGGTAATCGGCCTGGTGATGCCGTGTACGCGGTACACGGCTTATCATTGTACACGGTTTCACCTGGGTCAGAAAAAACTACATGGCGTGTTGCTCCAACATGCACGCCGTGTATTCCGGTTTCCACACGCCGTTCAATTCTGGTCAACACGACATGATTAAAACTTAGGCATTATCCATTCACACGACATGGTTTGGCAGACCAGTGCCAGTTCGTTGAACCTAAGTACACAGAGTGTAGTTTTAATTACACACCGTGTAATCCTGTGTTTTACAGATAGAAAGAGCGGCTCCTCTGGATGAGTTTCTCATTTTTATTTTAATCAAAAATTAAATTTAAAAGGTCGTTTCTATGATATGAATCGAGAAACAAAGGAGGAAGAATAGATCTCGTTAATTCAGATTTATAGAACGATTTATTTTGAATTGAATCAAATATGAATGCGTAAATTATAAACGAAAATTAAATAACTATAATCAACATTGTAACCTCCCTCTGATACCATTTGAAGGTTCCGGGCGCAGCGGAAGCGCATGGGTGGATGTGCCCACTTGGCTTTTTGTCATTAGCAATGATCAATCCGGGATCAATACGACAATAAACGCCAGTCTCCACGGATCGAATCACAGAAAAAGACAAAGAAGATGGTTTTTCCTGGAACCACAAACAAGGATCGTTACAGGTTGATTATAATTAATTTAATTAATTATAAATAAATACCTTTTGGGTGTTATTTCTTCGTTGATGTTCTCGATCACGTTGTCGATGTGATCCGTCGTTGCGTCGCAGATGCCAAGTGTAGACTCCCTCTAGTGGTGATCCACACGTGTACCTCGTATCTCTGGACATCGCCAAAGGATTATCCGGGTGCTAGTATGGAGAATCCTTTTCTTGCATTGTCCGCCTTAGATCATCTTGATCTGATGGAAGAGGATCTCTCTCAGTCTTGAGAGCGTTCTTGGAGGAAGAGGTTCTTTCAACCTTGAAATAATTCTCCAGAGATGTTGTGCACAATGATTCTCTTGTGTAGGAAAAGATTTGGGGTTGTGAGGATATTTATAATCGAGTTTGTGGTTGTAGAGTTATGACAATAAATAAATGCATTACGTGTTTCATTTATTTCATTAACTTTTATTGAAAACCCCCATGTTGAATAATTAATTCCTTGACATGCTCTCATGCTGATTATAATAAATATCATTTAATAAAACGATATTATATCCTCAAAATCCCGACTGGAAATACTACACGACGTCTAATAATAAATACACGGCGTGTACTTTTTTTCATTGAAAACTACACGGTGTGTACATTAAATGTACACGGTGTGTATATCTTATTTTTATTTATTCATTTCCTTTCCAAAATAAAACTACACGGCGTGTACATTTAATAATACACGGCGTGTACTTGTTTTATTTTATTTTTTCCACCATCATTTAAATCAACTTAGGCTTCCTTGAATAATTATTAAACCACGTACGGGGAATAATCTTTATTCAACTTGAGATACTTGGATCCACATAGTGTGTGACCCTCTCTGCCTCTTTCTCGTTGGCATTAGGTGGGCTTGTCTAAAGTCCAAGATTACTGTCTAGAAATGGGTCAAGGCACCCAAGAGAAAGAAGTTGACACCGCATTGACGTATCACCTCATACGAATGCTTACTGTGTAATTTAATCCCTTTGTCTTGATATCTCAATCAGCAGGTTTCATGGAAGTGTCATAAACCAATATTCTTGATTTTTCATTCTTTGAATACCTGAAATAAACTTGTCATTTACACCATGGCCATGGAATTTAATGCGACAGTTCTATTTCAATCAAAGTGCCGATATATCAATTTCCATAAATGGAAGGGAGAAATCCTTCCTTGACTTATCCATTAACAACATGTCACTCGTGACGCACCCAACATACCCTACTTCCCACCAACTATCTGCGTGACGATTTTCGTCAGTAAATCTAAGTGCGTGAGTCATGACATGAGTTAATGATAATATTCCAGTCTAAGGAACATTACACATGCTCACAGATAGCAATATCCGATGACACCAAGACATACAGAATTACTACTAGTGGGTCTATTCTCATAATCTCCCATATTGGAGATTACCAAGTGTGAACTCCATGAGAGGGAGTCTCTTCTTCTTACGAGTACTCGCACATGATGGTCTGTATACTATGTTTCCTATCATATTATGTCATCCAACTGCATAACTTTATTTAAGAATATTGTTATAGCATTTCAAGGTTCTCATCATAGTGGGGATCTGCTATGACCTTATTAATGCAACAAATATTCCAAGACATTATTATATAATAGTCATGCAGAACAATGAACAATATATAAAAAGTGAACATTCAGGTAATCAAAGTATAAAACAGTTGGTTCTGAGGACACCAACCCTTACATCTCGAACAGAGTTCCATCCACAACACAAAGACTGAACTTGAAGCAATCAATGAAGATACTAATGAGGGTTCCAAGAGGGAACCCAAGAGATATTTGCGTCAGGAGGGAGATCCTAGGAGAGAGCAGTGACATCTTCTCCTTCTAAGGTGTTTTGGGGTTTTAAGGTGTTTTGGGGTTTTATGTTATTTAGGGGTTTTAAGCTGATTTAGTTTTTTATTGGGGTTTAGGGTCTTTTAGGGTATTATTGGGGTTTTAGGGTCTTTTAGGGTTTTGAGGTTTTAGTTAATTTTTGGGTTTTATAGGAAATTTTTATGTTTTTAGGTTCTTTTTACTATTTTAGGTGTTTGGGGTTTATTTAGGGTTCATTTAGTGTTTTAGGGGTATTTTGGGTATTTTGGGTTTTAGGGTGTTTAGGTTTTTGTATGGTTTTATATTTTATAAAAGGATTTCATTGGTTTTATGGTTTTTAGTGTTTTTAATAGTTTTTAGGGTTTTTTTGGGTTTCTAGAATTTTTAATGGGTTTTTGGGACTTTTGTGTTTTTTCAGGGTTTTGTTTATTTTAAGTTTTCTTTAGGGTTTTTAGGTTCATTTATGGTTTGGGGGGGTATAGATTTTAGAGTTTTTTATTTTTGTTCATGATTTTAAGGTTTATAGTTTATTTTAGTGTTTTAGGTGATTTTATGGTATTTTAGGGATTGAGGTATAGGGCTTACAGTTTAGGGTGTAGTGCTTAGGGTTTAAGGTGTAGGGTTTAGGGTTTAGGGTGTGGGGTTTATGGTTTAGGGAACATTGTATATAGATTAGGGTGTAATATTTTGGATTTATGGTTTAGAGTATAGGATTTAAAGTGTATGGTTTTGGGTTTAGGGTGTATAGTATAGGTTTCTGGTGTAGGGTTTAGGGTTTATGGTGTAGGGTATGGGTTTTAGGGCATATTGTTTAGGGTTTAGAGTGTAAGGTATAGGGTTTATGGGTTTTACCAGTTTTTCTTATTTCTTGAGGGGTATGGGGCTTTTCAGTGTCTTTTATGGTTTTAGAGCTTTTATGTTTTTTGGGTTTCTATTATTTTTTAGGTTTTGGGGTAGGGGCTTTGTGTTTTAAGTTTTGTATGTATTTTCTTAGTTTAACAGTTTTTTTTGGGTTTTTGGGGATTTTTATGTTTTTTAGAGGCTTTGTAGTTTTTAGTATTTTTTGGTGATTTAGGTATTTTAAGGGGTTTCTATGTATTTAATTTTTTATAGTTTTTATGGTTTTAATGTTTTATTAGGGATTCTAGGGGGTTTTAAGGTTTATTTTGGGTTTTAATTTTTTTTAGTTTTTTTGGGTTTCTAGGGTTTTTCATGGTTTTTAGGGGATTTCATGGTTTTTATGTTTTTAATGATTTTATTGTTTGTTAGGTTTTAATGAAATTATATGGTATTTTTTAATTTTATTATTAGTTAGGATTTTAGTTTTTTTAGATTTTTGATGGTTTTTTTATTTTAATGGGTTATTAGGTGTTATTAGGGTCTTTTAGTGACTATTAGAGAATTAGGTTCATTCGGGGTTTTAGGGTTTTAAAGGGTTAATAATGTATTTTAATGGTTTTTTATGATTTTAACATCTTTAGGGAGCTTTGGTTGTTTAGGGTTTTTATTGATTTTAGTGTTTTTAGTGTTTTTAGGGTTTTAAAATTATTTTTAGTGTTTTTATGGATTTTAGGTTTTTTCAAGTTATTAGTATTTCTTGGGATTTTATAGGTTGTTTGGTTTAGTGTATTAGTCTTTTTATGGGGTTTTATGGACTTATAATGTTTTTATTATTTTAAGGGGTTTTAATGTTTTTATTGGATTTATTAATTTTTATGGGTTTTATTGATAATTCAATTTTTTAGGGATGTTATGTTTTAAGGGGTTTTAGGGTATTCTAGGATTATTTTAGGGTTTTATGGGTTATTCATGGTTTATAACGGTTTTTAGGGTTTTTAGTGTTTTATGGGGTTTCTATTTTTTGGGGTTTTTTGGGTTGTTTGAAAGTATTTAAGGGTTTTTATAGTTTTATGGGTTTTTTATGTTTTTAGGGGTCTTTGTGTATTTATGGTTTTTAGGGTTTTATGTTTTGTAGGTTTTTTAGGGTTTTATATTTTTTATAAAATTTTATAGGGTATTTAGGGATTTTTTGGTCTTTAATGTTCTTATATAATTTTAGTGACTTTTAATGTTGTTTAGGGATGTTGGTATTTTTAAGGGTTTTTAGGGTTTTTAAGGGTTTTAGGTTTTATTGGGGTTTTGGGGGTTTTTAGGCCTTTGAGGATTCATTATGGGTTTTATGGTTTTTTGTCTTCTAAGGGCTTCTTAGTTTTTAGTGTTTTTAGGTATTTAGGGTTTTTAGTTTTACTATAGGTTTTATGGGTTTTATGTTTTTTTAATATTTTTTATCTTTTAATTTTTTTTATGTTTTTATGTCCTTTTAGAGTTTTAAGGGTCTTTAGGATTTTAAAGGTTTTTTAGTAACTCATAATGCTTGTTCATGTTTTAGGGTCCTTTAGATGTTTTAGGGTTTTTAGGATATTTTCTGTTTTTACGGCCTCTATGGTGTTTTAGGGTTTTAAGGGGTTTTTAAGTTATTTTAGGGTTTTAGGGAATTAAAGGGTTTTATGGGGGTTTAGAAAAATTCTTGGTTTTCAGTTTTTTAGGGGTTTAGGGTATTTATAATTTTCCCAGGGTTTGTAGGGGCTTTTAGTGGTTTTAGGGTTTTGGTGAATTTTAGGGTTTTTAGGCAACTTTATGTCTTTTAAATTTTTATAGTCTTTTATGATTTTTATTATGTTTTATGTTCCATTGTGGGGTTTTATTGTCCTTTAGGTTTTTTGGGTTTTAGATCCTTTTGGGGATCTAGGGGGAATTCAGGGCCTTTAATGGGTTTTTATTTTTTTTGTGATTTTACAGTTTCAAGATTTTTATAGTATTTAAGATGATTTTTATGGTCTGAGGGTATTTAGGGG
The DNA here is from genome assembly GCA_963277665.1 of Viscum album. Classification (NCBI taxonomy): domain Eukaryota; kingdom Viridiplantae; phylum Streptophyta; class Magnoliopsida; order Santalales; family Viscaceae; genus Viscum; species Viscum album. Next base: position 126,875 of record CAUJRU010000492.1, read on the forward strand.
TTTCAGGGTCTATTTAGGTCTTTAGCGGGTTTTGGGGTCTATAGGTCCTTTTTGGGTTTTAAAGGGTTTTCAGGTACTTTTAGGGGATTTAGGGGTTTTAGGGTGTGTAAGTTGGTTTTAGGGGGGGTTGGGTTCTTAGGGGTTTTTATATTTTTCATGGTTTTTTTATATTTTTTGGGGTTTTATGATTTTTATGGTATTTAGGGTATTTGGTATTTTTAGGGTATTTGAGGGTTTTTAAGGATGTTTATGTTCTTTATGGTTTTAGGGTATATTTTATGGTTTTTGGGGTTTTAAGGGTTTTTTGGGTTTCTAATGTTTTAGGAATTTTTAGGGTCTTTTTGGGATTTTATGGGTTTTCATGGTTTTTATGATATTTTAGGGTTTCCAAGGGTTTTATATTTTTAAGTATTTTAAGGAGGGTTTGGGGGTTTAAAGGTTTTTTCATAGTTTTTATGCAGATTTTATATGTTTTTAGTGTTTTTATGTGTTTGTAGGTGTTCTATGGGGTTTTAGATCTTTTTAAGGATTTTTTAGATCGTAATCGATTTTAGGTGTCTTAAATGTTATTATAGGGGTGTTAAAGGGTGTTTTAGGTTTTTATGGATTTATGTTTTTAGGGGGTTTTATGGGTTCTAAATATTTTTAGGGGCGTTTAGGATTTATAAAGGAGTTTTAGAATATTTATTGGGTTTTAAGGGGTTTAGAGTTGTTCATTGTTTTTTCAAGTTTTTTTGGATTTTTAGTGGTCTTTTGGTTTTTAATGTTTTTTTGGTTTTAGGGTTTTTAGGATTTTCAGGTTTTTTAGGGTTTCTATGGAATTGTAAAGTTTTTAGTTTCTTTTAGATTTTTAGCTGTTTTTAGTTTTTTGGTCCTCTTAGGGGTGTTTTAAGTTATTGTTGTTTTAGTTTTCTTAACAAATTTAAAGGTTTTTAGAGTTTTTGGGTATTTATGGGTTTTTAGGGGATTTGGGATGTTTAACAATTATGATTTTTTTGGTTTTTTTATTTTTATTTGGATTTTGTAGGGGTTATTAGGTTATTTAGGGCTTTATAGTTTCTATGGTTTTAATTGATTTTAGGGTTTTAAAGGGTTTTGGGTTTTTTTAGGTTTATGGATTTTTGTATGGGTTATTATGTTTTTTCAGATTTTTGTATTTTTTGAACTTTTAGGGCCTTTCTGGGTTTTTTTAGTTTTTATAGTGTTAGTGTGTTTTAGAGGTTTTTAAAGATTTTGGGGTGTTTTTAGGGGTTTAAGTTTTTATTATATTTTTTAGGGTTTTTATGAATTTTTTTGGGGTTTTTTTGTGTTTTTAGAGTTGATTTAGGGGTTTAAAATGTTTTTAGGATTTTAGGGTCTTAGCGATGTTTATATTATTTTAGGGTTTTAAAAGTGTTTTAGGGGTCTGCTTTAGTTTTTTTGTTCTTTCAGTGTGTTTTAATATTTCATAGGGTCTTTTAGGGACTTTTATGGGATTTTTTTGGTTATTTTAGGTAGTTTTTATTTTTTAGTGTCTTTTAGAGGATTTTTGGGTTTCGAGGGTATTCTAAGGGTTTAGGGGGGGTTATAGGTTTTAGGGTTTATGGTTTTTTTATATACGTTTTAATGGTTTTTTGGTTTTTTTAATGTTGTAGGGGGTTTTAAATTTTTTTAGTTTTTTAGAATTTAGGGTTTTTAGGGTATTTGTAGGGTTTTTTGGGTTTTATTAGGTCTTTATGGTTTTTAGAGGTTTAATAGTTTTTAATGTTTTAGGTATTTATAAGATTCATTTAATGTTTTTAGGGGTTCTAGGGTTCATTTATGGTTTTAGTGTACTCATCTTATTTTTAGTAGTTTTAAGGTTCTTTTATTATTTTTTGGGGTTTTACTATTTGTTATGGTTATTAGGGTTTTTATGGGTTTTATGGTTTATAGGTTTTTGAGGGGTTTTTGGGATTTTAAGGGTTTTATGGGTTTTAATGGGTTTTAGGGTTTTCATGTATTTTAAGGCGTTTTAGGGTTTTTAAGGGTTTTTGGATTTTACTGGGTTTTTAGGAGTTTAGGGTTTTTAGGTTATTATGTTTTTTTAGGATTTTATAGTTTAATAGTGTTTTTTTTGGGTTTTAAGAGTTTTAAATGGGGTTTTAATGTTTCTATCAATTTTATTATTTTTAGGGTATTTAGTTTTTTAAGGGTCTTATTCATTATAAGGGTATTTACTTTTTCCAAGGTTTTAAAGCTTTTATATGGTTTTTGTATTTTTAGGGTATTTGGGTTATTTATCCTTTTTAATTACTTTTTAGTGTTTTTTTTGGGTTCTCGAGTACTATAGGGCTCTTAGGATTTTAGGTGTTTTTTGGGTTTTTAGAGATTTAGTGTTTCTAATGATGTTTTGGGTTTTTAGTTATTTTTTCAGGTATTCAGTGGTTTATAAGGTTTTCTAGATTTTTAGGGGATCTAAGGTGTTTTCATGGATTTTTAGGGGGTTTTCTGCTTTTATGATTTTTAGGGTCTTTTTTTTGGGTTTTAGAGACTAAGGTTGTTTATAGGTTTTTAATATTATTTTATGGGTTTATAGGATATTTTGTATTTTGAGTATTTTTCAGGTCTTTATGGTTTTTATGTGGGTTTTAGGGACTCTTTTTGGTTTTAGGGTGTGTTAGGACTTTTAAGGGTTGTTATGATTTTTAGGCGTTTTAGGATTTTTAGGGGTTTTAGGGGTTTTATGGTTTTAGGGGGTTTTAGGGTTTTTAGGATTTTCTAGGTTTTTAGGATTTTCTAGGTTTTTTGTTTAGGGATTTTTATAGTTTTTAAGGATTTTCTTGTATTTTTTTTATCTTTTTTGGTTTTTATATATTTTTAGGTTTTTATGGGGGTTTTAGGAGTTTTTAGTTTCTTTTTCAAAATTTAGTGTATTACATGTTTTTAGGGTTGTCACAATTCTTTGGGGGTTTAGGGTTTTTAGCGGTTTAATGGGTTTTAATGGTTTTAGTGTTTTATGGGGGGCTTAGTGTTTTAGGGTTTTAAATGGGTTTACAGGGTTTAAGTGTAATTTTTGGGGTCTTAGCGTCTTCTAGAATTCATTAGGGATTTTTAGGGGTTTTTTAGTTTTTTTGTCTTTTAAACTATTTTTAGGGTTTTATTAGTGTCTTTAGGGAAAGGAAGAAGCGAGGGTTAGGTTATTCCTGACCCACCACCCCTAATTTATTAGAAAGAAGATGCAGCAGACAAGGGAGGGGAGGGGTCAAATGACCCACTCTCAAAAAACCCTTTATAAAAGAAACCCCAAAGAACCCCAAAAGAAAGAACCGAAAACACACAAAGTAGAAGAACAGAAAAGACTCCAACATCACCTCAAAGATCATCATTAGCCAGCATCCATCAACACAAAACCATATGCAACAACTTCATCAAACCAAATTCCGCACCACATATTCACAGGACACCAGCCTCGAATAGCCCCAAGAAAGTAGCATCTCCTTATTCACCCCGAAGAAACATCATCTTCCATAAATTAGCGACCAACAACCAGTAGTGGAAGCCACAAAAGACACACTTCACAACACAAAACAACAACAATTAAACAAAAAATGCCAGCAACCAGATGAAATGGAAAGTAGGGCCTCCCCTTCTTGGCCATTTGAACCAGTCCAGAGCAGGCCAAAGCACACCAGAACTGAAATCTAGCTAGGAAGAGGTCCAGCTGGGATTTCGTGGCTGCAAGTGCGTCTGACGCCAAGGAAACCATGACTGAGACCAGATCCCGAGCTATAGAAAGATCCAACCGCATCCAGCAACAATCAATCCGGAGATAGCGGCGAACGTACGGAGGCTGCAACAAGATCCCAAGGAAATGCTAAATGGAACACCAGTCACACCAGGCCCAAAAGCATGCTCTCGCAGCCACAGGAAGAACCCAGATCTGGAGAGGAAGACACTGATCTGGCAACCCAGATCTAGACCATACATAACCGATTCAAGCCGAAACCAGACAAGCATCCTGAACCCATGAGTGCCAAAGTCACCTCTACGTGAAACAGAGCTAGTAAATAATGAACCAAAGCCAAATCCAGATCTCGAAGCAGCAAGGTGCGACAAGGCCACCACCAGAATAGAAACAAAGCTGGAGCAAAAGTGAACAACCTCCATCGATGCTAATCCAAGGCATAGACAAACTCACTAAGGATGGACTATGCCGGAGGGGGAGGGAAGAAGATCCGGAGGGGAACCCTAGTAACATGAGGAGAAGAGAAGAGCTGTCGCTCCAAGGACTTTATTTAGGGGTTTAGGGTTTTCATTAGTGTCATTAGGGGTTTTGGTGGCGTTAGGGTTTTTATGGTTTTCATGGTTTTTATAATTTTAGGGTTATTTGGTTTTTTTGGGATATTAATAATCTTTAGTGTTTTATGGTTATTTTAGGATTTTAGGGTTCTTTTTGGATTTTTAGGGTTTTTTTATTAATGGGTTTATAGGTTTTTATAGGGTTTTTATTATTTTAGGGGTTGTATGTTTTTTTGGAGTTTTTGGGTTTGTTAGGGGTTTTAAGGGCATTCTGGCATTTTTATGGTTTTTAGGGTTTATTAATTTTTTGTAGGGTTTTAATAGGTTTTTATTATTTTTTGTTTTTTAAGGTTTTTAGGATTTTCATTGTGTTTCTTAGTGGTTTTAATATTTTTTATAATTTTATAAGGGTTTGAGGTTTTTTAGTGTATTTTGGAGTTTATAGGGTTTTTTTCAATGTTTTTTATATATTTTAGTGGTTTAGTATTTGTTTGTGTGTTTAATGATTTTAAGGTTTTGGGGAGTTTTTAATGTTTTTTGGGGATTTATGGGGTTTTTTGGTTTTTTTTTATTTTTTTGGAATTCTTATCATTTTTATATTTTTAAGGGTTTTTGGGTTTTCATGGTGTTTTAGGGATTTTGGTTTTTTTGGGTTTATGGTTTTTAGGTTTTAAATGTTTTCTAGGTTTTTAGTGTTTTCTATGTCTTTAAGGATTTTTATGGTCTGTTAGGGGGTTTCATGGGTTTTTAGGTTTTTAGGGTTTTTTAACTTTTAGGGGTGTAAGGGTTTGGAGGGTCCTTTAATGTTTTTTTGAGTTTTAGGGGTTTTTTTGGGGGGCTGGGGGGTAGGGTTTTTAGGTATTTTGGGTTTTCATGGTTATTAGGGGTTTTAGGGTTTTTATAGGTATTAGTGTTTTTAGAGTCTTGTATGGACATTTAGGGTTTTTATGGTTATTGGGGTATTTATGTGTTTTTAGTGTTTCTTATGATTTTATGGTATTTAATTGTTTATAGTGTTTTTGGGGTTTAAGGGTTTTATGGTTTTTATTGGATTTCAATGGTTTTATGAGTTTTTTTGGGACGTTTAAAGGTTTTCAGGGATTTTAGGTTTTTAGGGTTTTTAGGATTTTTTTTTGTTTTTGTGGGTTTTTATAAATATTTATGTTTTTTGGGGGTTGGGGGTTTTTGTTATTTTCATGATTTATAGGGTTTCTAAAAGATATTTTAGATTTTAATGATTTTAAGGGTTTCAATATTTTTAAAGTTATTTTAGCTGTTTTAGTGTTTTTTATGGTTGTTTAATATATTTTGTTTTTTTAGGTTTCTAGGGGTTTTTATGTTTTTTATGTTTTTGGGTAATTTATGAACTTTTAAAAAAATTAGGGGTTTTAGGTTCTTTTAGAGGTTTTACATTTTTTTTTCATTTTTATGATTTTGAGGGGGGGATATGGTTTTATGGTATTTTAAATTTTAAGTGTTTTTTTGGGTTTTCAACTTTTTTGTGGTTTTTTAGGTTTTTTTGGATTTTTTGGTTTATTTTGTTTTTAATGTTTTTATGATTTTTATTGTTTTATAATTTATGAGTTTTAAGGTTTTTTTATGAATTTTTAATGTTATCAGGTTCATTTAAAAAATATAGGTTTCTTAGGGATTTTTAAGGTTTATAATTATTTATAGGGTTTTAAAGGACTTTTGGGGTTTTGAAAACATTTTATGGTCTTTCAGTGTTTTCAGTGGTTTTATTGTTCTTATTTTTTTCATAGTTTTTAAGGGTTTTTAGGATTTTTAGGGTTTTAGGTTTTTGGGGGTTTTAGGGTTTTTAAGTTCTTGTAGGGGTTTTATGAAATTTTATGGGGATTTATGGTTATTTTGTCTTTTGGTGTTTTTAAGGTTTTAAATCCCCCTTAGGTTTTTTGGGGGTTTTAGGTCCCTTTAGAGTTTTTATCAATTTTAAGGACCATTAGGGTTTTTGGGTTTTTTGGGTTCTGTTAGGTTTTTGGGGGGTCTTAGGGTCCCATACATTTTTAAGGATTTCAAAGTCTTTTAGGGGTTTTAGGGTATTTTAGAGTCTTGATGTATTTTTAGTGTGTTAATATCTTTTAATGGTTTTAATGGGTTTTAAGGTATTTTTGGGTTATTTTACAGTCTTGTAAGGTTTTTAGGGTTTTTGGTGTATTTTATGGTATTTTTAAGGTTTTTGGTTGTATTTTAGGCTCTTTTGGGGCTTTTATATTTTTAGATATTTGTTCAGGTTCTTAAGGGTTTTCCAGATCCTTTTTGCAGTTTTTAGGGATATTTTTACTATGTTTTTAGGTTTTAGGGTTTGAAGGGTTTTTAGGGGTTTTGTATGTTTTTAATGGATATTATGGGTTTTGGGTTTTTAGTGGTTTAGGGTATTTGAGGGTTTTTAGACTTCTTTAGGTCCGTTATTTTTTTTCTTCTGATTTTAAGGTCATAAGAGTATTTTAAACGTTTTTAGGATTTTAGCATTTTTATGGGTTTTAAGGATTTTTTGTTTTTATTTTGTTTTTAGGGAATTGAGGTCTTTCTTAGGTCTTTTTGGATTTATGGATTTTAGGGATTTTAGGATTTTTAGGGGTTTATGGTTTTTAGTAGTTTTAAGGTTTTTTATTTCTTTATTTTATTCTTAGGAATTTTAATGTTTATATATTTTTTTTTTGATTTTTCTTTTTTTGGGGGTTTTACGGTATTTTTGAGTGTTTTAGGTTTTTTATTCATTCTATGGGTTTTATAGAATTTTATAGGATTTATGTATTTCTTATATCTTACAGAGTCATTAGGGGTTACTTAGTTTTTTTTGGTTTCAGGGAATTTAAAAGATTTATATGTTTTTTTATTTTAGGATTTTTAGGGTTTTTAGGGTTTCAGGGTTTTATATTGGTTTTGAAAGATTTTTAGAGTTTTTCAGGGTTATTATGTATTTCAAGGTTATTTTAGGGTTTATGGTTTTTAGTTTTTTTAGGGTGTTTTGGTGCTTTAAAGGATTTTTAGCATATTTCTGGGTTTTAAATAAATTTAGTAGATTTATGGTATTTTAGGGTGTTTAAGTTTTTAAGATATTTAGGAGTTTTATGATTTTTAATTGTTTTATAATTTTTAGGGGTTTGTGGGGTTTTATGATTTCTACAGTTCTTTTAGTGTTTTAGGGGTTTTAATGGATTTTTTGGTTTTTTGGGGTTGGGGGGTTTATGGTTTTTAGGGATTTTATGTTTTTAGGGTTTTTATTATCTTTAATGTTTTTAGTGGTTTTATGGATTTTTATGCATTCATAATTTTTTTGTAGTGTTTTGGGTTTTTAGTGAATTTCTAGTGTTTTAGGGATTTTAAGAGTTTTAGGGTGTTTAGGGGTTTTGAATTTTTTCCTGATTTTAGGGTTTGGGGGGGTTATGGGTTTTTGGAGATTTATGATTTTTTTTATTTTCTATGTTTTTTGGGTTTTGGGGTTTTTACTAGTTTTTTTTGTGGTTTTTGAGTTTTTATGGGCATTTAGGGGTTCTATTGGTTTTAACAGGTTTTAGGGTTTTTAGGGATTTTAGGGATTTATGGTTTCTAATGTTTTAGGGTCTTTAGAATTTTTCATTGATTTTTGGGTTTATTATAGGGTTATATTTTTTAGGATTTCTTAGTGTTTTTAAATGTTTTTGGGGTTTTATTGTTTATTAGAGTTTTAAGGATTTTTATGTCTTTTAGGCTTCTTAAGGGGTTTTAGGGTTTTTTGGATTCCAAGGATTTAAAAGGCGTGTTTAGGTTTTTTAATGTTTTTAGGTTTTTGGTATTTTTTATTTTTTTATGTTTTTTATTGTTTTTAATAAATTTTAGGGAAAAGAAGGCGCGTGCCAAGCAGAAAGCTTGGCTCCTCAATTAATAAAAAGAAAAGGTACAAAACATTACAGGGGGGACTTGTACATTCGTGTGCGGGTAGCACCCATCATGTCATAGGCTACATGAGACGTGCAAAAGGAAGGAGCAATGAATGACCACCGTGAGCAGCATTCTTCAATAGCCATCTTGGAGAGAGCATCGGCCACCATATTGACTTCCCTATATGCATGAGAGATCCTGAGAGTCAGGTTCTTGGATAGGCTAAGGCATTCAATCCACTGAGGAAGAAGCCTCCATGGAACCTTCCTTGAGTTTTGGCGAAGCGCCTCCACTGCAAGCATTGAGTCCGATTCGATCCATAGATGTAACCACCAAAATTGAATTGAAAAACGAACAGCCTTGATAATAGCCCAAAGCTCTGACTCATAAGCACATCCATTCCCAATGTAGTGATAGAAAATACCCTTGAAAAATCCTCGACAAGTAAGGAAGACCCCACCACAACCTGAAGGGCCTGGTGAGCCTGCCGCTGCACCATCAACATTAACTGTGATCCATGATGAGATTGGTGGAATCCATCTAATGTACTTCATCAACATTGGTTTTTGCACCTGCTAGGGACACCAAGGGTGCTGAGTGTAACAAGATCATTGAAGCAGTTGTTCATCGTACCTGATTGGAGACTCCCAGCCAGCCGAACAACACTATTCTTGGAAATAATACCCTCATGCGTGGAGCATGATTTGTTCCGAAACATAGCAAAATTCCTTGCATCCCATAGGAAAGAGACAATGGCTGCCGATGCTGCAAGAAGGAGGTTATGAAGCTGCTCACTGCAGCTAAAATCATTGATAAAAAGAATCCATTGAGAAAAGGTTCCAGGAGGTAAACGGAGACCAAAAACATCCTGCATGTAGCTCCATAATCTATGTGCAAGATTGCAATCAATAAAGAGGTGTTGTATGCTTTTAGCACCTCGCAAACAGATGCTGCAGACCGAGGCAATCTGCAAACCAGTTTTTTTGAAGCTGACCATGCATAGGCAACCTACGCCTCCAAATTTTCCAAATAAGAAGAATGTGTCTAGGGGGAATGAACTGACACTTATATTTCAGAAGCCATGAGGGGGGGGGGGGTTAGAACCTTGCTGGCATTCATGCTCGTAGAAACCCCTTGCAGTGAGCTGGCCAATCAGATCTGACTTCCATAGGAGAGTGTCCGAATCAACGTAGTTGTAATAACGGATCTGGGAGATGATGTGTGATGGAAGAATTCCATCCAGCTCCATCAGCCTGGCGTTGAGCTCACTGATAGTCACGTGTTGCAGACCTTGTGGAACTTGCATAAGTTCATGCAGAGTCCTCTAGGGTCTGCATAATTTTTAAGGTTCTTTATGGTTTTAGGGGTTTTTGGGTCCTTTTTGGGTTTTAATGTCTTTTAGTATTTTTAGGGTCTTTAGGGTCCTTTCAGGATCTTAGAGAGTTTTTAGTTTTTAGTGTTTTTATGTATTTTAGATTTTCCTATGTTTTTTCAATTTTTCGGGTTTTTTTGGGTTTTAGTGTTTTTTATGTTTTTATGGTTTTTAGGTTCGGTTACGGTTTTTGAAATTTTTTGGATTTTTATCATTTCTTCGAGTTTTTACAGTTGTTTTAGGGTTTTTTTAGATTTTACATTTTTTAAGATTATTTGTATTTTTTGGGTTTTAATTTTTCTCTTTGGGGGTTTAGGATTTTATTAGGGGTTTTATATTGTGTTAGATTTTTTAATTATTTTGTGGTTTTTTAGGTTTTTAGGTTTTTTATAGTTTTTTGGGGGTTTAATGATTTTTATAGATTTTTAGACCTTTTATGGGATTTTATGGTTTGTTTGGTTATTTGGATTTGTTACCATTTTAGGTGTTTTATAAGTTTTTAGGTATGTTTTTAGGTTTAGAACATTTTATGGAATTTTATAGTTTTTAGCGTGTTTTAGGTTTTTTAGGGTCTTTATGGGTTTTTGATTTTTTTTCTTTAAGTGGTTTTTATGGTTTTTATGTTTTTATAATTTTAGGGTTTTATTGGGATTCAGAGTGTTTAGAAGTTTTTATGTTTCTTTTAGGGTCTTTGTAAGATTTTAGGGCCTTTTCAAGTTTTTATCTTTCTAGGGTATCTTACTATTTTTTTCTATTTTAGGGTTTTATGGTTTTAGGTTGTTTTAGGGGTTTTAATGGATTTGTTATTTTTTAGGGTTTTAGGGTATTTTTGGGTTCTAGGGTTTTTTATGGTTTTTACGGTATTTAGGGTTTTGAGGGTTTTTAGATTTTAATGGGTTTTTGGTTTTTATGTGTTTAAGTGTTTTAGTTTTTATGGTTTTTTTGGTTTTTTTGGGATGTAATGATTTTTAGGGTCTTTAGGGTTGTCTGGATTTTTTGGTTTTTAGGGGTTTCTACAGTTTTAAGGGCTTATTGTGTTTTTAGGGGTTTTAGTAGTTTTAAGGGTTTTAAGTGTTTTTTGTATTTTTTAAAGTTTTACAATTTTTTGGGGTTTTATGTTATCAGGATTTAAGTTTTTTTTATGATTTTTAGGGTTTTTAGGTTTTTTAGGGGTTTTAGTGTTTTTTGGGGGGTTCTATATTTTTTGGGATTTATGGATTTATATAGTTTTATAGGGATTTTATTTTTTTAGGTTTTTCGTATTATTAGGATTCTTAGGGTATTCTTGTATTTTAAGGGTTTTAGGGTTATTATTTTCTAAGGGTTTTTTGGGTTTTTAATTAGTTTTTATGGATCTTTATTGTTTTGGTGTATAATATGCATTTAATTTTTTTAGGTTTTTAATGTTTTTATGTATTTTCGGGGGTTTTAGTTTTTTTACAGTTTTTAATGGTTTCTTTGTGATTCTTCCGATTTTTAGGGGTTTTAATGTTTTATGGATTTAAAAGGTGTTTACGGATTTTCAAGGGGTTTGGTGGGATTTTAGTGTTTTTTGGGTTTTTTATGTGTTTAGGGTTTTTAGAGTTTTAGGCATTATATGGAATTTTAATGGTTCTTTATGTTTTATTGTTTTTTAATGTTTTAACAGGTTTTTTAAATTTTTATGTTTTTATACTTTTTTAGGGTTTTGGGGGTTTTTAGGATTTTTTTGGATTTTATAGGGTTTTCAAGGTTGTAGGGGTTTTAGGGATTTATACAATTTTTGGTGTTTTTAATACTTTTTATTGTTGTTTTATTTTATTATTGTATTCTTGTTTTTATTATTTAAAGATTCTATGGTTTCTAGGTTTTTTAAGCTTTTAGGGGTTTTTTAGGGTTTTAGGGACTTCGAGTGTTTTTACTGGCTTTAAGGATTTTGAGGTTTCTAGAGGGTTTTAATGACATTAATTATTTTTAGATATTTTTAGGTTCCATTAGGGATTTATAATTTTTTAGTATCCCTTAGGGTTTTTAATATTTTTAGGTCCCTTATTGGGTTTAAGGGGTTTTACGGTTTTTATGGTTTTAATCGTTTTTTTTAATTTTAGATGTCTTTAGGGTTTTTATGGTATTTCAGTGTTTTAAGATTTTTTTTTAATTTTTGGGTTTCTATATTTTTTATGGGTTTTTATGTTTTTAGGGGTATTTGGGTTTTTGGGGAGTTTTAGGTTTTTTTTGTGTTTTAGGGGTTTTTTTGGTTTTGGGTTTTTTTGATATTGTAAGGATTTTTAGTGTTTTAGGGGTTTAGGGGGTTTAGGGTTTTTCGGGTATTTTGTAGTTTTTAGAGTTTTATTAGTTTTTGGAATTTTTTTTTGAATTTTTGGGGTAACCATGGGTATTTTGTGTTTTTATGTTTTTAGAGTTTTTTGGGATTTTACTATTTTTAGGAGGTTTATGATTTTGGAGGGTTTTAAGGTTTATTGATGATTTTTATGTTTATTTAGGTTTATAATATTTTAAGGTTTCTTACGAGTTTTTAGGGTATTATGGGTTTTCGTTTTTTAATGCTTTTTAGTTTTGAAGGATTTTTGGGTTTTTTGGTCTCTTGCTGGGTTTTAGCTTTTTTTTGTTATTTAAACTTTTTGGGTATTTTATTTTTTTTATGTTTGTAGGATTTTTGGATTTTTAGGGGGGTTATTTTTTTTATATTTATTTTTTTTTTGTTAAGAATGTTTATGTCTTTGATGGATTTTTTGGGGTTTCGTAACTATTACGGTTTTCTGGTCCTTCGGGGTTTTTTGGACCCTAAAGATACTTTTAGAGTTTTTTGGGTCCATTAGGGTATTTATTTTTTTGTATTCTTTAATATTTTTATAGTTTTGTGGGATTTATTATGGTTTTTATAAATTTTAATGTTTTTATGGTAAATAAAGTTTTTATGTGTTTATTGATTTTTTGGGTTCTTTATAGGATTATAGGGTTTTTAGATATTTTTAGGGGTTTATAGGGTTTTTTAGGTTTTTTGGGGTTTTAGATCTTTAGTGGGTTTAAGGAGTTTTGGATTTTTTTATAGTGTTTTAGATATTTTTAGGGTTTTCAAGGGTCTTTAGGGTTTTTTAGTGGTTTTTAGTGTTTTTATAGTTTTTAAGGCCATTTAAATTTTTTGTGGGCTTTTATGGTCTTTTAGGGTTTTAATGGGGTTTTATGGTTTTTTAGGATTTTTATGCTTCTTTTAGGGGTTTTAGGGTTATTAATGACATTTTGGGATTTAGGGTTTCCTAGGGTGTTTAAGTGGTTGGTGGGTTTTAGATATTTTTATGGGTATTTTGGTTTTTTTGAGACTTAGGGGGGTAAGTTTTTTATGGTATTATGGGTTTTATGGTTCTTTACGTTTTTTATGGTTTCTTGGGCTCATTAGGGTTTTTAGGGTCATTTATGTTTTTAGGGACATTTATTTTTTTTAGGGTTTTAGGGTTCTTAAGGGGTTTTAGGTGTTTTTAGGTCCTTCAGGGTTTTTAAGGTTTTTATGGAAAAATAGATTTTAGGGGTTTGGGCATTTTATTGTATTTTAAGGGGTTTTTTGTTTTTTAATGGATTTTTTTCTTTTTTTTGGGTCTTTAAGAGTTTTTAGGGTCCTTTATGATTTTTATGTTTTTAGTATCTGTTAAGAGTTTTTTTTTTATTTTTAGGTACTTGTAGAGGTTTTCATATTTTTAGGGTGGTTTATGTTTTTTAGGTTTTTAGGTTTATTATGGTTTTTAGGGGGGGTTTTGGTTGTTAGGGTTTTTTTTGGGTTTTAGGGTTTTTTTGTGTTTGTATTGTCCTTTTTGTTTTTAGGGGTTTTTGGGTTTTTTATTGATCTTTAGGGATTATAGGTTCCTTTAGTGTTTTAAGGTTTTATAGTTGTTTGACGGTTATTTTAGTGTTATATTATATTTTTAGGGTTTTAAGTGGCCTTTAGGGGTTTTATTATTTTTAGGTTTATTCAAGGGTCTTATGGGATTTTAAGGCAAGGAAGATGCGAGGGTCGGGCTATTCCCAGCCCTCCCAAATTTATTAGAAAGAAAAAAGAGACACAGCAGACAAGGGAGGGGAGGGGTCAAACGACCGACACCCAAAAACCCCTTACAACCCAAGACAAAAAGACCCCAAAAGAAAGAAAAACAAAAGTGAAAAAAGTAAAAGAACCCCAATCCAAGTAGCCACCACCATCATCCAGCATCAAATAGCTAACCAACGACCAGCAATCAAACTCAACCAGCAATCAACATCCAGCAGCAACACGATCATAAACCACAGCTTCAGCAACTCCTAACTCAACAGCAACCAGCATCCAGCATCACAATTTCCATCATCCAGCGCATTCCAGCATCCAGAAGTACCACATCCCATCATCAGAGCAACATAGCAGTAGAAACACGTCCAAACCAACCATCCCTAGCAACCAACATCACCAAATCTGACATCGCAACCACTCACAACCAGCAGCATGAAACCACAACACGAGCACCGCAACCAAATGTGGCCATCATCACTTCCCAGCAGACAACAATGAGCAATTCCAATCACACCATTTCCAGTAACTAGCATGTCCTCCCCAGGAGGATCCACTGCCAGTGAAAACAAGCAGCAAACTCCAACGAACGACAGCACCAAAACACCAGCATCAGCAACAAAAGCATCACCACCTCCTTGCCGACCAGCTCCTATCAACTTGCAGCTCATAAAGTAACAGCCAGCACATCTTAACCCATCATCAAACAAGGAATCTCAGCTCAACAACCATCCGTCATGGTCTTCTAACCAAATAACTTTCAGCATTCCACGTCTTGTAGAATAGAAAACCGCATACCACCATAAATTGCACAAAAATTGCCAAACCCATCTCAGCAAACCCAGAAACCATCACTCGTTCATAACCTAAATCATAACCAAGTAGTAGGAGAACATGGAATGCCAAAAGGACTGACCGAAACTAGCATCAACAAGCTGGAGAAAAGACGAAACTGAGAGACTAGGTTGAGTGCGCACCTGCCGCTGCTTCGCGAACCAACATAAGAATCGAACCAGGGCATAGAGAAAAACTCCTTCCGCAACGCAGGATCGAGAAGGATCCGACCAACGCCACAAGACCAGATTGTCACACCATCCGCAGAAACGAAGCACCTTCCGAGTAGAACCTGGACACCGAAGCAACCAACCCTGCCAATGATCCCCTTGACCACGTTGACCCGCCTACAGAAACCCTAGATCTGAAAAAGAGACCCCAACCCGCAGCTACTGGCAGATGTCGACCCATTCAAGATCAAGCCGATCTGAAGACGTCATGACCACCATAGCCGTCGGAGGCCAGACTCGCCAGCAACGGAGCAAAGCTGCGTCAATGTCCGAAGCCCAGAGCAAAGGAACTCGGGGAAGTCGAAGTCATCGAAGCGTAGGAGCCACCACCATCTTGAGGTCAAAGATCACATCCAGGGCATGCCATCGCCAAGTGCTGGGAAGGAGAAAAGGACCGCTGCTGAAGCTCCGATCTGGATCTAGGGGAAGGCCTAGAAGAAGAGTCAAGGATTTTTAATGTTTTATGGGGGTTTTATGGTTTTTTTTGAATTTTTAGTTTTTTAGATCATTTAAGGCATATTAAGGGTTTTATAGTGTTTTATGGGTTTTTTTCCATTTTTTAGTGTTTTAGGATTTTTTAGGGTGTTTAGAGGTTTTTATTGGTTTTCTAGTTTTGAGGGGATTTAGGGTTTTAATTGGGTAAAGGATCTTAGGGGTTTTAGGGTTTTTAGGATTATTTTAGAAGGTTTTTATATTTTTAGGTTATTATTATTATTTTAGGTTTTTATGGGTTTTATGGGTTTTGACGATTTATAATGGTTTTAGCTTTTTTTAGTATTTCTATGGTTTTTAGGGTTGTAGGGGTTTTTATTGTTATTAGGGTTTTTGGTTTTTATGTGTTTTTAGGGGTTTTAATGGATTTTTTAGGCTTTTTAGGTTTCTCTTCTAGTTTTTTGGGAGTTTAGGTTTTACGGGTTTTTACAGTGGTTCGGGAATATTAGGAATTTTAATGGTTTCTTGAGTTTTTTGGTTTTTTGGGGTTTTTGGGTTTTTTATTGGTTTTAAGGGATTTTAGGTTTTTATGGATTTGTAGGATTTTTCGAGGGTTTTAATGTCTTTTAGTGGTCTTGTTAGCTGTTTTTAGATTTTTTATGGTTTTTAGGGTTTTATAGGTGTTTTAGGATTTCATATGGGTTTTTCTGAGACTTTTAGAGTGTCTATGAGGTTTTAGTGGTATTTTATAGTGTTTCTATGGATTTAAAATTTTATATATTTTTAGTTCATTGGGATTTTTAGGGTTTTTAGAGGGTTTCATGATTTTTTAGGGGTTTTAGTTGCTTTCATTGTTTTGGGTTATTTTTGGGGTATTTGGGTTTTTACGGTTTTTTATGTTTTTATGTTTTTTATGTTTTATTATGGTATTTTTGGGATTTTGTTTTTTTATGTTTTTAAAGGGGTTTTATACTTTTTTAGGGTTTTATAGGGTTTTGGGGCTTTAGGGTTTTTTTAGTGTTTTTAGGGTTTTAGGGTTGTTTGTATTTATAGGGATTTTAGTGTTTGTCATTGTTTTTATGGTTTTTATTATTTTTTAGGGTTTTGAAGGGGTTTAAAATTTTATTAGGGTTTTCATTGTTTTTTGGGAGTTTTCTGGGTTTTTTTGTTTTTATGCGATTTTGGGTTATTTTTTAGTTTTTTGTTTCTTAAGGATTTTTAGGATTTTTAACGGTTCTTATGTTTTTTAGGGAATTTAAGGATTTGTATGGGGTTTAGGGTTTTACAGGTTTTGGGGTTTTAGGAATTTCATAGTTTTTAGTGGTTTTGGAGTTTTTAGGAGGTTTTCAGATTTTATGTAGTTTTAGGGTTTTTTTATTTTTTGGGGGTTTTGGGATTTCAAATCATTCTATTGGTCTTTTAGAGGTTTTATAATGTTTTTATTCTCTTTTTGGATTTTGGAGGGTTTTTAGGGCCCATTAGGGTTTAAATTTGTTTAGGGACTTGTAGACTGCTTATGGTTTTACAGTTTTTAGGGTTCTTAGTGTTTGAAGGGTTTTATGGTTTTTAGGGTTTCTTGGGGGTTTAGTGTTTTTATTAATGGTGTTTTGGGGATTAATGGGTTTTTGGGGGATTTAGTATTTTTTAGGGTTTTATAGTTTTTAGGATTCTAGGGTATTTATGTTTTTTTGGGGTTTTTTTGATTTAATGTTTTTTAAAATTTTAAGGATTTTAATGTTTTTTCAATTTTAGGTTTTTAAGGGATTTTTAAATTTATTTGGGTGTTTAGGGTTTTTTAGGGTTTTAATTTTTTTTATATTTTTTTAGTTTTTTAGGTTTTATAAGTGTTTTGGGGGTATTAGGGTTTTTAGGAGTTTTAGAGTTTATGGTTTTTATGGGATTTTAGGGGATTTTGGGGTTTTAGGGATCAAAGGTTTTAGGGTTTTATTTGGTTTTTTAGTTTTCTTAGGGTTTAATAATGTTTTTAGAGTTTTTTATGTTTTTAGGTATTTTTATAGGTTTCAGGGATTTTAAGAATTTACGGTGTTTTATGGATTGAATGGTTTTTTAATGTTTTTAGGATTTTCGGTCTTTTTGGTTATTTATAGGGTTTTAGAATTTTTTGTGGGTATTACATTTTTTTTGTTTTTTAGAGGTGTTTAGGGTTTTTAGGTTTTTAAGGATTTTAGTGTTTTTATATTTGGGGGGTAGGGCTTTTAGGGTTTCAATGATTTTTTAAAGTATTTTAGTGTTGGGGGTTATGTTTTTTAGAGTTTTTAAGGTTTTAGATGTTTTTTTGTTTTGTATTTTTTTTGTTTTTATAGGATTTTATGGTTTTAGGGTTTTTTGGGGGGTTTTGTGAAATTAGGAGTTTTTTTAAGGGATTTTGGGTTTTTTGTTGTTTTTGGGTTTTTAGGAATTTTAGGGTTTTTTGGGGTTTTCATATTATTTTAATGTTTTTTTTTGTTTTTTTGGTATTTTTAGGGTTTATTTATATTTTATGTGTTTTTAGGGTAATTTAGAGGTTTTTAGGGACATTGGGGACATTTGGGGCTTTTATATTTTTTATGGTTTATTAGGGTCTCATAATGTTTTTAGGGTTCTTAGTTTTTTAGGGGGTTTTAAATGTTTTTGGGGTGCTTTGGGTTTTTAATAGGTTTGAGGGTATTTGTAAGGTTTCTAGGTGGTTATGAGTGTTTAGGGGTTTTTAGGTCATTATGGTCCTCTATGGGTTTTTTTAGATTTTTTAGGGTTCTATAGGTTTTTTCAGGTTTTTAGGGGTTTTTAGATTTTTAATGGGTTTTTACTGTTTTTATGGTTCCAGGATTTTTAGGGATTTAGGTATTTTTAATGAATTTTTAGGGTTTTATAGTTTTTAATGTTTTTAGGGGTTTTAAATTTTTTTATGGTTTTTATGATTTTTAGTGTTTTAGTATTTTTAAAATTTTTAGGGTTTTATGGTTTTTTTGATTTTTAGGGATTTTCTGGTTTTTAGGGGTCCATTAGGGTTTTTGGGTCTATTAGGTTTTAACAGTTTTTAGTATTTTTTATGTTTTTATTGTTTTTTGTTGTTTTTCAATGTTTTTAGGGTTTTAAGGGGTTTTAGAGTTTTTTTTATTTATGGGTTTTTGGTGTCTTGAAGCGTTTTAGTGGTTTTAGGTTATATCATTGTTTTTCAATGTTTTTATGGTCTTTTACGATTTCTTGTATTTTTTACTTCTTTTTAAGTGTTTTGGGGGTTTTAGGTTTTCCTGGCGTTTAATTGTTTTTTAGGGTTTTATGGTTTTTCAGAGTTGTTATGGTATTTGAAGGATTTTGGGGTCTTTAGGGGATTTAGCAGTTATTGGGTTCTTTTAATATTTTTAGAGTTTTATATTATTTTCATAGTTTTGTTTTCTGTTTTTTGGGTTTTAAGAGTATTTTAGTAATTTTAGGGGTTTTATGGTCATTTAGGGTTTTTAGATTTTTTGTTCTTCGAGATGTTTTTTTGGGGATTTAGGGTTTTTTGGAATTTTTGATGACTTTTTGGTCTTTTCAGAGTTCTTTAGGGTTTTTTTGGTCCTGTATGATTTTTTATGGTTTGATGGTGATTAAGGATTTTTTAAATATTTTTGGGTTCCTTTTGGGTTTTATGTTTTTTTGGGGGTTTATGTTTTTTTATTTTTTTAAGGTTTTTAGGTTTTTTAGGGTTTTGGGTGTTTAGAAGCTTTATGTTTTTAGGTTTTTAAATTCCTTTTAAGTTTTGTTTTTTGTTTTTATAATTTTTTAGGGTTTAGTGTTTTTATGGGTTTTGGGTTTTCAGGCTTTTAGGTCTTTCAGGGTTTTTAGGGTTTTAGGGATTTTTAAGGGGTGTAGGATTTTAAGGGTCTTTAATGCTTTATTGTGTGTTAAGGTTGTGGGAAGGTTTTCTATGGGTTTTATGGGTTTAAAGGGTAACTTAGGGGGTTTTAGGGTTTTAGATGGGCTTTTAGAATCTTTTATGGGGGTTTGGGGTATTAATATTTTTTATGGTCCTCTGGGGTTTTAGGGTTTATAGGTTATTTTTGGTTTTTTAGGGGGTTTAGGGTCCTTTTCGGTTTTTTAGGTTTTTAGGGTCCCTCCTGGATTTTATTGGGTTTTAGATTTTTTTTATTGTTTTGTAGGTTCCCTTGGGATTTTTATGGTATTTAGGGTCTTTTAGGGTTGTAATGTAATTTAGGGTCTTTTAGTGTTATTTTTGGATTTTTATCTTTCTTTTTGGTTTTTTTGGTTATTATAAACTTTTAGAGTTTTGAAGATTTTTGGGATTTTTTGTGTTTCTAGGGTGTTATAGTTTTAGGGATTTAATGATTTTTTATGTTTTAGTGGTTTTAAAATTTTGTTACAATTTTTTGGGTTCTAAGGGTTTTAATGTTTTTTAAAATTTTAGGACTCTTTAGGTATTTTTGGGGTTTAGTTTTTTAGTTTTTTTTATGTTTTTTGGGGTTTTTTAGATTTTAAGGGGTTTTAGGGTTCTTTTGGTTTTTTTGGGTTTAAGGGGGTTTGGGGTTTTTTATTGGTTTTATTTTTTTTAGGGATTTTATTGAATTATAGTGTTTTTGAGGAGTTGTGGAATTTTTTGTGGTCTTACGGTGTTTTATGAATTTCTGGGATTTTAGGGGCTGTTAGGGTGTTTTATGGGTTGTTATGGTTTTTTATGGTTTTAAATGGAATTTTAGTGTTTTTAGGGAGTTTAGGGATTCTTCGGGATTTTATTTTTTGGGAGGTTTTCACATATTTATTGGGTGTTGTATGGGTTTTATGGTTTCTAAATGTTTTATAGAGTTTTAAGGGTTTTTAGATGTCATTATAGCATTAGGGGTTTTATGACTTTTAGGGTTTTTAGCTGTTTTTAGAATTTTTAGGGTTTCACAAAGTGTTAGGCATTTTTAGGGTTTATGATTTTTTAGTAGTTTCTAAAAGTTTTTATGGGTTTTAGGTTTTTTTAGTGTTTAAGGGGTTTTTTACTTTTATTGTTTGTTTAGGGTTATTTTTGGTTTTTAGGGTTTTGTGGTAATTAGTGATTTTTAGGATTAGTTCAGTGGTTCTACAAGTTTGTTAGGGTATTATGGTTTCAAGGTAGTATTGTTTTTAGGGGTTTTAGGGGCTTGAAGGGTTTGAGGGTATTTATTGATTATTATGGGTTTTATGGGGTTTGGGGTTTTCAGGGGTTATATATTTTTTATATAGATTTTTTGAAATATAGTGTTTTTAAAAAAAAATTCATATTTTTAGGGGGTTAGGGATTTTTAGGTTTTTTAATCAGTTATAAGGTTTTTATAGTTTTTAGAGTTTTTTCAGTGTTGAAGGTTTTTGTGGTTTTTATGGTTTTAGAATTTTTTGGATTATTATAATTTTTTGGGTATTTAGGCGTTTTAAGGGTTGTTGGATGGTTTTTTATTCTTTTGGTTATTATATTTTTTTATAGTTTTTGGATTTTTAATTTTTATTTGGGTGTTTAAGGGTTTTAGGTTCATTTAGTGAATTTATAGTGGTTTAGGGTATTTTAGGGGCTTTTTTGTATTTTTAGAATTTTTTAGGGTTTTAGGGTCTTTTAGTGGGTTTTATGTGTTTTTATGGTTTTTAGTGGTTCTATATGTTTTAGAAGTTTTTATTGGTTTTTAGGGTTTTTAGGGGGTATCTCAGTTTTTAGTGATTGTATGCTTTTTGGAGTTTTACATTTTTATTATTTTTAGTGTTTTTATTATTTTAATATTTTTTTGGATTTCTAGTAATTTTAGGGTTTTAAAGTTTTTTAATGGATTTCGTAATTTTTTTACGTGTTTCTTAGGTTTTTAGGGGGTTTCATGATTTTTTTTGTATTTAAGGGATTTTTTGGGAGTTTATATATTTTCTAGTTTTATATAGTTTTAACGGTTTTTCAAAAAAAAATTAGGGTTTTAGGGTATTAGGGTTTTATGTTTTTTTAGGGTTTTAGGGGTTTTAGAGTTTTTTAGTCACTTAGGTTTTCATGGATTTTTAGGGAATATTAGGGTTTCATTGGTTTTTAAAGTTGTTTTAGTGTATTTTAGGGGTTTTTATAGTTTTTATGGTTTTATGGGTTTTAAGGGGATTGTTAGGGATTTAACAGGTTTTTAGGGTTTTTATGGAATTTATATTTTTAAGGTTTTTTTGGGGTTTATAGGGCTTTTAAAGGGTTTAAGGGTTTTAGGGATTCTTATGATTTTAATTGTTTTTACGGTATTTTTTGATTTTTAGTGTTTTTAAGATTTTTAATGATTTTTTGATGTTTAGTGTTTTTATTTATTTTATTATTTTTTATGTATTTTAGTGTTTTTTAGTGTTTTAAGTTTTATTTTATGTTTTTATGGTTGTTTTGTGGTTTGTAGGGGTTTTATTATTTTTTACGAATTTTTAGGGATTTGTTTGGTTTTTTGGGGTTTTGTGGGTTTTTAGGGGTTTTTAGGGCACTAAGGATTATTTGGTGTGTTAAGGGGTTTTATGGTTTTATGGTTTTTAAAGTTTTTTTGGCATTAGAAATATTTTAATTTTTTTCATATTTTCTTACGGATTTAGGGTTTGTTAATTTTTTTAGAGATTTTTGGGCAGTTTTAGGTTTTTTAACTATTTTTTTGGGGTTTTAGGATTTTTCTGGTTTTTAAAGATGTTATGATTATAGGGTTTTAAGGGTTTTGGGGTTTTGGGGTTTTAAATTGTTTTAAGATATTTTGAAGGGTTTTATGTGTTTTTTAGAATTATTTATGTTGTTAAGGGTTTTTTGGTTTTGTTATGGGTTTTATAGGATTTTTTGGGGACTTTTGGGATTTTTAGTGGTTTTAGGGTATTTTTGGGGTTTTAGGGTTTTAGGGAATTTTAGGGTTTTGGTGTCTTTAGTTTATTTCAAGGGTGTTTAACAATTTTCTATGTTATTTACTATTTTTAGGATTATTTTGGGGTTTTTTGGTGGTTCAATGGGGTTTTAAGGTTTTTTTTTGGGGGGGGGGTTAGGGTTTTTAGGTTTATATAGGTTTTAGTATTTTATAGTGGTTTTTAGGGAATTTGAAGGGTTCATGGGTTTTTTTGGTTTTTAGATTATTTATTTTTTTCATTTTTTTATGGTTTTTATGGGTTTTATGTTTTTTAGGGGTTTATTTTTCTGGGGAGGTTTTATTGTTTGAATGTTTTTAAAGGATTTTTAGGGTTTTAAATTATTAATTTTTAAGTACTTTTTAGGTGTGTTTAGAGTTTTTAGTGGTTTTAGAGTGTTTAGGGGTGTTACGGGATTTTATTGGGTTTTATAGTTTTTTAGGGTGTGTGGGTGTTTTAGAGTTTTTTATGTTTAGAATGGGTTTATACGGTTTTTATAATTTTTTAGATTTTTAGGAATTTTATGTTTTTATATGATTTTTTGTGTTTTAAGATTATTTTTTGGGTTTCCTATGATTTTTAGTATTTTTATGGGTTTTATGGGTTTCTAGGGTTTTAATGTTTTTTGAATTTCATTTAGGGTATTTAAGGTTTTTTGGGTAATTTAGGGTTTTTAATGGTTTTAATGTTCTTGGGGTTCCATGGGTGTTTTAGGGGTTTTTTATTTTTTATTTCTTATTGAATATTTTGGGATTTTTTGTTATTTTATAATATTTTAGGGTTTTTAGGAATTTCATGGTTTTTCAGGGGCTGTATGGTTTTTAAGGTTTTTAATGGTCTTTAGTTTTTAGGGGTTTTTTCATTTTGAGGTATTTATAGGGTCTTAGGGTTTTAGGATTTTTATGGTTTTTATTTTTTTATGATTTTTATGATTTTGGGGTTTTAATGGTCTTATAGTGTTTT
Source organism: Viscum album (assembly GCA_963277665.1). Taxonomy (NCBI): domain Eukaryota; kingdom Viridiplantae; phylum Streptophyta; class Magnoliopsida; order Santalales; family Viscaceae; genus Viscum; species Viscum album. The sequence goes on from CAUJRU010000492.1 coordinate 149,727, forward strand.
ATGGTGGTTCAGGATTTTATATGGCCTTTTAGTATTTTGGGTTCTTTTAAATTCTTTTAGGGTTTTTTGGGTCTTTTAGGGTTTTCTATGGTTTTTAGTGTTTTAGGGGGGTTTACGGTTTTTATTGTCTTTTAGTATTTTTAGGGTATTTTAGTATTTTTAGTACCATTTAGTGTTTAATGTGCTTTTGTTGGCGTTTAGGTTATTTGGGGGGTTTTATGGTGTTTTACTGTTTTTTTGGGGGTTTAGGGTTTTTTACGGTTTAAGGGTTTTTAGGTTCTTTTAGGGTTTTCTGGACCTTCATGGTCCTTTTTGGATTTTAAGTGTTTTATAGTATTTTATTATTTCTATGGGTTTTTAGGGCCCTTTAGGGGTTTTTAGAGTTCTTTTATGGTTTTTTTTGTGTTTTGGGGTCTTTTAGGGTTTTTAGGGTATATTTTGGTCCTTTACATTTTTTTGTTTGTTTTGTTTTAGGTTTGTTTATGGTTTTTTGTTTCTTTTAGGGTTTTATGGGTTTTTATGGGTTATTATGTTTTTTATGGTGTTTTAGGGTGTTTTAATGTTTTTTTGGGTGGGTTTAAGAGTTTTTAGTGGTTTAAGTGGTTTTTGGATCTTTTATGGTTTTCTGGATTTTTTAGGGTCCTTTAGGGTTTTCAGGATTTTTAGGGTCTTTTCATGTTTTTAGGGGTTTTAGGGTTATTTAGGGTTTTTCGGTTCCTTTATTATTTTTTGATGGTTTCATGGTCATTGTTATTTTTTAGGTATTATTTGGTCCTGTCCATTTTTAGTATTTTTAGGGTCCTTTACGAGTTTTCAGGGTTTTATGGTGTCTTTTGTGTTTTTATGTGTAATTTAGGGTATTTTAGGTTTTTATAGCATTTATAGTGTATTTTATAGTTTTTAGGAATATAGGTGATTTTATGGGTTTTGGGATTTTTACATGTTTTAGGGTCCTTTAGGAAAATTAGTGGTTTGACGGTCTTTCTGGGTCTTTAAGATTTTATGGTTTTCGCGGTCTTTTCAGGGATTTTAGGTTCATGATGGTGTTTTAGAATTTTTAGGGGTATTTATGGTTTATAGGGTTTCATATGGGGTTAATATTTTATATCAATTCAGTATTTTTAGGGTTTCATAGGTGTTTTAATGATTTTATAGTGTTCCAGGGTTTTAATGGTTTTGGGTTTTTTGTTTTTTATGTTTTTAGGGTTTTTATGGTTTTTAGGCTTTTTATGGTCTTATAGGGTGTTAGAGTTTTACAGATTTTTAGTTTTTAAAATTTTTAAGGTGTTCTTTCATTTTTATAGTTTTTTTGGGATTTTTTTAGTTTTTTAGGGTTTTGCAGCGTTTTTAGGGTTTTTAGGGTTTTATGGTTTTTAGAGGTTTTAAGGGTTTTAGTGTTCTGGGGGTTTTAGCAGTTTTTGGATTTTAAACTATTTTTATGGTGTTTTTTGGGTTTTAGAGTTTTTTTGGTGGGGTTATGGTTTTTAGGTTATTTTAGGATTTTTTAGGGATTTTAGGATTTTTTATTGATTTTGATGGTATTTATGGGTTTTAATGGTTTTTAGGGATTTTGAGGTTTTTAGTGTTTTTTAGGACATAAGTGGTTTTTAGGGATTTTCAGGGGATTTTAGGGGGTTTATTGGGGATTTGGGATTTTTAGGATTTTTAGGGTTTGTAAGGTTATTATGGTTTTATGTTTTTTAAGGGGTTTCAGATTTTTTAAGGGTTTATGGTTTTTAATACTATTTTAGGGGTTTTTTAGTTCTATGGGTTTTATGGTTTTTAGTGTTTTTTGAATTTTTAATGGTTGTTAGGGTTTTTTAGGATTTTTAGGGGTATAATGTATTTTTTTAGGGTTATAGGGGTTTTTTATGTTTTTAAGGGTTTGGGGGACTGTGGGTTTTTTATAGTTTTTAAGGTGTTTTAGGGTTTTATAGGGGTTTTTTGGTTTTCTAGATATTTAAGGTGTTTTGGGGGTTTCGGGTCTCTTTGAGGGTTTAAAAGTTTTTGTGTAGTTTTTAGGGGTTTTTTGGGGTTTTTAGAGATTTTTATAGTTTTTTTGTACTAATTTTTTTATAGGGTTCTAGGGACTTTATGGTGTTGGGGGCTTTAGGGGTTTTAGGGGGGTTTAGGGGTTTTACGGTTTTTTAGGCAAGGAAGATGCGAGGGTCGGGCTATTCCAGACCCCGCCCCCCCAAATTTATTTAAAAGAAAAATAGAGAGACAACAGACAAGGGAGGGGTGGGGTAAAACGACCCACACCAGAAAACCCCTTACAACCCATGCCAAAAAAGAAAATAAAAAATCCAAACAAGCACACCCAGGTCCAAGCAGCAACCATCACCATCATCCAGTTGTATCTAGCATCCAATATCTCACTACCAGGAAAAGACCAGCTTCCTACCTCACATATACCATCATCCATCACCTTCTCACCAATAGCATCTCCAATAGCATCACCCAGCCAAACAGAACAAGCATCACCCAGCCAAACCAAGCAAGCATCCCATAAGACCAACCAGCCTCCAGACCCTAGCAACTCTTCTTCCCTACCAACAACCAGCACTAGATAATTCTCATTACCAAACCTGCCGCAACAAGCCATCCCTATTAGTGTTTTAAGGTATTTCTATGTTGTTTTAGGCTTCTTTTAGGGTTTTAGTGTTTTCAGTAAATTTATTTTATTTTTATGGTTTTTATGGATTTTTAGTGGGTTTGGGGTTTTTAGGTTTTTATTGAGTTTTTTGGGTATTTTTATTATATTTTGTGTTTATGTCCTTCTATGGTTTTTTGGATTTTTTTGGGACTTTTAATGTTTTTGGGTTTTATTAGTGTTTTTGGGGTTTTTTGGTTTTTAGGGATTTTTAGGATTCATTGGGTTTTCTAGGATTTATAAATGGGTTTTTAGTTTTTTTAATGTTTTTATGGGTTTTTAGGTTTCTTTAGGTTTTTTTTTCTTTTAGTGTTTTTTTTGTTTTTAGGTTTTTAGGGATTTGGGGATTTTTATTGGTTATAGTGGTTTTTAGTATTTTATTGTGTTTTAGGGTTTTTTTAGTTTTCAATGTCTTTGAGCGTCATTTATGTTTTTAGGTTTTTATCACCATTTAGAGGGTTTGGAGGGTTTTAAGATATTTCAAGGTTTTTATGGGTTTTAGGGTTTTTAGGGTCTTATTGGGTTTTAAGAGTTTTTGTGATATTTGAGGGGTTTTGGTTGTTTTTAGGGTTTTATTGGCTTTTAGGGATTTATAGGTCCATTTATGTGTTTTTGGATCTTTTAATGTTTAGGGTGTATGGTTTAGGGTTTAGGGTTTAGAGAGTATATGAATTATGGGGTGGTTTTTTAGGTTTAGGGAGTAGGGTATAGGGTTTAGGGTTAAGGTTATACGTTTTAGGGAATATGGTATTGGGTTTAGGGTGCAGATGTTGTGGTCTAGTGTGTAGGGCATAGGGTTTAGGGGTTTTAGGGTTCTTATGGATTTCTTATTTTTTTCTACATATTTTTACGGGGTTTCTAGGGTTTTTATATGTTTTAGGGGGTTTAGGGTTTTTAGGGTTTGTAATGGTTTTAGGTTGTTTCATATTTTTTATGGTTTTAGGGTTTAAGAGTTTTTTATTATTTTGTTGGATTTTTAGAGCTTTTGGGGTTTTGGGATTTTTTTTGTGTGGGAGAGGGGATAAGTGTATTTTTTGTAGGGTTTGGGGTTTTTTGGGATTTTTTGGGTTTTAGGGTTATGGGGGGGGGGGGGGGTAGAGGTTTTATAGTTATTTAGGATATTTGAAGGGATTTTATGTTTTTTGGTATATACAGTTTTTAGTGCATTTGGGTTTTTAATACTTTTTAGTGTTTTTTTAGGTTTTTCAGTTTTTTTTGTTTTAAGGGTTCTAGGGGTTTTAGTGTTTTGTAGGGCTATAAGTGTTTTTAGGAGATGGATTTTTTTAGGGTTTTTAGTGGTTTTTAGTTCTTTTATATTTTTTTGGGGGGTTATGGTTTTAATGATCTTTTATGGGTTTTTAGATTATTTAGGGACTTTTATGTTTTTTCGGGGTTTTAAGTTTTTCTATTATCCATTAATATTTTTTAGGGTTTTTTTTGGTTTTTTAGGTTTTTTAGGGTTTCTAGTGTTTTTATATTTTTTTTTGAGTTAATGGGTATTTTAGTAATTTTTAAGGTTTTTAATTTCTTTTAGTGTTTTAATGGGGTTTTAGGGTGTTTAGGGTTTTTGTATTTTTTACCTAGTTTTAAGGACTTGTCTTGTTTTTTATGGTTTTTTAATTATTTTAGTTTTTTTAGGGTTTTTATTCTTTTTTGGGGATTCTAGTGTATTATTTGTTTCAAGGGTTTTTTGGCACATTTTAGGGTTTTTAGGGTCTTTTTTGGTGTTTCTAGGTTTCATGATCTTTTTTGGGGTTTACGGGTATTTTATAGTCTTTTAGAGTTTTTAAGTGTTTTTATGGGTTCTATACAACTTTTATAATTTTTTAGGGTTTTTATTGATTCGTAGATATTTTTAGGTTTTTTACTCTTTTATAGGGTTTTAGGGTTTTTTAGGGATTTTATGTGGTTTTTAATGTTTTAGTGTTTTATATGGTTTTAGTGTTTTTAAGTGTTTTTAGGCTTTTTAGGTTCTTCAGGGTTTTAGTTTTTTTTTTGGGTTGTTAGGGTTTTTAAGGTACTTATGGTTTTAAGGGTTTTTATGGGGTTTAGGTTTTTTAAAAATTTAAGGTATTTAATGGTTTTTAGGCTTTTTTTAGGGTTTTTCTATTTTTTGGACTCTTGTGGTTCTATAGCTTCTTTCATTTCCTCTTAGTTCTTTATTGTCTTTTAGGGTCTTTTGGGTTTGTAATGGGTTTTTAGGGGTTTTTATTGTTTTTATGATTTAAATGGTGTTTAAAATGTTTTTATTTTTAGGATGTATTTAGTGTTTTTAATGGATTTTAACGATTTTATGGGTTTTTGAGTTTTTTGGGTTCTTATTTTTTAGGGAATTTTAAAGCTTTTTAGAATATTTTTTGGGGTCTCATGGTCTTTAAGGGTTTGTAGGATTTATTAGGTTTTTTAGAGTTTTTTGTAGGTTTTTTTGGGTATCTTATGGTTTTAATGGATTTTTTTTTTGGTTTTAGGGATTTTTAGGTATTTTAAGGGTGTTTTTGGGGTGTTGGTTTTTTTTGGGATTTTTTGGGGTTTTAGATTTTTTTTTTGTTTTTTCGGAGATGAATGTATTTTAGGTTTTTTTGGGTTTTTATGGTTTTTAGAGATTTAGGGGTTGTATGTTTTAAGAATATTTTTGTGGCTTAAAGGTTTTTGGGGGGTTGGATGTCTTTTAGGGGTTTCAAGGGTATTTTTTTGTTTTTAGAATATTTTTATGGTTTTTAGGTATATTTGGGCTTATTTAGAGACTTTAGTGGTTTTAGAGTTTTATGGTTTTTATGGTTTTTACGGTATCGATGTTTTTAGTGTTTTTCAGTGTTTTTAGGTTTTAAAAAAAACATTAATTCTTTTACGATATTGTAAGGTTTTAGGGTTTAAATGGATTTAAGGGGTTTATATGGTCATTTATTTGTTTAGGTTTTTAGGGTATTTTGAGGTTTCATTTGTTTTTTAAGGACATTTAGGGTCTTTTTGGTTCTTAGGGTATTTTTTGATGTTTTATGTCTTTAGGGTATTTAATGGTTTTTAGGGGTTCTAATTGTTTTAGTTTTTTTTTGTATGTTAGGAACTTTTAGGGATAATGGTTTAGGGTTTATGGTTTATGGTGCAAATTTTAGGGTTTAAGTTGTAGAAATTATGATTAATGGTGTACTCTTTATGGTTTAGGGTGTAGGGTATATGGTTTAGGGTGAAGGGTTTAAGGTGTACGGTGTAAATTTTTGGTTTAAGGATTTATGTTAAAGCTTTCAGGTGTAGGGTTTAGGTTTTAGGGTTTAGGGTGTAGGGTATAAGGTTTATGGTTATAGTGTAGGGATTATGGTGTACATTGTATGGTTTATGGTTTAGGGGTTTTTATCATTTTTTTGGTCTTTATTGGTTTTTATGGTTTTTTAGGGTTATAATGTTTAAAGGGGTTTAGGGTTTTTTAGTTTTTTTCGCTATTTTTAGGGGTTTTAGCTAAATTAATGTTTTTAAATATTTTGAGGGGTTTTGGGTTTTAAAGTTTATTAGGATTTTTGGGCGTTTTTAGAGTTTCATGGTTTTGAGGTTTTTTAGGGATTTAAGCACTTCATGGGTTTTAAGGGGTTTATTAGGTTTTTAGGGTATTAGGGGTTTCTGAGTTTTTTAGGTTTTTAGCAATTTTTTATGGTTTTAGGGTTTTTCAAGGATTTTTTAATAGTTTTGGTATTTGAGGGTATTACGGTGTTTTTAGGGGGTTTTATGGTATTTAAGTGTTTTTTACAGTTTTTAGGTATTATGACAGTTTTAGGGTTTTAGGAATTTTTTAGGAATTTTAGGTTTTTTATAATTTTATTATGGATTTTCAATGTTTTTAGGGGTTTTAGTGTTTTTAGGGTTTTAGCGGTGTTCCTAGTATTTTAGAGTTTTAAACTATTTTTAGGGGTTTTAGGGTTTTAGGGTGTTTTAGGGTGTTTTATTATATCCCAGGATCTTTTAAGTTATTTAGTTATTTTTAGGTGTTTTAGGGGTTTTAAGTTTTTTTAGTGTCTTTTAGGGTTTTTAGGGTTTTTAGAGTCTTTTGAGGTTTGGGGGTAGCGTTTTTAGGGTATTTATTGTCTTTATGTTATTATGGTTTTCTTTTTGGTTTTCATAGGTTTTAGGGGTTTTAATGAATTTTTATAAATTTTTAGTGTTTTTAGGATTTTAGGGGTTTTATAGTATCAATGATGTTTTGGGGTTTTATGTTTCTTTATGGATTTTTAGAGTTTTTTAAAACATTTAGGGGTTTGTTGGATTATTTTATGGTTTTTAGGTTTTTTAAGGTTCATTTAGGGTTTTAGGGTAATTTTATAGTTTTTATAGTTGTTTGGTTCTTTAAGGGGTTTGGGGGTTTTAACTATTTTTTAGAGTTTTTAGGGACTTTTTAGGGTTTTTGGGTTTTTATGGATTTTCAAGGTTTTAGGGTTTTTTTAGGGTTTTAGGGGTTTTACTGGTTTTATGGTATTTTAGGGTTTTCATGGATTTTAGGAGGTTCTAAGGTTTTTAGGTTTTTTAATGGTTTTTGGGGTAATTTTATGTGTTTTAGTGGTTTTTAAGGGATTTTAGTTTATTAGGGTTTTTAGTGGGATTGAAGGTTTTTTTATAGTTTTAACAACTGTTTTTAGGCTTTTAAGGCAAGGAAGGCTCATGGATAGTCTATTCCTGACCCCCCCAATTTATTATATAAAAGACACGACGGACAAAAGAGTGGGGGGGTCAATCAACCCACACCCAAAAAGTCCGAGACACCCCCAAGAAACCCAAAAGGCACACAAAAAACCAAAGTAGAAAATCAAAATCATTTCAATCAATACCTTCCAGTCAATCAGCATCCAGCACCCCGCATCACATTTCCTATCATCCAACACCTCCTTTCCATACTAGTCCTCAGCCAGTGAAACAGAACCACCATTATTAACATCATAAACATCACAATCATACACAGAAGCTTCATCACTACTTATCCAAGAAACAACTATCATCCATCAACTCATCTTACAACATTCACCACCACCTATCCAACTAGCTCCTATCTTTTTGGATCCCATATTCCAGCATCCCGCACTTCCTAACCCATCATATCCTAAGATATCATATATCAACATCTAGAAACCATGAATTTCTAACCGAACATCATCTATCATTCCACCACTCGTAGCATAGCTAGCCACAGACCACCAGCATCCATACCCTGTACCAAGCCATAGCACCCAGCACCACTTGGACAGAACCCATCTCAAAGCAGGTCCCCCAGCAATCTTGCAGAGCAACAATAGACATCGTCTAACACTTCTCAGTAAATCCAATAACTAGAACTCACAGTGACTCACAACCACATCCACAACCAGTAAACAGAAGATCGAGAAATTCTAAAAATTCCAACCAAAACCATCATCAACAGCATGAATCGAGGATGAAGCTGATAAACTAGGCCAGACACATACCTGCAGCTGCTTAGTGAAAAAAAGACAAAACTGAATCAGAGCACAATACAAACCGTTGTCAACTTTGCGAGACAAGGAATATGAGATCTGAACAGAGGACCATAGCCTGACGACCAAAGATAAACCAAAGATACATAGTTCTGCAGATCTTCCAGAGACGTCGAATAAAAGCATCTCTACCACCAAAACATAGCCACAAAGGGGACAGGTGTTGGAATCCTGAGCAACACCGCCACTCGGAAAATAGGAAGCCGTCTAAAAACCTGATGCCTTTGATCTGGAGAATGCTGTTGAGGTCCGTCATCACCGAGAATGCCCCCCAAAAGTGTGAGTGGGAAGAGCTTCAAAAAGGTCATGTGTTGTAATCTCGAACAACACCGCATCTCAGAGAACATAAAGCTTCTGAATAACATCTTTCGCATTGAAGAACTCTGTATCATCCCACCGCTACCAAGAACACCCACCGTGAGCGCGAGAGGGCATGTGTGAAGAACAATCACTGCATCCACTGAGAGAATCTGGAGGAAACCCTAGAAGCTGCAACAGAAGGGAGAGAGCACTAGGAGAATACACTGCCATCTTTAGTCTTAGGGGTTTTAGGGTATTTATATTTTTGGGGTTTTTTATATTTTTATGGGGTTTAGGGTTTTTATGGGGTTTTAAGGGATTTTCATGTTTTCTAGGGGTTTTATTATTTTTAGTGTTTTTAGGTTTTTATGTGGTTTTAATGGTTTTAGTGTTTTATTGTTTTTAAAGGTTTTGATAGTGTTTTTTATTTTTTATAATTTTTTGGGTATTTTTGGTATTTATTGATTTAATGGATTTTTATGGTTTTTAGGTTTCTATGGTTATTCCACCTTTAGGTTTTTTATAATTTTTAGGGTGTTTATGGATTTTATTATTTTTTAGTGCAGTTTATGGTTTTTTAAGGTTTTAGGGGGTTTTGGGATTTTTGGAATTTTCATGGTTTTTTAGGGGGGGTGTTTGGGGTTTTAAGATTTTTTTTTGGGTTTTAGAGTTTTAAGGGGTTTTAGTATTCATATAATGGTTTATAGAGTATTTATGTTTTTTAGTGCTTTTGGGTGTTTAAATTATTTTAGGATCATTTAGTATTTTTATATAGGTTTTTGGGCCTTTTAGTGGTTTTTAGATTTTTTTTGAGTTTTTTTGGTATTTAGGTTATTTTACGAGTTTTAAGTTTTTAAGAAGTTTTAAGGGGCATTTTTTTGGGTTTTTCTAGGGTTTTAAGGATTTTAAGAGTTTTTTTTGTTGTTCTAGTGTTTTTATGGTTTTTAGATTTTTCATAGGGTTTTTTGATTTTTTGGTTTTTCAGGGTTTTTATGGATTTTTTGGGTTTTAATTCTTTTTTGGTATTATTTTTGGTTTTTTGGGTTTGAGGGGGTTTTTGGGGTTTTGGGGGGTTTTAGAGGTTTTTAGTGTTTTCGGTTTTTTTTGGATTTTAAATTCATTATAGGTTATTATGGATAGAGGTTTTTTTATTAATTTTTATGTTTTTAGGGTTTTTTATGTTTTAATAATTTAAGGGTTTTTATAATTTTGGGTTGTGGGGATGGGGTTTTATGGTTTTTGGGTTTTTATATTTCTTGGTGAGTTTTAGGGTTTTGGGGAATTTAAATGGGTTTTAGGGTTTTTACGGTCTTTTAAGGGATTTTAGGGGTTTTAAAAATATATTTTTTTGTTTTTATGGTATTAGGGTTTTATTATTTTCAGTGTTTTTAGTTTTTAAGGGGTTTCTAGGGTTTCTTTAGTTCTTTTATTAGTTTTATGGTTTTAGATATTTTGGGGTTTTTAGTGTCTTTTTAAGGGTTATAGTGTTTTTTTGTTTTCAAGGGTTTTATGTTTATTTTGTGTTTTAGGGGTTTTAGGGTGTTTATGGATATTACTATTTTTTTTTATTTTTATATTTCTTTAATTTTTTATGGTTCTTTTATAATTTTTAGGGTTTTTAGGCGGTTTTAGGGTTTTATTGAGTTGGATGGTGTATTTTTTTTACTAGCCTTTTTTGGGGGTTTTGGGTTTTGTTAGGGGTTTTAAGGGTTTTATGGATTTTTAGTCTTATAAAGGGGTTCTATAGATTTTTAGGGTATTATGTTTTTTATATTTTTTATGGGTTTAAGGATTTTAGGATTTTATTAGGGTTTTTTCATGTTTCTGAGGTTTTTATGTTTTTTCAGAGGTTTTAGTAATTATATTTTCTTGGGTTTTTTGAGTTTTTAGAGTTTTTAGGGTTTTAGGGGTTATCTTGATATTTTATGTTTTTCAAATATTTTACAGTTTTATGGTTTTCAAAAGAATTGTAAAGAATTTTTCAGGTTTTTATAGGTTTTAGGGATTTTTAATTTTTAGGTTTTTTATTAGTTTTTTGTGTTCTTAAGGTTTTTATGGTTTGTAGGTGTTTTTTTGTTTTAGGATTTAAAGGTTGGTTTAGGGTATTTAGGTTTTTTTGAGTTTTTATGGGTTTTTAGGGGTATTAATGTTTTTCTGTGGGGTGTCTTTTAGGGTGTTTAATGGTTTTTAGGTCCATTTAGGGCTTTTATAGTGTCTTTAGATTTTTATAATTATAGGATATTTTAATAGTTTTAAGGGGTTTAAGTTATTTTATGTGTGTTTTAGGGGTGTTTATGTGTTCAAGGGTTTTCAAGTGTTTTTTTATTTTTTGAAGTTTAATAGCATTTTAGGTTTTTAGGGGTCTTAGGGGTTTTAGAGTTTTTATGGTTTTAGGTTTTTAAGGGTTTATTTTATGTTTCTTATTTATTATTACTCTTAGGGGTTTTAGGGTTTTTTAGTGTTTCTTAGGGTTTATGGTTTTTTTCCACTTTTTATTTTTTTTGTGTTTTTAGGCAATACAGGGTTATTTAGTTGCTTTTAGAGGTTCTTAGGGATTTTTCAAAAGTTTTTTGGTTTTTAGGATTTTTAGTTCTTCTTTTTTTTAGGGGTTTTAGGTTTTTTTTGGGTTTTTTACTTTTTTTATTTTTTTTTGTTTTTATTATTTTTTTATAATTTTTCGGGTTTTTAAGAGTTTAATATATTTGTAGAGGATATAAGGGGTTTTAAATGTGTTTTAGGTGATTTAGTTTTTCAGGGTTGTTTAGGATTTTTAGTGTTCTTTAGGGTTTTTAGGATCTTTATGTGCTTTAGGGGTTTTTTAGGTTTTTTCTATCTTTTGGGTATTTTAGGGTATTTTAGAAGTTTTTATGGTTTTTACAATGTTTAGATTATATTGGGGTTTCTAAAGGTCTTTTGTGTTTTTAAGTCTTTTGAGGGGTTTTAGGAATTTTAGGGTTTTTTAGTTTTTTTTGGGTTCTTTTTGGTTTTTAGGGTTTTTAAGGTTATTAGGGGGTTTATGCATTTTAGGGTTTTATGGTTTTTAGGAATTTAAAGGGTATTTTGGTATTTTAATGATTTTAAGGGACTTTATGATTTTTAGGTTTTTTAGGCTCGTTTAAAAAAATTATGATTTTAAGGTCTTTTGGGTTTTTATGGTTTGTAGAGTTTTTATGGACTCTTATGTTTCTTAAATTTTTAAGGTTCTTTTTGGGATTTTGGGGGGTTTTATGGTATTCAGTGTTTTTCTCATGGTTTTTATGTATTTTAAGCGTTTTTTTGTCTTTTAGGGGTTTTGTATGGTTCTTAATGATTTTTATGGTTTTATGGGTTTTAGGGTATTTTAAGGTTTTTTGTGTCCTTTAGATTTTTTAGGGTTTTCAGGAAACCTTATGTTTTGGGAGGTGTTTGGGGTCATTTAAGATATTTAGGTGTCTATATACCTTCTAGGTTTTTAGATTTTCTAGGGAATGATAGGGTGTTAGGTGTTTTTTAGAGTCCTTTAGGATTTCCTAGGTCTTTTAGAGTTTATAATAAATTAGTGTATTTTAGGAGTTTTTTGGTTTTTTGGTTTTTTGGGGGGTAGTGTATTTTAATGATATGAGGTATTTTAGTGTATTTCAGGGTATTTTTAAGGTTTTTTGGGTTCTTTTAGGGTCTTTTATAGATTTTATGGTTTTTAGGGTCCTTTATGGTTTTTAGATGTTCTTTGCTTCTTCTAGAGGTTTTAGTGATTTTTTTGGATTTTTAGGTGTTTTATTGTTTTTAAGGGTTTTTAGGATTTATTTTTATGGTTTTTAGGGTTTTTAGGTTTTTACGGTCCCTTATAGTTTTTTATTGTGTTTAGGTATTTTATGGTATTTTAAAAAAAATTATGGTGCTTAGGATTTTAAGGGGGGTTAATATTTTTTTGGAATTTTTTAAGTTTTTTTAGGGTATGTAGGGGGTTTAAAGGCCTTGTACGATATTTCTGGTGTTTGGGATGGGGTTATTGTTTTGGTAGGATTTTTAGGGATTTAGTCTTTTTATGGGTTTTAGGGTATTTTAGAGTGTTTTTAGTGTATTTGAAGATTTTAAGAGATTTTAAGGTCTTTTGGATTTTCTTAAAGTTTTTAGAGTTTTTAGGGTTTACATAGGATTTTTATATTTTCTTTGTGTTTTCAGTGGTTTGGAGGGATTCTATGGGGGTTGATATTTTTGGGGTTTAAGTGTTTTAAATTAATTTAAAGTTATTTTTTTGGGGTTTTAATGGTTCTTAGGGTTTTAAGGTTGTTTAAGTGTTTTTAGAATTTGAAGGGGTTTAGAATTTTTTTGTGTGTTTTTAGGGTGTTTTAAGGCATTTTACAATATTTTGGGGTTTTGGATATTCTTAGGGGTTTTAGGGTACATTAGGATTTTTAGGGTGCTTATGGGTTTTTGGGTTCTTTTAAGGGTTTTTTTGTTTTTTTGTTTTCTAGGTTTTTAGGGTTTTTCATTTTAAAGGGATTTCATTTTTTAAGTTTTAAAGGGTTTTAGGTTTTTTAAAGCTTTTTTAGAGTTTTTTATGTTATTAAGGGCAAGGAAGATGCAAGGATCAGGCTATTCCCCCCCCCCCTAAATTTTATAAAGAAAAAAAGCGCAGCATACACGGGCAGGGTGGGGCCAAACATCCCACACTGAAAATCCCTGAACCCCCCAAGACACCAAAACCCCAAAAGACCCAAAAATCAGAAGAGTATGAAACATGAACAACAAATCAAAAATCTCCACCCCCATATGGATCCCCATCAGCACCATAACCAGTGAAATAATTTGACTCCACAGACTCCCATTCAAACGATTCATGTTTCCTTAGGAAGGTGGTGTAGTAATCTCTTTAGGTTATTAAGGATTTATTGTTTTTATAGTTTTTTAGTTTTTGAGTGTTTTTAGTGTTTTTAGGTGTTTTATGATTTTTAATGGTTTTTGATATTTTTAGGGGTTCTATGGATTTTTATGATTTTTAGAGTTATTTTAGGGTTTTTAGAGGTTTTCAGATCTTTTTGGTATTTTTGAGGTTTTTAGTGGTATTTAAGGGGTTTATGGTTTTTAAGAGTTTTACAGTTTTTAGGGTTTTACAGGTTTTCTAGGGTTTTTATGGATTTATTTTTTAAATGTTTTTATTGGTTTTTTTGGGTTTTAGGGGTATCTAGTGTTTTCTGGAATTTTTATTGTATTCATGGTTTTAGGGGGGTTTAGGGTTTTTATGTTTTTTGGGGATTTTGTGGTTTAGATGGGTGTATTGGGTTTTTTGGATTTTTAGTGTTCTTTTTGATTTTTTACGGATGGTTAGGGTTTTGGGGTTTTAATGGGTTTAATATTTTTTTGTGTTTTTTAGTGTTTTAGGGTGTTTGGGGGGTTTTAGGGTTTTTAGGGATTTAGGGTTTTTAGGGTTTTTAGGGTTTTTGGGGTTTTTGGGTTTTGGGGGTTTAGTGGATTTTTAGTATTTTATATGGTCTTTAGTAATTTTTTGGGGTTTTAAAGGGATATTATGTTTTTAGGGTTTCTTAGGGGTTTTTAGGGTTATTAGGGGTATTATGTTTTGGGGTGTTCTAAATGATTTGTAAGGGTTTTTTAGTATTTTTTGGTTTTTAGGGTTTTTCATGGTTTAAAAAAATTATTTGGTTTTATCTTTTAGGGATTTTCATGGATTTTTAATGTTTTTAATGTTTTTAATGGGGGTTTTAGGGTATGCTAGGTTTCCTAAGGTTTTTTATTTTTATGAATTTTAGTGTTTATGGTGTTTTTATGAATTCTTAAGTATTTTATGTTCGTTTAGGGTTATTTAGGGGTTTTAGGATCATTTAGTAATTTTACGTAGTTTTAATATTTTACATTTTTAGGGGTTTTTAGGGTTTTTAGGCCCCTTTAGGGTCCTTTAGGGTTTCTTGGAGGTTTTCATGTTCTTTTGGTTTTTTATAGTTTTTAGGGTCCTTTAGTGATTTATAGTTTTTAGTAACATTTATGGTTATTAGGGTTTTCTGGTTTTTGATACTTTTTAGTATTCTTATATTTTCTGTAATTTTTAATATTTTTAGGGATTTTTTCGTTTTAGGTGTTTTTTAGGGTTTATGGGGTTTTTATGGGGTTTTTATGGGGTTTCATGTTTTTAGTGGTGGGGTTTAGGGGTTTAGGGTTTTAGAGGTTTATGGATATTTGAGGATTTTTGGTTTTTGGGAAGTTTTGAGGTTTTTAGGAATTTTAGGGTTTTAATGTATTTATTGTTTTTAGGGTTTTTAGCGTTCTTAGGGTTTTTGTGTTTTTTTGGGTATTATAGCGTTTAATGTTTTTAATTTTTTTTTATAAATTTTAGGGTTTTTAATGTTAATCATAATTTTATAAACGGTTTTACGTATTTTTAGAGGTTTTTAAGGTTTTTAATGTTTTTAGGGTTTTTAGGGAGTTTTATAGTTTTTGGGGGTGTTGCAATATTTTCAGGGTTTTTAGGCTCTCTTATGGTTTTTTTTGTGTTTTTATGATTTTTTAGAATTTTAGGGATTTTATGGGTTTGGTGTATTTTAGTGTTTTTATGTTTATTTAATGTTTTTTCTTTTTTGGTGTTTGAGTGGGTTTTATGGGTTTTTAGGTTTTCTAAGTCCCTATAGAGTTTATTTGGTTTTAAGGGTCCTATAGGGTTTTGTAATTTTTTAGGATTTTTAATGCTTTTACGGGTTTCTAATGGTTTTTGTGTTTTTAAGGTTATTTTTTCAGGGGATTTAGGGATTTTGGGGGGTTGAATGTTTTTATAGTTTCTTAGGGTTTTTTGGTTTTAATAGGCAAGGAAGATGCAAGGGTCGGGCTATTCCTGGCCACCCCAAAATTATTAGAAAAAAGAATAGAGACACAGCAGACAATGGAGGGGAGGGGTCAAACAACCCACACCCAAAAACCCCTTACAACCCACGCCAAAAAAGAAAAATCAAATAAAATAAAATAAAAACCAAACAAGAACCCCGAGGTCCAAGTAGCAACCATCACCTTCATCCATCAGCATCCAGCGTCCAACAGCTCACTACCAAGAAATTCCCAGCTTCCAACCTCACATATACCAGCATCAAGAACCTACTCACCAAAACGACCAGTCACCAGCAGCACATAACCATCAGCACCAGAAAAACACAAGAGCCCGCAACTAGAGTTCATTTCATTACGACCAAAACTAGAAGCATAAATAGCAGATTGCTTACATCTTAGCCATACCACAGCCAGGATCCAACACCTCATCATCAAACAGCCAACATCTCTTTCAAACACCAAAAACCACTCAGCATCTCGCTTCTGCTCCAGCATCCAGAAGCATCCAACATCCAACAGCACCCACCAACTCCAGCCCTCAAGGAAACTGGCCGCAAAAACCCAAAAACTCATTATCCAACAAATCAGAAACCAGTAAAAAACCAGCAACAACTTATAGGAAAACCAACCACCAACAACAAACAAAATACAACAACTCAGGATCCAGCAGCCCCCTCCTCCTGACCAGACGACTTCCAGCATCCCTCCATAGCCAAACACACAAGACCACCAACACCCTGTCTTATGCCCATTCTACATCATCCAACGCCCTTTAAACTCAAATTTGAGCACTAGAAACAACTCATACCTGAACCAGCCATAGGTTTTAATATTTTTCTATGGTTTTTAGGTGTTTTTTGTTTTTTAGGTGTTTTTTGGTTTTTAGGGTTTCTAAGGGGTTTTTGGGTGTTTGGGGTTTTCTAGGATTTTCATTGTCTTTTAGAGTATTTATATTTTTTATGGGTTTTTAGTGTATCATAATGTTTTTAGGGTTTTAGGGACTTCTGAGAGTTTTTATGGTCTTTAGGGTCATTTTATAATTTTAGAATTTTCTATGGTCTTCTAGGGGTTTAGGGGGGGGTTATGAGTTTTCTGGTCTTAATATTATTATGGTATTTTATGGTTTTAGTGCTTTGCAGTGTTTTTAGGTTTTTTTAGTTTTTTATGGATTCAAATGTGTTTAGGGATTTTAGGTGTTTTTATGGTTTCTAGGGTTTTTAATATTTTAAGGGTTTTTACAGTTTTAATGTCCTTTACAGTTTTAAGGGGTTTTGGGTTTTTAGGGTTCTTTAGGGGTTTTTATGTTTTTAAGGGGTTTTATGTGTTTTTTTTGTATTTTTAGGGTTTCAGTTTGATTAAGGGTCATAGGTTTTTTCATGTTATTATTGGTTTTTAGGATTCTTTTAATTTTTAATGTTTTAATAATTTTTATGTTTTCAAGGTTTTTTAAGGTTATTAAGGTTTTTAAAGTTTTTTAGAATTTTTAAGGTTCTTTAGGGTTTTTATGGTTTTTATTTTTTATGGTTTTTAGGGTCATTAAAGGTTTTTATAGTTATTTTGAATTTTTTTAGGATTTTTATAATTTTTAAGGGTATAGGGGTTTTTTTGGATTTTGATGGGTTTTCAGAGTTTTTAGGGTTTTTTAAATAATTTTTAGTGTTTTCAAAGTTTTATGGGTTTTCATATTTCTAGGGTATTCAGGGATTATTTTTTCATTTTAGGGGGTTTTAGGGTCTTTAAATATTTTTAGGGTTTTAATTATTTAAAGGTTTTTTAGGGTTAAGGGTGTTTAAGTGTTTATTATGGTCTATTGGGGTTTTAATAAGGTCATTTAGAATATTTTATTGTATTTATGGCCTTCTAGAGAATTTTAAATCTTCTCTGATTTTTGAGGAATTTACGGTATTCTAAAGTGATTTAGTGGTTTTATAGTTTTTAGTGTTTGGGGGGTTTGGGGGTTTTTTGGGTTTTGGGTATTTTATTCACTTTAGGATTTTTATTTTTTCATAGGGTTTTTAGGGGTTTTAACATTTAAAGGTTTTCAATTGTTTTGGGGTTATATGATTTTTAAGTTTTTAGTTTTTTTGGTTTTTATGGTTTTATTATTGTTTTCAGTGGTTTCCAAGGTTTTTATGGGTTTAAGTATTTTTATGATTTTAAATATTTTAAATATTTTTAGTGTTCTATTAGAGATTTAAGGTGGTATTAAAGGTTTATTGGGTTTTTAGGGACTTTATGGGATTATAGTTTTTAGGGTTTTTATGGTTTTTAGGGGGTTTTGGGGTTTTAGGGTCTTTGGGGATTCAGGATTTTGGGTTTTTTCTGGTCTTTAAGATTTTTTTAGGCTTTATTGAAATTTATTCATGATTTTTTAGTGTTTTTTAGTTTTTTAGGTTTTTGGGGGTTTTTATAGTTTTTAGGGTTTTCCTTGCATTTTTTGGGTTAATTCATACTTTATTATAGATTTTTAGGGTTTTAGGTACTTCAAGGCTTTTTAGGGATTACAGTTTTCAGGGATTTTAAGGGGTTTAGGGTTTTTTATTTATTTTTGGGGTTTGGGGGTTTTTCAGAATGTTTATGGTTTCATAGGGTTTTAGGGTTCTTTTAGGTTTTTAACATCATAATGATTTATTATGTTTTTAATTCCTTTTTTTGGTCTTATATAGGTTTAAAGGATTTTTAGGGCTTTATTATTTTTTTAGGTTTTAAAGGATTTTATAGATCATTTATGGTTTTTATAGGGTTTTGGAATCTTTTAAGGTTTTTAGAGTTTTTATTATCTTTTTGATTTTTTTATTTTTTGGGTTTTAGGGGTTTTTATAGTTTTTTTATGGTTTTTTTTAATTTTAGGGGTTTTTAGGTTTTTAAAGGAATTTAGGGTATTTAGGGTTTTAGGTTCGTAAGTGTATTGTATGTGTTTTTAGTTTTTATGGGTTTTTTGGTTTTTTGGTTTTTTACCCATTTGAGGGTGTTTAAAGGATTTAAGGGATTTTTATGGCGATTAATATTTTTAGGATTATTAGTGTTTTTTTGTTTTTTAAGTGTTTTAATGTTTTCATGATTTATAGATTTTCTATGGTTGTAGGGTTTTCTATGATTTTTAGGGTTTTATAGGGTTTTTATGATTTTTTTTTCGTTTTATGTTTTTTAGGTGTTTTAGTTATTTTTTGGGTTTTTGACTTCTGTCGGGTTTTAGTATTTTTTTTTGGTTTTAGGGTTTTAGGATTTTTAGGTTTTTAGTGTGGATTTGGATTATTAGGTTTTTTATGTATTTTAGTGTTTTTAGGGTCTTTTTATTTTTATATTTTTTGTGTTTTTAATTATTTTAGGTTTGTTATGGTTTTCAGTTTTTTAAGGGTTTTACTGTTTTTAAGGGTATTGGGGTTTTAAAGTGGTTTTGTGTTTTTCAGGGTTTTTGAAGACTTTTCATGGTTTTAAGCGTTTATAGGGTTTTAGGGTTTTAGGGTTTTAAGGGTTTCTAGTGTTTTTTGTTTCTTAGTGTTTTAAAGAGGTTTTAGGGATTTTTAAGGGTTTATAGGATTTTTCTAGAATTTTATGATTTTTTTTAGTTTTGGGGGTTTTAAGAGATTTTTTAGGGATTTTAGTGTGTTGAATGTTCTAGGGATTTTTAGTATTTTGGGTATTTTCGGGGTTTTATTTTTTTTATATTTTCAAGGTGGTTTTAGGTTTTTTAGGGTTTTTTTTCTATTTTTGGTTTTTTGGGATTTTAGGGGTTTTATAGTTTTTTAGGTTTTAGAAGGTTTTTGGAGTTATTTGGGTTTTTAGATATTTTTTGGATTTTTTTTGGTTTTTAGGGGATTTTGGGGTTTTTTTGGGTTTTTGGACTTTTTATGTTTATAAGGTTTTATGATTTTTATGGGATATTCTAGGTTTTTTTTGGTTTTCAGTGATATTAGGGTTTTCACTGGTTTTCAGAGTTTTTAATGGGCAAAGAAGGTTCGGGGCCAGGATATTCCTGACTCCCGCCAAAGTTTATTAGAAAAAAGACATGAAGAAACTACAGACAAGGGAGGAGTGGGGTCAATCAACCCACACCCAAAAACCCTTTACAAACACACACCCAAAGACCGCAAAAAAAAAAAGAAAAACCAAAAGAAGAAAAAACACACAAAGCAGAAAAACATAAAGGTCACCAGCATCAGCTCCCATCACATCAGCAAAAAGAATCCATTAGCACCAATACCAGTAATAATCCACTATCCATTCATCAACCAACATCCATCAGCATCAAAAACCATCAACAGCAACTTCAACAACCCAACCTCACAGAACTTTCCGTCTCACAGCAACAAACCAGCCATCGCCAAGCACCAACAACTTTTTTTACATCCCATCCAAGTATCAGCCATCACCCAAAAACTTAAGAACCAGAAGCCATCACCACCAATATTCCATTCAGGGTTTTAATGGATTTTATGATTTTTGATAGTTTTCATTGATTTTAGGGTTTTTTTGGATTTTTTGGGTTTTTAATCATTTTAAGGGTTTTAGGGTTTTCTAGGTTTGTTTATAGGTTTTAGGGACTTTTAGGGTTTTTTGGTTTCTTGAGGGTTTTTAGGGTATTGGGGTTTTTATAGGTTTTAGGGTTTCTTGGTTCTTTAGGGTTTTTAGGTTCCTTTTGGTTTTTTAGCATTATTACGGTCCCTCAGGGGTTTAATGTTTTTTAACAATTGTGTTGGGTTTTTTTCATTGTAGTGTCCTTTTAGTTTTCAGTGTCCTTTATATTTATAGAGTTTTTAGTGTTCTATTGGTTTTTTGGGGTGTTTGGTTCTTTATGGTTTTCAAAGTTTTTATGTTTTTATGGTTTTTTAGGGTTTTCAGGGTTTTTATGGTTTGTAGTATTTTAAAGTTTTTATAGTTTTTAGGGTTTTGGTTATTTTATATTTTAGTGTTTTTATGGTTTTTAGGGTGTATAGGGTTTTTAGATACTTTTAGTGTTTTATAGTTTTTACGGTATTTGGGTTTTTAAGTTTCTTTAGTGGTTTGGGTATTTTATAGTTGTTTTAGGTTTTTTTTATTATTTAATTTTTTTAGGGTTTTATGGTTTTTTGTATTTTTTGGGTCTTCTTATGATTTTTAGGAATTTTTAGGGGTCTTCTTTTTTAGGTTTTTTAGGGTTTTTTCATTATTAGGATTGTTGGGTTTTATAGATTTTTAAGGTTTTTAGGGGATTAAAGTGTTTTTATATATTTTTAGGCTTTCGGTTTTGTTTGTGTTTTTAGGGGTTTTATGGTTATTACGATTGTTTTAGGGTTTTACTTTTTTTATGGATTTTTTTGGTTTTTCTTGTGTTTTAAGGTTTTTTGTGTTTTTTATAGTTTTTCATTACATTATTGATTTAATGGATTTTGGGGTTATTAGAATTTTTTCGTTTTTTACGGGTTTTAAGGTATTATAGTTTTTTGATGTTTTATGGTTTATATGGTTTTTTTCCCTTTTAAGGATTTTTTTCAGTTTTTAGGGTCTTTAATAGTTTTTTTTATTTTTTATGGATTTCAGGGTTTTAGGGGTCTTTAAGTTTTAGTAGTTTCTTTAGGTTTTTTGGGTCTTTCATGATCTTTTGGGTTTTGTGGGGTTTAATTGTTTTTAAGGGTTTTTTGAAATTTATGGGTTTTTAGGGTTTTTAGTGGTTTCGGTTTTTTATGGTTTTTGGGTTTTTAACATTTTTTGGGATTTTTTTGTTTTGAATTTTTTTATGGTTTTTTATTTTTATCAATGTTTTTATGATTTTACAGTTTTCTATTGTTATGAAGTGATTTTTAGTGTTTTATGTTTCTCACTGTTTTATGGTTTTAGAGAATTAAAGTGTTTTTTTGGGGGGGGGGTTAATGTTTTTATTTTTTATGGTTTTTTTGGTTTCAATATTTTATAGGGTTTTTAGTATTTTTAGGGATTTTTAGAGTTTTTAGGGGTTTAGGGTTTTATAGATTTTTTGGGGTTTTTAGGTTTTTTAGGATTGTAGCGTTTTATACAGTTTCATAGGGTTTTTAAAGGTTTTTTATGATTTTGGGTTATTATATTTTTTATGGGTTTTTAGATTTTTAAGGTTTTTTAATGCTCTTATGGTTTTTAGTAATTTTGAGATTTTAGGGTTTTAAAGGTATTTATGTGTTATTTATTGTTTATTGGGTTTTTTATGGTCTTTAAGGATTTTTTTTGTTTTAGGGGTTTCAAGGATTTTTAGGTTGTTAGGTTTTTATCTTTTTAACGGTTTCTTGGTGTTTCTTCATATTTTTTTGGGGGGGGGGTTAAAGTTTTTTTGGATATTTAGGGGTTTTGGGGATTTTATAGGGGTTTTAGTGGGTTTTATGGTTTTTAGTGTGTCTTGGGTATTTATGATTTTAAGGGTTCTTAAGGGGATTTAAGGTTTTAGGTTTTTTAGTGTTTTTAGATTTTTATGGTTTTTTTGGATTTTTGTGTTTTTTTCTCTTTTTATGGTATTATAGGTTTTTGGGGTTTTAGAGATTTGTTGGATTTGAAACGGTTTTTATTTGGTTTTAGGGTCTTTAGGGCCTTTTAGGGTTTTTTTTTGAGTTTTAGGGTTTTTATTTTTTTTATAAGTTGTTAAGGGTTTAAGGTTTTCTTAGAGGAATTTAGGTGTTTTGGGTTTTTAGGGTTTTAGGTTTTTTTTATGATTGTATGGTCTATTAGGGGGATTAGTGGTTTTATGAGTTTTATGGCCTTCGAGTATTTTTAGGGGTTTCTAGGGTTTTTAATGATTTTAAGGTCTTTATATGGTTTTTTGTGTCCTTTAGGGTTTTACTTTTTTTAGTGTCATTTAGGGTTTTTAAGGTTTTATGGTCCCTTAAGGTTTTTATGGGTTTTAGGGGTTTTATAGATTGAAAGTTTGTTTGCAACTATTAGGGATTTATGATGTTTTGGGGTTTTGGAATTTTTTTAAGGAATTTAGGGGTTTTAGTATTTATGATTTTAGGGGACTTTTGAGTTTTTTGGGGGTTAGGTTTTCTGGGTCTTTTTAGCATTTTTTGGGTTTTTGGTGGGTTTTCGGGACTTTTTAGGTTTTTAGGTTTTTAGGGGGTTTTATAGTTTTTAGGAGTTTCAAAGGGCTTTCGGATTGTTTAGTATTTGTTGGGGGTTTTAATGTATTTTTTTAAGTTTCAGTTATTTAATTTTTTCAATGGTTTTTGGATTTTATTATTTTTATTGTTTTAGTGGTTTTTAATGATCATTAGTCTTTTATGGTTCATCTAGTTTTTTAATGGATTTTGTGATTTTCAGGGTTTTAGGGGTTTTTAAGGTATTTATGTTTTTGGATTTTTAGGGGTTTTCAATGTTTTTAAAGTTTTATGGGTTATTTGGATTTTTCTACCTTTATTGGTTTTTAGTGTTTTCAGGGCTATGTAATAATTTTAGTGTCTATTAAATTTTTTAGTGTTTTTTTTGGATTTTTTATATTATTAGGGGTTCATGGGTTTTTGAGTTTTTTAGAGTAATTTAGGAATTATAATTGATTTTTAGTTTTTTTGGGGTTTATTAGGGTTTTTGGGTCTTTGAGGTGTTTTTATGGGGTGCTTGGGATTGTTTGGGGATTTAGGGCCTTTTAGGGTTTTTAGGGTCCTATAGGGTTTTAGGGGTTTTAGGTTACACTATGATTTTTATTGTTTTTAGGATCCCCTAGGTTTTATTGTGTTTTGGGGGTTTTCTTAAAGCTTTTAGTCTCTTTAGGATTTTATTATATTTTATGGTTTTTTTAATTTTTGGGTTATTTTTGGGATGTTATGGTTTTTTGGATTTTTATGGTTTTTGGGTTTTTAGGGTTATTATTATTTTTAAATTGTTTTAGGGTTTTTGGAGTTTTTAGGGATTTTAGAGGTTTTAGGGATTTTATGGGGTTTTAGTTGTTTTTATGGTCATTGCATCTTTTTAGGGTTTTAGTTTGTTTAGGGGTTTATAGGGTTTTTTATTATTTTTATAGTTTTAAAGTACTTTTATAGTATTTTCAGGGTTTTATGGTCTCTTAAGGATTTTTTATTTTTAAGGATTTTCTACGGTTTCTATTAGTCTTTGAAGTTTTTTTGGACGTTTTGTTTTGTTAAGGGTTTTTTGCCTTTTCGACAATGTTTTATGGTTTTTTGAGGGGGTGGTTAGTGTGATTTTAGTATTTTTTATAGTTTTAAGGGTCTTTGGGGGTGGGGAGGTTTGGGCTTTTAGAGTTTTTAGGATTCTTTAGGGATTTTAGGGCCCTTTATGGGTTTTAGGATTTTTAGTGTCCTTTTGGGTTTTAGGCTCATTTTGGGTATTTTCAAGGGTTTTTAGGTTCATTCTGTGATTTTGAGATATTTTTCATGTCCTTCATGGGTTTAAGGATTTAGTGACTTTAGGGTTTTTTAAGGTTTCTAAATTTTTTAAGGTACTTTATTATTTTTGGGCTTCTAGAATTTTTATGGGGTTTTGGGTATTTTATGGACTTTTCGAGTTTTTAGTGTATTTTAGGGGTTTTTTCTGGTTTTTAGGGTCTTTGAGGTTTCTTAGGGGTTTTAGGGTCTTTTTTATTTTTTGGGTTTTTAGTATATTTTATGGTTTTTATGGGTTTTATGATTTTATATAGAATTTTATGGGGTTTATGGGTTTTAGGGAGATTCAGGTTTTTTATTTATTTTTGGGGTATTATGGTTTTTAGGATATTTTATGGTTTTCAGGGTTTTTTGTGATTTTTAGAGATTTTTAATATATGTAGGATTCTGTATGGTTTTTAGGGATTTTTATTGTTTTTTTGTGTTATTTTAGGGTTTTTGGTTTTTTAAGAAGGTTTTAGTGTTTTTAGGGGTTATAGGGTTTTTAGGGCTTTTAAGGGTCATTAGGGGTTTTAGGGTTTTATTTTATTAGGATTATATAGGGTTTTAGGGGTTTAACGGGTTTAAGGGGTTTTAAGGGGTTTTAATTATTTTCCATATTTTTTATAGTTTTAGATATTTGAAGTTCTTTTTTGGGTTTATACGGTTTTTATAAGTTGTAACCATCTTTTAGTTTTTAGGGGTTTGAGGGTTTTCATGGTGTTTAGAGGTTTTTATGAGATTTAAGTTTTTTAGGGGTTTTATATTATTTAATTTTTTAGGGTATTTTATTTTTCTAGGAGTTTTATGGTTTTTAGTATTGTTTTATGATTTTTTTGGTTTTATTGGTAGTAGTGTTTTAAGGTATTTTAGTGTATTTTAGTGTTTTTAGGGTTTTTAAGGTTAAAAGGATTTGTAGTGATATTATGGAATTTTAGGGGGTTTTGAGTTTTTAAGGTTTTTTAAAGGTTGTTATATTTATTAGGGGTTTTAGATTTTTTTTAGTTTGTAGGGTTTTTAAAGGTTTTAGGGTTTTTAGGATTTTAAGTGGTTTTATAGTTTTTTTAATATTTTTGGTGTTTTTTGGATTTTTTGGGGGTTTAAATGGTTTTTAGAATATTTAATGTTTTAATGGGTTTTATGGTTTTAGGGGTTTCTAGTCCTTTTAGGGATTTTAAAGGTTTGTAGTATTTTCAATGATTTTGGGGTTTTTATGGTTTTTTAGGGGTATAGGGATTTTTAGGGTTTTATGGTTTCTTTCATTTATAATTTTTTAGGGTTTTTATGGTTTTTTTTTCTTTTTTTCAGTTTTCATTCCTTTTTAGGGATTTTTTGAGTTTTTATCTTTTTAATATTTTTAGTGGTTCGGGGGGGGGGGGGTGAGTGTCTTTAGGGTTGTTAAGAGTTTTTTAGGAGTGTTTTATGATTTTTTAGGAATAAAATATTTTTAGGATTTGTAGTTTGTTTAACAGTTTTTTGTTCTTTTGGGTTTTTTAGGGTTTTAGGGAATTTTAGGTTTTTAGGATATTTTCAGGGTTTTATGGTCTTTTATGGTCTTTTAGGTGTTTTTAGGGGTTTTTAGTGGTTTAAGGGGTTTTAAGGAAGTTTAGGGTTCTACGATTTTTAGGTTTTGTTAGTGTTTTAAGATTGTTAGGGTTTTTAGGGTTTAAATATTTTTAATATTATTTAGGGTTTTGGGGGGGGGGGGTTTAAGGTTTTGAGGGTATCTAAGGATTTTTATGTTTTTCTAATTTTTAAGGGGTTTTCAAGGTTTTTTAGAGCTTTTAGGGATTTTTAGTGACTTTAGAATTTTGTTGAGGTTTTTTTGGTTTTTAGTTTTTTAGGGATTATTAGGGTTTTTTATGGTGTTTTAGGGGTTTTAAGATTTTTATGGTTTGTGATGATTTTTTGGGATTTAAGATTTTTTAGGGGTTTAAATTAATTTTAGGGGTTTAAGGGGTCTTTACGGGTTTTTGTTTGTTTTTAGGGGGGTTAGGGTTTTTATGGTTTGGAGGTTTTTAATGATTATTAGGGTTTTTTCGGTGTTTTTCGGGTTTTTTGGGTTTGTGGGATAGGGTTTTTAGGGTGTTTTTGGAATTTTTAGAGTTTTAGAGTCATTTTTTGGGTTTTATAGGTATTTTATATATTTATTAAGATATTTTGGGTTTTATTTATTTTTATGAGTTTTCTATTTTTTGGGTTTTTTAGGGTTTTAGGGTTTGAAGGGGTTTTAGGATTTTTATGTTTTTTAGTGTTTTTAAGAGTTTTTTTTGTTTTTTTACATTTTTCAGTTATATTTTGTTTTTTTATAGGTTTTAGAGTTTTTAGGGTTTTATGTATTTTGTTTTTTAGGGTTTTAGGGTTCTTTGTGTGTTTTAGGGTTTTAATTTTGTTTAGGATGTCGTTGGGTTTTTATGGTTTGTTTGGGTTTTTAGTGTTTTTTTAGTTTTTCTGGTTTTAAGGGATTTTAGGGTTTTAGTGTTCTTTTACATATTTTAGGGTCATTTTAGGGTTTTTAGGATTATTTAGGTTTTTTTAGGGATTTATTTTTTTATATGGGTTTTAGGGTTTTTAGGGTTTTTAATATTTTTCATGGTTTGGTAGGGTTTTTAATGGGTTTAGGGATTTTAGGGGGTTTAGGTTCTTAGGTTTTTTTATAGGGTTTCCTAGGTTATTTTAAGGGGTTTTAGGTATTTCTTAGGATTTCTTAGAGTTTTAGTGTTTTTTGGATTATTGTTTTCTAGTATTTAGGGTTTTATAGATTGTTGGGCTAAATGGTTTATTGTTTGTTTAAGTTTTTTTAATGTTTTTTTGGTTTTTTTTGGGTTTTGAAGGGTTTTTTTTGGGTTTTTTGGGTTTTTACGGTTTTTTAGAGTTTTTTAGGGTTCTGCCATTTTTATGGTTTTTAGGGGGGTTTTAGGGATTTTAAAGGTTTTAGGGTTTTTAATTGTTTTTGGGCTTTTAGAATTTTTTAGTTTATAATTTTTTGAGGTTTAAAGTGTATTTAGGAATGGTTTGAGTTTAATAAGTGTTTAGGGGTTTTATGGTTTTTATGGTCTTTGGGGGTTTTAGGTATTTTAGGGGGTTTTAGGGGTTTTAGAGTAATTTAGGGGTATTTTAGGATTTTTGTAATTTTTAAAAATTTTAGGGGTTTTTAAGGCCATTACAGGTTTTTGGGGGTTTTAATGATTAATGGTTTTAGGGGTTTTAGCGGGTTTAGGTTTTTAGGGATTTTATAATTATTTAGTGGTTTAAGATATTTTATGCTTTTTAGGGTTTTAGGGGTTTTATGGTCTTTCAGGGTTTTTTTTCAAATTTTAAGGGTTTTTTAGTGTTTTAAGGGTTTTATTGTTTTTGGGATTTATAGGTTTTTAATTATTTTTATGGATTTAAGTATTTTTAGTTTTTAGTGATTTTTAGGTTTTTAAGGGATTTAGGGGTTTTTAGGGTTTTTATATTCTTTTAGGTTTTTAGGCGGGGTTTCTGATTTTTTAGGTGTGATTAATGGTGTTTAGTGGTGTTTCGATTTTTATTGTTTTTGGGGGGTTTTAGTGTTATTTATAAATATTTACAGTTTTGAGGTTTTTATGGTTTTTCAAAGATTTTAAGGATATTTTAGGGGTTTTTTGGTTCTTTAGGTGTTTTTATTATTTTAAGGGTTTTCAGTGCTTTAGGGTGTTTTTTGGTGTTTAGGATATTTATGTTTTTCTAACTATTTTATATTCTTTTAGTTTCTTTTATTAGTTTTATGGGTTTTTAAGATCATTTAGGGTTTTATGGGTTATAGGTGTTTTTAGGGTTTTTAATGTTATTTTATGGTTTTTTAGTTTGGATGTTTTTTTGGGTATTTGAGGGTTTTTAAGGTTTTATGTGTTTTATGTGTTTTTTTGGTATTTATTGGTATTTAGTGTTTTAGGATTTTTTATGGGTTTTTAGAGTTTTTAATATTTTTCCCTTTTTAGGGGTTTTAGATGTTTTTATGGTTTTTTCTGTTTTATAGGTTTTTAGGGTATTTGATGAATTTTTACCTTCTTTTAGGATTTAATGGTTTTTAGGGTCTTTTAGGATTTTTTGGGTTCTAAATGTCTTTTTGGCATTTGGGGTATTTTGGGACTTTAGGGGTTTTGGGTGGGCATGGGGTTTTTTAAACTTTTTATGAGTTTTTTGGGTTTTGGTGAATATTTAGGTTTTTAAGGGTCTTTAAGGGTTCTGTTGATGTTTTTATGGGTTTTTTGGGTTTTCTAGATTTTTTTATGGTCCATTTGGGGTTTTATGGTCCTTCATGGTTTTTCATATTTTTTATTGTCCTTTAGGGGTGTTATGGGTTTTAAGGGCCATTTAGGGTTTTTTGGGCCCTTTAGGAATTTTTTGGGATACTAGGGTTTTTAGGAATGTTAGGGTCTTATATGATTATTTTAAGGTTTCAACGTCCTTTAGGGTTATTTTTTGGATTTTAGAGTCATGCTAGGGTTTTTAGGGAGTTATATGGTTTCTATTATTTTTAGAGTATCTCTGGGGTATTATAGGGGTTTGAGGTCTTTTAGGTGGGTTTTAGGGTATTCAATGGTTTTTATGGTGTTTAGGTTCGTCTATGTATTTTTGGGGCATCTAGGACTTTTATGGTTTTTAAATGATTTTTAGGTTCGTGTAGGGTTTGGTGGTGTTTTTTCGATTTTTAGAGGTTTTTAAGGATTTTTTTAGGGTTCTCTATGTTTATAGGGATTTAGTGTTTCTTATGGGGGTTTAAGTTATTTTAATGTTTTTTATTTTTTTAGTGTTTTGGGGGGTTTATGGTTTTCAATGTTTTTTAGGATTTTTAGGGCTTCTAGAGTTTTTCGAATTTTTATGGTTTTTTATAGTTGTATGGGTTTTGATGAATTTTTATGGTGTTAGTGTTTTTTATTGTCTTAGTTTTTTTGGTGTATTTTAGGGGGTTTTGTGTTGTTATGGTTTTTTATGATTTTTTATCTTTTTAGGGTTTTTAGTTTTTTAGTGTTTTTATGGTTTTAAGGGTTTTTATGGTCTTTGGATATCTTTTAAAAGTTTTATGGTTTTGTAGTGTTTTGGATTTTTTTTATGTTTTTATTCTTTGTTTAGGGTTTTAATTATTATCATTATTTTTAGGTTTTTATTTTTTTAGGGGTTTTAGGCTTTTGTTTGGTTTTTTGGGGTTTTGGGGTTTTGAGGGATTTAGGTGTTTCTGAAGTTTTATTGGGATTTTTTAGGATTTTTTGGGTTTTTAAAATGTTTTTAGTGTTTTGTAGGGTTTTAGTATTTTCAATGTCTTTTAGGGTTTACAGAGGTTTTTGGTTTTTTTGGGTTGTTAGGACTTTTAGGGGGTTTAGGGGTCTTATAGGTGTTTGAGGGGGTTTAGGGCCTTTTAGGGAAAGATAGGTGTAGGGCCAGGCTATTCCAGACCCCCCCCAAATTTTATTAGAAAAAGAGACACAACAAAAAATGGAGGGGCAAGGTCATACAAACCATACACATAGACAATCCCCAAAATGGAAAACAAAGAAAGAAAAATACGCAACAAACCAAAAAACAGATCTAGCTTCAGCACTATGAAGCCACAAATACCAACCTCCAGCATCCCCAATTCCAATCACCATCACAATATCTATTAGAAAGCACCATCATCACCTTCATCACCTCCCAGACAATCAGCAACCAGCATCCAGCAGCACCATTACCATATGCAGCAACCTCATCACCTCCAATACATGTAATCGAAGAACCAAAACAACTCACGAATAACCAGACAATCACCTTTAGCACCTCCAACCTAAACATCAACCAAAAACCGGCATCACAGTTTCCAGCATCCAGGTCCATCTGTCCAAGAAAGTTCAACACTAGAAACAAAAAACCACCAACACCAAAATCATAAATGTCTACTTCATCACATCTCAGCCAAGCAGCAGCTAGCATCCAACACATCAGCTTCCAACAACCGACACCTCCTTCAGCAGTTCCTAGCCAAGTAGTAACCAGCACACAACAAATTCAATATGAGAAACCACTACCTATTGACCATTCATCGCCCATCATACCACACCCAACAACACATATAGAAACATAGGACCACCATAACCAAAGCCTTGCACCATTCTGGAGTGCCCCAACCACCTTGATCAGACCAAGATCTAGACCACCCCTCCACCAACACAGAAATTGAACAACATGACCAAAACCCCCCCAACACCTCACAGAAAAACCCTAAACTAGCACCAACTTTGATCCCCAACCAAACCATCCCCAACCAAAGATATATCCAAATTGTAACCAAGAATCAGCCAGACATTGTGAACTACAAATCCCTAGATGCAAAATTCTCCAACCATTGCTTTAGAATTTCAAGAATCCATATACCAACATAAAAACCATATCATACCACAACATAAAAATACCAAAAAAAAAACAGAGACAAATGGGGCCAAGGCTGAAGATCTAGACCCACAAACCTGCATTACTCCATTGGGAAGCCAATAAATCCCCCATAATCCTCCCAAAAATAGATCTGGAAGGTACCACATTGCCGAAGTCTGAGACAATGCACCATCAAGAAGTTGGGACACCCATTGCACATGATTATCACCGTTGCGAACCCATATAAGCCACTTGTAACTCAGATCTGGATCCATATTTGACCCCTCCATCATCCTGGAAAACCACTAGACCCTCACACCGCACCACCTACGAGATTCACTGCAGTTGTCCCCAATTCAGTTGATCCATTGAAAATTCACACATACCACCAGAAAGCTGAATATGACACCGCCAATGAGTATCTAAGATCTATCGGGAAGTGGAAGCATTGGGCATCATGAAGGGAGAGCACCTAGAGACTCAGTCGCTATCTATGGCCTTTTAGGGTTTTAGGATTATTAGGGTTTTATGGTTTTTTAGGGTTTTTTAGATTTTTTATAAGCTTAAATGGTTTTAAAGGTTTCATTAGGGTTTTAGGGGTATAGTAGTTTAAATTGTTTTATGGGTTTTAAAATTGTATGGTTTTTATGGTTTTTAGTGAATTTTTATTATTTTTAGTGTTTTTATATTTTTAGGGGTTTTATAGATTTTTAGTGTTTTTTTGAGTTTTTCTGGTTCTTGGGGATTTTTTAGGGTTTAGGGTTTTTTGGGGTTGTTTTTTGGTTATAGGGTTTTTTTGGGTTTTTAGGGATTTTTAAGGTTTTTTGGGTTTTTATTGTTTTATGGTCTTTAGTGTTTTAGGGGTTTTTAGTATTGGTAGGGTTTTTTATGGTTTTTATGGATTTTAGGGGTTTTTAGTTCCTTGTACTATTTTTAGGGTTTTTTATTTATTTTTTGAGATATTCGGGGTTCATACAGTTTTCTTAGGGTTCTTAGTGTTTTTTAGGTAACTATGATTTTCAATGGGATTCTTAGGATTTTTAGTGTTTTGGGATTGTTCATGTTTTATGTTTTTATGCTTTTTACTATTTTTAAATGGTTTTTACTATTTTTCATGGTTTTTTTGTGGGGTTTGTGGATTTTTTTGGTTTTTTTTAATTTTTAGGGTTGTTTAATGACTCTTAAGGGTTTATGGTTTTATGATTTTTATGTATTTTATGGGTTTTATGGTTTTTTATGATGTTTTAGGGGTTTTTCGTGTTTTCTTATGTTTTATGGTACTTTTGATTTTTTGGTCATATTTGTGTTTTCAGAGTTTTTTTTTGAGTTTAAAGGGATTTGGGGTTTTTAGGGTTTTTAGGTTTTTTATGATTTTTTTGTATTTTTAGTGTTTTTAGGGTCTTTTAGTGGTTTTAGAGACATTTATGGGTGTTTTAGGGTTGTAAGGGGTTTTTAGGAATTGTTATAGGTTTTTTAGGATATTTTGGTGTTTTAAGAATTTTTAGAGTTTTTAGAGTTTTAGGGGTTTTTAGGGATTTATAGTCTTTAGGGTTATTTAGGGTTTTAGAATATTTTATGGGTTTTTCAGTTATAGGTGTTTTTAGGGGATTTAAATTATTTTATTATTTTTTAATGTTGTACGGTTTTTGTGTTCTGTGGTTTGTAGTATTTTTTGGGTTTTAGTATTTTTAAGGGTTTTACTGTGTTATCTTTTTTAGGGAGTTTTAAGGTTTTTTGGGGTCAATGATTTTTTTTGGGTTTTAGTAATTTAGTGTTTTTTGAGGTTTTTTGGGTTTTATAGGGTTTTTTAGGTTTTTTCTTGTGTTTAAATGTTTTTAGGGGTGTTTATGTTTTTTAGGGGTTTTATGTATTTTTTGGTGATTTGGTGATTTTTAGGATTTTTAAAGTTTTAGGGTTTTTATATGTTTTTGAGGCTTATCGGGTGTTTTAAAAGTAATTTAGTTATTTTAGAGGGTTTAGGGTTATTTGGATGTTTTTTTATTTTATGGGCTTTGATGATTTTTATGATGCTTTAGGGTTTTTTGGGTTTTAAGTTTTTTCTGATTATTTTAGGGTCTTTTGGTGTTTTAAAGGGTTTTAGGATGTTTTTAGGGTTTCATGTTTTTTATGATTTTTAGAGGGTTTTTAATGTTCTTTTTTGGTTTTAGTTTTTTTCATGTTTTTAGTTGTTTTTAGTGTTTTTAGGGGTTTCAGTGGATTTTAGGTTTTTTATGGTTTTTTAGTGTTTAATGTTGTTTTCATTTTTAGCATGTTTATTTATTTTTAAGTTCTTTTAAATTTTTTATTGGTTTTTTAGATTTCATATTATTTCAAGTTTTTAGGATCTTTTAGGGTTTTAGGCACTTATTATGGCTTTTAGGGTCTCTTAGGGGTTTAAATTAATTTTTAGTGTTTTATAGGTCTTTTATCATTTTTAGGGTCTTTAGGATCTTTAGGGTCTCTTATTGTTTTTGGGTGGTTTTAGAGGTTTTAGTTTTTCATAGGGTTGTTAGGGTCCTTTAGTTTTTTAGGAATAATTAAGGTTTTTAGGGTTTCTAAGGTACTTTGGGGTTTTTATCGGGTTTTTGGGTCCTTTAGGGTTTTTCGGGTCCTTTAGGTTTTTTGGGGTTTGAGGGTCCTTTAGAATTTTCCAATGTTTTTTATGTCCTTTATTGTTGTTTTAGTCATTTATATATTCCTTTAGTTTTGTTTAGGGTCTTGTAGGATTTTTGGGGTTTTTATAGTTTCTCTATATTTTTAAATGATTTTTGGGTCGTTTATGGGTGATTTAGGCTTCTCAAGGGTTTTTAGGGTCTTTTACAGTTTTTTCGGGTTTTTTGGGATATTTTAGTTCTTTTATCGTTTTAATGTTTTATTGGGTATTTAAGGGTTTTCTAGTTATATTAGGGTCATTTAGGGATTTTTTCGTGATTTTTACGATTTTTTTTGTTTGGTGTTTTTATGGTTTTAGTGTTTTTTAAGGGTTTTAAGGATTTTTAACATTTTTTAGGTTTTTTGGAGTTTTTTTTCTTTTAGGGTTCTTTTAGGGTTTTATTGTTTTTATGGTTTTTTAGGGTTTTTTTGTTTTTAAGCGGTTTTCCATTTTTTGGTTTTTTAGTGTCATTTTTAGTGCTTTATGGTTTTAGGGGTTTTAGATTCATCTTACAGGTTTAGTTTTTTTAGCATTTTTAGTGATTTTTAAGGATTTTTTGAATTTTTAGTCATTTTAGTAATTTTATAGTTTTTATGGTTATGGGGGTTTTCATAGATCTTTAGGGGTGTTAAGGTTATTTTAGGATTTTTTAGGGATTTTTTGGTTTTTGGGGTGCTTAGGGTTATAAGGTTTTTTAGGGGTTTTGATGTTTTTAGGGGTATTAGGGTTTTTATATGATTTTGTTTTGTATTTTAGGGTTATTATTGTTTTGGAGTTTTTAGTGTTTCTTTGGTTTTGATTGGTTTTTTAGAATTTTATTAGGGCTTTAGGATTTTTAGGTTTTTTGGTTTTTTGGGTTTTTTTGGTTTTTTAGATATTTTTAGGTTTTTTAGAGATGTTAGTGTTTTTATAGATATAAGGGGTTTTGGGGGTTTCTCATAGTTTTCAGGGTTTTTAGGGGTTTTAAGGGCGTTTACTTTTTTGGGGTTTTTAGGGTTTTATGGGGTTTTACAGTTGTTTTATGGTTATTAATGTTTCTAGGGGTTTTAGTTGTTTTTATATATTTTTAGTGATATTTAGGGATTTAGGTGTTTTTAGGGTTTTAGGGTTTTTTAGGGGTTTTATGGTTTTGAATGTTTTTAGAGTTTTTTAGGGTGGTATGACTTTTTAGGTTTTTTTAGGTTCTTTAAAATGTTTAAGATTTTATCTGTATTTAGGGTATTATATGGGATTTAGGATTTTTAGGGTATTTTAGGGGGTTTTAAGAGTTTTAGGGAATTCTAGGTGTGTTTTAGGTGTATTTAGGGGTTTTACAGTTTTTAGGGGATTTCTCGTTTTTTAGGTGTTTTTATAGTTTTTAAGGTTATTATGGGGTTTTGGGTTTTTTGTTATTTTAGTTATTCATTGTGATTTTAAAGAAATTTTGTGGTTTTCTAGGATTTTAGAGGTTTTATGGTATTTTGTGAGATTTTTGGTGTTTAGGGAATTTTTTAGGTTTTTAGGGGTTTGGGGTTTTTTAGGGTTTAGGGTTTTATGGGTTTTATGTTTTTATGGTTTTTATAGTTCTTAGGGATGTTTAGAAGTTTTATGGTATTTTAGGGGTTTTATGTTATTTTTGGGTTTTTAGGGTTTTTACATGTTTTAGTTCTTTTTAGAGTTTTAAAGAGTTCATACTATTTTTGAAGGTTTAATTTGGATTTTTAGGTATTTTTGGGATTTTATGGGTTTTAGGGACTTTGAGGATTTTAGGGTTCTTCATGGGTTTAGGGTTTTTAGTGTCTTTTTAGGGATTTTGTTTGTTTTGTTAGGGTTTTTTAAAAAAAATTGCATTTAGTGATTTTTTATTTTGGTTTTAATTTTTTGTGATTTTTTTAGTGTTTCGGGATATTTTGGATTCTTATGGTTATTTTATGTTTTATAGGGTTTTTAGGGTCAGATAGGGTGTTTTGGATTCTGAAAGTTTTATGGATTTTATGGTTTTTTAGTTTTTAGTAGGTTTTTTGAATATTTTTAGGGCTTCTACAGGGTTTGGGTATTGTAGGGTTTTGCATGGTTATAGGGTTTTTTTATTTATTTATAGTGATTTTTAGGGTTTCGTTGGAATTTGGGGGGTTTTAGAATTTTCATAGGCTTTCATAGGGTTTTTAGAGTTTTTGGGGGTTTTCAATTTTTTTGGGTTTTAAATTTGGATTTAGTATTTTGTTATGTTTTTAGGGGTTTACAAGATTTTCGGGTATTTTCTAGTTTTTTAGGGTTTTTAGGATTCTTATGTTTTTTAAATATTCTAGGGTTTTATAGATTTTATGGGTTTTATAGTTTTTTATGGGGTTTTAAGGTTATATACTTTGTCTTGGGGTTTTGGGGTTTTTTGGGGGGTGGGGTTAGGGTATTTATGGTTCTTATGAGTTTGGGGGGGTTTAGGGTCTTTTAAAGGTTTTACAGTCTTTTATGGGTGTTTTATAATTTTTAGTGGTTGTTTTGGAATTTTTAGGGGTGAGGGTTTTTATTGATCTATCAGGTATTAGGTTTTTAGGGGGATTTATGGTTTAATTGGATTTTTAGGGTTATTTATGGTTATAATAATTTTTATTGTTTTCTTATTTTTTAGGGTTTTAAAGGATTTTTATAGTCCATTAGGGTTTTTAGGTATTTAAGGTGTTTTAGGGTTTTCAACATTTTTTAGGGGTTTTAATGGGTTTTAGGGTGTTAAGTGTTTTTATGGGTTTTATGGGTTTAGGTGTTTTTATGGGATTGTGATTTTTAGGGTTTTAAAGGCCTTTTACGGGTTTTAGGGTAATTTATGTGTTTTTTTGTTTTTAAGGGTTTTTAAGGATTTTAGACTATTTAATTGTTTTTACGATATTCATGTTTTTATGGGTATTTTAGAGTTATTTATTGTCCTTTAGTTTATATAATGTTTTTTGTGATCTTTTAGGGTTTTGGGAGTTTTATGATTTTTAAAGTTTTTACGGTTTTTAGGGTTTTTAGGGTTTTTTGTATATGGATTTTTAGGGTTTTGAAGGATTTTATGGTTTTAGTTATTTGAGAGTTTTTATGGTATTTTTTAAATTTTTTAGGGTTCCTTATGAAATTTAGGGGGTTTTGGGATCTTTTAGGGTTCTTAGGGGTTTTACAGTCCTTTAGGGTTTTCAAGGGTTTTAGGGTCCTTTAGGATTTGTTTAGGGTTTTCTAAGGCCCTTTAGGGTTATTTCAGGGATTTTTAGAGTATTTTAGTGTATTTTTTGGGTCTTCTAGTATTTAGTGTTTTTATATTCTCTATAGGGTTTAAAAGTTTTCTGGGGTCTTTTAGGGGATTTTAGGGTCTTAACAGATTTTTAAGTTTTTTTTTTGTTTTTTATGATATTTTTCGATTTTTCGGGGCTTTTTGAATTTTTTTAATTTTTTAGGGTCTTTAAGGGGTTTTCAGTGGTTTCTAGGGTATTTATGAGGTTATTATGGATTTTTTATTGTTTTTTGTGTTGCTATATTTTTTAGGTTTTTAGGGATTGTTAGGGGGTTTAAGAGTTGTTAATGCTTTTTAGGGTTTTTTTATCGATTTTTGGTTTTTTAGGAATTTTTTATGTTTTAGGAATTTAAATGGGTTTTAGGGTTTTATGGTTTTATGATTTTTAGTTTCTTTTTATGATATTTAGTTTTTAAGGTGTTTTATGGTTTTTAATATCTTTTTTGGGGTTTTAGTGTTTTTTGGTTTTTTTGGTTTTTTTTGGTTTTTTAGGGGTTTTGGTGTTTTTAGGGTTTTTTTAGTTTTTAAAGACTTTAGGGTTCTTTGATAGGTTTTAGAGTTATTTAGGGTTTTTAAGTATTTATAGGGTTTTTTGAGTTTTAGCGTTTTAAAATTATTTTAAGGGATTTTTGGGTTTTTGGGTTTTTGGGGTTGTTTGGTTTTATTGGGGTTTTTAGGTTTCTTAGGGTTTTTTGGGTTTTCTGGGTTTTCTTTGGGTTTTTACAATTCTCCTAGTGTTTTGTTTTTTATTATTTTAGGGTTTTTATGGTTTTGTGTTTTTAGGGTTGTTTGAGATTTTTTGGGTTGTTAGTGATTTTATTGATTTTTTAGATTTTAGTGGTTTTATGGTTTTTAGAGATTTTAGGGTCTTATGGGTATTTTTGGGTTTTAAAAATTTTATAGTTTTTGTAGTTTTCTTATATGTTTTAGGTTTTTTGTGGGTTTTCTGGTTTCTGGGGGTTTTAGGTATTTTGGGTTGTTTTGGGGTTCTTATGGTTTTTATGTTTTTATGGGATTTTAGGGTTTTATGATGTTTCAGGGTCTTTAGGGGTTTTTAGGGTTTTTTATATTTTTTAAGGTTCAAAAATTATTTTAGAGTTTTTTAGGGTGTTAAGGTTTGTAGGTTCTTTTAGAGTTTTTATAAAGTTTTTATGGTATTTTAGGGGTGTTGAGGGGTTTTTAGGGGTTTTAGGGTCTTTTGGTGGGTTTAAAGCTCTGGGGTCTCTCTGGGGTGTTTTAGAATTTTTTGGGTTTTAGAGTTTATATGGGTTTTAATGTTATAAGGGGTTTTTAGGGGTTTTTAGGTGTTTATGGTTTTTAGTGGATTTATTTGTTCTTATAGTTTTTAGGGTTTTTATGGTTTTCAGGTTTCTCTATGGAATTTTAAGAATTTAGAGTAATTTTAGGGTATTTTAGTTTTTTTTTATTTTTTTGACAGTCTTTTTTGGATTTATGGTATATTTTTGGGTTTTTAGCATTTTAGGGTTTTTTAGGGTTTTAAGGGGTTTTAGTGTTTTTAGCAGTTTTTATGGGTTTTAAGGTATTTATGGTTTCTAGGGGTTTTAGGGGTCTTATAGTCTTCAAGGTTTTTAGGGTTTTTTAGTAGTTTTTATGATTTTTCAGGGTTTTATGGATTTTTCATGTTTTTTATATTTTTAAGTTTTTTTACAGGTTTTTAAGGTTTATTTAGGGTTTTTAGGGGTTTTACGGTTTTTATATGTTTTAGGGTTTTAGTGAGTTTTAGGTTTTTCAGTGTTTTGATGAATTTTTATGGTTGTTATGCTTTTTTTTGGGTTTTTAGTTTTCTTTTGGGGGGGGGGCTTTGATGTTTTTTGGGGTTTTTTATGTTTTTAGTGTTCTAAGGGTAATTTTATGAATTTAGGTGTTTTAGGGGATTTTGGGCTTGGTGGGGTTTTTATATTGTTTAGTGTTTTTAAGGGGTTTTTGGGGTTTTTTGGTTTTGTAGTGTTTTTAGGGTTTTTATTGTTTTTATAGATTTTTAGGGTTTCAGGTATTCTTAGGGCTTCTTAGTGGTTTTTAGGTTTTTAGGCTTTGTTTCTCTCGATTCACATCATACCAGTGTGAGCCAAATGGTTTGATGGATAACAGTTAAATTCTTGCCATTATAGAGTTTTACATTAGTTTTACCATATCATTTCAACTTGATTCATGTTGTGACCCTCCTTAGTGGGAAAGATGTTCGCAACGGGATTGGGAAGTGTGTCCTTTTTAAATTGTGAAGGAGGTTCCACTATTGAATGGTCCCGGAAGGTGATTCTAGGGGGTTGAGTATGTGTGCAATCATTCCTTGTCAGGTAAGATTTCATCAGATGATCTCCAATAGGTTTATTCATGGAGCCAAAAACACCAAACAACACTTTTATCCATGATTCAGGGACCTACATTCCAAAGGTAGACACTCGTTTTAGGATTTGGCCAATGATACTTAAGGACTCCACTGGTTGAGAGGATGGGAGGTCATCCTCATTACACCATTTTGGGGGGAATTATGCCTAATTAGGGACACTCTTATATATTTTATAAATATTAATATGTTCTTAAGTCCTTGGTTCTTTCCCAAGCATGTTTCTATGGTTTACCCCAGGGTTGCAAGATTAACCATATATACTCACAGGTCCGTAATTACTGAGAAGACACTAGTTTAATCCCTATGATGAGGCACTCTGGATTTTATTGTCATCTTTGGAGGACATAATTTGCTTCGATACCAGGATAGAACCCATAATATGGGCTTCCTATGTATCCTCGTGAGAGGAATCAGAACCCATGTAGTTCAGTGCCTCTTAACCGGAAACATCTCTTTTTAAGGTCATGTAATGGGGAACCATCCATGTAGTTTAGCATTGTGTGGCAAGGATATATAGGTGGAAGATACCTAGTAAATATTTTTTGGGGGACTTACACCAAAGCGGTCTAGGATGATCAAGAGAGACATTTTCTCCTGGGTGGATATGGACCTACTTGGAATATGGTTCGGTGAACACTAGGAAGATTTGAGTGTTGGGTTTTTACATCAAGGATGCTTCTTACTTACTAGAGTTAGTAGGGAATAAAATCCCTCATAGTTTGGTTTAAGTTGAGGATTATACTATAAATGAGTCCTTGTTTATGGGTGGCATGATTGGGGATTAACCTTTGAAAAGGATCCCCTTGATATTAGGCTTTTAGACAGGCATCCTATGTATTTTTTTAGTGTAGGAATCAAAGTTATCATAGTTTATTTAGTTTAGGTCTTACACCTAGGAGGAGGCCCAGGTTTCTGAAACCATGAGGAGGATCTCAACTGAAGATGATTTGGAGTTTTGATTGGGGATTGCACCTAGGAGAAGGCCCATGTTTTGGGTTCATGCGAGTTTTAAAACCACTGCCAACCTCTAAGCCCATGTGAGTCATTCCCGATGTGAGAAACAAGAGGAGGCATTGGATATGGAGGTCACACATCCCACTTCATCTGCTAACATATGGTACTAGATCCCAAAGGGGGAGAGAGATGGGCATGGAATTTTCCAATTTCTTCTCTCATATTGATATCTAGGAAAGCCATGTTTGAAAATCTATCCAGACATACCATGGGATGAGCTTAAGGGGATTGAGAGAACTCCCTCTCGTGGAAAGGTTAGGGGATTACCTCAGAAATAGTACCCTAAAATGTGTTCTGGGAAAGGGGAGAAGCATTTCTTATCATCCAAGAGAAAAACAGGAATGATCCCTTTGGATTTTCATTATCCCCCGTTGAATAGAAAATATAGTAATTATCCTTGATCCCTATAATGGGGAGGTTTACATTAGTATCCCAAGGTTGGGCCCTGGTTACCATGATAATGTAAACATAAAGACATTCCAGGGGGGTCATTCGCTATCTATAATTACCCACAAAACTCTGCCTAACATGGGTATGTAAACTCAAAAGGATGTGATGATGTGCCTGATGGTTTTATCATATGGGTATGGTATCATTGGAAGAGAATTTATCCTGATGTCAATGGACTGGTTAACAAAGGGGATTCAATGTATTGGGTGGAAATGGAATGTCATGATTATGACTAGAAGGAAAAAATCCATAAGGTACCCCATTCTGTGTACCACTTGTTCATGTGGGGTGGGGTAACCTCCTCATGGAATATTGATTTGCAGGTGGAGGGGTCGTCCACTTATCGAGGTGGTACGTGGACTTGGATGTGGGTTGAATACCATAGTGTTACGTGGCCTCAGGTTTTGTTCACATACCATGGTGGTATGCTGCGATGGGGTCCATCTATGTAGCAGATCACTATGTGAGGTCGGTTTTCATCCGCACAGTGAGGTGCTATGCAGTACACTAGATTTGAGAATGGGAATTGGTCTTGTATTTCCTGGGAAGTTCATCCATTAAGGGGGTATGGTTTGAAGTTTGAAAATTAGGTTCATGGTTAACCCATACTATTATGGTTCCTTATTTTTATGGTTTGTGGTGGATTCATTCCTGCTGAAAATTGTTTGTGGTTCCTACATTGTCAATAATTTTCCTCCAATTTCTTTGAAATGTAATCTCCAAGTTAACCCCCCAAAAAATCCCCCTCTCCTCATCTTTTATAGTTCCCCTTGTGGTCCCTTTTATAGAGTGTTGGGGAAGAAGTATCTTTGGGTCACCAAGCACCATTTGCAGAAGCCCATAAAGAAACTTCTCGGCCCACAGATGACTCTATCAATAGTGGTTTATGAAGCTTAGGATCATAGGGTTATGGTTCACAGTGGTGGAATTAACCACCTCGATCGCATGAAAGACACAGTTCGTGGGACACTACTGGCCTCACCTTGTCCATGTATTGAGTTTTCGAAGAAGGTGTGTGGGGGGATACCTCTTTGTCACATTTTCACCAACAAAACTGTTCGTGGGGATACATTTTGTGGGTGTAATTTATCCACCTCCTTCTTCCAATGATGTGGTTTACAAGGTTGTGGT
This sequence comes from Viscum album, assembly GCA_963277665.1. Classification (NCBI taxonomy): domain Eukaryota; kingdom Viridiplantae; phylum Streptophyta; class Magnoliopsida; order Santalales; family Viscaceae; genus Viscum; species Viscum album. The sequence goes on from CAUJRU010000492.1 coordinate 190,523, forward strand.
TCGTGGGTGGAATTTCTTAACCTCTATTCCACCAATGATGTGGTTTGTAGAGTCTCAGTTTCATTCTCCATTTACTCCATGAACATCCTGATTCACTGGCCAATGCCTTATGGTATAGTGTTTCGTGGGCATTCCACATACAATTTGGTTCATGGGAAATACAGTAAATGTACCATTCCTGAAAATCACTTTGCATATCACATTTGTCATTTTTCAATTTTGATTTCTTCAATATTCTTTTCATGTTTTGAATCAAACCATAATCATATTCCTTCACCAACTTTTTAATGTATTTTACTTCCCTTTGTGGAGTTTTCAGGACCCTACAAATTCCCCCCATTAGAATGGGTTTCAATAAGTATGAAGATTAGGCTATTCCAATGTAGAAAAAGGTCCTAAACTGAATTGGTTTATGGTAGAAATGTGGACCCGTTAGGGGGGCACACCTATATATAGGTGGGCCATTTATTTTGACATTTATTGGACTTCATGGTGAAAAGTGATCCGTAAAGTGATCTCAGATTTACCTACTTACATGTACCAGTTCCTTCCCAAAATCCATCACCTGTAAACCACTCTTCACATGCCACAAACTAAGAACTCTTCATGGTCATTCTCATCGATGAACTGACCTTTGAATCTGTGAACCGAACTCTGAAACTTAAAATGTAAGTTTGAACTGCAGTATAGTAAGTCACTACACATTTCTCCTGCTCTATAGACTAAACCTCAATTTGGAAAACTGAACTATAAATTTCAAACATAAACTTATAAGTCTTCACATTGGATGACCACGTACTGAGGCTCGGTATGCAGTTCACCTTGTCCATGAACTGTTCGGTTTGTTGTCCATCACTTCACGAGCCAGCATCTTGTAGAGTGTTCCGTGAACTGTGGGTTTGTGGGGAATACATTTCGTGAACCATTCTTGGTTTTTAGTGTATGAAGCTTTGTTTTATAGAATTATTATATTCCTTTTTCAATATTTGGTCTTTTTACTAAACATTTGGCTTTTTATTGTTCAACTTTTACCTTTTCCTACAATATTAATCATTTCTGATCAAATATGATTGAAACCATAATCTCGACTAGGTATTGATTTTAATCATAATCCGGGATAAAAATAATAATTAAATCATGCCCTAATTTTTTCATGATCAGAGGGGCTCAACGAGCATATTTTTGACTCTTCCTAGGGTTGTATGAAAAAACCCTACAAACTTTGTGCCTTTTTCATTATCACACCAATGTTTTCTTAAGCCTATTATATAGTGGGATTAGCGAGTATAAATTGAATTTTTCTTAGGCCACCATTTGCGGGGTTTTGACCTAACAAGATTCTCATCTCTTGATGATTTTTTATTTTTCTATGTTTTTCATAAATTGTATGTATTATAGGTTTAGTAAGCTGGTACTCAACATTTGTTCATGGTTCCCTTTGTGGGTTTCCACCCTGGTGAGTGTTGTGTCTTTTTCATTGGTATTTTAGAGTCTTGCAAATCAATCTATCATTACAGATATTTTAGGTCAAATAGATTTGACTATGACTTATGGGGTAAGGTCCCCAATTTAGGACTCATTAACTGAGGATGTCCTGACATCTTTCACACATGGGTGGGAGATTTTTCTTGACCCTGAAATTTTATTTTTGGATATGGGACATGATATGGAGCATAGAATCTGTGGGGAATACAAAAGAGAGAGAAACCTCCCCTGAGGAAATATTTTTATTTGGTTGATAAGAATTTTTTGTGGGAAAAATATGTAGAGTCTCTGGGGCATTGTACGCGTAGTCAGGCGGAAGTTTCCATTGGAATTTGACCTTCCATTTTTTATGGCTAAAAATATTTCATAGAATTATAGATTTGTTTTTAAATTAAGGGCCATAGTGGGTGGCTTGTTAAGGGAATAATGTCTGAAAGTATAGGGGAATTCATATTGGTTCTGGTTGAGAAACCACTTCTGGATGAATTTGACTTATGAAAAGAAGGGATAGTGAATGGTGTAGTTTAACGTCGTACAACCAGGACTTTTTCCATGATAGTTCATCTAGAAATGTTCTATCACCATCATGCATGAGGGTGAAAATATGTAAACTGTAGTCTATGGGGTTTATGAAAATGGGGAATGAGGTGAGACATAGACGTCATAGAGGCATAAGGAAATATGAAAAATCCTCTCATGAGGATGAATTTTATTTTGGTTGACATACCATTTTTGTCAGAAACATATGCAGATCCACCAGGCATTGTGTTCACAGTCCAAAAAGGTGTCCACAAGACACTATCCATCTATGGTCGATGGCTGGGGATGGTTATGGGGATTTTAAACTTACTGGATAGAGAGTAAGGTGTTTGTATTAGGGTTCTTGATCATAAAAAGGGGACATTTCAGGTTGAACATTATTAGAAATACCTGGAATAAGTGGAGACACTTTTATCCTATCCATATGAGTTATTTATTTATATAGGTATGATCCTTACACAAGAAGGGAGGGGAAACTTATGTTTCATGGATAGATCTAACATATAATATTCAAATGTCACTACATATCTTGTGATGATGGGAATCAAGCTGTATATAGTTCTTTTAAGGCCCATTCCTATATAGAAATGTTTAACACATATGGATGAGGCATTTTTTTTATACGGATTCACCAATGAGGCAGGGAATGTGTAGAACTTTCATATGTAGATTCATTTTTTACGCATGGTCATGAGGGGAAATAATTTTTGACGTGACATATCTTAAGGGTGAATGCTGGATATCGATTATCATGTAGTTTAAACATCATTAAATTAGGATATTGATGTAGAAGCCTTGAGTGACTAAAGGGTAATTGAGCCAGGATGTTCTGACAAGTCTAAGATGTGAGTAGGAAAGAAAGTGTAAAACTAGGTTTCGAGGGTTCTTGGATGAGGAGGAATGACATGGGTCTTAGAATTCATTAGGCATAAGAAAATAGAAAAAACCTCTCCTAGGGTCAAATTTTAATTTGGTTGGAAGGCCTTTTTGTGGGAAATACATACATATTTGTTGGGGCATTGTATCCATTATCAGGCAATGGTGTTTTCATAACACTATCCATCCATCTTTTTTGACTATGGATGATTATGAAGATCCCATATCACTCAGAGCATGGAGTTTGACACATGGTAGGAGTGTTCCTGGATATATTAGAAGAATTCAAGCCATGACTTACCCATATTTCTGGGAACTCCCACATATATATCTAACTCATATGTGGGGTGAGGCATTTTTATTCACTTAGTGGGGTTGGGTCTGGGTTTGGATATCCTGGCACCAAGCAATTGGAAACCTAGCCTGGGTCTGATTCATAGGTAGGGGGAGGGTCATTTTTGTTATATTTGGGGCATCTTGCAGTTTAATGTCATGAATTCTAGACTTTAGGTTACCCAATATGGAAGGGAAAACACTAATATTACTTTTAATGTCATGCTATTTGGGTCAGTCATTGTAGATTTATTCACCCTATCTCTGTGAGGAGTCCCCAACCGAAATTCCTAAACCCACATGTGCTATGAGCAGTGTGAGAAACAAGGGGAGGTAAGGGTTTCACTCAACCACCCAGGGATGGAGGGATCAAGTAAAATAGCATGAATGGTCCCTGAAATTTAATGTCATGTGGTTAGGACATAGATGATAAGTATTTAAATGTATTGCATTATGGATGAATTCATCGTGCAGTTTATTTTCATGCGATCGGGATGTCTTTCATACAGTTTAACATTGTGTGTAAAGGAAATTGAAAACATAGTTTAATCATCATGTTAAAGGGATGAAATATCAAAGGAATAATGCATAAATATGATATAATCATAACGATATACTTCTAGTAAACCCCAAACCTTAGAGGGGAAATAAGGTGTAAACCATGATTCTGGGAGCTCTCAAGTCCGGAGGGATGATGCAAGGCTTAAGAGATAATGGGCGTATGGAAGTGGGAACAACCTCTCCCAATAATGAATTTTCATTTGGTAAATGATCCATTTTTGTGGGAAACATATACAGATCCATTGGGGCATTATGTGCATAGTCAAACAATGGTGTCTGGAAGACACTAGTCATCGATTTCTGATAGCCATGGGTGATTATAGTGATCTGATATTTCCTAGGGCAGAGAGTTTGTTGGATGATTAGGGGATGTTTGGGCATGTGATAAATATCCAGAACATGGTTAGTTATAAGTAAAAATATCCCTTATATAAATATTATTTATATGTAAAGGGAAGCATGTTTTTTGACACTTTCTGGATGTAAGAATCTAGGTAAGAAATCCCATGAATCTATTTTCATTTCCTATATTATGGGTTGGGGGTATTTTTTTCTTTTTTTTATTCTATGTGGCTAGACCCAAGATTTTCATATTGAGGGTCGCTATACATCTCATTAAAATAATCATCAAGACACAGGTGGTTTTTGAAATACCCTACAGTTTAATGTCACGTGGTTAGGACTTATTTGGTCATGCAGTGTAACATCATGCAGTTAAGAATCCTTTAGCCATGTAGTTTAACATCATGTGGTTAGTAATCAAAAATCGATGGGAAAAGGATGAGGTGAGGGAAGTGTCTTTCTTGAACCTCATGGAGGTTTCCTACGTATCCCAGTTAGTTAGGAATAAAATTCCACATATTTTTGAAGAACATGTTCCATGTTCTAGTCTGACCCATGCATAGTAAATGAGCATTTTTTTTAATTGTGGGTAGGCCATGATGAAGGATCTAAGTGTCGCTATATATCCTACAAGGGTAAGAATCAATCCATATGTACTTCTTGAAAACACTATGTTCCAGTATGACTTGTGCATAGAGAGAGGGGAATTTGTATCTTGTGGCGGCTAGACCAAGACTTAGGGTTAAGGTGTCTCTACGTATCCTATGAGGGAATGAATCAAGTTATACATAGTTCTAAAAGGAAATTACCAGAATATGTTTAATCCATTCATAGGGAAGAGGGTGTTTTTTCTAGGTGTAGGTTGGACCAATATGAATAATCTAGGCGTCACTACGTATCATGTGAGGGCAGGAATCAAGACACACATAGTTCTTGGGGTACCCTGCAGTTTTACATCTTATGGTAAGGACTTTGGAAAATAGTGAGATGGTATGCTTATGAGGAATCATATTCCTAGACTCTTAATCCCACATGACTAGTAATCAGTGTGAGAAACAAGGGCTGGAAATGGATTACACTTCCATTACATGGGGATCGTAAAGGAGGATGAGGCATTTTTCATCAATATTTTACTACATCCAGGCCTAAGTTTGAAGATTAAGGTGCTACTTACTTATCCTAAAGGGGTAAAAATGAACCCATATTTGGTTCTTATAAAGAAACTCCCTGCATAGGTTTTACCTTTTCATATGTAATGAAGTAATTTTTTTGGGTGGTGGCTAGACCAGGATGAATGATCTGGGTGTTAGAATGTATCTCGTGATAACAATAATCAAGCCACATGTAGTTCTAGAATCTCCCAATTTCAGTCAAACCCATGCACAGAGAGGGGTCATTTTATGTTTTTCTTGGTTTTATGGTGGTTGGACTGGGATAGAATATCTGGGCATCAATACGTATCCTACAGGGGTAGGAACCAAGCCACACATAGTTCTAAAGCTGCCTCCCTATAGAGTTATGGCTCATACATTGGGAGGGGGGATTTTTAACCATTTTTAATGGACCTGTAGTGTACATGTATCCTCTATTCATCCAGGGGTAAACCTTTAACACCATTCATAATATCATGTGAGATACGCTTAGTGTGAGAAACAAGAAATAGCTAGGTTCTCCTCTTGTAATGCAGAGGTAGTTGGGAGTAATTTTGAGGAATTTTGTTCCCATGTGGTGGATGGTCCAAGATTTGGGATCAAGGAATCTCTACGTATCTCATCAGTAGATGGGAGTCAATTCATACATAGTTTTAAGACAATATGTTCCTTGTACCAGTTTGACATGTGCATAAGAAAAATGGGGCATTTTTTATGGCTTTAGGACAAGGATAAAAAATCTGGGTGTCACATTGTATCCCATTGATAGATGGGAATCAAGACATAAATATTTCTATATAATGACATGGTAGGTGACAAATTTTGAGGCACTTCCACCTTGGGTGAGAAAATTATTGAGGGCCTGTAGTTTAACGTCTTGCGGAAAGGATGAAGATGCTAAACAGTTTAACATCATACATTATGGAAAAATATGTCGCTATGTAGTTTAACAACATGCAGTATGGATGAATTCATCTTGAATTATGTATTCATAAAATCATAAAATATTCTGTAAAGTTTAAAATCATGTGGAAAGGATGTCTTTATATTCTTTTGGCTACATGAAATATTTATTCAGGAACCTTTCATTGGTGGGAGTTGTGGAGAATTGTCCATCCATTGAAATTAGGTCATATTATCTATTGGAGTAAACAGTGTCTATAACATACGACCCTACCCATGTTGGCTCCAACTTTGGAGGATTCTTATATTGTATCATTGGGTTTCTGAGGACCAACACCATTTCTCATTCAAGGAAAGATCTGAGGGGAACCTTCTTATTAAAGGCTCATGTAATCTGATTTTGGTAGACTTCCAAATGGTGAAAAGTGTGTAATATTTTCTCATCTAACCACTGAATCTCATGAAAACTTTATTAGGATTTCTCATCTACATAAAGTTTATCATAGATAGCAACAGATAGTGATGGTAGTTGAATTTAAATGGGTAGAACTGCCTCTATCTTGTATACTGAAGAGTATGGGGTTTCTTGAGTGGCAGTGCGGGTTGTGTTCCGGTAAGTCCAAATAGAATGGAGTAGCTTGTCCGTCCATGATTTCTTATCCATGTCTACCATATTTTGGATTATGTTATACAAGGTCTTGTTGAAAGCCTCTATTTTTCTATTGGTCACTACATGGTAGTGAGATGAATAGTTCTCATTAATTTCATACACTTGGTAGAGTTTTTCTAATTCAATAGAGAAGAGATAGGGTTTGTTGTCTGTCAGTATTGAGTGAGGGACACCAAACCTGGTGATGATATTTGATTTCAAAAAGCTGAAAATGTTTTTTTCTCTGAATTCTTTAATGGGTACAAATTCTACTCATTTGGAAAATAAGTCAGTTTTTATAAGAATAAAATTGAATTATCAGGTTGTGGATGGAGGATATTGTCCCAAGACGTTCATTCCCCATATGGAGAATGACCATGAGTACTTAGCTGTGTGAATCAACTTCAATGGTTTATGGATTAAATTGGCATGGACAAGGAAGGAATGGCACATTTTGGTAAAATTGGCATAATATTTCATCATGGTTGGCCAATAGTACCGAAGCCTTCGAATTTGATGAGAGAGTTTGGGTGTAGAGTGGTGTGCCCCAAAAGTTCTGGCATGCACTTCTTTCATGGCACTGGTGGTCTCTTCTCCATCAATTCACTTGAGAAGGACTTCATCAAGGCCTCTCTTATAAAGATCCTTTTTCTGGTTTGTGCCAACATACAACATGAAATTGACTTATCTTTATAGGTTATATTACATTCAATCCCTATTTGGTGATAGTTATCCATTTTGAAGATAGTCCACAATGAGTGTCATCCAGCTAGTGGTAGGACCATACAACTCATAGATGGGACTAATTTCATTTATTTATTTCATTTTTTCTTGAATAAATGGTAAGAACATACATAGATGGGTAATATTGATTAATCTTTCATTCCGATCGGGGTCAGCTGGAGTCATGGCTTCATTTTCCAATGCATTGGCTTGCACATTTTATGATTGGGGGACATAATTCAATATCGACTATGATGGGAATTTCCCATCAGTTCTTGAACGTGGTTCATCAAAGGAATCAAATAATATTTACTGATAGTATAATCACCATTGACTTTCTTGATGACCAGTTATGAATCTCCTTTTATCTTCAAGTGTCTATCTTGCACATTGAGTTCTAGTTCCAGACCTATGATAAGGGCCTGGTATTTTTCTTCATTATTTGTGCACCCATCTTGTATTAGGAAGGAATAAGGTGGGATTGGATTTTCTAGGGATACAAGTATGAATCTCATCCACACTTTTTTTTATTATGAAGTCTTACATTCATCTTCCTATCAGGATTTTAGAGGCATTGTTGAAGTGCTTGTCACATATCCAGGGATCCTTTGGAAAATATAACACCTCTTCATTAGGTAATTTGACAACCAATGGAGTCACTTCTATTGAGGGTTTCTCTTCCAAGAATTCTACTAATGCTGGACCTTTGGATGCTTCCGGTGGTATGAACAGTATATCTAATTGTTTTAGGATGTCCTCCCATAGTGACGGGAATCTAGTCAACATTGGAATGTTGAGAATGTACATGAGCGGGTTGGTATGAGAGAAAAAGTGGACCTTGTGGTGCTTCAGATAATGACTCATCTTCTAGACCACAAATATTAATTCAAGGAATCTCTTCTCAATATTTGAGTAATGAGTCTCGGTATTGATCATGGTTTTTTTGAGGTAATAGGGACTATTTTTACTACAGGCATCATTCTTCTATGTGAGGAAGGTACCTAGGGATTTCCCCAAGGTGGTTATGTATAGAATGAGTCGTCTTCCTTAGATAGGACATATTAGAACCGGTGGACTCAAGAGATATTTCTTGAGATTGTTGAATGATTCTAACAATCATCAGTCCACTAATATTCTACCCCTTTCTCCATCAACCTAGTGAAGGGAATGCATTTTCCTATGAGGTTAGCTATAAAGTACCAAATGTTGTCCAAGTGTCCTTGGTGTCCTCTCAACTCAGTGACGTTGTGAGGTGGTGACATTCCAAAGATATCTTTTTTCTTCTTAGGGTCGACTTTGATGACACGATGGAAAACAATGAAGCCTAGGAATTTCCCTGAAGTGAAACTGAAGTCACATTTCAGGGGATTCATTTTTAAACATTATTATTTTAATTTTATGAAAAAAAATCAAGATCTGATTGGTGTTTCAAGTTCCATATTGACTTAAACACTAAATCATCAATGTATAATTCAATTAATTTCCCTAATAAGGGTCTAAAGATGTTATGCATGGTCCATTGGTATGTGGAACTGGCATTCTTCAAAACAAAGAGAATTACCTTGTAGCAAAATAATCCATGGGGGGATATGAAGGTGATAGATTCTTCATATTCTTTGTCCATCTGTATTTTATTATAACTTGAATAATTATCCATTAAATAGAGAGCCTCATACCCGACAGTTTCATCGATCAAAAATTCTATGATCGGTACTGGGAAATCATCTTTCAAGTAGTGTTGGTTGAGGTCCCTAAAATTGATGAAGACTTTGATCTTCCCATTCTTCTTTTTTATTGGGACAATGTATTCTAATCATATGGGATATTCGACCTCCCGAATGAAGTTAATTCTTATCAACTTGTATAATTTAACCTCTATTTTGGCAGCTTGGGTCGAGTGTGTCCTTCTGGAAGCTTGTTTGTATCCATGGTGATCTTCTGGTAGGTCTAGGTGGTGAGAGGCCACCTCAGGATTGAGGCCTAGCATTTTTTTTTCTATTTCTAGGTGAAAACATTTCGATTCTACTTCAGGAAATTGGCATATACCTCTTTCTTTTTGGAATGCATTACCTCATTAACTAGAGTGGGTCATGAGTTTTCTTCTATAACCAAGTTGATTTCCTTGAGTTCATTAATAGTGGTAAAGATTCCTTCCTTGAATTCTGGAGGGGCATACCTCAGGTCCCCTTCTTCCTTTTCTAAATCCTCATCATCTTCCTATTTGTCTTCTAATGGGGAATCAATTCTTGAGATAATCATTCCATAATTGAAGGAAGAGTCATACTTTTTGTGCCTAGGAAGTGAAGTCGCCTCTTCTATCTCAACCATCAGTGGAGGATTATCCAAAGGATATAAAGTGATAGGTAAAAGAGTTTCCCCATCTTCTTTGAGAGATGAGATAATTCCTCCAACCTCAGTGGGTGAGGTAGGGATTTATTGGGGTTTTGATAATGGTTTGAGGGAATTTTTATCTGAACCTTCCCTGTTATCACAGGATTCAATGATCCTTTCAACATTATCAGGCTCAAAAACCATAACTAAATTCATGAGGACTACATAATATGCATCAGAATTTGAACTTGTTCCCTCAATATGATTTTTGGGTAGTATGTATTCCTCCCTGAGCTTCTTGATGATATTGGTGGGAAACATTTCCAACCCATTTTGGGCTGTGACCCAATCTATTATGTTAGTTGTTGCTGGTTTCCCCTTCGGATCATATAGCCCTACATTAAAATAGTGTGATTCATAGACATCAAATGGAACCATATCCACATGTAGGGTCCCACTCTATACATTAATGCTATATTTGAGGAACTAATGGTAAGAGGAGGGGATTGATGCATATTGATGCAGCTAGGGACTCCCTTGTAGGGCGTTGAAGGCTATGTTATTTTGAACCACCAAAAATTTTGGGTGAGCTACAAGGGAATGGAGCTGGGATTTAAGCTTGATTTGGCTTAATGGATTCTGCTCACTTTTTTTGTAGCCTAATAGGTTCATGGTGTAGGGAATCAGATCATCCTCATTGTAGCCTAGCCGATGAATTGTCTATAGTGGGAGGAGATTAACCCCAGCTCCATTGTCAATGAAGAATTTTTGGATATCAACGCCATTTATTATGCCAGACCCATATAAGGGTTTGATGTCTCTCTTTATGGTGGTATCTTCATATTTTCTTATGATGGAGATAATTGAATGGTATTATGCAGGATTGGTCTCTATTCTTTAGACTTCAGCGGTGACTACTCAATATTTAAACTCTCAGGGACTCAAGAAGGCTTCTATGAGAGCTTCCCTAAGATATGTTGATAGATTTAATGAATCTATGATTGACAGCTTAACTGGAACTAAATCTAACTATTTCATAATGTCAAATTTTTGATCCAAAGTTCAGTGCTTCCCAGATTGGGTATGCTCTTTCATAGATACTTTTGGGTCTTGATCATTTGATGAAGGTGGGTAGTCCCAAGGGGTCAAAACTGAAGGAGATTTCATCCTTTTTGGATTGGGTTGAGTAGGACTACTCACCTATCAAGGGAAATTAGTCATATTTTCTTCATTTGGTGGATATTTCAGATGGATTGGACAAAGGTGGATTTTTTAGGGGTAGGAGGATTTTCCTATACCTATCAGATTCTCTAGAGGGTCCTTCTATGGGTTTTTCAACATTGACGGTTTGATCAGGGGTGCGGCCATAATATTGTTTTATATCATGGATTCATATCTCTTGATATACCTGGTGTTTAAATTTCTTCCTACAGCCCCCACCCCAATTGGGTGTTGTGAATTCTAGTTGATAAACATATTCATCATTATAGAAGGGATCCAACAAGTGGATGACATTGACGGAGCCAAAAATCTGCTCCTCTTCTGATGATGACCATTCCTTATCATCTTCCATAGGTGGTGTCATTTGGTGGGGAGGTTCCCATTGTTCCATTTTTTGGGTAGGTGCTTGTATCTTTGGATATGTTGGCATAAAATATGAGTGTCAAATCCAACATTGGCTTTGGTGTAATTTCATCTCCCTGCTCTTGCCTTCCACCCTTCTGATTGGATTGATTTTTGGGAATTCAACCTTTAGAGTATTGGGTGGCTGAGAATGTCGGGTGTGTTGCAGTAGGTTCTATTAGAGGCTCAGTTGGTTTCTCCAACTATGCATGGAGTATTCCATGGGCTCAGTTGACTGTTTTATGATTCAACCAACAATCGATCTTTTTCTCTTTTTTTATCAACTAATTTCCACTCCCCTTCTTCATCCGGATCAGTGGTGGAAACACATTCCACTCATATTGGTGGGGGTCCTAGCTTAACTTGTCCAGAATATATCATCTTTTATAGGATTTACTTAATGTCAAAACACTCATGGATGTTTTTCCCAATATCTGATGTAAGGGACATAAATTTGGTTAGTCATCAAGACCTACTTCATCAGCACTCTTTGACACTGGTACCCTAAGAAAGTTGTAATTCATGGTAGTTATGAAGTAACTATGGGCTTGATCATCTTGGAATGAGTAAAAATTATTTATAAATTACTCAAATTTATTTATCCCCCCCCCCTCATCTCATTATGATGGGTGGGGGTGGTTGCTGACCTCCAGAGGGCCCTAAACGGTTTGGTGGGGGCCTTGGAGCTGGAGCTGGAGCTAGTGCATGGGGTGGTTTAAGCATGACAGAAGACGATTCAACTCTCCCTATTATTTTTACTAGGGATGATGGGGATGGAAAATACATGCGATTAGTCTATTGTATGGAATATTCTATCCTTTGAGTGATTGTGGAGAAGTCCTAGAACCCAGTTGTATATTTCATCAGAATAAGTGGTATTCACAGCTCATCATGGTGGGTGTTGATGCACATGAGAAACATCTCATCTTGGGAGAGGGACAAATTTAAAGATTAAGTCAAACCATTCCATCTGGTGATAAAGTCAGAGACTCTCTTATTCTCTCACTGTTTGTGGTTCATGAGGCACTGATGATTGTTTTGGGAAATTTTGAGATAAACTGGAATAGGAACATCCATCATAGGTCTTCCCAAATTGTTATTGAGTTAGCTGGAAGACCTGTATACCAAACGAAGGCTAAAACCTTTAGAGTCCGCACAAATCATATGAGATTCACTACTTCTTATTGCTATGGGGTACCCAAAAAGGGATTATAGTAAGAAGATTAGAGAATTAGATGCTTCTCTGGGTCCCCTAATCCATTGAACACTTGGAATACAGTATTCCCAAAATTTGGTAGATTCGGGATATTGCTCACCCAGTTGCGATTCGGCATGTAATGCTATCTTGTTAATAACAAGATGGTATTTAGGATCCCTTGAAGCTTGTAATGTTAGACCTGAGCATGATCGGGTGGAGAAAGGGGCAAGATTGGATATGTCGACACTACTGGAACATGAGGTGGATACCCAGCTGAGGACATCCTTTGTGGATTTTCTGAATCTTTTCTGTTTTCCTCCCCAATAGAGGGAAATCTTGATATCCTACTGGGATTGGTTTCAGGTATACTGATGGTCCCAATACTGCCTTGAATAACCTTTCCAACCTTGCTTCATTTACCGAGATAATCCTGTGGGGCATAGACACTTCTACTCGATGCATATGTTGACACTCTACCTAGGAAAAGTACCTAATAGAAATGATTTTTTAGGGAATATCAACATTGATTCACATTAAAACTTTCATTTCTTCCTATTGTCGAGTGAAACTCTCTTCAAGTGTGGGGGAATCATCTTCATGGGGAGGAGGTGGTTGGTCATAGACATTCATTCTATTCTTCTCCCTAATGTAGATTCATGTGGGAGGTAGTGGTGGATTAACTGAAGGTGTGCCCAAATTTGAGACAACTCTTTGGTTTTAGGTGTGTACACCTCAGGCTTGGTGTGAACCATCTCTAGGAGGGAACCCTCTTCTCCTATTTCCTTATTATTTCTATTATTTTCAGTGAGGAATTTGGGGCTAATGTCTACAAAGTTCACTGATGTGTACTGCATTGGAGGTGGCGTACCAGGAGATGAATGGTAGGAGATCTTCTTATATCATTTGTTGGATCTCCTTTGGCCATTATGTGATAATATTTAGGTTTCTTGGCGAATACTTACTCAAAGAGTGCTTTGATATGACCTTATAGTTTGCCTCTATTCAGGATGACGTGAGTCACAGGACAGGATTGAATGGGTGACCCCTCTATCCATTGTTCTCCCCATATGGGAGAAGACAGAAGTCTACTAGCTGGGAATTTGAGGTAAAATGCCCCCAGATCTATAGGCTGTGGTTTCCCCCATTCCACTTTGTACGTGCCTTGACCTAGATTTTTTGGTCTTGTGGAGGCATTTTGTGTTAAAATTCCCACATCCCTATAGGATAAGGTTCGTCCTACATTGTTCCAACTGTTACTTCTATTTTCACCTTCTTGATCTCACACATTCCCATGTAGGTGTGAGACAGATATAGTGTTGAGTCTTTACATGGATTAATTTATTATGATGACATTATTAGTGCTCACTGATTATATTCCCTTATATGGGAGACCTTCTATATGTTATTGGTGTCTTGGTTCATGAGCTTCTTGATGGATTTCTCTTGTTAGACCTGATGCTTTCGAGACTTACTCAAGGCTGGTTCATGTTGATCATTCCACCTTTCCAAAATAAGGACTTAATTAGTCTTTCATCTGGGTATTATGAAATTGTATGATGTCACTTCTAGTGGATTTTTATGGATGGGAAGTGGGGTGAAGTGTAGAGATCCATGTTCTCCCCATCCCTGGATGTGAACACTGGACGAGGAATTACTGATAAGGCAGTTCAACTTGTGCAACACATGGTGGCAGGCTAGCCCAAGGTCTCTCTTTAAGCTTTCTGATTGTAGACATCATGTAGACTGAAGATCTTCTAGGTCAATCTTACAGTGAATCTCTCCCATGACATTAACATGGTTTGTGTGCCCTTTGTAAGGAAGGGATTTTTCCATTAGCTGGTGGTAAGTTTTCTGGATATTTTGGTGAATTTTGTGCATACATTATTCTAAAAACTATCTTGGTATGTTTAACTAAGAAGTGTTCATGGTTTAATACATCATTTTTATGTCATCCCTAGTTAGTTGTCTTATCAGAAGAAACATATCCTATTATTGTTTCTCTAGGGGCTCTTCTGCTTGATCTGCCCAGTTTGAATGCTCATTAATGATTTCATTCCAAGCAAAGGGGTTAGTTGGAGTCTCGTTGAAATGTGAATGGTACAAGGGTGTCTTGGAAGATGAGTGTGACCCCAGGCTGCCCTTTGGTTGATAAAGGATGTTTTTTTGTTATTGAGAGAGTATCCATTGTTTCGTACTCAATTTTCCAAGCGCCTCAACATATGAGGGATTTCTCGCATTTAACCCAAAGAGGGGAGGAACTTTTTGTTCGTATAAAATTTCACTACATGGAGGACCTTCGTAGTCAGTTCTGTGATAAAAAAGAACTACCATCATAGCCCAGTGTCTGGCCGTATAGAGGACTTCTACAGTGTATACTCTGGGGAGGACCTTTAGGACGGACCGCGATAAGGGGAGGACCTTCCTACTGCTTAACGTCCTTGATGGGAGGACCTTCACAATGACTGATATTATGGAGATGAATACTATCATAGATCTGGATGCAGGGAGAGTATATACAGGTTAAATACTTGGTAGGGCCTTCAGGATGTACTACAATGGGGGGGGGACCATCTTGTTTCTTGATATCACTGTGGGGAGGGCCTTCGTAGAGTCTATTGTAATGGCGAGGACTACCATCACAACTTGACATCCTACTATAGGGAGAAACATATCTGCAGTGTATAACCTGGAAAGGACCATCAGGTAGGACTACATCAAGGGTAGGTGTTTCTTACTATATTATCTTCTGGTCAATGGTAGGGTTACCCAAACTCTCATCAAGAGATAGGCTCTCATGATCGATCGTTTCTGGACAACAGAGTAAGCCCCCATGGGTGCTCTTGGGAGGACCTTCAGAGTTGTTGGTAGCAACATTACAGGGAGGACTTGTGAAACTACTTCTACCACTTCCATAATATGGTAATGGATTGATAGGATCTGGATTATCTATTGATATATTTTTTATGGATTCAAGAAATCTAACTTCCAATAGAATAGAATCTTGAAGGTTCTCTTCATTTTCAGGTTGCCTTTGGTGCCTTTAATTAGTGGGTGATCTCTTGTGGAAATCTAGGTCCACCTACTCTTGGTAGCAGCATTCATATAGAGGTCCATATATAATGGGTTCCCACAATGTCACCAAGATATTTTGATGAATATCTTGAGTTTTAACAGGGATATATGTCTTCCCTAGAGTGACCACCATGTTGGACCAGTGTTCCCTAGTTAGAATGGGGATTTATTCCTAATATTGATGTCCTTATATCATGGTACATGGTTATTGACCCTCCTGGATTTGATTAGGGAAGTTGGTCTTCACTAGAGTGATTGTATGATTTGGTGAATGAATCACCTTGCTCAGGAGATCGGGTTGTGGGCCTGACTCATCGCTTTTGCGGCTGATGCAATGATGTCCTGACAAGTTTGAAGGATATGGTCTAGAATCGATGTTTGATCATACATCATCACTAGGATGTTCTATGATATGTCTTTGGAAAGAGTACCTATAAATTCCCATCCTATGTCAGAACAAAAGTTTGTATCTGCTCTAGTCCTCCATGAGTTTCTAGTGGGTACTAGCAGTTCTCCTATGTCGAGGCATAGGAATGATTTTGTGCCTAACTAGTTGAGATATTCCAGATATTTTCTCTAGTTTCTATCATATTTGACTAGTAGGATTTATATTTATGAGAAGGAATTTGTTTCAGCACGTTTTCCACTATATTTGTCTCACAGTCTTGATTGGCATCCATAGGAATTTGACTATGCTCATATTTTATTATCACAGTATTTAGTTGGTGGGATTCATAAGCACTGGAAGTGTTGTATTAGTACCCATAATTTGCAGCCCTATTTAGATATCAGGCTTGTTTTTCATTATTAATTTTTTTTACTACTTATAGATGGATTCTATTTTGTTTGGATGATGGGATTCATACACATTGGCAGAGATTTGCATCTAAATATAATTTTTCGCACTGTCTGTGTGGTGGGACTAGTGAGCACTGGAAAGAATTTTCATTTTCTCAAATTGTTCCACCCTATAACTGGGGTGGGATTCATAGGAGTGATTTAGGATATGCATCTGCTTGTAGATTTCTGCAGTACTTCCATGGTGGGTTTCAGCAGGAGGGACAGAATTGTATACATGTCCATTATATGCTGATGCATTTGTGTGGCAGGCCTCCACCTTAAGAACCAGAGTGATAACCTACTATTGATTATGAATTTTCCAACCTCGATAAGCAGTCCAAGGGGAAAATTTCCATAATAATTTAGCAGGTTCCCTCAGCATGGGATCCTCTTCAGATAAAGGATATTGGGTTTTACGCCACTGGCGGTGACATCCTCTAGAATGAGCCCTCAAGTGGGGTTCCGATGTAGCTAGGATGAATTCATTAATGTCGAACTCATTTTACATCCTATGATAAGGGAGGTATTCATTTCCAAATTCTAAGGATAGCCTCTCGGCGTGATTTGAGAAGACCAATGGAGCCATCCCGTGCTAGATTTCTAGTTGTGTCTAAAGAGGAGACTAGTGATATTTTACCAATTAGAGTGCTTTCCTTATATCCTCCATGATAGGGATAGTACCATGATAGTGGTACTATTTGATCAGTGTGTTTGAAGTCCAATGTTGAAGATTCTAGGTAGGTGACGGAGTCCTGATCATCGGTGATCTACTCACCTATGCGGATGCTGATGTGCATGTCTGAGAAACTTGAGAAGATTCCATTTGGATCAAAGAGAGATATATGTAATGTACAACTCTTGTAACAATCACAGATAGTGAAACCCCAACAAGTTAGAATCTCAGGATTACATACATGATTGGTAATCTCCCTCAACCCTCTTCCTTTTGAATATAAAAGGGGATTGAGTTGGGGTGACCCACCACCTTGTTAAGGATTGATGTTGGGTTCACCATTTTTGTTTCGTCCTGATTCACTTATTATCAGGGTGAACAAAATGATCTGATGGATAATAGCTAAATACTTGAAATTATAGAGTTTCATATTTGTTTTACCATTTCATTTTGACCCGATTCACTCTATAAACCTTTTTGGTTGGTGAGATGGTTGCACTGGGACTAGAAAATGTGTCTTTTTTATATTGCAAAGGAGGTCCCATAGTAGAATGGTCATGCTGGGTGATTGTAGGGGGTTGATTATGTGTGTAATAAGTCCATGTTGGGTATGATGTCATCAGATAGTCCCCAACGAGTTTATTAGTGGATCCAGACACTCCCAAAGGCCCTTTTATCAATGATTTATGGACCTACTTTCCCAAGGCAGATGCTCATTGGATAATTTGGCCAATGACACTTAATGACTCCACTGGTTGAGAGGATGGGAGGTCAGCATCATCACACTATTTTGGGTGGAATTTTTTCTTACACCGGTACTCTCTTATAGATTTAAGTAATGTTCATATGTTCATGAATCCTTGTTTATTTCCCAAGAATGTGTTTATGGGTTACCTCTCGGTTGCAATATTAACCATATAAACTCATGGGTCGGGAATTACTAAGATGGCGCTAGTTCAAGACCTATTATGAGGCACTATAGAGTTTATCATCATCAAGGGAGGACATAAGTTACTTCAATATCAGGATTGAACCCATAAGATGGGATTTCTATGTATCCTTGTGATAGGAATCAGAAAACATGTAGTTTTGTGCCATATTGGACACAACACCTTTTAAGGTTGTGTGATGGGGACTCGTCCATGCAGTTCAGCATCATATGGAAAATATGTCTACATAGAAGAATCCTAGTAAATAATTCATGTGGTACTTACACAAAAGTGGCCCATGATGATCAGGAGAGTCATGGTCTCTAGGGTGTACATGGACCTACTGGGGATTTGGCCTAGTGAACACTAGGATGATTTGAGTTTTTGGTTTAGACATCAGGGAGTATTCCTACGATTTTTTAGTTAGTTGGGAATCAAAGCCCTCGTATTCTGGTTTATGTGGGGTATTATACCATAAAAGAGACCTTGTTTTTGGGGGGAATGTTTGGGGATTAACCTTTTAAACGGATCCCCCTGAGATCAAGCCTTCTGATATGAGTCCTACGTATCCTATTTAGAGAAAGAATAAGTGTTCTCATTATTCATTTAGTTTGGGGCTTACACCTAGGAGGATGCCCATGTTTCTAGAACCATGAGGTGGATCTTGACTCATGATGATTTGGTGGTTTTATTGGGGCTTACACCTAATAGAAGAAAAATTTTATATGGTCATGCAGGTTTCATGACCACTGCCAACTTCTAAGACCACGTGAGTAATGATCGGTGTGATAAACAAGAGGAGGTAGTGGATCTTGTGGTTGTACGTCCCACTTCATCTACTAATAGATGGTACTGGAGCCCAAAGAAAGAGATATAGAGGGGTTTTGAATGTTCCAATTTCCTCTCCTGTGTTGATATCCATGATATCCATGTTTAAAAATCTATCTAGACATATCTCAAGCTAAGCCTAATAGGAGAGAGAGCACTACCTTCTATGGAAATGTTATGGGCTTACCTTAGGGAGAGTGCCCTGAAATGAGTTCTTGGAAAGAGGAGAAGTATTTTTTCTTGTCAATGTGAAAAATATGTGTGATCCCTTTAGCTTGTCACTACCTATCATTGAATGTAAAATCTAGTGATTACCCTTGATCCATAGAACATGGAGGTTTACATGAGTATCCCAAGGTAGGGCCCCAGGTTTCCATGGGAATGTAAACTTAAAGACATTCTAGGTTCCAATTCCATTAAAAGGATTAACCACATGACTCTTGTTTCAATGGGTTTGTAAAATCAAAAAGATGCACGGATGCACCCAATGGTTTAATCATATGGGTTAGGTGGAATTGGAAGAGGCTTTGGCCTGATGTAGATGGATAGGTTAGCGGAGGGGATTTAGAGAATTGGATGGAAATGGAAGGGCATGATCATGACCTAAAGAATGAATGCCCCAAGGTACCCCATTCTGTGTACCACTTGTTCATGTGGGCTGTGGTACCCATTATGCATCCTTCTTTTTTATGGTTTTTGGTGGATTTATACCTACTAGAAATCATTTGTGGTTCTGTACTTCATTGATCATTTTCCATCAAAGTATTCTGTCCATAAACTCTATTTTTTCTCCTAAAAAATCATCTCTCTCCTCCTCTTTTCTAGTTCCCCTTGTGGTCACTTTTATAGAGTGTTGGGGAAGCTGTATATTTAGGTCACGTGACACCATTTGCAGAAGCCCATGAAGAAAATACCTTTCCCAAGGACGAATCAGTCAACTAAGGTTTATGGGAATGAGGTTTTCAGTACTTTGGTTCATGGTGGTGGAGATCACCCCGTTGATATCGAAAATGATGTAGTTCATGGTATGCTACTGGCCTCACCTCATCCATGAACTGAATTTCAAATATGGTGTCTTGGGGCATACCTCTACATGAAGTTTTCATCAATGACACTATTTGTGGGGCCATAGTTCGTGGGTGGAATTTCTCCACCTGCATTCCACCAATGATGTGGTTTGTGGGGTCATGATTCAGGGGTAGAATTTTTCCGCCTCCATTCTAAAAATGACGTGGTTTGTGAGTTCGTGGTTCCATTTTTCATTTACTCTGTGAACATCCTAGTTCATTGTAAATTGCCTCTCAATCCATAATTTCATAGGATGTTCTCATACCATTGGTATTTTGGGCATTATCATTCATGTACCATTCCTTAAAATAAGTATGTAGACTTATTTGGTCCTTTGTCAAAAAAAATTTCTTCATTCATCATCTCAAGTTTTCAATCGAACCTGCATCTTATTCCTTTATCCAATTTGTGGGTGTATTTTCTTTCCCTTTGTTTTCAAGACCCTATAGGATTTTCTTTGGGTTACATTGGGGTTTTAGTGTTTTTTTGGTATTTTTCTGGTTTTAGTAGTGTTTTAGGGTATTTAAATGTTTTTTAGGTTATTTAGAGTTTTAGGGTTTTAGGGTTTTTATGGATTTTTCAGTTTTTTAGTTTTTCTTGTTGGGTTTTTAAGGTTTTTATACTGACTTAGTTTTCCTAATGGTTTTAATGTTTTTATTGTTTTTATGGATTTTAGGGGGTTTTGGGTGAATAAAAGTGTTTTAGAATTTTTAGTATTTTGTGGGTTTTTAGGGTTTTCTAGTTTTTTTTGTTTTTAGGGTTTTTTTGAGTTTAAGGAGATTTTAAGGGTTTTAGGGGTTTTTAGGGTTTTTATGGCATTTTAGGTTTTTTAGGGTTTTTTATGAATTAACATAGTTTAAAAGGTTTCTAGGTTTTTATGGATTTTATGGTTTTTATGGTTTTTAAAGATTTCAGGCCTTTTATGGTTATTGATTAATAGAGGATTTTTTAGGTATTTTAATGTAATGGGGTTTTTAGGGGTTTTTACCATCTTTTTGAGTTTTTTAGTATTTATATGTTTTTAAGGGTTTTAGTGTTTTTTATGTTTAAGAGGATTTAAGTGTTTCAAGGGTTTTAAGAATTTTCAGCATTTTGAGAGGGGTTTTATGTTCTAGGGTTTTTTGGTTTTATTATTTTGGGTGTTTTTTTATTTTTGTAGGGTTTTTTTGTGTTTAATGGTTCTTAGGGGTGTTTAAGTGTTTTAGCGTCTTCCAAGGGTTTTTGTTTTTTGGGGTTTTTAGTGTTTTTTAAGGTGTTAGTTTTTTAGGTGTTTATTTGTGTTTTTTTGTGGTTTATAAATGGATTTTATGATTTTTAGGGGGTTTTAGGTAGTTTATGTGCTTTTAGTGTTTTTAATTATTTTAGGTTATTTAGGGTCTTTAAGGGTTTTGAGGGTTTCTAGGTTATTCACAGTATTTTAGGGTATTTTAGGCTCTTTAAGGGGTTTTAAGGGTTTTAAGGATTATTTAGATTATTTAGGGTTTTTAAGGTTTTGAGTTATTTTTAGGGTTGTTTTAGGGTTTTTTAGTTTTTAGGTTTTTTTTAGTTTTTAAGGGTTTTTAGGACTTTAGGTATTTTTAGGGTTTTTATTATATTTTATTGGATTTTTTTTGTTTTTTAGTGTTTTTATGGATTTTTTGTCTTTTAAGGGTTTTTTATTCTTATGTTATTAGGGTTTTAGGGTTTTAAATTAGTTTTCTGGGATTTTAGGATCTTTTATTGTATTTAGGGGTTTAGGGTTTTAGGTTTTTTGAAGTTTTAGGGTCATTGAGGGGATTTTAGTGGGTTTACAATTTTATAAGACATTTAGGGTTTTTTAGGTTTTTAGGGTCTTTTGGGTTTTCGGGGGGATAGGTTTTTTAAAATTTTTGTGGTTTTATTGATTTTTAAGTTTTTAGGGTCTTTTATTATTTTGTAGGGAGTTTTAGGGGTTTTAGGTTTTCTAGGGTTTTTAGAGTTCTTTATGGGTTTTTTGGGTCCTCTAGGCCTTTTTAGGGTTTTTAAGGTCCTTTAGGGTCTTTATATGTTATTAGGATTCTTTATAGTTCTTAATTTTTTATGTTCCTTTAGGATTTTTAGGGGTTTTAGGGTCCTTTAGTATTTTTAGGGTTTTTTAGGGCTCATTGGTGTTATTTTTCATATTTTATAGTTATTTAGTTGTTTTAAGGGTCTTTAAGGGTTTTTAATGTTTTCATAGTCTCTATATGTTTTTAATGGTTTTAGGTTTTTTAGGGTGGTTTTAGGGTCTCCATCGATTTTTATGGTTTTTAGAGTCCTTTATGTTGTTTTGGTTTTTCGGGCTTTTCGTTGTATTTTTTGGTTTTAATGTTTTATATGATTATTTGGTGTTTTCTAGTGGTTTTAGGGTATTTTCGTTATTTTTATGGATATTTTTTTATTTTGGTGTTGTTAGGGATTTTAGGGATTTAAGGTTTCTTATGGGTTTTATGATTTTAATTTCTTTTAGGGTCTTTTAGTTTTTTTAGGGTTTTTAGTGGTTTTAGGATTTTTATGGGGTTTTAGGGGTTTTTAGTGTTTCAGGGTGTAATTTTATTTTTTATTATTTTTAGTGTTTTAGGGTTTTTTGTTTTTAGTGTATCTTTAGGGGATTTAGTTTTTAAGAGTTTTGGGGTATTTAATGTTTTTAGGGTTTTAGTGTTTTTAGGGTTTTATGGTTTTATGGTTGTTAGTGGTTTTTGGGTTTCTATGTCCTTTTACGGGTTTTAGGTTTCTATTATAGTTTTTAGGGTTTCGTAGGGTTTTAGGGTTTCTTAGTGATTTTCGGGGTTTTAGGGTTTTTAGGGTTTTAGGATGTTTAGCAAGTTTTAGGGGTTTTTAGTTTTTTTGAATTTTAGGGTTTTAAAGGTTTTTAGGATTTTAGGGTTTGTAAGGGTTTATTAGGTCTTATTTGGGATTTTTAGAATTTTCGTAGTATTTTTTCATGTTTTATGGTTTTCTTTTGTTTTTTAGGGTTTTGAGAGAGTTTTAGGTTTTTTAGAGATTTTTTTAGATATTTTAGGGGTATTAAGGGTTTTTAGAGTTTTTAGGGTTTTTTTAGAAATTTTTAGAGGTTTAAAATGGTTTTTTGTTTTTTAAGTGTTTTTAGGTTTTTTGGGGTTATATAATTTTTAGGTTTTTTAGGGTTTTAGTTTTGTTTTATGGGATTAATAATTTTTATGGTTTTTAGGAGTTTTAGGTGCCTTAGTATTTTTAGTGTGTTTTAGGGTTCCTAGTTTTTAATGGTGTTTTTTGGATTTCTAGGTGGTTAAAGGTTTAAATGGTTTTTTATGATTTTTTAGGTTGTTAATGTTTTTTGGATAATTTTGTGTTTTATAGGTTTTTAGGGTCTTTAGGGTTTTTTTTATTTTTTTATGTTTTTAAGGGTTTTATGGTTTTTTAGGGGTGTATAGATTTTAGGGTATTTTTTGTGTGTTTTAGGGTTTTTAGGGTTTTTAGGTTTTTAGGTTTTCCGGTTTTTTTTGTAATTATATGAATTTTATGGATTTTTATTGGAATTTTAGGGTTTTAGGGGTTTATAGGTATTTTTATGGCCTTTTAAGGTATTTAGTGTTTTTAGGGTTTTAGGTGTTTATTTTTTTATGGACTCTTGGTTTTTAAAGATTCTTTTGGGTTTTGTTTTTTATTGTTTTGGATTATTTAATATATTTTTATGGATTTAGGTTTTTAAATGGTTTTTATGATTTTTAGGGATTTTAGGGTTTTTAGGGTTTTTAGGGTTTTTAGGGTTTTTGCGGGTTTTTAGGGTATTAAGAGTTTTTATGGTTTTATATTAATCTTGAATTTTTTAGGTTTTTATGGTTTCTTTATTTTTAATGGATGTCTAGGGTTTTTATAGTTTTTTTTGGGTTTTTAGTGTTTCTGGAATTTTATAGGGTTTTTTTGGGATTTTTTGGTTATTAGGGTGGTATGGAGATTTAAGATTTTTTAAAGGTCCTTTAGTGGTTTGATGGGTTGTTTAGGGGTTTTTATGGGTTTTAGTGTTTTTAGGGGGTTATTATTATTTTTTTGGTTTTTTTGATTTTTAGTTTTTTTACCTTTTTATGGTTTGTTGGGTGTTTAGGGGTTTTAGGGTTTATTAGGGTTTTTATGGAATTTTAAGAGTTTATGGTTTTTTAGTTTTTAGGGTTTTTGGGGATTTTAGTGTATTATGTTATTTTAGAGTTTTTAATGGTTTTTAGGGATTTTACAGTGTTTATTGTATTTAGTTTCTTTTAAAGTTTTTTTGGGTTTTGGGTATTTTAGTGGTTTTTAATATTTCTATATTTTTTATGGATTTGAGGGTCTTTTAGGGTTTTAGGGGTTTTATGGTTTTTAAGGCCTTTTAGGGGCTTTGATTATTTTTAGGGTCCTTTAGGGTTTTAGGTCATTTTAGGGAATTTAAATTTTTTTAGGGATTTTAATAGCTTTGGGGGTTTTTAGGGGTTTTAGGTCATTTTAGGGATTTTGAGTGTTTTTTAGAGATTTTAGTGTCTTTATGTTTTATTTGGGTTTTAGGGTTCTTTATGGTTTTTAGTGTATATTATGGGGTTTTAGGGTCTTTTAGTGGTTTTATAATTTATAGGGTCCTTTAGCGTTTTTAGGGGTCTAGGGTTCTTTAGGGATTGTTTAGGGTTTTTGGATTCTTATAAATTTTTAAGGGTTTTTAGTGTCTTTTAGGGTATTTATAGTATTTATGATATTTTAATGGTTTAGGGGTTTTAGGGTCTTTTAGGGTTTTTATTATTTTAGTGTTTTCTAATATTTTAATGTGATTTTAAGGTTTTTTGGGTTTTTAGGTTCTTTTTGAGGTTTTAAGGCTTTTTTATGATTTTTGGTCTTTTAGGGTTTTTGAGATTAGGTGTTTTATGGTTTTTAGGCTTTCCTAGGGTATTATATATATATTTTTTTTAATTTTTTTTAGGTTTTTTAGAGTTTTTATAAATTTTAGGGGTTTTTAGGGTGTTTTAAAGGTCCTTTAGGTGTTTTAGGGTTTTTTTGGTTTTTTGGTTCTTTAAGGTTTTAGGGCACTTTTTAGGTTTTTGGGGATTCTAAAAGGTTTTTTAGGTTTTTGGGGTTTTAGGGTATTTTAGAGTTTTTATGGGTTTAAGTATTTTTATAATTTTTAGAGTTCTTTGGGGGGGGGGTTTAAGGGGTGTTTGGGTGTTTGGGATATTTTATGACCTTTTAGGGCTTCTTAGGGTTTTTGGGGTTATCGGTTTTATTATGATTCTTTAAAACTTTTTAGGGTTCAAAATATTTTAGGGGTTTTAAATTATTTTAAGTGGGTTTTGGGTTTTTTGGGTTTGTAAGTGTTTTTAGGGGTTTAGGGTTTTTATGGTAATTTTTGGGGATTTTATATATATTTAGGGGTTTTTGGGTTTTTTTGGTTTTTTTGGTTTTTGAGGTTTTTAGGATGTTTTAGGTGTTTTTATAGTTGTATGGATTTTAATGTTTCTAGGGTTTTTTTGTTTTTTAGGGTGTTTTAGTGTTTTATAGGTTTTTTTGGTTCTTTTAGGGGTTTGGGGCATTTATTGTTTCTGGTATTTTGAGGGATTTTATGGTCTTTCAAGGGTTTTAAACGTTTTTGGGATTTTCAACGTGCTAGGGTTTTTTTCATGTTTTTATGTGTTTCAAGTTTTTTAATAATTTTTGTTTTTTTTTGCGGTTTGGGGTTTGGGTATTTAGGGTATTAAAATGCTTTTAAGGTTTATAGGGTTATTTGGGTGTTTAGGTTTTTTAGGGGTTTTCAGTTTTTTCAGGGATATTTTATTGATTTTAGGGTTTTTCAAGTGTTTTAGGGGGTTTTGGGTTTTAGGGTTTTAATGGTTTATTATAGTTATAATGTTTTTAAAGGGTATTATGTAATTTAATATTTTTTATTGTTTTCTCAAGGTTTTTAGAGTTTTTTTTGGGTTTTTATGGGTTTTTGGGTTTTTAGGAGTGTTTTAGGTTATTAATGGTCTTTCATGTTTTAGGATTTTTTATTTTCTTAGGATCTTAGGGTGTTTTAGGTTTTTTTAATGGGTTTTAGAGTGTTTATGGGATTTTTATGGTCTTTTTGGTCTTTTTTTATCTTTTTTAGGTTTGTTTAAATTGTTTTATTGTGTTTAGGGACTTTTAGTGTATTTTTGGGTTTTAGGGTCTATTTTGAGTTTTTAGTATTTTTTGGACTTCAGGGATTTTAGTGTTTTTCAGGTATTTTAATGTATTTTGGGGTTTTTAGGGTTTTTAGGTTCTTTTACGGTTTTTATGTTTTTTTGGGGGTTTTAGGGTTTTATACAATTTATGGGGTTTAAGGGTTTTAGGGTTTTTATGGGTTTTAGATTTTTTTTTATTATTTTATGGTTTTTTAGGGTTTTAATGTCTTTTATTATTTTTATGGTTTTGTAGGATTGTTTTTTAGTTTTATAATTTTAAGGTACTTTTATTGTTTTTGGTGCTCTTTTCGAGTTTTTAGGGTTTTAATGGTTCCTTTGGGGTTTTATGGTTTAAGGTTTTTTAGTGTTTTTTTGTTTTTGTAGAGTTTTGTATGGGTTTTTAGGGGTTTTTATTATTTTTTGTTGTTTTAGGGTTTTAGGGATTTTTATTGTTTTTAATAGTTTTTATGGTTTAAGGGTTTCTATGATTTTTATTATTTTTATGGTTTTGTAGTGATTTTTAGACATTTTTAGATGATTTAGGGGTTTTATTAGCTTTTGGGGTTTTAGAGGTTTAAGGGTTTTATGTTTTTTTATGAATTTTTAGGATTTTCATGGTTTTTTAGTGTATTAGGGTAATTTATGGTTTTTAGGGTCTTTATGGGTTTTATGGGTTTTATCAACTATTATGTATTTTATGGTCTTTTAGGGGTTTTATGGTATTTTAGATTCTTTTATTGTTTTAGGGGTTTTATGGGTTTTTTCAGTTCTTAGTGTATTTTTTAGGGGTTTAAGGTGATTTAGTGTTTTATGGGGTTTTGGGGTTTTTTATTGTTTTTATGGTTTTTGTGGAATTTTTGGGATATTTAGGGGAGTGTAGAAGTTTGGGGTTTTTAGGAATATTCAGGTATTTTTACAGTTTAGGGGGTTTAGGGGTTTTAATGTTTTTAGGGGATTTAGTTTATTTATTATTTTTAATGTTTATTAAGATTTTAGGATTTTAAGTTATTTAAGGATTTAAGGGTTTGTATAGTTTTTAGTTTTTTAAGGGTTTCCTAGGATTTGTAGGGTTTTTTGTATTTTTTTGGTATTTCATAGTTTTTTGTGTTTTAGTTTTTCTTTTTGGGTCTGCAAGTACTTTTAGGGATTTTCATGATCTTTTAGTTTTTTTAAGGGCTTTTAGGTTCTTTTAGGAGTTTTATGGTTTTTAGGGATTTTAGGGTTATTAGTGGTTTTTTACTTTTTATAGGGGTTTGAGGGTTTTTTTGGGTTTCTAGTGTTTTTAGAATTTTAGGAATTTTTAGGATTTTTGGATTTTGGTGGGTTTTTAGTGTTTTGATGGCCTTTTTGTGTTTTTTATGCTTATTATGGATTTTTTGGAATTTTTATGTTTTCAAGTGGTTTTCAGGAATTTTTAGGGATTTAGCGTCTTTTAGGATTTTCGGGTCTATTAAGGGGTTTCAGGGTTTTTTTGGGGTTTTAAGGTTTTTTTGGGATTATTATGATTTTTAGGGGGTTTTATTGTTCTTAGTGGTTTTTATGGTTTTGGGTTTTATATTTGTTTTATGGTATTTTTAGTTTTTTGGGTTTATACGGTATTTTAGGTGTTTTTTGGGTTTTTAGGGTATTTTAGAGTTTTTAGGGGGTTTATGTTCTTTTTAGGGGTTTTAAGGGTTTTAGGGATTTTAAGGATTTTAAGATGTTTTGGTATTTCAATTGTTTTAGGATTTATATATAGTTTTAAGGTTTTTTTGAAGATTTTTTGTGTTTTGTAGGGGTTCTTAAGGTTTTTTGGTTTTTTAGGTTTTATGGGTTTTTAGGGTTTTTAGGTTTTTTAGTGTTTTTAGGATTTGTAGGTATTTTTATGATTTTTAAGGATTTTAGGGTTTATTGATATTTTAAGGGCGTTTTAGAGTATATTTTTGGTTTTAAGGGTCTTTAATGTTTTTAGGGGTTTTGGGATGTTTTAGGAGGTTTGGGGTTTTTAGGATATTTTATGATTGTTATGGTTTATTAGGGTCTCTTAGTGTTCTAGATACTTTTAAGGTATTTTAGGGGTTTTATGGGTTTAAAATGTGTTTGGGGACTTTTAGGATTTTCTATATTTTTAGGGTTTTAAGGGTTTTTTTAGGTTCTGTAAGGATTAAGGTGTAGGGTTTTGGGTATAGGGTTTAGGGTTTAGGGTTTAGGGTGTAGGGTTTAGGGTTTAAGGTGTAGGGTATAGGTTTTAAGGTGTAGGGTTTAAGGTTAATGGAGTAAGTTTTATGGTTTTTGGATTAGGATTAAAGGGCTTTGGGTATAGGGTTTGGGGTTTGGGGTGTAGGGTATTGTGTTTTGGGTGTCTGAATTAGGGTTTAGGGTGTAGGGTGTGGGGTACAATGTTTAGTGAATTTTGGGTATTTTTTAGATTTTATTTGTTTTTAGGATTTTTACTATTTTAAGGGTTTTTGGGGTTATTGTAGTTTCTTGAGTTTTTAGACTTTTTAAGGTTTTGTTGGGTTTTTTTGGGGTTTTTTGGTTTTGAAGTGTTTTTAGGGTTTTTACTAGTTTTTTTATTTTTAATGATTTAAGGATTTTTTTTGGTTCATTTAGGGTCTTTTGGGTTTTTTTTGGGATTTAGGGTTTTTATATTTCTCAGGGATTTTAGGAGGATTTAGGTGTTTTTACTGACATTTAGGGTTTTGGGTTTTTAAAGATATTAGGATCTTTAGAGTATTGAGAGGTTTTGTGAATTTGTTGTTTTTAAGGGGTTTTATGGTTTTTTAGAATTTTTAGTTCTTTTAGGGATTATTAAGTGTTTTATTGTTTCAGGATTTTTTTTGGGTTTTAGTGTTTTTATTGTTTTTAAGGTTTTTATGGTTTTTAGGGATTTATGGGTTTTTAAGGGTATTTAGTGTTGTTTGGGTTTTTAATGGTTTAGGTTAATTTAATGGGTTTCTGGTTCTTTAGGGTCTATGAGGCTTTTTATGGGATTTTAGGGTTTTTAAGGTCCTTTAGGGTTTTTTGGGTTTTAAGTCCTTTTATATTTTTTGGGGGAATTTATGTTCCTATTTGGGTTTCTACGGTTTTTAGAGTATTTTAGGGTTTTAGGGAATTTTTTCTCATTTATGGGTTTTAGTGTTCTTTTTGTTTCTTTTAAGGTTTTTAACGCCTTTTTAGGTTTTTAGGTTTTAAAATTTTTAATTGGGCATTTTTTTTGTTTTTTGGGGGTTTTAGGGTTTTTATGGGGTTTTTGGGTCCATTACAGTTATTAATGGTTTTAAACGTATTTTATGGTTTTTAGGATTTTTAGGGTCTTTTAGGGGGTTTAGGTACATTTAGTTGTTTAGGGTTTTCATGGTGTTTTTAGGTTTTTAAGTGTTTTTTAGGGTTTTTTAGTTTTTATGATTTTAGGGGGTTTAATGATTTTTAGAGATTATTTGGATTTTGATGGATTCTAGGGTTTTAGAGGGTTTTAGGATTTTTATGTGTTTTATACTTTTCGTGGTTTTAAGGTTTTTAGCGGTATTATTATTTTTAGGGATTTAGGGTTTTTATGGGTTTAAGGGTTTTTTTGGGTATTAGGCTAGTTTTAAGGTTTTAAGGTTTTTTAGGGTTTTGTTTATTTTTTATAGTTTTTAGGGTATTTTAGTATCTTTTTTACTTTTTATTATATTTTTAGGTGGGTTTTTTGTTTTTCGGTTTCTTTAGTTTTTTTAGGTTTTTATGGGTTTTTTGTTGTTTTAGGGGTCTTTTGGTGGTTTTAGGGTTTTATAAGGGTTTTGGGGTCTTTTTTTATTGGATTTTAAGAGTATATATTTTTGGGATTTTTGGGTTTTAGGTTATTTTTAGTATTTTGACTACTTTTTTTATTTTAGGGTCTTTTGGGTTTGTAGTGTTTTTTGGGTTTTAGTGTTTTTTGGGTTTTTAGGGGGTTTAGGGTTCTGTAGATATGTTTAAATATTTGAAGGTTTTAGGGTGTATTTAGTGTTTTATAAGAGTTTCATGGTATTTTTAGGGTCATACTAGGTTTCTAGGGGGGTTTCAATGTTTAAGGTCTTTTAGGGTTTTTTTAGGTTTTTTGGGTCTTTAGATTGTTTTTGGGTATTTAGGGTTTTTAGGGGTTTGGAGTTTATTTATTATTTATTTAAATTTTTAGAGGTTTTAGTTTTTTAGGTTTTGTAGGGTTTTTAACTATTTTTAAGGGTTTTAGGGGTTTTTTGGGATTTTGGGATATTTTTGTCGCTTTAGGGGTTTTTATGTTTTTTAAGGTTTTTAGGTTTTTAGGGTTTCATATAGGGTTTTTAGGGTCTATTATGTTTTTGAGAGTTCAAGGAATTTTAGGGATTATTTAGGGGGTTTAGGGTATTTAATCGATTTTTGGGTGTTTAGGGTCTTTTTTGATTTCTGGGGGGTTTATATTATTTTAGGTTTTTTAGGTGTTGTAAATTTTTTATGGTTTTCAAGGTTCTTTTAGTGTTTTTTTATTTTTTATAGGGTGTTCTAGGGTTCTGTGTATAGGGTTTATGGGGTAGGTATTAGCTGTTAAGGTGTAGGTTATAGGGTTTAAGCTTTAGGGTGTCAGATATGGGGTTTAGGGTGTAGGTTTTAGGGTTTATGGTGTAGGGTATAAGGTTTAGGGTTTATGGTTTTGTTTTTAGGTTGTATGGTTTAGGGTTTATGGCGTTGGATTTAGGGTGTAGCTTTTAAAGTTTATGTTTTGTAGGTGTAAGGTATAATATTTAGGATTTTTCATGGGATTTTAGGGTATTGGGGGGGTTAGGGTTTTTATGGTTTTATGGCTTTTTAGGTTTTTAAGGGTTTTAGGATTTTTAGTTTTTTAGGGTTTCATGGTCTTTTAGGTTTGTAAATATTATTATGGTTTTTAGGGGATCTGTGTTTTTGATGTTTTTTTAGTGTTTTTTGTGGGTTTGATGGTTTTTAGGGATTTTAGTGGTTTATGGTTTTTAGGGGTTTTAAGTGTTTTAGGTGTTTTTTAGGGTTTTAGGGTGTAGGGTATAAGGTTTCAAGTGTAGGGTTTTAGGTTTAGGGTCTAGGGTATAGGGTTTGGGTGTAGGGTTTAGGGTGTAGTGTATACGGTTTAGGGTGTTGGGGATTGGATTTTGGGTATATGGTAAGTGGTTTCGGTTGAAGTGTTTAGGGTTATGGGTTTAGTGTATCTGGTATAGGAACTATGGATTAGGGTTTGGGGTTTAGGGTGTAGGTTTTAGGATTTATGGTATATGGTGTAGGGTTTAGGGTGTCTAGTATAGGACTTAGGGTGTAGGGATTTGTGTGTTTGCAATAGGGTTTTGCAATTTTTTTTAGTTTTAGGGGCTTTCATTTTTTTTAGGTTATTTAGAGTTCTTACGGTATTTCTATTTTTTTACTTTTTATTTTTAGGGTTTTTTGGGGGGGGTTTAGGGGACTTAGGGGTTTTTAGGTTTTTAGGGGTTTTAGGCTTTTTTTTGGCTTTTTTGATTTTTTATGATTTTTTGGATTTTTTGGGGTTTTGGGGTTTTTAGGATTTTAAGACTTTTTATGGGTCTTTAGGTTTTGTTATAGTTTTTATAATTTTTTTAATATTTTTTAGGTTTTAGGGTTTTTTATGTTTCTAGGGTTGTAGGGGTTTTTGGATTTTTTTTCTGGGTTTTTAGGTTTCTTTCAGGGTTTTTAGGGTTTTAGGAGTCTTTAGGGTTTTTAAAGGTTTAGGTTTTAAGGGTGTTCTTATGGGTTTTACGGTTATTAGGGGTTTCTTTGGGTTTTTTAGGGTTTTTACATGTTTCATGATTTGATGTTTTTTTATATTTTTTTTTTATTTTTATGGTTTTTAGCGATTTCAGTGTTTTATGGGGTTTTATGTTTTTTATTATTATTTAGGTTTTTAAGGTTGTTAGGGGTTTTTTAGTTTTTCAGTTATTTTTTTAATTGTAAGGTTTTATGGGTTTTGGTGTTTTTATGGTTTTAGGGATTTTAGGGAAAGGAAGGTGCAGGGTCAGGATATTCCTGACCCCCCCCCACACCCCCTCAAATTTATTAGAAAAAAAAAGAAACAGTAGACAAGGGAGGGGAGAAATCAATTGACCCACACCAAAAACCCTTAACACCCCCAAAAACAAAAAAAAAACCAATAAAAGAAAGAACAACAGGAAGACACAAATACCACCAAGACCATAAACCGCAATGTCATCACATCCCAGCCAATTAGAAACTAGCATCCAACATCCCAGTTTTTAGCATCCAGAACATCCAAACCAATCCATTCCCAACCTTTCACAGCTCAAATTGAAGCAATGTAAAATCATCACCTTTAGGAACTCCTAGCCAACCAGAAAATAGCATGCAACATCAGAGCTCCAAGAATCCAACACCTCCTTTCCAAGAAGAGCCACCACCAACAACAAAGATCCAACAACACCAAAATCATAAACATAAACATCATCATATCCCAGCCAAGAAGTAACTAGCATCCAGCACCTTAGATTCCAACACCGAGCACCTCCTTCAATAGTTCCCACACAAAAAGAAACCAACACCCAGTAGCTCAAGTTTTGAAAACCAGCCCTGCCAAGCCATTTAGCTTCTAGCATTTCACACCCAGCAGCACATCTAGAAACACAGGACCACCAACACCCATGCCCAGAACCATTTCGCAGAACCCATAACACCTTGCTTAGACCCAGATCTGAACATCCCTTCTGGCGACCCAAAAAACACATATCATGACGAAACATTACCCAACACATCACAAAAAACCATCAAAAAGTTCCAGCAGCAACTCACAACCAAACCAGCCACAACAAGTGAAGTATCCAAAGAGTGAACATGAAACAACCTGGTAAAGAAATTGTGAGCAGTAGATCCTTAAAATTAGAAAGCTCCAACAAAAACCTTAAGCAAGATATGCGTGGCCAAAGAAGTTTCCTTGGAACATTAAGAAACCACATACCTACATAGAAACTAGATCACAACACAAAAAAAAGACCTACACAAATTGGATGAAATGAAGACAAAACCAAAGAATGAACTTGTATCTTCTATATCTTATATGAAAACTGGTGACAAAATGTCCTAAGATACCATACAAGGGAACCAACAACACCCCCACCAGTCTAATTTAATGCCCTCTACATCCACCGTATCCTATGTTGAAGTAATAAGATCAGGAAACCCCCTACCAAACTCAGATCAGGAAGTAGATGTAAGGACTGCATCGTTGAAAACCTAGAAATCGCACCTCACCTCTACCAAAACCAATCCCACCCACCACTGATACTATCACTCCACCATAAATAAACTCTAAAGCATGCCATTTCACAAGGAGTATGATGAATAATCCACATCACTGACGGTCGAGAAAGCCAAACCATCGTGCCTCACCTATAATGAAACCGGTCACACCCACCCCCAAGACAGCTGGTTTTCCAGAATAAAACTCTAACACATGCCCTTTTTCAAAGGATTCGATGAATATTGGCACGCCACACGATGCCCGTTCCCTCGTCACTGCAAATGATGACCACCTCTCTAACCAAATCTTAATTCTCACTCCAGGAGAGGAGGTTGGAAACGGAAGGCAGAAGAAGAAGATCGATGTTGAAAAGTCACAATATCCAAGAGGAAACCCCCCAAGAATGCATTGATGAGAGATATTCCCCAGGGGAGAGTGGTGGAATTTTTCATCTCTTAGGGATTTTAGGGGATTTAAGGTGGTTTAATTATTTTTTTGGTTTTAAGGGGTTTATGTATTTTTTGGGTTTTTATGATTTTTAGGGTGTATAAGGGTTTAAATGGTATTTTATGGTTTTCATAGTTTTTTAGCATATTTTTGGGTTTTTATGGTTTTTAGGGTCTTTTAGTGTTTTTAGGGTTTGGATGGTATTTTAGGGTTTTAAAGGTTTTTGTGGTATTTTATGGGCTTTTAGTGTTTTTAGTGTTTTAGAGTTTTTAGGGTCTTTTAGGTATTTAATAACTTTTAGGGTTTTTTGAGGATTTCATTGTTTTTAGGTATTTTCGATGGGTTTTTGAGTTTTTATGGATTTTTAGTGTTTGTTATAGTTTTAGGGATTTCTGAGTTTTAGGGTCTTTAATGATGTTCGGTTTTTTAGGGATTTTATCATTTTTGGGCTTTAGGGTTTTTATTATTTTTAAGATTTTTTAGGGTTTTTGGGGTTTTTGTGGTTGTTTATGTTTTTAGGGAATTTTAGGGTGGTTTTAGGCGATTTTATTGGTTTTATGTGCTTTTTGGGTTTTAGGGATTTTTTATAATTTTAAGGGGGTTTAGGGTTTTTATATTTTTTTGGGTCTTTTATGGTTTTTATGGTTTTATATGGTCTTTTAAGGGTTTTTTAGGATTTTTTAGGATTTATTAGGGGTTTTTAATGTTTTAGACTTTTTTTTGTTTTAGGGTGTTAGTTTCTTTTTAGGTTTTTTACTAGTTTAGGGTTTTTAGTTTTTAAGGGTTTTGGGTGTTTTTTAGGTTTTTAGGGGTTTATAGGGTTGTTTCAAGGTTTTAGTATTTTTATATTTTTGTTGAGGTTGTAGGGTTTTTATGGTTTTATAGGGGTTTTAGGGTTTTATATTATTTCTAAGGTTTTTTGGGTTTTCTATTTTGTAGGGTTTTTGAGAGTTTTTTAGGATTTTAGGGATTTTATGGTTTTTTAAGGTTTTTTAGGGTTTTGAGTATTTTTTATGTTTTAATTATTTTTGGGTTTTTAGTTTGTTCTTAGTGTTTTTACAGTTTTATTAAGGTTTTTATGAATTTTAAGGGTTTTTATGGTTTTAGAGTTATTTAGGGTTTTTATGGTTTTTTCCATTTTTATATATTTTTTTTATTTTTCAGTGTTTTTCAAGTTTTTTGGTTATTTTTGGGTTTTTACTATTTAGGGTTTTGGGTGTAAAATATTGGGTTATGTTTTTAGGGTATATAGTTAAGTGTTTATGGGGTAGGGTTTAGGGTGTTGGGTTTAGGGATTAGGTTGTAGGGTTTATGGTTTAGGGTGTAGGGTGTAAGGTATTTGGTTTACTGATAGGGTGTAGGGTTCAGGGTGTAAGGCTTAGGGTTTAGGGTCAACTGTATAAGGTTATGGTTTTAGAGTTTTAGGTTTAGGGTTTAGGGTTTAGGGTTTAAGGTTTAGGGTTTAGGGTATATGGTTTAGGGTGTATGTTTTAGGGTTTACAGTGTATGGTAAGGGATTGGGGTGTACTGTTTAGGGTTAGGTGTGTAGGGTACACGGTTTAGGGTGTAGGTTTTAGGGTTTAGGGTGTAGGGTATATGGTTTATGGTGTAGTGTTTGGGGTTAAGGGTCTAGGTTATAGGTTTTAGTGTGTGGGGTTTAGTTTTTATGGTTTAGGGTGTAGGGTGTAATGTTTAGGGTGTAGGATATATGGTTTATGGATTAGGGTTTAGGGTTTATAGTGTAGGGTTTTAGGATCAGTGTTTAGGGTGTTGGGTATAGGGTTTATGATATAGGGTTTAGGGTTTATGGTGTCGCGTATAGGGTTTTTTTGTATGGTATAGTGTTTAGGGTGTTGGGTATATGGTTTTTGATGTAGTGTTTTTTTAGAGAGTATATGGTTTAAGATTTTGGGTTATGGTCTTATGTTGTAGTATATAGTGTACAAGGTGTGGTTCATAGGGTTTGGGGTAGAGGGTATTGGGTTTAGGTTGTAAGGTTTATTTGTTAGTGAGTACGGTCTACAGTTAAGGGTTTCGGTTCTAGGATATAGTGTTTAGGGTGTAGGGTATAGGGTTTAGGCTACATGGTATGGGGTTTAGGGTGTGTATTATAGTGTATGGGTGTAGGTTTTATTGTTTAAGGTAGAGGTTATAAGGTTTAGGGTGTGAGGTTTTGGGTTTTGGGTTTATAGTATAAGGTTTAGGGTATACGGTATAGGGTTTATGGTATAGGGTTTTGGGTGAAGTGTTTTGGGATTTGGGTGTTGGGTATTGGGTTTAGGGTGCTAGGTATTGAGTTTTGTGAGTTGGGTATATGGTTTAGGATGTAGGGTATTGGTTAGAGGGTTCGGGGTTTACTATTTTGGGATTAGGGTATAGGGTTTATGGGGTAGGGATGCAGATTGTGGTGTAGTTTATAGGGTCTATGGTGTAGGGTTTAGGGTTTAGGCTCTAGGTTTTAGGTTTTAGGGTGTAAGGTATGCTATATAGGGTTTTAGGTGTAGGTTTTTTGGTTTTAGGTTTATGTTGTAGGGTATATGGTTTAGGATGAAGGGTTTAGGGTTTTGGTTTTAGAGTTTAGGGTGTAGGGTTTAAGGTGTAGGGTTTAGGGTTTAGGGTTTAGGGTATTAGGTTTGGGGTGTGGGTCTAGCATTTAAGGTTCAGGGTATTGGATTTAGGTGTTAGAGTATATAGTTTTGGTTTTATGGTGTAGGTAATAGGGTTTAGGGTTTAGGGAGTAGTGTTTATGGTTTAGGGTCTATGGTATATTTTTTATGGTTTAGGGTATAGGGTATAGGGTTTATGGTGTAGGGTATAGTGTTTAAGGTGTACGGTATAGGGTTTTGGCTGTATGGTTTATTTTTTATGGTTTTGGTTGTAGGGTTTAGGATTCACGAATTATAGTGTAGGGTGTTTATTTCATGGTGTGGGGTAAAGGGTTTAGGGTGTTGGGTTTAGTTTTTTGGGTGTATGGTATTGGGTTTAGGGTATAGGGTATAAGTTTTAAGGTGTTAGGTGTAGGGTTTATCTTGTTGGGTTTAGGGTGTAAGGTTTATGTTTTGGGGTGTAGTGTACCAGGTTTAGGGTAGTAGCTTTTGGTTTAGTGTGTAGGTTATAATGTTTAGGGTGTAGGTTTAAGGGTTTAGAGTTTAAGTTATAGGGTCTATGGTATAGTTTTTAGGGTTTAGCATTTAGGGTATAGGGTTTAGGGTGTAGGGTTTAGGGTTTATGGTGTGGGGTAAAGGGTTTAGGGTTTATGTTTTATGCTTTAGGGTTTAGGTTATAGGGTTTATGGGTTTGGTTATATGGTTTAGGATGTAGGTTTTAGGATTTAAGGTGTTGGGTGTAGGGTTTAGGGTGTAGAGTTTAGGGTTTAGGGTGTAGGGTATAGGGTGCAGGGTTTATGGTGTAGGGTATATAGTTTAGGGTGTTGGGTTTAGGGTTTATAGTGTAGTTTAGAGTTTTTTTGTTTAAAATATATATTTTAGGTTGTAGTTTATAGGGTTAAGGGTGTAGGTTTTAGGTTTTAGGTGTAGTTTATATGGTTTAGGGTGTCATGTTAGGGTCTAGGGTGTAGGGTTTAGGGTTTAGGGTGTAGGTTTTCCTGTTTAGGTTATAGGGTATAAGGTTTATGGTGTTGGGTTTAGGGATTATGGATTTGGGTATAGGGATAAGGGATTGGGGTTCAGGGTTTAGGATGTTGGTTATTTGGTTTAGGTTGTAGGGTGTAGGGTTTAGGTTATAGGGTGTATGGTGTTGGGTTTAGGGTTTATGGTGTAGAGTCTCCGGTGTTGGGTGTTTGGATTAGGGATTAAGGTGTATGTTTTATGGTTACGGTTTTGTGGTGTATGGTTTATTGTTTATAGAGTAGGGTATTAGATTTTGGGAGTAGGGTATGGGGTTTAGAGTTTAGGTTTATATTTAGGGAGTAGGTTTTGGGGTTTGAGGTTTAGGGTGTAGGGTTTAGGACTTTGGGAGTAGGGTATAGGTTTTGTGGGGTAATGTTTTAGGTTTAGTTTTAGGTTTTGGGGTTTAGGGTTTTTGGTATTGTGTTTATGTTGTTGGGAAGAGGATTTTGAGTATAGGGTATATGGTTTAGGGTGTAGGGTATAAGTTATAAGGTGTATGGTTATGGTTTAAGGTGTTGGGTATAGGGTTTAGGGTGTAGGGTTTAGGGTTTAGGTTGTAGGGTATTTGGTTTAGGGTGTAGGGTTTAGTGTGTAGGGTATATTGTTTAGCATATAGGGTATAGGGTTTAGGGAGCAGCGAATAGGGTTTAAGTTGTAGGGTATATGGTTTATAGTGTAGGGATTGGGTTTAGGGTGTAGTGTATCAGGTTTTGGATGTAGGGTTTTGGGTTTTGGATGTTGGGTCTAAGGTATGGGGTGTAGGGTTTAGGGTTTAGTCCATACAATATAGGGTTTAGGGTTTCTGGTGTATGGTTTATGGTTTAGGTTGTATGGTATATGGTTTAGTGCATAAGGATTAGAGTTTATGGTGTAGGGTATAGGATTTATAGTGTTTGGTTATAGGTTTTGTGTTTAGGTTATAGGGTATGGGGACTGAGGTTTATGGTTTAATGTTTAGGCTGTAGGTTGTCAGGTTTAGGGTGTAGGGTTTAGGATTTGGGGTGTAGGGTTCCAGTTTTAGGGTTTATGGTGTAGGGTTAAGGGTTTTGGGTTTTGGGTTTAGAGTATAGTGTTTAGGTTGTATGGTTTAGGGTGTAGGGTATTGGGTTTTGGGCTTAGGCTTAGGGTTTAGGGAATAGGGTTAAGAGTATAGGGTATAGGATTTCTTGTGTAGGGTATAGGATTTGGCATTTATGGTATAAGTTTTAGGTTATTGGGTTTATGTGTTTTTAGGTAGGGTATATGGTTTAGGGTGTATGGTTTTGGGTTTAGTGTGCAGGGTCTATGATTTAGGTTATATGGTTTAGGTTTTAAGGGGTTCGGTATAGGGTTTTAGGTGTAGGGTTTACGGTGCTAGGTATAGGGTTTACGATTTTGGGTTTAGTGTTTGGGGTATAGGTTTTGGGGTGTAGGGTACTTGGATTAGGGTTTCGGGTTTAGAGTTTAGGTTTTCTGGTATACGGTATTTGTTTTAGGGTTTAGGGTTTAGGGTGAAGATTATCGGGTTTACGGTTTAAAGTTTTGTGTTTTTGGTGTAGGGTTTAGGGTTTAAGGTATAGGGTTTACTACATAGGGTGTGTGGTATAGGTTTTTGGGTGTACTGGTTGAGGTTTAGGGTGTAGGTTATGGGGTTTAGGGTGTAGGGTTTAGGGTTTAAGGTTTATGTTGTTGGTTCTATGGTTTAGGGTTCCGGTTACAGGTTTTATAGTGTAGGGTGTAGGGTATAGGGTATAAGGTGTGGGGTATGAGGTTTTTTGTCTAGTGTATCATGTTTAGGGAACAAGTTTTGTGGTTTAATTTTTATGGTATTGGGTTTAGGTTGGAGGGTTTAAAGTTTTGGGTCTGGGTATAGGGTATAGGTTGTGGGCTATATGGTTTGAGTGTGGATTTTAATTTTTATGTTATTGGGTATAGGGTGTAGGTTTTATGGTTTAGGGTTTGGGGTTTAGTGTTTTGCGATTCTAGTGTAGGGTATAAGGTTAATGTGTTGGGTATTGAGTTTAGGGTGGAGGTTATATGGTTTAGGGTGTATTTTTTAAGGTTCAGGTTATATTTTATAGGGTTTATAGTGTAATGGTTTGGGTTTAGTGTGTAGGTTTTAGGTTTTATGGTGTAGGTTACAGAGTTTAGGGTGTAGGGTTTATGGGGAAGGCTATAGGGTTTTAGGTGTTGGTTTTATGGTGTTGGGTTTTTATTATAGGGTTTAGAGTTTAAGTTATAAGATTTGGGGTGATGTTTATAGGGGTTTGGAGTTAGTTTTTAGGTTTTAGGGTGTATGGTATTGTGTTTAGGGTGTTTGGTTTTGTGTTCCGGGTGTGGAGTACTGGTTTGTTGTGTAGGGTTTAGGGTGTGGGGTTTAGTGTTTAGGGTGTTGGGATTTTGGTTTAGTGTGTTTGTTTTTGGTTTTATAGTGTATGGTTTGTGGATTATGGTGTACAGTATAAGGTTTAGGGTTTTTTTGGTTTTTGTGTTTTTATGGGTTTTTAGGATTTTTAGTATTTTTAATGTTTTTGGGATTTTAGGGTTTTTATGGATTTTTATGGGGTTTTAGGTTTTTAGGTATTTTTAGTACTTTTTTTTTGAAGGTTGTTAGGAATTTTTTGTTTATTTTTGGTTTTGTTAATCTTTTTAAGAGTTCTTTAGGGTTTTGGGTTTTTTTCTATTTTTTTGGGTTTTAGCGTTTCTTAGGGTTTTTTATGGTTTTTAGTGTTTTGGAGGTTTTAGGGTTATTTTTTTTATGGTTTTAGTGATTTTTTGGGTTATTATTGTTTTTGGGGTTTTAGGGATTTAAATGTTTTAGTTAGGTTTTTTTGGGTTTTTTATGCTTTTATTAGTGGTTTAGAGGTTTTTAGTGATTTTAGGTGGGATTTGGTCCAGGCGGTTTATTTGATTTTTTTTAAAAATAATTATTTATTGGTGATTGTGGAGGTGGTGATTGTGGTGGAGGATGACTCGGACGAGGTGAATATGACTGTGTTAAATTGATGACAATGTTGAAGTTTTTTCAGTTCACTCGAGTGGCTCTTGGTTTTTAAATCTGATCATTGTACTTAATGTCTTCTAGAATTTTTTCTTCTATAGTTTCAAATTTCGTTGATTTTAAAGTGTGATGTTACCACTATACCATAAATTGGATTTTAGAATATTTTAATAACATGATTTGGATGTGTTGGGGGGGGAGGGGGTTTAGTGGTGTTATGGTTTTTTGGTTTTTTGGGGTTTTCGGGTTTTTATGGTTTTCATAGGTTTTTTTTCATTTTTTTTAGTGTTTTTGGGGTGTGTAAATGTTTTTAGGGGTTTTATTGTTTTTATAATTTTATGTTTTTAGTGTTTTTTGGGTGTTTTAGGGGTTTTCAGGTTTTTCGGTTATTTTAGTGTTTTTTGGGTTTTTAAGAATTTTAGTATTTTTAGGATATTTAAGAGTTTTTGTGGGTTTTGGGGGGTTTTATTGGGTTTTTGGGTCTTTTAGGTGTTTTAGTTATTCAAGGGTCTTTTAAGGGGTTTTAGGGTTAATAGGGTCATTTAGGGGTTTTATGGGTTTTATAATATTTGTACGGGTTTTTTTGTTTTTAGGGATTTTAGGGGTTTTTGGGTTGTTTATGATTTTAAGGGGACTTAGGGGGTTTCTATGGGGGGTGATTAAGGGTTTTGGGTTTTTTAGAATTTTATAATTATTTTTTGGGTTTTATGGTAATTTTTTGGGTTTTAGGGGTTTTATGAATTTTAGGGTTTAGAATTTAGGGTGTTGGGAATAAGGTTTAGGGTTTAGTGTGTGTGTGTGTGTGTATAGGGGTTAGGGTGCTAGATTTAGGTTATACATTGTTCAGTATAGGGTTTAGGGTGTATATTATAAGGTGTACGATATTGGGTTTAGGATTTATTATGAATGGTATGGGGTTTCTAGTATAGGGTTTAAGGTTTCGGCTTCCATCACTTCCATTGATAATGTATTCTCTTTGATAGAAATAAGATGATGGAATGTTGGTTCCTCCTTCAATGTATTCCTCCTTGGATATCATTTATTAGTCTAGGTATCCCTCATAAATTTAATTCAAGTTCATGTAACTCATTCTTGGTGCCATCTTGAGGTGGAAACAAGTTAATTACACTGATTTTGTAGCAATATGGTTGCAAATTTATTTTAGGCATTGGGAACGTTGGGAATGTAAGAACATTTGAGTGGTTGGGAACCTATAAAATCTTCTTTTCTTGAGGAATCTTATGTGTGAGGCATCCTAGGCGTGAAACCCATGGCATCCCATGTCTATTGTGAGACAATTGACACCAGGGGTGTAAGTCTTCGGAGGATTTTTACCTCAAGCATCTCATGTTTATTGCATGGGGAAGGTATTATTGACCAGGGCATGATTTTAATGCCTCATGGAGATGTAAAAGATTACATGTTTAATGTCTTGTGGAGATGGCTGGTGAAGTGTGTCCCTATGAGGGAAGATATCACACTGGGGTGAATGGAGTGAATCCCCCAATGAGGGGATAATTTCACACAAGAATTAATGGATTATGTCTCCCAAGTGGGGTAATTTCACATTAGAATGGATGAAGTGTGTCCCTGCAAGGTGGATAATTTCACACTGGATGATGTTGAGAATGTGTACCAAAAAGGGGGATATTGTCACACTATATGGTCTGTGGAGTATGTCCCTGAAGGAGGATAATTTTACACTAGATGTTTTCAATATTGAACCTCATGGAGGTGTCCTACATACCATATTTAAGAGATAATGATCAAAACCCATGTAGTTCGATGCCCGAGTTTAAGGCCATGTGACAGTACTGGTCTATGTAGTTAAAAATCATACAGTTATGAAACTTTTGTTGTAGAAGGAGAATCTACGAGGGTTGGAGTGGGATTACATGTTAAAGTTGTATGGATGATAATATGGAGAAGTAGTTATGTGAAAGAGGCTTAAGTGTGGGAGATTCCAAATGCAAGAGGATCACTTCACATGAGATAGTGGCGGGGGGGGGGGGGGTTATTCTTGGAAACTTCTTGATACAAGAGGATCACTCCACAATGGAGAAGAGGTTGGCATATCATGATTGTTTTACATGGGTCATCACATGCTTATCACATGGGGTAAGGCCATAGTTTAACATCATATGATGAGAATGTTGTCATGCATTTTCACATATTATGACTAGGGTATGGAGCTAGGTAGTTTTACATCATGCATCTCAGATATGGTGATGATAAGTTTTACATCTTGTAACATATAAAATGGATCTAGGAAGATGGAAATCAAACATATTGGATGTCGATTTGGATAGTTTAACGCCATGCACCTCAGGCGTTGAACTGTGAAATTTTACATCATGCATCTTGGACATGGATCTAGGTAGTTTTATTACATATAGCTCATATGTGGGTGGGGTTACACCTTGAGGTGGTCTATGTCAAGGTTGGAGGATGATTCATCGTAAGGAATCTCCATCGAGACAGGTAAATAG
Organism: Viscum album; assembly: GCA_963277665.1. Lineage (NCBI taxonomy): Eukaryota > Viridiplantae > Streptophyta > Magnoliopsida > Santalales > Viscaceae > Viscum > Viscum album. The sequence continues at coordinate 233,540 of CAUJRU010000492.1, forward strand.
TTTCCCTAAAATATTCCACCTCTAGGGATTAAGTGTCCACCACTCTTGAACCTCTTGTTAGGGCATAGAATTGGAACAACGGTGGGGGAGTGGAAAACAGGATTTATAATGTTAGGGTTTCTATTATTAGGATAAAAAGCAATTAGGTTACCTATACTTAGGAGAAAATGGTAGGGTAAAGGCTGCATTCAAATGATATGGAATATCAGGTCTGGGACCAGAAAGTTATTGTGCGTAACATTATTATATTTATTTTAAACATAATTATGCGAGTAAGGGGATTTAGCATAAGTAAAATGCATGAATTCAGGGTTCATAGTTGAAAATAATATTTGGAGTTGTGCACAATTCAAGGTTTCGTGAAGGCTGTTTCTCATGAAAAAACCCGATATGATGTGGGATATGTTGTGTGAGGATCTCTTAACCAAAGACCAAGTCATTTTTTGACCCAAAAAAAGTTTTATCATACAAATTCTTTACCATTGAGGGTTTATTATTTCTATGGTTTTGTGATGTCATCGAAAGAGATGTTTGTGAGCATGAAATCATTAATTTGACTTCCAGAGATCCTCACCTCATCTATGGGGTGAGGTTTTTTTATAGATGAAATTATTAGCTGATGGAATGAAACTTCATTGTGGAATGAAACAGAGTTGTGTGCTTCCCATTCTTCCATAGGGTCTTGGCCGCACAACATCTTTAGTTTGACATCTCCTTTTTCATGTGACTTTATGGTTGTGTGATAGGATTTCATGAAATGTTCCACTCTTGCACACACATGCCTTAGGTGTTGGTGGATTTCCAACACAAAATATTGGAGATGGGGTTACCTTTCTTTAACAAATTTTGGGTCATAGAAATGGAAGTATTCTACATAGTACTCCCTTTTGTGTACGTGAACTATGGACATTATTTCATATTCAATAGTATCCTCGAAACTTAGCATCACCTTTGGTGTGAAAGGCCTTTCCATCTAGACTCAAAACTTTCCACACAATAATTCAAACTTGTGCATAACATGCTACTTGACCTAAAAATGTTCTTTTAGGGTGGGTTTGGTGTTTAGTTCATCCAGAAATGGCTGATAGGGGAACGAGAAATTATTTTAGTTTCAAATTAGCCCACCCCCGTCCCTTGGAAAGGGAGCTGATAGGGTACTAGAAGTTCGAGTTCCCAGGGAAACACCAAAGAGTATGGCTGATTTACATACATTTTCACAACTCCCATCTATGATCATGAAACTTTTTGGCATCATTTGCACAAGCCAGTAGACTGAGCCTATAAATATGGGAGGGACCCTTTATATGTTACTATGACTTTAGTGTGTGTTAATCCTTTTTCTATGCATGGAACTAACCCTTTTTCATGAAATCCCAAGCATCAGCTGTGACATTCACACAACTCTGAATTTTCATGAAACATATTTCAGACCTCAAGAATAATGTTGAATGAAATTTCCCAATGTTTCTTGACATGTCAATATTTTCATGACCACAACCATGTATTGCATGCTTCTTCCTTAGAGCCCAAAACGTGTCAAAAATGGTCAACCTAGAAAACAAAGCTGATATTGATGTTGTTGTTGCTTCTCAGAGGGCTGAGATGGTGAGGAACCTGAAAATACCTTTTACCAGAAGGGTGATTTCAGCCAACCAGTCACTTTTGAGCTAGCTGACCGAATCCCAAATATGTTATATATTGAGAAAACATCTTCCACTATAAAACTTCAGGATGATGGATGACACGGTTATTCTAACCATTGAAGTGAATATGCCACACATCTAGTTTACCCATCATGAAAATATTTCCAGCTAGAATATCATGGCTCTCGGTCACCCTACTCTGGAGCATAAAGACACCACCATCTACACTATGAGTTGATGGATGACAATGGTCACTGTGGAGAATCTAGAGAACGAGAAGTTATCAGATCATTATACGATTATCTTCTAAAACAGAAACCAGGATAATAGAGGGGGATGGTAAAAAGACTATGATGTATGGGTTGGGGGAACTTTAATAATGAGTAGGTATGTTCATACTGGGTACGCTTCACTTTTCAGGAGTACAAGGATGATTCACACCACATTTGACTTTATGAAGTTGTGTAGACATATAATTTCCACATATACCATAAAAAAGAGCTACTGCTAGAGATACTTAGCATGGTCCTCAAACACCAAACCTTCCACCGCCATCATAGGGAGGTGGAAATCAGTCTGTGGGACTTTCACTGCATTGGAAGTATCCCACTATAATTATTTCAATATGATGAGTTCCTCCCAGAATGGAATTATTCAGGAGACAAGAATAAAACCAATATTACTACACATAACCTCATGGATGAATTGAACAATATGTGGATGTGTCATCCCCCTTCCACTGGGACATCACATTCAAAACATGACTGGGTATGTTTATAAAGAAATCACCCACTATGAAAATTCTAGGTTAGCTAAAGTGGTGTCCTATGAAACAAAATAGGAGGAAGATGAGATCCTACTAGATGATCTTGGAGGAAGGGAATCCTGAGTAGTGGGCATAAAACATGAAGGAGGAATATAATTTGGTAGTCTACTAAACCATATTTCTATCCACCTTCCTTAGATGATGGATTCTTCCAATGATGGATTCATACATGGTAATGATTCCAGGGATGGTCATTATGAAGGTGATTATGGAGTCTAATAACTAGGTAAATCTAGGAGTACAGGTGATGGATCAGATTTATATTCAGTTTATCCATGTGGGGGGGAGCATTTCTCAAAGAATCTATAGTCTATTATAATTCTTTCATGGGGGGATAAAAATCCACTTAAGAGGATATTATTTATAGAACTTCATTTTTCCTTACATGCTAGTATGTGGTCTTCACTGCTCAACATTACCGGGGGTCAATTAGTGTTTCATAACAAAGTTAGGGTCATGGTAGGAATCCAAAAAATAACAAACTCCAACTTCCATCCATTCTCAACTTCTTTTTGTGAGATGGGGGAAAATCTGTAGGAGACGCTGAAGTAACAAGAGTATCTAAAAACCTTCCATGGTATAATATTGGACACCTGAATAGAAAAAAACACTTATTGTAAGTAATATACTCTATCTCATTTCTATAATTAGTTTTGATTCATCCAAAATTAAATAAAGAAAGTCTATATAGAGATCTATAAGGGAAGATATCCATTTATCCTTTACGGCTATGGATTATGTTCACAGGTGAAGGCCTAAGGAAGTTCATCATGTTTGATCCTACTGATGTCAACACCAGCCTCTCTCATACCTATATCGGTAATTGGGTTGCGTAATACATAGGTGTGATCCTTAATTATCATGTAAGGGTAATCATGTTTTATGTAAAGAAATATAGAAATAGGGAATTAGTAATGTTCCTCTTTGAGGGGTTCTTCAAGAGTTAGGGGATCAAACTGAAGCTACAATGGGGAAATATCTAAGTGATATTTCAACTCATCTTCTTAGAGGAGAGGTCCTCCATCAGAAGTGATCATGGGAGTAGACCAATAGATCTCAGGCTATGAAAAGAATAGATAGAGAATCCTCTATAAAGAAGCTTCAATACCTGTTTCATCCAACTTCTGGTGCTTCCTTCCCCATGCTCTGGGAAGCCTTGGGCATGTTGAGGATGACCCAGATGGAAGATAATCTATGGAAGAAGCATATATAGGAGGGTATAGTGTTGTTGGAGTTAGGGTTCCCTAGAATCATATACAGGGTTCTCTTACATGATAGGTTTCCATACCTGGCAGCAATGTATGCCTTTTTTTATAATGTGGGGTACCTAAAGTTAACTTCATCTCGATGAACATTATGTATAGAGGAAAGCCTGAGCTTGATGATAAAAAATATATTGAAGAATCCACATAGTAGGAATTATCTATAGCTGGAGATATATATGGTTCAAGTGATGATGAATCCTGGGATTGGCCACTAGTTTGGTGACTCCCTAGGGGAGCGATGAGGTTACACCTGTGGATGAATACTTCATCAAATGGTGGTTCAATGAGGTAAGACTAGTTTATTAACTAATCTACCTCTTCCTTACCTTTCCCATATTTTTTTCAGATGATCTAACTTGGATTTTCCTTATGAAAGATCAATCTGATGGTGAACAAGTGGTCCCAATCAGAGGGTATGAGGATGCTCTAAAAAATACTAGTGTTCATGACTCATAATCTTTGCTCTATACTACTGAAACTGGAGGGACCAAATAGAATGTTTGAGTGGTGGAATTGGATCCCTTTATCCTCCAAGTAATCTATAGGAGAATTTTCTCTCGTATTACAATAGTAGTATTTTCTCACAGAAAGGTAGACCACCAAAGGTGACTGATCATCAAGATCCCCATACCGCAAGGTAAGACTAAACATCAACCATCCTAGATCTTTTCAAGTATTCATAGAGTTATTGAATCATTTAATTAATAGGTTTTTTTATATTTATATATATTCCACCCAACCAGTACTGAGAGGATTGGTGTTGGACATTGGGGTACCAACTGGTTTTGAGGGGTCCCCTATGGTAGAATTCCCTGTCAAAGCTCTAGGATCATAATTTTTTATAAACACTCACCTTTTTAAATCTTTCATGATGAAAGTAACTATGTTTATCTGATTCTTAATCACTAGTCAAACTAAAAAAGTTGATTTTGTTTTAACAAAGTTCTTAAGAAGGTTTACTCATAGAAAATGGGAGTGACTGGGGAACCATGGGTGCCTCTCTCAATGGAAATTATAACTCTTGGGGATCCATATATCCAATATGAACTAAACTCAATATCGGTAGGGTAGAATACTACACACATGGTTGATTCATATGAATGGGTGGATCTTGAGGATAACATAGGCAGTGTTGAAAAAGAAGATTTATACAAATATAGACCACCAATAGACATAGTGTCTGACACATTTGAGAGGATCCCATAGGAGGAACCATCCAATTCTACATTTGTTACCTTCCTAGAGTACAATTCTATACATACAAAGGAATTTGAAGATTCCAGGTGCAATGTTTCTATAGAAAATATCATCATATCATGAAGGGAGTGGATAAGCATGAATCCCTTTATCACCCATAGTCTAGATCCATATATGGGGAGAAAAATGGTATCTCTCTGCCACTAACTAATGAACATGGGAACTAGAGGGGTGAAATATTTTTCCTTTCATGCGTTGGTCCATGACTACCACGCTGAGAGGGTGCATGTAGGGAACAAATTTTTTTATGTCGCCTGCTACAAGTCAAAATATAATGGCACCAGGAAGCTCCAAGGGCCTAATCAACAAATTCAACATCTAGAGGAGTAGGTGAATGGTAATTTTTCTATATGGGGAGAAAAATGGTATCTCTCTTCCACTAACTAATGAACATTGGAACTAGAGGGGTGAGATATTTTTCCTTTCATGCGTTGTTCCATGACTACCACGCAGAGAGGGTGCATGTAGGGAACCAAAATTTTTATGTCTCCTCCTATAAGTCAAAAAATAATGGCACCATGAAGCTGCCAGGGTCTGATCATCAAATTCAACATCTAGAGGAGTAGGTGGATGAGAATTTTTCTATCATAAATGTCCAATTATATATCATTAATCAGATAAAAATCTCAGTAGACGATGGTTAAAGATTGGGAAGAGGAGGTAATATCTCAGAGGGATTAGTGTCAGGATGAGAAGGAAAGGGTGTGAATCTGGGCTAATGAGAATCACCCCACGTAATTTCAGAAGGTGTTAGATCTCATTAGAGTAAAATAGGTTACAGAAGCCAAATTCTAGAGGATGGCTAGACTGGAGTGCTCTATCACCGAGTCTGAGCTATAGGGGGAATTTTTTATGGAACAAAGAGAGGCTATAGTTTGTGGATGTCCCAAAAAACTATTTACATTTATTTTATTTACTCCTCATAGGAGTGGACATGTTTATTTTCTTTTTCTTCACTTCCACACTTCAATTTCACTAATGAGACAACCAAAAATCAGTCCCTAAGCCCACATACAATATTCGTAGTGTGAGAAACAAGGGATGACCATGTGATTGATCATTTGTATGAGACTGTCAAGAAATTGATAGAAACGCAAGGTCTAAATCTATTTATTGACTATCGAGTGTGTTCCCATTGAGAGAGGTTGTGGTTGTATAACAAGGCTCTCTAAAAAGATGACTTTATCTTCCAATGCATGGTAGTGCACGAATGGGGTAACATTGGGGGAGTTGAATTATACCTGAACAAAGGGGAGATGAAGAGTGTGAATTAGGACACCCTAGATCTAGAACACAAAAGCGGGTGGTGGGATGATGTAAGATAACTACTGATCATGTTTAAAAATTAGAACCCAATATTTTTTTTTTCAGATAATAGATACGAATAAAGGTGTCTTGACCAATGACCATGTTCAAACCATAGGACCTATCTCAAAATTCCATAAAATTGTTTCTAGAATGTGTTCCTAGGACGATAGGTGAGATATTGTGGCATAATACAATGTCATCAATGGGGGACATTTGTATGTGTAGGAGGGTGGGGATCCAAATAAAGGAACATGCCAAGTGTTGAGATGAAGTGATAGAGTATCCAAATAGAGTCCAGCAATCATGGAATTACGCCACTGTGTCTTTGAGTCCGTTGGGTAGGCATATCAATCTAAAAAAAGTTAAAAAATAATATTCCAAAAGGATCATCGTTCCAGATTCTAAGAGACAGTCAATGAGCACAAACTATGAGTAGGTGATTGAAACCAAAGAGAGAAAAGGGATTCTCAAGAAATGGACTAAGAGGATCTATTGTTTTATATAATGTAATGAGGATTATAGATATGCAGTTTTAACATCATACAACGAGGATGGTTTTCATGTAGTTTAACATCATATAGTGAGGATAACGTGCCTATAGTTTAACATAATGCAGTGAGGATGGTGTGTCATACAGTTTAATATTATGTGATTGGGATACTAGTTTTATAGTTTAATACTTGTGACTAGGAAATTGGCATATTAGTTAAAGGTTTTAGAGTTCAGACTAATTGATAATAGTTAAAATTCACAATTCTAGGATTATAGGGTTGTGTGTATCAAAGGAATATGTGTGGAATAGAATGAATATTACATGATGTGAAAGGAGGTTCCTAGGAGGCCACCCAATGTCGAATGAGACATATCCAAGAAATATTTAACCATGTTTAAGTTCATGATTCTTGGACCCTAGGGTAGTCATCCCAAAAGAATATGTGTAGAACAATGGTGTAATAACCCATCATGAAAGGAACGAAGAAGGATCTATGATACATGTCACATTTCTAGGATGACCAACAGTAAGTTTAATTTCAAGATTCTTGGAATGGGTATCATAGTTTAAGATTGTAAAGATTGGACCATGGGATATTAGTTTAAGTTCATAGATATCAAACCATGGGTTCCCTAAAATTTTTCGTGGGACACAAAAGAGTATTGACCTAATGTGAAAGAAGCTCCAAGGGAGGCCTTACATCATAAAAAATATAAAGGGAAAAGATGAAAATAGTTTAAGGTCTTGATTCTTGGACCAAGGATCCTAGTTTAAGGCCATAGAGATTAAACCATAGTGTGATAATCCCAAAAGTAAATGTGTAGCATGATAGAGTGACAACCTGATGTGAATTGGGGGCCTAGAAGGTTTGAGGTGGCAAAACACATTCCCCTGGAGACTTGAACGTAATTTAATGTCATGATGCTTCTAAATTTGATTTTATTTTAAGGTCAGAGTGTTTGGAATAGAAGGGTTAAAATAGTTTAAAGGTGATAATTCTTTAACCAATGTGGAACACATCTCAAAGGAGTGTTCACAACACGGAAGGGAGATGAACTTACCTAAATTGGGGGCTATAGAGGCCCAGTGACATATAACAGATTCCAAATATGACTCACATTGATTTTAAAGTCATGATGAGTGGATTCAAGATCTTAGTTTAACTTCATAGTGTTTGGATCAATTGAAAATATTTTAAGTTCATAATTCTTGGACTGTGAGCTATTTTTATTGAAGGAATATGTTTGGTATTAAAGAAGGATTACCTGATGTAAAAGGAGGATCCTAAGAGGCCACAAAATTCTTTATAAAACATCCCTAATAAAACTATCACACATTTTAATGAAATGATACTTGGACCAATTTAGAACTCCTGAATCTCAAAATTTCTTTGAGAAAAAATTCCTTTTGAATTTTAATCCCTTGCGAGCCATGATCGATGTGAGAAACAATGAGTGGTATGAAATTCCTATTTCTATAGGGGATAACACAATGAGGGGTAGAGGTGATCGATAAATCTCATGTGGGTGATCTTGACTCTTAACAACTTTCTGGAAATAGGGTAATGACAAAAAATAATGAAAAAAAGGTTGATCATGTTTGAAACATAGGTTATATACCCACATTAGTTTAGGATGGGGAAAAAAATACATGATAAACTATTGCCTAATTTCAAAACACAAGATCCACTATTTATTATCAGAGATCCATCGATATGCAAGCCTAGGATGGTAGGTGAGACAATGTGGAATAAGTTCATTTCCATTGGGGAGAATATTTATATTTAAAGGATGATGATTAACCAAATCAATAATGTGAAAAGTGTGGAACTAGAAATGGGGAATTCCCAAGAAGGAATATTGAGTGTCCTGGTAGATACTCCTCCATTTTCTCTAATGTGATAGATAACTAAATGGGTAGGAGAGAATAAAACATGTTTTGGAGGTAAAAAAAATTGAAATGAGTCGATAGTATAACTGGGCCCTAGATGAGATACTCATGAATCACTACATATCCCATGAGAATGGGAATCAAGCTACATGTAGTTATATAGCATGGTGTGGTATGAGACAAATGATATAAGAGTGAAATCCTCTCTAGTGAGGATAATAAACCATCTCATACTATGAGAAAACTTGGTTTTACAAGTGGTAAGGATATTTATTTGAATAATTTGATAAGGAAATTAGTTTGTGGTCATCACATATTCATCATATGAGGCATCCTAGTTTTATATGGGGTGATGTTTTTTGATCATCCCATACATATCATAAGAGGAATCCCAGTTTCATATGGGTTAATGTTTTTCTTGATCCCATATAAGTTGTATAAGGCATCCCATTTTTATATGGGGTAAGATCACAATTTAACATCGTGCACTGGGGGAATCATGTTTTTTAGTTTCAATTCAAATAACTCGAAATATGACTACTGCTAGTTTAAAGTCATAGAGCTCAGATGGTAGGAGAAGTTACTAGTTTAAGGACATGTATATTTGACTAAAGGGTGAAACATGTGTCCAAAGGGGGATTATGTGGCACAAATGAGTGATAAAATGATATAAAAGGAGGTAAAAAGAGATCATTTGTCATAAAAAACATGAAAAACCATACCCTGAGTCCACATCATGTTTTTGGGAAAGGAAAGACCAAATAATGAACCAATGAAGGGGGATGGGTCCAGGATGAGATATTCGGGTGTCACTACAAATACCATGAGGATAAGAATCAATCCACACATAGTTATGGAATGGGGGACGATAGGATATTGATGATGTTAGGGGTCTATCCTCTCAAATGAGGATACTGAATCATATCATATTAAATCATGAGGCATCCTGAGCTTATATGGGGTAAGGTTGTAGTTTAATGTTATGTGCTAAAGATGTTTGTGGGGATTATTCATTGATCCACTCATTATTTTCTTCTCATGTTGGCTCATGAGGGAATCTTAGCCCTCTAAGGGGTTAAGGAATATTAATGGGGTTTATACCTAGAGGTGAGGCCCATGGGGCCATTTTGGGGTGATAACATCGTGGGTGACAAATGGTTTTGTGGTGAATTTATAGCTTGGATTAAAGATAGTAGGTTTAGTAATCACTACATATACCATGGTAATGGGAATAAATCCACACATATTTTTGGAAATAAGTGGAGGCATGGGATTTCTGAAACACTGGGGATGAATAAAATCATTCCAATGATGGGAGAATACACATAGTTTAGGGTTATAATTATGGGAAAATGGTTCCTATTTTATGGTCATAGAGATTGGACCATGGATAGTTGCTTCAGGGATGTTTTTGTGGTGTAAAAGAATTAATATTCAACATGAAAAGACCCAAGGATTCTTTACAACACATAAATAAATCCTAAAGATAGTTTTACATATTTTATGGTCATAATACTTAGACCATGTAAAATAGTCAAAATTAATAATGCTTGGACTCAAGGAAGGTTTGTATTCATGGTACTTTCATGGAAAAAAAGTGGTGGAACCTGACATGAAAGGAGGGTATATAGGAATATGTACCATATAAATACATTGAAAATAAAAACATTGAGTTTAAGGTTGTAGTACATGGACTGAGGAAAATTTAGAAATCATTTTAAAGTCAAAATGCTTGGATTGAGAAGATGCTTGTATCAAGGGTATCTATGTGGCACAAAATAGGTAAAGTCTGATGTGAAAGGAGATCTTGTAGGCTATCATACCACATGAATAACATATTATGTGTTTCATTTAGTTTAAGGTCATAATTATTGAACAAAAAATATGACCAACTGGGAAAGGGGTTGTAAAATATATGGCTAGTACTAATGAAATAAGGTCTATTCATCACTACATATCCCATGGGAGTGTGAATCAATCCACACAAAGTTCTGAAACATGACATGGTAGGATACAAGTGCTGGTAAAGTGGTAAATACTCTTTGATAAGGGAATCACATGTTCCTGACTTGGGTTAAGGCTAAAATTTATCATGTGTTAAGGACACAGGTTTGGTCATATCACACTTTGTACAGGAGGAATCATATGATCACAAAATAGGGTAAAACTAAATCTTAACATCATTCACTGGAGAAGTTAGGCTTTGTATTTTAAATTTTTAAAACTCATAATATGGATGATACTTGTTTAAGTTGGAAGATCTTACACCGTTAAGGTTGGAAATAGTTTAGGGTCAAAATTATTGGACTAGAACTCCTAGTTTAAGGGTGTAGAGTTCATGCCTGGGTTGAAAATAGATTAAGGTCATAATGTTGGGATTTTTCGGTTGATTTTCATTTAATGTCATAGAGCTCTATACAATCTAAAAAATTTTAAGGTCAAAGAGTTGATAACCCCAGCTTCATGAAAATTACTACTTGAGAGAATTAGTGTTTGTGGGAGGTGTGATATGCTCTCCATCCATGATGATCAAAGAGTATGATTTATTAGAATATACCTTATGGATAATATAAGGTCTTTAATATTCGGGATCTAATTTTAGAGACTTTTTTCCAGTATCATCAATGTTCTAAGGTCCAGTAATGTTTCATTTTAGAGAAAGAAGCAGAGGTAAACCTTATTTTTGAATACTCTTACGATACTATTCTGATTCCTCTCCATGTTTTGTAAGGAAAAAAATCCTATTTTAATAGAAATAATATGTCTCATATAGATATAATTATTCCTTTTTTTGTGTCTATTAGTCATAAATAGTAATTTAGTGTGATTAATACTGAACCTCAATGGGTATAACTTCCTATGTACTATACATCGGCGAGTATGGGGTCACATGGGTGGAATTCTAAGTCATATAATGATGGGACCAAAGGAATTTCGAGAGACTTACAGGCCAAAACTTTTTTTATAGACATCCATTTTCTATAGGATATTTGATAGGGTATTCTTGAATGACTCAATATCCCCATTTTCCTGCACATGGTAGCAAGATGTATGGTTTGACTGGATTTTGTACATGGTATATAATTTCTTCAACATGGATTCCCAGATATTGGTTTTATTTTCTATGATAATAGCATAAGGGACACCAAAAATATGGATGATGTGGGAGATGATGAACACAATCACAGCTTTGAAATTGACTTCCTTGAGGTGAACCACTTCTTCCCATTTAGAATAGAAGTCCGTTGCGGTTAAAATCAACATACACTATAGAGCTTCCACTTGAGGGTATGGCCCCACAATGTTGATTTCCCATGCTTCAAAGGTCCCAAAATATTTGGTAGTGTGGAGAATATTTTGTGGTTGATAAAAAAGTTCACATGGATCTGATAGGCATGACACCTCTTGGGGAAATCAATGCAGTCAAGAACCATAGTGGGATAAAAAAGAGGATAATTCCATCGAAACCTTGTCCTTAGACAGTTTTCACAGGGTCAGGACCATTTTGAAGGGTGAAAAATATTGTATGTTGATGAATTTTCTCATTCTCATCTCATTATAGAGAGATAATTCCAACTGGAGATACTCAAAAAATGTATTCATCCAATCAAAAATTTCCTCAGATATGGTGTTACCTGAGGGTCATAGTGTAGAGGTACCAAAAACGAGTTGACTTAACTTTTGTTTATCAATATATGATGTACCAAGGGTGATAAACCATCGGTGTTCCATGTGATTGACCAAGTCATCCTAGTCAGGATCAACAAGGGCCATGAATAAAATTTCCACGGTATCAGCTCAACTATTCTCCAATCGATGGACATGAGTCACCTTTGTCTAGGTAGGAATCTAATCCATAAATTAATGATTTCACCAAAATAGGGATATAATCTATTTCTTTATGATGATGTAATCACCCTTGATTTGATTAATAACTAGTTTATATTCTCCCTTCACATGCAAACAGGGGAAATAAAACTTGAGGGATAACTCTAGACTAGAAATGGTGTCCTGATACCATGCCTCATTAATGGTGTATCCTTTTAAAATAGGAAAGATTATGTAAATACAACATGTGTTGGGGTGATGAATATGATCCCTAGTCCAAACATGTTAATCTTGGAATTTTTGATCCTTTTACTGGTCGGGCTCTGAGAGGCACCATAAAAATTCATCTTCTAACATGACACAACCTGATCTATTGAGAGAATAACTTCATCTGGGAAACCAAGATCCATAGGGAAATCAACAACGGATGGGTATATGAATAATAACTATTCCAATGCCCTACCATTTATGGAATTTTATGAGATACACCTGATGTAAAATAGTGAGAGGATCACCTCACAACATTCCAATCATCGATTCATCATTGGGTGATTGAGGATATACTTTAGAGTTCCCACTCAGGACACCATCTCTATCTCATGATATATGAAATAGTGTCACAACTTCTACACATCAAAAACCAACATGAGGCAACTCTTCTTAAAAGGGGAGTATTTGGTCTTTGTGTTAAGGATAATGCATTTGAGATAGTATTAGATCTTTTCTCAACACTCATTTTTTTCTAGGATAGAAGGGAACCAAGAGACCATTACAAGGTGGTCATGTAGAGGACCTAAGGCCTTTTTGAGATGGATTTCATCGGAACCATAGGTTGTAATACGTACTTCTTGATATCTTCAAAGTCAGTATGGAACTCCTCATACCACAGGTAAATGTTTCCTTTCTTTATGGACCCCAATAAGGTTTTTCACTTATCGGTTAGATTAGTTTTTTCACACATAAAGGGGTTTATATTCATGTTTTGGGAGAATAGGAAGTCAAACACTTTCTCAAGATCATTAAGATGATCCTAAAACTGTTGAGAATTGACAACCATGTCATCCACATAACATTCCACAATTATCCCAAGAATTTTCTTGATGATTTTTTTCTTAGAATATTTATAAGTGGATCTAGTGTTCTTTAATCTAAAAGGCCACACATGATATCATAAATTCCCTTCCAGTTCCCTAAATGGTGTGGACTCATCATCCTCAAGAACAATCCATATTTGATTGTACCCACTGTATCCATCCATAAATTAGATGTCCCAGAACACATCTATAACATCAATAAATATATCTATCACTACATGGGGAAAATAATCCTTTAGAAAATATCAATTAAGACCTCAGATTGTTGATACAGACTCTGATCTACCCATTCTTCTTCCTGAATGGGATAATGTTGGATAGCCATCTAGGGTATTGGACTTCCATAACGAAGATGGATTTGAAAATATTTTAAACCTCCGAATTGAACATTAAATTGTGAGAGGGTCCATCTTTTAGGGTTCCTTTTAAACCCATGATTACTCATTGGGAGACCAAGACAATGAACGACTACTGAAAGATCTAGCCTGGAATTTTGTTCATAGCTCAGGGTGAAGATATCGCTATGTGGTTTAAAGGACACATACTTCTGCTGATCCTATGAAGACATGGTTTTACTAGACCCTGTAAACCTTAAATATACCTTGGTGTTGAGGTTCACTTGGGTTAACTCATCAATGGTGGTGGATACACCTTCTTTAAATGTGGTGTGGGTACCATATAAATCTTCTTCATCATAAGAGATTATAAAATCATGGGAAGGAGGTAGATCTTTTAGTCCATTTGACTTAGGGGAAGCAATGGTTCTTGCTCTGGTAGATATGGAATCATAAATGAGTGGTTCCCACTTTTCTAGGACCATTTGACTTAGGGGAAGCAATGGTTCTTGCTCTGGTAGATATGGAATCCTAAATGAGTGGTTCCCACTTTTCTAGGACAATAGTGACTGAGGTTCTGGAGAAATTTTCATCTATATTATGATCGTGAGGTCCTCTCTTGATATCAATGAAATGGCAATGAGTTGACCTCCATCGAGTCCTGCCCACTTTGTAGAACATGAAGAAATGTCAATGATTGGTGTAAATGGTGAGAAATTATCTATAATTCAAAAGATAAGGGTATTCAAGTATCATTTATTACTATCTAGTTTAGGAGTATGAGGTAATCTGTGGGCACCCCTATTTCTTAGAGACATTGAAACCATTTTTCCTATAGATAATGAAACAACCGCCAAGCCTGACATTGTGGGATCTAACTGGTGAATTAAGAGAAAAAAATATGTCATTCAAGTCCACCCATATATCCATTATAGTGGTTGTTATATTTTTAGGTGAATTGATGTGCTCAACCCCATTAGTCTGAACCATCTTCCCTTCCCTTTTGTAGTACCAAAATACAAATTGTGGGATTCAAAGGAATCTAATCAACATGAATCTCTTTAAAGTACCCATAGTCAACCTTTAAGGCATTAATTAAGGCACTAGTGGTATTAATAGGGGACTAATGCATGGAAATGAAGTTAGGGTCTTCCTAGTAGCATGTTTTATGTAGTATCCTACAAGTATACCAAGAATTTGGTACTTGATACCATCCTCAAAATGGATCTTCAGGTGAATAGTTTTGCATTGTTTTGACTCTCTATTATCATAACATTGAATTATCTAGATTGATGTATCCAAATATTCTTACATCAGTCCCAGTTTGTGTAGAATCCTAGTTAGGATGAGGTTGATTATGAAGTCATTATCCAGTTGGTAGCATAATATTTCCACACCATTGAACTGACCTAAAATATGCAATAGGTGTATTTGAATCTAGATGATAATTCCTTCATCTTCCCAAAAAAAATGAGATGATGGCTTAACACTGCTATTTCTTGGACTCCTCTCCATACTAGGTCTCAGTGGAAACTACTTGATCCTTGTGCTAATGGTTGATTTTGAAACTTCATCAAGGGAATCAAACATTTTCTTTGACAAGAAGAGAGCCTCAAGGATCAAAATCCTCTTGGGTATATTACTGAGGATCTTTATCATGTAGTTTTTCTGTTACATGGAATACTTTTTCCAATGGAATTTCATTCAATGAAAAGGGGTGAAACCGACACTTATGGATAAAATAATGGTGCATAGCCAGTACAAGAAATATTCTACTACGGAATAACTGATCTCATATGAACAACTTATAGTTAACTATTTATTTGTCAAGTTTTGGATCTGGCTAGACATGTATGATCACGGTGTAATCATAGATGAGATGCATAATCAAATAACATAGCTATCTATAGAGGCATACCTGATAGAGTGTATATGTCGGGTTATTCTTCATGATCTCTATGCGAGGCCTACTTCCTAGTTTTAGTAGAATAAATAACTTGGTTTGAGGCACTGTTCTAAGTATTCTGACAACTCACATGTCCTCCATCTCTCCATTGATGGCGTCGGCTGGAGGCACCTGAGGTATTCACATGGGGTACCTCACTATCGAGGGCAGTGAAGAAGTTCACTAGCTCCAAGATATTAATGGAGGTGTACTCTTAACCACCACTAATAGAATATTCTATAGTTGGATAGACCCTGGGTTCATATCTTAACTCAGGTGGAATGAAGTCTCCAAGAGTATGAGATGACTTCAACACCAGTGGGGGATTCTTATTTCCATTACGCCATCAAATTCTATTCTTTCAAGACTTATAAGGATGTGATGAAGATGTGGAGGCAAGGTTTGGTGGAGTTTCAACATCCACATGAGGTTATCACATTATCAATAGGGCATGGATAATCACATAAACATTAGAAAATTACTTATAGGGAACCCAATAATCATTTTTCTATGTATCGTTCTTCTGAACCTACTTCTATTCACCAAACTATTCGCTATCATTATCAGGGTTAGTGGAGTAATTTTCACATATGCTAGAACATCACCCAAATTTACTAGGCCATGATCCACTTGGTTCTAGATCTAATCTATTAACACAAATCATTCCATAATGGTGTGTCCAAGGATCATGTTCTATGGGAAATGGTTAGTATGGCTAGTCAGTATGTCCTCCTGGGGTCTCTTACACTCTATAAATTTCAGAATTATTTTCTCCAGGGAATAGATAAAATAACCTAGGGATTGTAAATCCATGAAGGATTATGTCATGTTTCTTCTGTATAGAAAATTTGTCTTGGGATACTAGCCTTAACAACAACTAGAGACACATTTTCTTATCAAGGTGGTTGCTCTTGGTCAGGCTATATCTAGTGGGGTTGTACTAGGAGAGGATATACTTGGTAGGGATACACTGGGTGAGGATCATCAGAAAAATGGTCCATCGGGTAAACTAGATCATGAACATATGCTTTCACAGCTATGGAAATATCTGTTTTCATATACATTCTTGCAATATCTGTAAGGTGAAATGGGTGCGATTTTTTTCTAGTCCACTATAAGGATTCTTCTAGACAATGATCCCTTTTAGAGAACACCTAAAATCCACCTGCATAATTCTGGGAGATGAGGGTATGGAATAACTTATTTGAGATAAAATTTTCCATGCACATCATAAGAATTTGTTCTTCAGAAAACAATATATCGAGTGAGTACATGAGTCCCTCACACTGAGAGATGAAGTTAGTGACTCACTCCTCGGGCCTCTGTTTGTATTTGAAGTGGTTGTAGATGTTCATATTGTTCATGGTGAAGCAAAAGTGGTAGATTAACTATTTTCAAAGATCTTTATATTTGAAAATAGACCCTATGGGAAGGTAACTTTACTAGACAAACACTGACCCTTTTAGTGACTGAACAAAGATCCAGAGCATTGATGCATCCTACCATTCTGGAGTTCCCAATATAAGGCCCCAACTCGAGTTGATGTGGTATTGATATTGTACTAGGTCACTCAATCCATTAAATAGAGTGAATTTAGTATTACCAAATTATGGGGGTGGTCAGACAATATCAAACCATGATATGTATAACTTTTTGTTAGGTGGGATTTCCATAGTTCATATTTCCAAAACTTTGAGGTGAGATATGAGAGTGGTTATCACATCATCCTGTTGAGGGTCACGGGAAACCCATGTGTTGACATGCTCATCAACTCACAGAGTAGATCATCCTTGATCTTGTGGTGGATATTAATGATGCTCATGTGAGGTGGGTGACTCATACCATGATCAATTTCCATATCCCCTAGATTTATCCCTCATTGGGTATGTGGGGACACAAAGTTCAAATTGAGTTGTCTAGATGAGGAGGACCGAGTTCCCCACTGAAGGAGATGTGGGGTCCCTTATATAATTTCTAGGATTTGAGCACCGCTTAGTAATTAGTTCTGTATTGATCATTTTATATTCCTCAAGCTATTGGAGTAAGGAGGCTACCTTTGGTTCCAAATATACTTTCTATGAATCCATAGATGGGTTAGAGGGTTTTATATTTTACTTTACATGTTCAAAATACCAATGGGTAGGAAACACAATATAATTTTTTGGATTCTTGGGACCCAATGTATGTCTTGGATGATGAGTGAGGACAGCTACTTGGGGTTTTCTTAGTACCATGCCACCCCCTTGAGGTGGGTCTTCTAAGTCCTTACCTACATTAGTGGCCTTGTTTCTATGATCATCTGGTAGGTCAGTGGTGATTGTATCACCATGTTAGTATACAGAGGAGAATATTCATCCTCAATGAATATTCTAGGCTTTCAATATTATCACTATCATAGGATATAGCTAAATTGGAGGGTAGAATCATTCCCCATACATTGATCTGTATGTATGGAGACACATTCTCTATTAAATGAATGAGAAATGTGAGGATATTAATTAATTTTTTGGAAGTTCTTTAAATATACTTGTGATTTAGGGAATTAATCTAATGGTATCACTATAATCTAAATATTTATACATTGTTGGTTGATCTCATCGAGGTTCTCACTAATCCCAAGGTAGGAAAACTATCAATAATATAGGTGGTGATATGTATCCCAAATTATCTAGAAGAGACATACTACTTGGTTCTTGTTGAGGGACCCATGGATCATTTATTATTGAGTTTGAATTTTCCAAAACACCACTGATAGCTCGTTGGTAGGCCAAACCTCCCATAGCCTTCTTGTTCGGAGGAAGGTTCCTTCACTTGGTCACCCCAATCCCTAATTTGTGAAGTATGAGATAAGGGTGGTGAGTGCCACACAGGTCAAATAATTTCTATATACTAGGATGTATCTTGGAGGTAGAACCCACATCAAGATCAAGTCCATATAGGATGGGGTATTCAACACTACATCATGTACGAGTGTGTAAATGTTCATTTTTGGATTGTTGAAGTGATCACCATCATATGACGATGTCAATACTGACCGTCACATATATCCAACTTATTGAGTGGTTGTGGAGAGGAGGGAAACTGTAAGTGATAGAGATGATTGTATTGAGATTCCTAGGAAGATAGCCTAAACATCCTCCACCTACAGGTATCCACGTAGGGACATAGGGACCTTATGGATCTCGACCTATGAGATCATGAAAAAAAATTAGGCTTCTTCCCCAGACTCTAGAATATAGGGTGAAGGTTCCTTCTTCGAGTCAAACATATCCTTAGAATCTGATAGGTTGATGATAGCATGACCATTACTAGGGTTCTACCTCCAATGGAGGGTGTTCTCCCTCCTAACCTAGGACAGTTCTTCAAGACAGGGTATGAATTTATCACAGGGAGGAACTTTATTCTAGTTTATGGTAGAGCATGGAGGACCTATGCATTAATTTCTAATGTAAAGAAGAGGTCATATTCTTTGTTTTATGGTAGTATAGGGAATAAATGTAGTTTGAATAATAGAAACATGGAGAGGACCCCCATATTGATTAATGAGATAATGGGGAGGATCTCTATACTAGCTATTGATGGAGTTGGGAGGGCCTCTACTTTGATTAGTGGGAATACAAGGAGGAACTATGTGTAGATTAGTGGGATCATGGGGTGGAACTTCATACTAGTTGATGTAAATGTTGATATGACCTCTATATTTATTTTTCTCATCATTGGATGGAACATAATGGCTGTTAGTAGTGTCAGTGACTGAGAGAGTCAACCTGGTCTTCCAAAGAGATGGATGGGGTCTTGATCCATGGTAGGCAAAGAGGGATCCATATTCTACCGTTGTAAGGATCTAGTTGGATATTCTAGTTGTGGTAGGGGACAATGAATCTATAGAAGATTCCACTTGTCAATAAATGACTTGGGTATAACCCCAGTTTTATCGTCAGATATTATGGACCATGGGTGAAGTCAGCACGCTCCTCTACCTACAGGATTGGTCGGTGCTGGCACTGGCATGTCCTAGTGGGATCCCTCCTATGCATATCTTGGGTAGTGGTCTCTGCATGCATGACTCAAACATCCCCACCCTCTATGTTGTTCAGGATTGAAATATCAATTCACTCTAGTGGGAGGATCCCGATGTGGGTGGTTTCCCCCAGCAAGGACCTCAGGGGTGGTCGTGTCGATGAGGAGATAATGCCTCAAGATCATGGTGGTATTCATTCCTTATCGGAATGAACCCTTTTTAATAATATAGACAAATGATTTTTTTGATCATCATCTTCTGGATAATCTCATTGAGTGAGATGGGGCATGGGTGCACATTAGATGAAGGCACCAAAGAATTCGTGGTTGGGATATAATCGTGTGGGATTTATGCATTAATGTTTCCCCTACCTCGACACCTATTCGATCTAGGTCAATGATTTATAGTGGCATGAGTCCTATAAGGTCCATAGGAATAGCCTTCAGTACCAGTATAGTGAAAGAAATTACTAATGACCCAATGTGATCTAATCATACTAAAATGGAGGAGAGATCCATGAGAATGATGATGATACAGGCCTAGGATTCCCAATTTTAACTACCCTAAGTCATAGGTGAGTTTCATGTTGGGCTAAATTTGTCCTAATGGGTCATAGCATCAAATATCTAGATCTGATGACACGTGAATCTGATGGTTCCCTAAACGTTACCAATCCTCATGTTTGAGGATAATATTTTTACATTTAGTTCAAAAATTTTATTTATGACACTTCCACTGTGGAAAAACATGTTTCACATGTGTTTTTGTTTCCCCACATTCTAACATTCTGAAGGTTTTCATCTTCCATCACTTTCATCGGCAATGGGTACTCTGTTAACAAAGTGGTATGATGGGATATCAGTTCCACCTTCAATGGAATCCTCCTTGGAGCTTGTTTCCAAGTCTGGGTCTCCATCATAGATTTAATTCATGTTTTTGAAACTCATTCTCAGTGTCGTTTTTGAGGTTGAAACCAATTAATTACATTATAAATCTCTCAACAAAGTAGAAACCTTCGGTTAGAGGAGGTAGTAGAATTTGGAATTTTGGGCATGTATGGATGTTGGATAGGTTGGAAACTTATGAAATCTTTTTCTATAGAGGAAATATCATGTTTGAGGCATCTTGGGAGTGGAACTAAAGTAATATCCTATCTATTACAAGGTAATTGAAGCCCATGGAATAAGTCTTCTGAGAACATTTACCTTAGTAATCTCATGTTTATAGAATGATGTAGGTACTATGGACCAGGTCATCAGTTTAACAAATTGTGAAGATGCAAAAAGGTCATGGGTTTAACATTTTCCAATATGGGCGGTGGAGTGAGTCCCTAGGAGGGAAGATTTTATAGTGGAATGAATGGAGTTTGTCCCCCCAATGAAGATATTTTCAAACTTCAATGGATTGAGTGAGTCCCCCCAAGGTGGATAAATTCACACTAGAATGGATGGAGTTTGTCAAACCAAGGAGGATAATTTCACAATGGATGATTTATGTAGTTTTCCCCCCCAAGGGGGATAAATTTACATTGGATAGCATAGGGAGTGTTCCCCCTCAAGGGGGATAATTTCAAACTAGATGGTGTTGGGATTAAAACTCATGTATTCATCTTACATACCCTTTTTAAGAAACAGAGTTCAAAACCCACATAGTCTGGTGCCATAGTTTATGGTCATTTGATAGTTCTATTCAATGTAGTTTAACGTTGTATAGTAAGGATTTCCATGTTTCATAAGGATCATTTATGAGGGATTGTGTGTCGCTTACACATGAATGTTTCCTGGGTGCCACTATTGAGAAACAATGATGTGAATGGGAATTATGCGTGGGAGTCACCCGATGAAAAAGGATCACACCATGAGGAGATAGTGTGGGGATTACTCATGGAATATGCATGCTATAAGAGTAACACACCATGGTGGATATGAGGGTGGAATCCTATAATTGTTTTACATGGGGAATCTCATGTTCATAAGATGGTGTAAGGTTATAGTTTAACATCATTCACTGAGGAAGTTTTCTTGAAGTTTAAAAAAATGAAACTATGATTTGAATCTTAGAATATTTACATCATTAAGCTTAGACATGGAGCTAGGAAGTTTGACATTATGCAGATCAAATGCAAAGCTGGATATTTTTACATTGTGCATCTCGACCGTGGAGTTGGGAAGTTTTATGTCGTGCATCTCAGAAGTTTAGATTGGAAGTTTTATTTAATTCACCTTGGATGTTGTGATATAATGTTTTAAAACATGCATCTCATATGTGGATGGGGATTACACCTCAAGGTTGAATATGCTAAGGAAGGAGGAAGATTCACCATTACAAATCCCCATAGAGACAAGTAAATAGTTTCCCTCAAAGATTCCACCTCTAAATATTACATGTAAACATATAATGTGAATATAGTCTAGGAATGGGGTTGGAACAACCATGGAGGAGTTGAAATTAGGAGGTCCATTGTTAGGTTAAATATGCATAGGAGAAAAAGGAATTAGGGTACCTATGATTAGGATAAAATGGTACCGTAATGGTTACACTAGAATTATAGGAAATGTTAGGTCTGTGACTATAATATTATTTTGTTCAACATTATTATATTGCACATTAATATAGTTGTGTGAGAAATGGGGTCTAGTATAAGGAAATCACTTGGATTTTGGGGGTATAGTTTGGTGCAAGATTCATAGTTTGACGTAGGTAGGGTTGCATGAAGGTTTCTTCTCTTATATAAACCCATCAAGCGTTGGGAGGTGTTTCAAAAGGATATATCAACCATAAGCCAAGTCAAGTATGTCCCCATATGAAGGTTATCATGAAAATTATCCACCATAGAGGGTTTATTGTTTCTGGGGTTGCATGACGTCAAGTAAATATAGGTTTTCTTACATGAGAATGCCACTACATCTTTAGGAGATCCTCCCCTAGACTATAGGATGAGGTTCTATTTATAGATAAAATTATCACATGATAGCACAGAACATCACTATGGTGCAGAATAGGGTTACATGCTTCCCAGTCTACCACCGAGAGCTTGTAAAAACCAAATTATTGGTTCAACATCACCTTTTTCTAGAAAATGGTTTATTTCACAATGGGTATACATGCACCACTCCTCTCTTGGGCACATATGCCTTGGGTACTAGGGAATTTTACACAAAACATGTTGTAGACAACATCATCTTTCATGTGTAACTATCTGTTCACACAAATGGCACTCTTCCATGCAAGGATCCCTTTTGTGCACGTGCACCGTGAGGATTATTTCAAACTTGGATTATCCATGGAACTCAGCATTGCCTTTAATGTGCATATCCATTTCATGCATAACCATACCTTTACATGAATCCATTAAAAATTGTGTGCAACATGATACTCATCCTTAGAATATTCCATCAGGTTGTTTCATATGATCAATAGATCCAAAACTAGCCTTTTAGGGTGTGAGACAAACTTTCAGCACCAACAATTGGGTTTGCGGTTTAGGTTGTAGGGGGTAGGGTTTAGAGTTTATAGTTTATTGTTTAGGGTGTAAGTGTAGGTTTAGTGTGTGGGGGTTAGGTTTTAGGGTGTAGGATTTCGGGTTTAGGGTGTATTGTTTAGTGTGTGGGGGTTAGGTTTTAGGGTCTAGGATGTCGGGTTTAGGGTGTTGGGATTAGGGTGAAGGGTTTATAGTTTAAGGTTTAGGGTTTAGGTTTTAGGGGTTAGGGAGTATCGTTTAGGATTTAGAGTGTAGGGTTTAGGGAATATAGATTAAGTTATATGGTTTCCTAAGGTTTATAGGTGTTTTAGTGTTTCTAAATATTTTTACTTTTTTTATGTTTTTTGGTTTTTTATTTTTTAGGTGTTTTAGGTTTTTAAGTGTTTTTATGGTTTTTTGGGTTTTTTGGGTTTTTTGGGTTTTAAAGGTTTTTTGGTTTTTTATTATTTTAATAATTTTTAATTTTTTTAGGTATTTGAACATTTTAAGTGTTTTGTAGGTTTTGAGTGCTTATAAATTGTTTTAGTTTTTTAGGGTTGTAGGGTATTTTAGCGTATTTAGGGGTTTAGGGTTCTTTCATGGTTTTTAGGGTTTTTTGGTTTCAAGATTTTTCTTAAGGGTTTTAGGGTTTTTACTTTTTTATTAGGATTTTTTGTTTTTATAGTGCTTAATGAAGGTTTTTAAATTTTCTAGGTATTTTTTACAGATTTTAGGGTTGTTAGTGTTTTTAGGGTTTTGAGGGGTTTTCTGGATTTTAGGGGGTTTAAAGTTTTTATTAGGGTTTTTTGGTTTTTTAGTTTTTTTTCACATTTTTTGGGTTTTAAGGGTTTTATAGTTTTTATGTTGTTTTGGATTTTAGGGTTTTTTGGTTTTTTAGGGTTTTTTGGTTTTTAGATTTTCTTAGTTTTTTTATGGTTTTAGAGTTTTTTGGGTGATTAAGGACTTTTATGAGATTCCTAGTGTTTTTATAAATTTTTAGGATATTTAAGGTAATTTAGGGGTTTTAGAGATTTTAGGGCCTCTTATGGGATTTTTAGGGGTCTTGGGGGTATTTAGGGTTTTTAGGGATTTTTAGGGGTTTTGAGGATTTTTAGAGTTTTTTTTGGGTTTTTTGGTGTATTTAGGGGTTTTGAGGCGTTTTAGAGTTTTTTAGAGATTTTTCGATTTTTAGGGAATTTTAGGGGTTTTAGAGATTTTTAGGGATTTTAGGATTTTTAATTCTTTAAGGGTTATATGTGGGGTTTTAATTTTTTTATTGTCTTTAGTGTCCTTTTAGATTTTTAGGGTTTTTAATTATGTTTTATTTTTTATGGTCTTTTTATTTTTACGGTTTTTAGGGGTTTTTAGGGTTTTTAGGGTTTTATGGTATTTTATGTTTATTTGGGTTCTTTCTATGGGTTTTATGTGTTTTAGTGATTTTTGGATCTGGGGGGTATGTTTTTTCATGGTTTTAGGGTCTATTATAGGGTTTTATGATTTTTAAATTCTTTTTGGAGCCTTTTAGGGGGTTTTTGGGTGTTTATGGGTTTTAAGGTTTTAGAGTTTTAATGTGGTTTTAAAATATTTTAGGATTTTTTGAATTTTTTTGCAGTTTTACTGTTCTTTTTGTGTTTTTAGTAATTTTATGGTTTTTATGGGTTTTCATGATTTTTTGTGTTTTTAGGGTTTTTGGGTTTTTAGGGGTTTTTAGGGTTTTAAGGGGTTAGGGGTTTGGGTTTGTTTATGGGTTTTAGGG
The DNA here is from genome assembly GCA_963277665.1 of Viscum album. NCBI lineage: Eukaryota > Viridiplantae > Streptophyta > Magnoliopsida > Santalales > Viscaceae > Viscum > Viscum album. The sequence continues at coordinate 258,661 of CAUJRU010000492.1, forward strand.
TTTTAGGGACCTTTTAGGAATTTTAGGGTTCTTTATGGGTTTCTTAGGGGTTTGTAGGGTTTTGGGTTTTTAGGTGTTTATACTATTCTTTAGTGTTTTATTCGGTTTGGTAGGGAATTTTAGGGGTTTTAAAGTTTTCTTAGGGTTTTTATGAGTTTTTAGGGATCTTTAGGGGTTTAGGGTTTCAGGGTTTTATAGTGTTTTTTATATTTTTTAGGGTTTTAGGGTTTTTAGTGTTTTAAGAGTTTTTAATGGTTTTTAGGATTTTCTTATGGGTTTTAGGTTTTTTATGGTTTTTAGGTTTTTTAGAGTTTTCAAGGCATTAGGGTTTTTAATTTTATTTATGGATTTTTGGGTTTTTATGGCATTGGGAAATTTTTAGGGTTCTTTGGATTTTGGGTTTTTAGTGATGTTTTATGGTTTTTAGGTTTTATGATTTAATGTGTAGGGTATAGGGTTTAGGGTTTAGGGTATATAGTTTAGTTTTTAGAGTGTAGGGTATATGGTTTAAGGTATGGTGTGTAGGGTATAGGTTTTATGTTATAGGGATTAGATGGTAGGGTATAAGTTTTAAGGTGTGTGGTATAGGGTTTAGGGTGTACAATATAGGGTTTAGTATGTAGGGTTTAGGGTTTGGGAGTAGGGTATAGGGTGTAGGGTGTAGGTTTAAGGGTTAAGGGTAGAGATTATGGGGTTTAGGGTGTGGGTTTTAGGTTTTAGGATGTAGGGTATAGGGTTTAGGGTACCGTGTTTAGTGTTTAGGGTGAAGGGTTAAAGATTAGGGTGTAGGGGTTAGAGGCTTAGTGTACTTGGTATAGGGTTTGGGGTGTAGGGTTATGGTTTTAGGGTGTAGGGTATCGAGGTTTTTTTGTAGGGTTAAGGGTGTATGGTATATGTTTTAGGGTATAGGGTTTATGATTTAGGGTGTAGGGTGTAGGGTATAGTGTTTATAATTTTGGGTGTATGTTAATGGGATTAGGGTGTAGAGTTTAATGTTTAGGGTTTAGGTTATATGGTTTAGGGTGTAAGGATTGGGGAGTAGGGTGTATGGTGTAGGGTTTTGGGTATATGGTATTGGGTTTCAGGTGTAGCATATGGGGTTTAGGGTGTAGGATTTTTGGTTCAGTGTGTAGGGTATAGGGTTCAGTGTGTGGGGTTTGGGGTTTATGGTGTTGGGTATAGGGTTAATGGTGTGTGGTATAGGGTTTATGTTGTAGGGTTTATGGTTTAGGGTTTAGGTTAGAGGATTTAGGTTATAGGGTTTAGATTTTAGGGTGTAGGGTGTTGGGTATAGTGTTTTGGGTGTAGAGAATAGATATTAGCCTATAGTGTACATGTTTTAGGGTACAAGGATTTTGTTTTATGGTGTATGGTATAGGTTTTGGGGTGTAGGGTGTTAGGTATTGGGTTTTCTGTTTAGAGTTTAGGGTGTTGGTTGTAGTGTTTAGGGTATTGGGTATATGGTTTAGGTTGTAGGGTATATGGTTTAGAGTGTGTGGTATTGGGTTTAGAGTGTAGGGTATTGGATTTTGGGTGTAGGGTATCGGATTTGGGTTTTTGGTTTTGGGTTTTGGGTATTGGGTTTTAGGCGTAGTGTATGTGGTTTAGGGTTTATGATGTAGGGTTTGGGGTGTAGGGTAAAGGGTTTAGGGTTTAGTGTATAGGGTTTAGGGATTAAGGATTAGGGTTTAGTGTTTAGGGTTTAGGGTGTAGGATATAGGGTTTTAGTTTTAGGATTTAGAGTGTGGATGTAGGCTATATGGTTAGGAATTTTAGTATTAGTGTTTATAGTATAAGGTTTATTGTGTAGTTTTTAGGGTTTTGGGTGTAGGGTATAGTGTTTAGGGTGTTGAGTTTATGGTTTAGGATTTAGGGTATAGGGTTTAGGGTGTAGGGTTTTGGTCGTAGGGTGTTGGGTTTAGGTTTTAGGGTTTAGGGTGTGGGAATTAATGTTTTTTTGTTTAGGGTATAAGTTTTTTCGTGTGGTGATTAGGTGTCAGGGTATATGGTTTAGGTTTTTAGGGTCTTTAGGGTTTTATTGGATTTTTATGGTTTTTGGATTTTTACTATTTTCAGAGTTTTTTATGGTTTTTTGAATTTTTAGTATAGTTTATTTTAAGGAATTTTATTTTCTTTAGTATTTTAGGGATTTTTTTTTGTTTTTTCAGGTTTTAGGGTTTTTATATTTTTTTAGGTTTTTTATGCTTTTTGTTCCATTAAGAGGTTTTACTGTTTTAAGTGTTTTTTATGATTTTTAGGGTTTTTAGTTTTTCTATGGGATATTTTTGGTTTTAGCAGTTTTTATGGTTTTTGTGTTCTTTTTGTGTTTTATGGGTTTTTGGTTTTTTTGGGATTTAAAGGGTTTTTTGGATTTTCATGGTGTTTTTAGGGTTTTTAGTGGTTTTAGTGTTTTTAGATTTTTTTTGGAATGTTACAATGTTTAGGATTTTTATGGTGTTTAGGGGTTTTAAATGTTTTTAGCGTTTTTTGGGGTTTTAGGTTTTTGTTGGGGTTTTTGGGATTTCCGGGGTTTTTAAGGTTTTTAAATTTTTTATGGGGTTTAAGGTTGTTTTAGGGTTTTAGGCTTTTAATTATTTTTTAGGGTTTCTAGGGTGTTTTGGGGTTTTTAGGGATTTTTTGTTATTTAGTAATTTTAGGGTTTTTAGAGGGGTGTTTACTGTCTTTTAAGGGTTTTAAGGGGTTTTAAGGTTTTTAGGGTTTTTAATTTTTTTGGGTGTTCTAGGTTTCATAAAGGTTATAGGGTTTGTAGGGGGTTTGGGTTTTTCTATAGTTTTTAGCATTTTAGGGGCTTTAGGATTTTATGTGTTTTTAGAGGATTATGGTTTTTAATGTTCTTTAGGTGGTTTTAGTTTTTTTAGTGTTTTTAAGGTTTTTTATATGTTTTTAGATTTAGTAGTTTTAGTGGGTTTTCATGGTTTTTAGATTTTTTAGTGTTTTAATGGTTTTAGGGTATATTAAATTTTTTGGTTGTTTTTATATATTTTTTCAGGTATTTATGGTTTTGGGGTTTTAATAGTTTTTTGTGTTTTTAGGGTATTTATGGGTTTTTAGGTGTTTCTTATGTTTTTTAGGATTTTTGGGTTTTTAAGTGTTTTTAGGAGTTTCTTTTGGTTTTTTGGAATTTAGTGTTTTAGGGTTTTTCTCGGATTAGTTTTTTATTTTTAGGGTTTTTCTAGTTTCTATGGTTTTTAGGGTCTTCTAATGTTTTTACGGGTTTAGGGATTTTTTAGGTGTTTTGGGTATTTAGTATTTTAATGGTTTTTAGGGCCTTTTAGGGGTTTTTGGGTTTTTGGGGTTTTTTGGTGTTTTAATGACTTTTGGGTTTTTAAAAATTTTAGGGGTTTTTATTGGTTTTCGGTCTTTTAGAGGGGTTTTTGTGTCTTAAAATCCAATAATTTTTTCATGTTTTTAGGTTTTTGTGGTGTTTTAATGGATTTTGATGGTTTTAAGGGGTTTTAGAGATTTTAGTGATGTGTTATAGGGTTTTAGGGTTTTTTATGAGTTGTATGTGTTTTTTGTGGTTTTTAGGGTCTTTTAATGTTTTTAGGTTTTTATGGTATTTTATGGGTTTTAGGGGTTTTAGGGCCATTTAGTGTTTTTATTGGCTTTTATAGTTTTAGGGTCTTTCCTGCATTTTATTTTTATTAGGATGTTTTAATTATTTTAGGCTTTTTAAGGGTTGTTTTGTGTCGTTTAGGGGTTTTAGGGATTTTAGGGTGTTATAGGTTTTTTGTGTTTTTTCGATCCTTTTGGGTTTTTTGGGGAATATAGGTTCCTTTAGTGTTTTTTTGGATTTTTGGGGCCCTTTAGTGTTTTTATGGTCCTTTATGTGTTTTTGGGTTTTTAGGGATCTTTATATTTATTAGGGTTTTTAGGTGTCCTTTATGGAGTTTTATGGTTTTTTGGGTCTTTCATAGGGTTTTAGGGGTTTCAGGGTCATTGACGGGTTTATGGGGTCTTAGATACTTTTAGGCATTTCGAATATTTTATTGTCATTTAGGGTTTTTAGTATCATTTAGTATTTATGGGATTTTTGGTATTTTAGGAGGTTTATGTGGTTTTATGTTTTTAGGGGTTTTTATGTGCTTTTATGGTATTTGGGTTTTTAGTGTTTTTTGGGACATTTAGGTTTTTAGGGGTTTTAGGGGTTTTAGGGATATTAGGGGTTTTTGGGTTTTAGGGGGTTTAAGTGTTTTTATGGTTTTAATGTTTTCTTAGCATTTTTATTGTTTTTAGGGTTTTTAGGGTTTTCATGGTTTTTAAGGTTTTCATGGATTTTAGGGTGTTTTAAGGTGATTTAAGGGTTTTTATGATTTTTAAAGGGTGTTAGGGAATTTTAGGTTTTTTTGGGATTTTAGTGGTTTTTGAGATATTTTAGTGTTTTAAAGGATTTTTGGGGGTTTTAATGGGTTTTGGGGGGTTTAGTGGGATTTAGGGATTTGATGGTTTCAAATGTGTGTTTTTTCATTTTTATGGTTGTTTTTGAGTTTTTGGGTTGTTTAGGGGTTTTAGGGGTTTTTAGTTCTTTTTATAATTTTTAGAGTTTTTGAATTTTTTTGGGGGTTTTAGGGTCTTAGGGTTTTTACGGTTTTAGGATATTTTTGGATTTTATAGACTTTTAGTTATTTTTACAGGTTTTATAGTTTCTTATGGTTTTTATGTTTTTAGTATATTTTAGGGTCGTTTTAGTGTTCATGGTTGTTTTAAGGGTTTTAGGCTTCTTTGGGTCTCTTTAGGGAAAAGAAGGCGCATGCCAAGCAGAAAGCTTGGCGCCTCAATTAATAAAAAGAAAAGGTACAAAACATTACAGGGGGGCTTGTACATTCGTGTGCGGGTAGCACCCATCATGTCAGCGGCTACATGAGACGTGCAAAAGGAAAGGAGCAATGAATGACCACCGTGAGCAGCATTCTTCGATAGCCATCTTGGAGAGAGCATCAGCCACCATATTGACTTCCCTGTATGCATGAGAAATCCTGAAGGTCAAGTTCTTGGATAGGCTAAGGCATTCAATCCACTGAGGAAGAAGCCGCCATGGAACCTTCCATGAGTTTTGGCGAAGTGCCTCCACTGCAAGCATTGAGTCTGATTCGATCCATAGATGCAACCACCCAAATTGAATTGCAAAACGAACAGCCTTGATAATAGCCCAAAGCTCTGCCTCATAAGCACATCCATTCCCAATGTAGTGATAGAAAATACCCTTGACAAAACCTCGACAAGTACGGAAGACCCCACCACAACCTGAAGGGCCTGGTGAGCCTGCCGCCGCACCATCAACATTAACTTTGATCCATGACGGGATTGGTGGAATCCATATAATGTACTTCATCAACATTGGTTTTTTGCACCTGCCAGGGACACCAAGGGTGCGGAGTGTAACAAGATCATTGAAGCAGTTGTTCATTGTACCTGATTGGATACTCCCAGCCAGCCGAACAGCACTATGCATGGAAATAATACCCTCATGCGTGGAGCATGATTTGTTCCGAAACATAGCAGAATTTCTTGCAGCCCATAGGAAAGAGACAATGGCTGCCGAAGCTGCAAGAAGAAGGTTGTGAAGCTGCTCACTGCTGCTAAAATCATTGATAAAAAGCATCCGTTGAGAGAAGGTTCCAGGAGGCAAGCGGAGAGCAAAAACATCCTGCATGTAGCTCCATAATCTGTGTGCAAGGTTGCAATCAATAAAGAGGTGTTGTATGCTTTCAGCACCTCGCAAAAAGATGCTGCAGACCGAGGCAATCTGCAACCCAGTTTTTTGAAGCTGACCATGCATAGGCAACCTGCACCTCCAAATTTTCCAAAGAAGAAGAAAGTGTCTAGGGGGAATGAAATGACACTTATATTTCAGAAGCCATGAGGGGGGGTCAGAACCTTGCCAACATTCATGCTCGTAGAAACCTCTTGCAGTGAGCTGGCCAATCAGATCCGGCTTCCATATGAGAGTGTTCGAATCAACGTAGTTGTAACATCGGATCTAGGAGATGATATGTGATGGCATAATTTCATCCAGCTCCATCAGCCTTGCGTTGAGCTCACTGATAGTCATGTGTTGCAGACCTTGTGGAACTTTCATAAGTTCATGCAGAGGACAATCAAGCCAAGGGGTGAGCCAGCAGTTCAGATTGGATTGTCTTGAAACAGTCCAGATAGATTGCGAGATAATATTCTGAAATGAGGATTTAATTGTGGTCCATACTGAGGAGAGCATATACCCAGTGTAGCCATTACACAAGTGTCCAGTGAATCGTTCTTTAAGAAAATCTAGCTCACCTTCCTTGTGCACGAAGAGATTCCAGGTGAATTTAGCCAACAAGGCCTCATTAAAAGCCCTGAGGTCTTTAATTCCAAGACCACCCATGCTAATGGGTTTGATGCAGTCTTTCTATGCAACAGTTACCAATTTCTTTTCACTAATGCATCCTGTCCATGCAAAGTTTAGAATCTTGTCTTGAAGGGATTTGATCAGACTTACCGGCCATCTATATAAAGAGAAGGCATGAACAAACTTGGATGTGATAACGGAATTGATAAGGCAAACTCTGCCTGCTTGAGACAGAGACTTTCCCTTCCATTTAGCTAGTTGCTGGGTTATATCAACAGAAATGCTTTCCAAGTGGTAGCGCTTTGCCCTCCCCCAGAAGAGGGGAACCCCAAGGTAATTAAAAGGCAGAGATCCTTTTTTAACGCCAATACATCTAATGATTCTGTTTTGCCTCACTGAGGAGCACCCTTTCCCAAAAACAATAGAATATTTACACCAACTGATTGCCTGCCCGGCAACATCTTCATAGTGATTAAAGATTTTCTGGATAGCTGAGATAGTTCGCATATTAGCCTGCCCAAATAGAAGGATATCATCAGCATAAAAAAGGTGTGAGGTTACATAGGAGTCCTTGCTGGCTTTGAAAGGGCAATACAATCCAGCCATCATTGCATGTGTAACAATATGACTCAGGTAATCTTCTGCAAGTGCAAAGAGAATTCCAGAGAGAGGGTCTCCCTGTCTGACCCCTCGTGAACACTGAAAGAAACCTTTTGGCGCCCCATTAATCAGAACAGAAATTCTAGCACTCTCCAAAATATAAGAGATCATGCTGATAAATTTGGATGAGAAACCGTACATACCCAACACCCTGAAAAGAAAATGCCACTTAATGGTATCAAAAGCTTTGGATATATCCAGTTAAAGAGAAAAGGTCCCATATTTGACTTTCTTTCTCATGATATTCACTCCTTTAGAGGCCATATATAAACAACTTTGAATGTTTCGCCCAGGAACAAAGCCAAATTGATTAGGGGTGATAATGGAACCAACAAACTTTCCCAACCTGGTGACGATGATTTTGCTAATAATCCTTGGAATGGTGTTTCCAATGGCAATGGGACAAAAGTCACCGATGTCAATAGCAGCTTCTTTTTTGGGGAGCAGAGCAATGAAGTTGGAGTTTGCTTCAAATGGCAATGATCCTGAGATGAAGAACTCCCTGACAGAATTGGTAATTTCTGCATGAAAGATATCCCAATAAAAGATGAAGAATTTGTTAGTGAATCCATCCGGTCCAGGGGCACTTTCAGAATTGAGAGAGAAGAGACAAGATTTGACTTCATCTTCAAGAGGAGGAGAGGTCAGATCATTGTTCTGTGAGTCATTCACACACTGCTCAATACAGTCGGCAACCAAGGCCGAGGGAGGGGTACCATCATCATTATAAAGAGCTTTAAAATGGTCAAAAACATCATCAGAAAGCTCTTTCTCATCAACCAAGGTTGCCCCATTGATTCGGATACGATTAGGTCCTTTATATACCCTTTTCTCCCGTTATAAGCGATGAAAGAACTTTGAGTTTCTGTCACCATCCTTGAGCCATCGATCACTGAATTGGTGTTTTTCCAGATTCTCTTTGAGAGCAAGAAGATCATCAAGCTTTTTGTGAAATGAAAGTTCCTCATGAGTAGGAACAGCCCCCTGCTGATTGTTTTCTTGAAAAAACTCTAGCTGAAATTGCGCATCCTTGATCTCCTCATCAATTCTGGAGAAAGAGAGCTTACTCCAAGCTTTAAGAAGGCTTTTGATTCTCCTAATCTTAGAGGCAACCACAAAGTAAGGAGAGCCATGTAAAGTGGAGTTCCATCCATCAATAACAACTTCCTTGCATCCTGGGATTGAGAGCCAGGCGTTATTGAATTTGAAGGGTAATGGAGAAAGTCTCCTAATATCATCCCGAATGGAGACAACAATGGGATTATGATCAGAGTTAAATTTAGGGAGAGTAAACCCTAAGATGTCCAATAGAGCAGCAGCATCATTGACGTGGATGAAGCACCTATCAATTTTGCTGGCTTGCCTCCCATTTACAGTGAACCTTCCCCAGGTAAATTTGGAGCCTTCCATAGGAACTTCAATGAGATTACATTGATCCACACAGTACTGAAAATCTTGAGCAGCAGAGCGGAGAAAATAAGAGCCAGTTTTTTCATCAGGACTCAAAACAACATTGAAGTCACCAGTGATGACCCAATTGTGATTCATATTCTCACTGAGGGCAGCTAAATCTTCCCAGAGTTCTCTTCTTCTGATGTAAGAGCAAGAGGCATAGACAAAAGAGAAGATGAGGGGAGTGTCCTGCATCCGGATGTGAACTGAAATAACCTGGTGACAAATCTCAAAAGACTCAAGCATCAAGTCATTGTGTCGAAGCACCCATAGTGATTCAGTATTACCAGCACCTCTATTATGAGCAATAAATGAGTACCCGAGCGATGCCCAGTTGAATCCCTTCCAGTGATCAAAGATAATAAGAGGCTCAGTAATGGCCACAAGATAGGGTTTGTTGACAGCAAGGAAATGTCGAAGGGCTGCTGAAGTGGGAGAGTTCCCAATCCCCTGACAATTCCAAAAAAGCAGCTTCATTGATTGGAGTTTGAGTCGCCTCTTTGGCGAGGCAGGCCTTTTGTATTCTTGGAAGGGGCACCTTTACTTTTCCCTCCCTCCTTTGGAGGTCTGCCAGGAGGTTTCTTAATGACTTGCTTAATGTTTGGCAACTCATGAGTAGAGGCCATAGGATCATCCTCAAGGATAACCTCTGCATCTAGGTTGTCATCAACTTGATCAGCCCAGAATTTCCCAGATAGGGGAGAGAAGGAATTATTAACACAGATCCCGTCATTACGAGGAATTACAGTGAGTTTGGCCTTACTGGAAATACCTGCAGGAACAGGAGAAAAGACCTCATCCGTATCAGCAAGAGCAGCTGCATCCGACGGAGCAGCTGCATCATGTACTCTGCTGGGTGAGAGAATTCCAGGAGCAAAAGAATCTGATAATGCAGCAATCCCCAAAGGGGCCCCAAACGGATGAGCAACATCAGTAATCTTAAATTGCTCAGCAGAAGCATCTGCTATATGCACATCCTGCACGCTGCTGACTGCAGGAGTGAGCTGGGGAGACTGAGCAGATGCACCATATGCACTGCTGAAATTAGCAGTTGCATCAGACTGCTCAACTAGAGCCACTGCTTTGCAATAGGTGAGAGACAAGATAGCTGTATCATGGACACTGACAGCAACTATTTGGTCAGCAGGATCCACTGCTATGCAGGAATTAGGAGGCTGAAAAGGTACAACATGGACACTGCTGGAAGATGCAAGACCAGGTGCAACAGGCTGGGCAAGTGAAGCTTGCACAATAGGAAGCACAACAGAGGCTCCAGGAGAGTTAGAAACTGCATGAGCAGTATGCCCAGCAATGGGAGCATTAGAATCCCCGACCAGAGTCGAGGAAATGGGATCACAAACCCTCTCATGAACAACATATTGTTCTGGGACCCCACTTGTTCCTGCATTGTTGCTTCCAACTTGTAGGGGGGGAGTATCAGAAGTCACTGCATCCTTCCGGGTTTCATTTTTGTTCAAATCTTGAAATGACCCATCCTCATGCCCTCTCACCTTACAAATGCTACAAGTCTTCAATCTCCTGCATTCATCGATAGTGTGGCCAAGAAAGAGACAGTTGCTGCAGAACTTGGGTCTTCTTTCATACTGTATTTCCAGCACGATGCTGTCATCCAGAGTGTTCAACACCACTTCTTCAACCAAAGTATTGGCCATGTCAACTTCAACAAGAACTCTAGCATAGTGACCAAATCTCGGATTATCAGTTTCCCTATCAAGCCGAATAGGAAAACCAACCGAGGAGGCAATGTCCCACAAGATTCGAGGGTACCACTTCTTTTTAGTTTTTTATGGTTTTTATGGTTTTTTATGTTTTTAAGGGTTTTACAGATTTTTAGAGTTTTTTGGGGTTTTATGGTTTTTATGGTTTTTTTAATTTTTAGGGCATTATTAGTATTTTTTGAGGTTTTCGGGATTTATGGGGTTTTATTTATTTTAGGATTTTAATGGTTTCTCAGGTATTTTTATGGAGTTTAGTGGTATTTTAATTATTTTAGAGTATTTTTGGTATTTTATGATTTTGAGGATTTTTAGCGATTTTTATGGGTTTTTGGTGTTTTTATAGGTTTTATGGTTTTAATGTTTTTGTGGTATTTTATGGATTTACGGGTTTTAGGGGTTTTAATGGTTTTTGGGTGTTTTAAGGGTTTTTTTTTGTATTTTTGGGTTTTTGGTGTTATAAGTGTCTTTTATAATTTTATAAGGTTTTAGGGTGTTATTAGGGTTTTAATGAATTTTTGGGGTTTTAGTCTCTATAAGGGTTTTTTTTGAGATTTTTAGGGTTTTAGGTATTTTTATGGTTTTTTGTTTTTATTTACGGGGTTTCATTGTTTTCAGGGATTTTGGGTGGTTGTTTTTAGGGTGTTTTAGGGGTTTTTTTTGTATTTTCATGTTTTTAAGGTTTTTAGGGTTTGTTTAGGGTTTTTAGGATTTTTATGGTTTTAGGGTTTTTTGGGTTTTAGGGTTTAAACAGTTTTTTAGGATTTTTAGGGGTTTTTTGGGGTTATAAGGGTTTTTATGATCCTTTATGTTTTTTAGGTTTTTAGGTTCATAAAGGGTTTTTGTGGGTTTATTATGGGATTTAGGGAATTTTAGGGTCCTTTATGGTTTTTAGGGGGTTGGCATATTTTGATGTTTTGGGGTTTTAATTCTTTTAGGGTCTTTTCAAGGTTTTGTGTTCTTTTAGTGTTTTTATGGTTTTCAAATTTTTTAAGGTCTTTTAAGGTTTAGGGTATGTGGTTTAGTGTTTAGGGTGTTGGGTTTAAGCTTTAGGGTTTAAGGACTATGTTATGTGGTTTAAGGTTTAGGGTGTACGGTTTAGGTTTTATGGTGTAGGGAGTTGAGTTTATGGTGTATGTTATAGGGTTTAGGGTGTATATTTTGGTTTTATGGTGTAGGGTGTAGATTTTAATGTGTAGGGTTTCAGGTTTATGGTGTAGGTTATATGGGTTTTAGGGGGTTTTACAATTTTTATGTTTTTTATGATTTTAAGGTTATTATTGGTATCTTTAGATATTTTTCTATTTTTATTGTTTTTTATGGTGTTTAGAGGTTTTTAGAGTTTTCAGGGTTTTCAGGGGATTAAGATTTTTTTTGGGTTTTAGGGGAGAGGGGTTAGGATTTTTTTTTGGGTTCTTAAGGTTTTTAGAAATTTTTAGGTTTATTGGTATTTTAGGGGGGTTTAATGTTTCTAGGTATTTTTATGGTTTTAGAGTTTTTTCGGGGTTTTTATGTATTTAAGGGTTTTCTGGTTATTAGTGTTTTACGGTCTTTGTTACTTTTTGGGGTTTTAGTGTCTTTTAATATTTTTAACATATTTTAGTTTTTTATGTTTCTTAATAGTTCTTTGAGTATTTAGGATATTTTATATTTCTAAGGGGTTTTATGGTGTTTTTAGGGGTTTAAAGGGTTTTAGGTGGTTTGGGGTGTTTAAGGGTTTTGGGATTTTCTATAGATCTAAGTTTTTTTGTTTCTTATTGTCTTTTAGGGGTTTATGGGTTTTATGGGATTTAGGATTTCTAGGTTTTTTTGGGTTTTATAATGTTTTGGGGTTTTTAGGGTCTCTTAGAGCATTTTACCACCCATTAATGGTTTATGAACTGTTTTGGGCTTTTGGGTTTTTTTTATTTAATAGAGTTTTTGTGGATTTTTAGGGTTTTTTTTATTTTCTAGGGTCATTTAATGGGTTATTTTGGTTTTTGGGGTCTGTTATTTTAGGGTTTTTAGGTTTTTTGTGCGTTTAGGGGTTTTAGAATTTATCAGTTTTTTTAAATGATTTTGGGGTTTATTTAGGTTTTTGTTTTTTCATGGCGGGTTTTCATTGTTTTAGGTTTTTTAGGTTTTTAGGGATTTTTAAGAATTTTAGGTTTTTATGTTTTTAAAGGGTTTTTTTGGTGTTTTATGGAATTATGTATTTTTTAGAGATTTTCAGGTTTTTAGGGTTTCTTAGGGGTTTAAGGGTTTTTAGTGTATTTTATTTTTTAGGGGGTTTAATATCATTTAAGGGGTTTTAATTTTTTTAAGTTTTTTTGTTTTTTTAGTGTGTTTATTGGTTTTTAGGGATTTTAGGAGTTTATATAGTATTTTAGGTTTTTATTGGTTTTTATGGTTTTTAGGTTCTTTTGGGTTTTTAAGTTCTTTTGGGTTTTTAATTCCTTTTAGGGATTGGGTTGTAAGGTTTTGGGTTTAGGGTGTAGGGTTTAGGATTTAAGGTGTAGTGTACAAGGGATAGAGTGTAGGGTATAGGGTATCAAATATAGATATAGGTTTTTGGTTATGTATTTTAGAGTATAGATTATAGGGTATAGGGTGTGGGAGTTAGGGTGTAGTGTGTAGTTTATAGGGTTTAGATTGTAGGGTTTTTGGTTTATGTTGTAGGGTAATGTGTTTAGGGTATAGTGCTTAGGGTTTATGGTGTAGGGTATAGGGTTTAGCTTGTAGGTTTTAGGGTTTAGACTATAGGGTATATGGTATAGGGTTCTTAGGTTTTTTAATCATTTTTAAGTTTTTAGTTGTTTTAAGGTTTTTTAGTGTTTTGGGGGTTTTTATGGTTTTTAGAATTTTTATTATTTTTAGGTTTTTTTACAATTCATGGGGTTTTAGGTATTTTTTTGAATTTTTAAGGTCTTAGGGCGGGGATTTATGTGTTTTAGTGTTTTATGGGATTTAGGTATTTTTAGGTGTTTTAATGTTTTTAAGGGTTTTACTGGTTCTTTAGGTTATAGGGCTTTTAGGTGTTTTTTGGGGTTTTAGGGTTTTTAGTGTTTTTAGAAACTTTGTGGTTTTTAGTGTATTTTGGAATTTTTATGGACTTTTAGGGTCTTTTAGAAGTTTTTAGGATATTTTATGTTCTAATGGTATTTCAAGGGTTTTCTGGTTTTTAGGGTTTTTAGGAGTTTTACGGTTTTTAGTGGCTTTCAATATTTTTCATAGTTTTTAGGGGTTTTTTTGTTCTAATGGTATTTTATGGTATTTTATGCTTTTTTAGGTTTTAGGGGTTTTATGGTATTTCTAGGGTGTTTATGGGAAATTTTATTGGTTTAGAGTCTTTTTTAGGGATTTTTATTTTTTAAGAATTTTTTGGTTTTTATTGTTTTTAGGGGTTTTATGTTTTTATATCAGATTTAGGGACTTTTAGTTTTTTCGGGTTTTTTCATTGGTTTATTGGTTTTTGAGTTTTCAATTTCTTTTCGGGGTTTTTAGGTTTTTTTCTGGGGGGGTTTTGGTTTTTAGAATTTATTAAGTTTTTTATAGTTATTTAACATTTTTAGGGTTTTAGAGAGTGAGGGATATATTTATTTAGAGTTATTTTGGGTTTTATGGTTTTTAGGATTTTTTAGTATTTTTAAAAGGGGGTTTAGTGGTTTTAGAATATATTAGTTGTTTAGGGTCATTTGGGTGTCTATGGTTTTTATGGTTTCTAGGATTTTTAGGATTTTTATGTTTTTATGGTTATTTGGAACATTTATTGATTATTTATGGTTTTTATGTTCTTTTAGGCTCGAAAGTGTTTTTAGGGTCTTTATGGGTTTTAGAAACTTTATGGCCTTTAGGGTTTTAAATTTTTTTTATGTTCATTTTGGTTTTTTAGGTTCTTCATGTGTTTTTTGTGTATTTTAGGGTTTACGGTATAGTATTCAGGGTTTAGGGTGTAGGGTGTTTGATTTATGGTGTAGGGTACAAGTTTTAGTGTGTTGGGTTTAAGGTTTAGGGTGTATGGTATAAGGTTTCGGGTGTAGTGTTTATAGTTTAGGGTGAAGGGAATAGGGTTTATGGTGTAGGTTTTTGGGTTTAGAACATATGGTATAAGGATTCAAGTGTAGGTTTAGGGTGTATGATATGGGTTTTAGGGTGTAAGGCTTAGGGTTTATGGTCTAGGGTATATGTTTAGTGTTTTAGAGTTTTTTATTGGTTTTTTTTGAGTTTTTAGGGGTTTTAGGTTTTTCAGAAAAAAAAAATTATTTAAGGATTTTTAGGGGTTTTATATTCTTTTGGGGTTGTTAGTGTTTTTATTATTTTTAGATTTTTTGGGTTTTGGGAATTTTCATTTTTTAGGTTTTTTAGTTTTTAAAGGATATTAAGTTTTTTTAGTTTTTTAGCGGTTTATGTTTCTTTAGTTGTTTTTGGGGTTTAAAGTGTTTTTTGTGTTTTTAGGGTTGTTATTTATTTTAGTGGATCAAGTTGTTTTAATTTATTTTAGGTTTATTTAAAGGTTTTTTGGGTTTTTTGGGTCTTAGGGTTTTTTGGTGTTTTATGGGTTTTTTTGGTTTTAAATGTTTTTAGGGTTTTTAGTGTTTTTTGGGGGTTTATGTTTTTTTAAGGTATTTTGAGTTTATAGAGGTTCTATGGGTTTTATATTTTTTATGGTTTTTATATTTTTTAGTTCTTTTACAGTTTTTAGTGTATTTAAAGATTTATGGGTTTTATGGATTTTTAGGGGTTTTTTGGGTGTTTTATGTTTTTTATGGTTTTCGGTGCTTTAAGGGTTTTAAGGGTCATATAGGGGTTTTTAGAGTTTTTATATACTTTTAGAATATTTTATGATATTTTAGGGGGTTTTAGGGTTTTTAGTTTTTAGGTGTTTTAGTGTATTTTATAGGTTTTTTGGATTTTTATTTTCATTTAGGGGTTTTTAAATAGTTTTTAAGGGTATTTCAGGTTTTATGGTCATTTGGGGGTGTTTTGGGCATTTAGGGTCTTTTAGGGGTTTTGGGGTCTTTTAATATTTTTTGGGTTTTTGTAGTATTTTAAAGGGTTTTAGTGTTTTGGTGGCCTTTTTAGTGTTTCTAGGGTCTATTTAGGGATTTTAGGGCATTTTAGGGACTTTTTAGATGTTTTAGGGGTTTTTTGGTTTTTTGGGTTTTTTGGATTTTTTGGATTTTTTGGGGTTTCAAGGATTTTTTAGGTACTTTTATGGGGTTTTCTGGATTCTAGGGTATTTATGTATTTTTTATGTTTTTAGGGGTTTTATTTTTTTATATTTTTTAGGGATTCTACGGGGTTTAGAATTTTTATAGGTTATATGGTATTTAATGGGTTTCATGGGTTCTTATGGTTTTTATGGTTTTTGGGGTTCTTATGGGTTTTTTTAATATTTTAGGGTCATTTAAGGGTTTTAGGTTGTTTTGGGGTCTTTTATGGTCTGTTGAGTCTCTTAGGGTGTTTTTTTTGGGTTTTAAGGATTCATAATGAGGTTTTAGTGATTTTATAACTTTTAGGGTTTTTAGTGTTTTTTCTGGGTTTTAGGGGTATTTAGGGTTCTTATGGTGTTTTAGGCCATTTTTTAGTTTTCATGTTATGTTAGGGTTTTTGGTTTTTAGGGTTGTTTTTTTAGTTTTTTTTGATCTTATGGTTTTTATTATTGTTTCATATTTTAAGGGGTTTTAGGGTGTTTTATGGGTTTATAGAGTTTTAGGTCCTTTTATGTTTTTATTGGGGATTTTTGGTTTTTAGACTTTTCTGGGTTTTAGGGTTTTTATTGGGTATCTGAGGTGTTTTTTTGGGTTTTTCGAGTCTATATTGGTTTTTTGGTTTTCAGGGATCATTAACGTGTTTTAGGGGTTTTTAGGTCTTTTAGGTGTTTTATGGGTTTTTTATAGTTGTTAGGGTTTTTATGGTTTTTAGGATTTTTTTGGATTTTTATGATTTTTATGGATTTTAGGGTATTAGTGTTCTTAAGATTTTTATGTTTTATGTGTTTTTTAAATTCTTTCAATATTTTAGGGTATTTCAGTTGTTATTTGGGGGTTTTTAGAGTCTTTTAGGGAAATTTGGTTACTTTAAGGGTTTTAGAGAGTTTTATGCTTACTTTTAGGGTGGAAGAGGTTCAGGGCTAGGCAAGCCTAGCCCCCCAAAATCAATAAAACATAAAAAAACCGTTACAATATGGATCGACAAGGGTGAGAGTGAGTCTCACCCTTCATGTCCAAATCAACAAAGGCAGAACAAAAAGATGGGGACACGAAGGACCACATAGAACATCTTTCATCAATCACCCTTTTCTCAAGAGCATCCGCCATCGAATTTGCCTCCCTATAGGAATGAGACATAGTAAAGCTCAGAGATCTGGAGGTTTGAAGGCACTCAATTCAATATGGAAGTAATCCCTATGGGACCTCTCTGGACAAGTTCTTTAGAGCAGTGACCGCCAGCATCGAGTCCGACTCAATCCAGATATGCTACCACCCAAACTGGATCGTGTATCTCACAACCTTTATAATGTTCCAAAGCTCCACTTCGTAGGCACAACCGTCTCCAATAAAATGAAAGAAGAATCCCTTGATGAACCCTCTTGAGGTACGAAAGACACCGCCACACCCTGAGGGCCCCGGGGCTCCCAGTGTTGCACCATCAACATTTACTTCCAACCATGCTGGAAATGGAGGAATCCATCTAACCAACTTCAGGGCCATTGGTTTCCTACATCTTCCAGCAACCCCAAGAGAGCGCAGTAGAGTTATATCATTAACATCATTCCACATTAAACCTATTTGAATTCGCGAGGCATTCTGATTCAACTTGTGCACAGAAACCACACCTATGTACAGCGTGAGGGGCTGTCGGTTGAAGGAGGAGGCATTATGGGTAGCCCAGACATAATGGATGATATTATCCGCACCATCAAGCAACATATTATGGTGTAGGGTACATGGTTTTGGGTGTAGGGTTTAGGGTATATGGTTTAGGGTGTAGGGTATAGGTTTTATCGTGTAGGGATTAGGGATTAGGGTTTATGGTGTAAGGTATAGTGTTTAGGGAGTTGGGTTTAAAGTTTAGGGTGTATGGTATAGGGTTTATAGTGTAGGTTTAAAGGTTTTGGGTGTAGGATATGGGGTTTAAGGTGTAGGGATTGTGGATTATGGTATAGGGTATATGGTGTAGAGTTTATGGTTTAGGGTGTAGGGTATCAAATTTTGGGTTTAGGATATAGGGTTTAGGGTGTAGGGTATATGCTTTAGGTTGGTGGGTTAATGGTTTTGAGTGTAGGTTTTAGGTTTTAGGATATAAGAATTAGTTTTTAGGGTGTAGGGTATAGGGTTTGGGATATAAGAATTAGGGTTCAGGGTGTAGGTATAGGGTTTTGGGTGTAGATTTTTGGGTTTTGGCTATCTGGTATTGGGTGTAGGGTGTAGGGTTAAGGGTTTAGGGGTTTGGATTAATTTTATTGGGCTCATGGTTTATAGTATATGGTTTAGGGTGTAGGGTTTTGGGTATAGGGTGTAGTGTATTGGGTTTTTAGTTGAGGGTGTAGGGTATAGGGTTTAATGTGATGGGTTTTGGTTGATTGGTATACGGTTTAGGGTTTTTGGGTTTTTATTATTTTTGGGGGTTTATGGGTTTATTAGGTATTTTGGTTTTTTTGGGGTTTTTTATGTTTTTTAATATTTTTATGGGGTTTAGGTATTTTTAACCTTCTATTGTTTTTTAAAAAATTTAGGGTATTGGTGTTTTTAAATGCTTTTATAGTTTTAATGATTTTCTAGGATTTTAAGAGGTGTTGAATTTTTTGGGGAATTTAGAAGTTTTAGAGTTACTAGGGGGTTTTTAGTGTGGGTTTTTACTTTTTTATGGGTATTAGGGTTTTTGACGGTTTTAGGTTTTTTTTTGTGTTTTTAATATTTTTAGAGTATTTTTGGGGATTAGAGGGTTTTTAGGGTTTGTTTGGAATTTTTAGAAGGGTTAATGGTTTTTAGGGTTTTACGATTTTTTTGTGTGGGGGGGGAGTTTTAGTGTTTTTTTAATTTTTAGGCATTTTAGGAGTTTGATGTCTTTTTATGTCCTTTTAGTATGTTTTAGTTCTGTTTGGGGTTTTCATCTTTTTTAGGGGTTTCATTAGTTTTTGAGGTTTAATGGTTTTTTCAGGTTTTTAGGGTTTTTAGGGGTTTAGGGGTTATAGGGTTTTAGGGTTTTAGGGAAAGGAAGATGCGAGGGTCGGGCTATTCCCCCCCCCCCCCCCCCCAAATTTATTAGCAAGGAAAAAAGAGACACATCAGACAAGGGAGGGTAGGGGTCAAACAACCCACACCCGAAAACCCCTTACAACGCACGCAAAAAAAAAATCAAAAAAGAAAAAGAAAAAAGAAAAAAAACACACACAACCAAGTGTATTTTATTGTCACTTTTTATTTTTTAGGTGGTTTAGGGTCCTTTTTGGTTTTTTTGGTTTTTAGGGTTTTTTGAGTTTTTTTTGGAATTTCTAGTTCCTTTTAGGATTCTTAGGGTTTTTAATATCTTTTATGGTTTTTATTGTTTTTGAGGGATTTTAGTGTCCTTTAGGATTTTTTTGAGTTTTTATGGTTTTTAGTTTTTTTAATTTTTAGAACCCCTTATCATTTATGGTATATTAAGGGGTTTTTGTGACTTTCATGGTTTTGGGGGTTTTATTGTATTTTAGGATCTTTGGGGATTTTAGGGTGTTTTGGAATATTTTTTAGGTTTCTCGGGTCATAGTGTTATTAAGTAGTTTTTTGATTTTTTTGTATTTTTTGGTGCATTCTCATATTTTCGTGGTTTTATGGTTTTTAGTGATTTTTTATGGTTTTTGGGGTATTATGGTTATTTTATGGGTTTTAATGGTTTTATGGTTTTTAACATGTTTATAATGTTTTTAGTGTTTTAAGGTTTTGTAGGGTTTTTTAGGGTTTTAAAGTTCCTTTAGAATTTTTAGGCTTCTTTAGGGATTTTAGGGATTTTCTTTTTTCTTTTTACGAATTTAGGGGTTTTATTTTATTAAATATTTTTAGAGTTTTTAAGGGTTTTTATTTTTTTAGGGTTTTAGGGTTTTAATGTGATTTTTAGGGTTTTAGAGTTATTTTATGGTTTTTTGGGTGTTATGGTTTTTTAGGGTCTTTTAATGTTTTAGTGTTTTTCAAGTGATTTTCAGGGTTTTAAGAGGATTTATTGGGGTTTAGGGGTGTTTATGGGTTTCATGGCATTTTTAGGGTTTTATAGATTTTTGGGGGTTTTGTGTTTTTAGAGTTTTAAGGGGTTTTTAGGAATTTAGCTTTTTTAGGTTTTTAAGGATTTTTAGAGTTTTTCAGATTGTTTTAGGATTTTTTAGGGTTTTAATATTTTTTAGGTTATTTCTGGGTCTTAAGGATTTTTAAGGACATCTAGCATGTTTTTGGGTTTTTACGAGGTTTTAAATGTTTTTAAGGGGTTTATGGTTCTTAGGGTTTTAAGGTCTTTTAAGGTATCCATGATTGTTTTATGTGTTTTTGGGGTTCTTAGGGTTTTAACTATTTTTAGGGGTTTTATGGGTTTTATTGGATTTCTAGGTTGGTTTAGGTTTTAAGGATTTTTAGGGTCTTTTAAGGGCTTTAAGGGTGTTTAGGGTCTTTTAGGGTTTTAGGTTTTTTTGTTTATTTTATGTATTTGTATGGGTTTTTGGATCTATTAGGGATTTTTTGTTAATTTAATGGTTTTTATGGTTTTTTAGTGTTTCAAAGTGTTTTAAGGTTTTTAGGGAAAGAAAGATGTGGGGGTCAGTCTATTCCTGACCCCGCCCCCCAAATTTATTCGAAAAGAAGAGGCAGTTGACAGGGGAGGCGAGGGGTCAAACGACCCACACCCAAAAACCATTAACAACCCCAAACCAAGAAAAAACCCCAAAATAGACAAAAAAACAAAGCAAAACCAAACAAAAACCCACAAATCCAAGAAGCAACCATCACCATCATCCAACTAACCAGGATCCAGCAACTCAAAACCAAGAAACGACCAACATCCAATCTCCCAAAAACTAGTATCGAGCACCTCTTCATCAAAACAAGCCACCACCACCCGCACAGAATGATCAGCACCAGAAGACACACAAAAACCAGCAACCAGAGCTCACATCCAAGAAGCAACCATTATCCATTATCACAAAATCCAGCATCCAACACCTCCTCACCAAGAAGGTCCACCGCAAGCAGCACAGAACCATCAACACCAATTTCCAACCCGCAAGCTTCATCACATTCCAGCCAAATAACAACCAGCCCATAGTGGCGTTACCATCATTAATCATTTCCTTGCCAAGAAGATCAACCATTAGTATCACGAATCCATTATCATCCGCGACCTCTAGCATCTCCTCACCAAGAAGAAACACTGTCAGCACCTTAGAACTACCAGCACCAAACTGGTAACCAACAGCTCCATCGTGTCCCATCCCTACAACAAGCAGTAACCAACACCACCATTTCTGGAAACTGATCTCTCCTTCCGCACCACGAAAACCCGTAATGACAAAAAAAATATTTTTCAAATAAAAACACACCTAATTTCCCAGTAGTATCATCAACATCAAAAGATCTAGCACCATCTCATCTAGAGACTCAAATAGGCCCCCAACCAAATGGCCTGCCCAGCCATCAATCCACTCCACAAATAGAACAAACCATAGCAGCAGAAAGAACAAACACCCACTAAACTGTAGATAGTGTAAAACACAAACGACCGACGCACCAAAAAATGGTCGAATCCACACTGTAGGAGAGATAACGTATCATATTAGAAAATCCATCAGAGAAAAAACCAAGCAGCGAAGCGACAAGCCAGAGTAAATCCACCAAAAACTCAGATTTGGAACCATCATTGACTTCACCATCGAACTCTGAGACTACTCCCTGACCATCAGGAATCCGTCGACACCGCCACCAAGGAACTTGCGGAGTAGCATCACTGGGGATCGTGAAGATGACGCCCGAGGAGGATCTAGATCTACCAGAGCTGAGCCAAAACATCAAAAAATCCAGACCAAGTTATCGCCACATTTTCCAGAAACAAACCACCAGAGTCCATCACCATCAATCATCCACCTCATCTCCCACAATCGCACCAGAGAAGGAGACCTCTCGAACATAACACCATCCAAATCACAATTCTGGAACTAGACGCGATCAATGAAGCCACCAAAGTGGGTTCCAAGAGGAAACCCTAGAGATCGCCGCGTCACGAGGGAGAGCCTAGGAGAGAGAAGTGACATTTTCTTGGTATTTTTTCTTTAGATTTTTAAAAATGTTTTAGGGGTTTTTTAGTTTTTTTAGTTTTAGGGGTTTAAAAGTTTTTAGAGATTTAGGGGTTTTATGGTTATCAGGGATTGGGGGAATTTTAATAGATTTTCATGTTTTTGGGGACTTTTTAGGTGTTTTATTATTTTTATTGATTTTATTAGATTTTAGGATTTTTTAGGGGTTTTTAGGTTTTTAGGGTGTTTAGGGTTTTAAGGGGTTTTTTGGGTTTAAGGTTTTTTATGAGTTTTTAGGGGATCTTAAAAAGTTTATAGAATTTTAGCATGTTTTATGAGTGTTTTAGTTTTTTAAGATATTTTTGGGGTTTTAGGTGTTTTAGTAGTTTTAGGCGTTTTCAGGGGTTTTATTTAATTTTTTGTGTGTTTAGGATTTTTGGTATTTTTAGGGGTTTGGGGGGTTTTAGTTACTTATTTTGGTTTTTATTGTTTTAGTTGTTTTAAGACTTTTCATGGTTTGTTATGGATTTTGGGTGCTTTAGGGTTTTTAGGTATTTTGTTTTTTATGGTTTTAGGGCTTTATGGGTTTTAGGGATCTTTTAGGGATTTATGGTTCTCTTTTGGTTTTATGGATTTTAGGGGTTTTTTTATTTTGTAGGTTTTTCAGGTTTTCTTATAATTTTGAGGATTTTTACGGTTTTTAGGGCTTGTTAGTGTTTTGTAGATTTTTTAATGGGTTTAAGGGGTTTTAGGATTTTTTAGTTTTCTGAAGTCATTTTTTTTGGATTTTTAGGGTATTTTAGAATTTATTTAGGGTTTTATTAGGGGTTTTAGGTTTTCTTAGGATTTTTATGTTTTTTGAGTTTTTTCGGTATTAGGGTTTTTAGGGTTTTTTAAGGATTTTAGGGTTTTTTGGTGTTCTTTAGAGGTGTTCAGATTTTTATAGTTTTATACAGTTGTTAAGGATTTTAGGATTTAGTGCTTTGGGTGTGGTGTATAGTGTGTAAAGTTTGGGATGTAGGGCTTAGGGTGTAGGGTATAGAATTTAGAGTGTAGGGTATAGGGTTAAGAATGGAGGTTTTAGGGTGTAATGTGTAGGGTATAGAGTGTAGGGAGTTGGTTTTAATGTTTATAGTGTTTGGAATAGAGTCTATACTATAGGATTTAGTGTTTAGGGTGTCGAGTGTGGGGTATAGGGTTTAAGGCATAGGGTGTGAGGTTTAAGGTGTTGGGTATAGGGTATAAGGTTAGGGTTTATAGTTTTGGATATAGGGTTTAGGTTTTAGCATGTAGGGTTTATGGTAGAGGGTATAGGGTTCATCGTGTAGGGTTTAGGAAGAATGGTATACGATTTCACGTATAGGGTTTAGGGATTAGTGTATAAGGTTCCAGATGTAGGGTTAAGGGATTGGGGTGAAGGGTATATTTTTTAGGGTGTAGGGTTCAGGTTTTAGGGGGGAGGTTATAGGTTTTTGGGGTGTAGGGTTTATAGAGGAGGTTATAGGTTTTTGGGGTGTAGGGTTTTGGGAAGAGGTTATATTTTTTTGGGTTGTAGGGTTTAGGGTGAAGTTTATATTGTTTAGGTTGTAGGGTTTAGTGTATATTGTGTCGGGTATAGGGCTTATAGAGTAGGGTTTAGGGTGTAGGGTGTAGGGTATAGGGTTTAGGGTGTATGGTTTATATTTTAGGGTGTAGTGTATAGGGTTTAAGTGGTTGGGTTTCGTGTTTAGGTTGAAGATTTTAGGTTTTAGGGTTAGGGTGTACGGTATATGGTTTAGGGTATAAGGTTTAGAGTTTATATTTTAGGGTATTGGGTATAGGGTTTACGGTGTCGGGTTTATGGTGTTGGGTTTAGTATTTAGGGTATAGGTTATATGGTATATGTTATAGGGTTCTGGGTGTTGGGTATATGATTTAGAGTGTGGACTATGGGATTTAGAGTGTAGGTTTTAGGCTTTATGGTGTATGGTATAGGGTTTAAGGTGCAGGGTTTTCAGTTTTGGGTTATGGAGGTTGAGTTTAGGGTGTATGGTTTAGGGTTTGGGTGTTGGGTATAGGGTATATGGTGTTTGGTGTCAGTTTTAAGGAATAGTGTTTAAGGTATGGGGTTTAGGGTTTAGGGTGTTGGGTATCGGGTTATGGGTGTAGAATATATGGTTTAGTTTGTATGGATTATGTCTTAAGTTGCACAGTATTGTGTGTAGGGTGTTGGTTATAGAGTTTAGGGTGGAGGGTATAGGTTTTAGAGTGTAGGGTTTTGGATTTAGTGTACACGGTATGGGGCAAGGGTGTAGGGATTATGATTTAGGGTGCAGTATATAAGGTTTAATGGTGTAGGGTTTATAGTTTAGGGTGTTGAGTATAGGGTTTAGGGTGTTGGGTTTAGGGTTTAGTTAGTTGTGTATAGGTTTTATGATGTTGGGTTTTTGATTTAGGTTGTATCGTATATGGTTTAGTGTGTAGGTTTTAAGGTTTATTGTGTAGGGTATTGGGTTTAGGCTGTAGGGTTAGGGTTTAGGGTTTGGGATATAGGGTATATGGTTTTGGGTTTAGGATTTAGGGTTGAGGATATAGGGTATATGGTTTAGGGTGTTGGTTTTGTGGTTTAGGGTGTTGGGTTTATGGTTTTGGGGGTAGTTTTTTGGGTATAGGGTATATGGTTTAGGGCTAGGGTGTTGGGGTTTGGGTTTATGGTGTAGCGTATAAGTTTTAGGGTTTAGTTTTTAGGGAGTATGGTGTGAGATTTAGGGTGTTGGTTTTTTGGGTTTATGGTGTAGGGTGTAGGGTGTAGGGTTTGCGGTGTTGGGTATAGCTTTTAGGGTATATGGTATAGGTTAAAGGGTATAGGATGTAGGGTATAGGGTTTTGGGTGTAGCGTATAGGGTTTATGCAGTAAGTTATAGGATTAAGTGTGTAGGGTTTTGGGTTTTGGGTTTTGTGCATTGGTTTTAGGGTGTTGGGAGTTCGGTTTACATTGTAGGGTATAGGGTTTAGCTTATAGGGTGGAGTGTTTAGGGTGTATGGTATTGGGTTTTGTGTGTAGGGAATGGGGTATATGATTTCAATTGTCTGTATTAGGGTTTATGGTGTAGGGTATAGGGACATGGTGTAGGTTTTAGGGTTTAGCATCTTGGTTTATGGTTTATGGTTTTGGTTATAGGGTTTATGCTATAGGGTTTAGGGTTTATGATGGAGGGTATCAGGTTTAGGGTGTAGGGTGTAGGGTTTTTTGTTTAGTTTTTTGGGTTTTGGGTTTGGGGTGTACAGTTTAAGGTTTAGGGTATAGGGTTAGAGTTTAGGGCGTATGGTTTATGGTGTAGTGTGTACGGTATATGATTTCGTTATGTCTTCGATGGTTTTTATATTTTTTGGGTATTTTGAGCTTTTAGGATATTTTATGTTTTATATAGAATTTCTAGACTTTTGGGATTAGGGTTTATGGTTTAGTGTATATGGTTTAGGGTTTTTTTTGGGTTTTTATCCTTTTTAGAGTTTTTTGGTTTTCATGAAATTTAGTATTTTAGGGACTTTTTTGGGTTTTTGGCTCTCTATGGGTTGTATAATTTTAGTGTTTTGGGTGTTTTTGGGTTTTTAGAGAGTTTAAGGATTTTTAGTTTTTGTTAGTGTTTTCAATAATTTTTTTGCAGTTTTAGGGGTTTTAGTGTTTTTAGGGATTTTTATGGGTTTTAGGGTTTAAGTGGTTTTTAGGAGTTTTAGTGTTATTATAGGTTTTAGGCTTCTTTCATATTTGACAAGTGTTTTACATATTTTTTGTGGTTTTTAGGGTTTTATGTTTTTTACAGTTTTTATTGTGTTTATGGTTTTTTTGTGATTCATGGTTTTTAGGGTTTTCTTTGAGTTTTTTGTGTTTTTATGTTTTTACGGTTTTATGGTCTGTTAAGGTTTTGTATGAATTTTAGGGGGATTTAGGGTTTTTTGTTAGATTGGAAGTGTTTTTAGGGTACTATGGTTTTTAATGTTTTAAGGGGTTTTGAGAGTTTTTATGGTTTTTTGGGTTTTTCATATTTTTCATATTTTAGGGGTTTTTAATGTTTTAGGCTTGTTTTAGGGTTTTTAGGACATTGTAGAATTTTTAGGGATGTAAGGGTGTTTTAGGGGTTTTTTAATGTTTTCTTAGGTTTTTTTGGGGTTTAGGATCTTTATGGTTATAAGGGGGTTTAAGATTCGTTTAGAAGTTTTATAGGGTCTTTAAGGCACTTTTATGGGGTTTTAAGGGTTTTAGGGCCTTTTAAGTTATTTATGGGTCTTAGATCCAGTAATATTTTTAGGGGTTTTTGGGTATTTTAAGGGAATTTTAGGGTTTTTTTGGATTTCATGGGTATTAGGGTTTTTAGGGGATTTAGTTTTTTTAGGGATTTTATAGGTTTTTGTGTTATTTAATTATTTAGGGGTTTCTTAAGTGGATTTAGGTTTTTAGCGGTATTGGGCTTGTATTATTTGAAGGGTTTTAGGGGTTTAAGGTTTTTTAGGGTATGAAAGTGATTTTTGGGGTTTGGTAGGGGAGTTAAAGTTTATTAGGGTTTTTTGGTTTTTTAGGGTTTTAGGGGTTTATTCAGGTTTTAGGTGTTTTGGGGTTTTTAGTGGGTTTAAGGTATTTTAGGGGTTTTTATTCTTTTCAAGGTATTTTATTGTTTTTAGGGTCTTTAAATGTTTCTTGTATTTTTTATGGTATTTTATGGGGTTTTAGGGTTTTTTAGGTCTTTTAGGGTTTTTTGAATATCTTAAGGGTTTTTTTAGATCTTTTAGGGTTTAGAGTTTAGGTTTTCTGGTGTACAATATTTGTTTTATGGTTTAGGGTTTAGGGTGTAGCTTATCGGGTTTACAGTTTAAAGTTTTGTGTTTTTGGTGTAGGGTTTTGGGTTTAAGGTATAGGGTTTACTACATAGGGTGTGTGGTATAGGTTTTTGGGTGTACTGGTTGAGGTTTAGGGTGTAGGTTATGGGGTTTAGGGTGTAGGGTTTAGGGTGTAGGGTTTAGGGTTTAAGGTTTAAGTTGTTGGTTCTATGGTTTAGGGTTCCGATTACAGGTTTTATGGTGTAGGGTGTAGGGTATAGGGTATATGGTGTGGGGTATGAGGTTTTTTGTCTAGGGTATCATGTTTAGGGAACAATTTTTGTGGTTTAATTTTTACGGTATTGGTTTTAGGTTGGAGGGTTTAAAGTTTTGGGTCTGGGTATAGGGTATAGGTTGTGGGCTATATGGTTTGGGTGTGGAGTTTAGTTTTTATGTTATTGGGTATAGGGTGTAGGTTTTATGGTTTAGGGTTTGGGGTTTAGTGTTTTGCGATTCTAGTGTAGGTTATAGGGTTAATGTGTTGGGTATTGAGTTTAGGGTGGAGGTTATATGGTTTAGGGTGTATTTTTTAAGGTTCGGGTTATATTTTATAGGGTTTATAGTGTAATGTTTTGGGTTTGGTGTGTAGGTTTTAGGTTTTATGGTGTAGGTTACAGAGTTTAGGGTGTAGGGTTTATGGGGAAGGCTATAGGGTTTTAGGTGTTGGTTTTATGGTGTTGGGTGTTTATTATAGGGTTTAGAGTTTAAGTTATAGGATTTGGGGTGATGTTTATAGGGGTTTGGAGTTAGTTTTTAGGTTTTAGGGTGTATGGTATAGTGTTTAGGGTGTTTGGTTTTGTGTTCTGGGTGTGGAGTACTGGTTTGTGGTGTAGGGTTTAGGGTGTGGGGTTTAGTGATTAGGGTGTTGGGATTTTTGTTTAGTGTGTTTGTTTTTGGTTTTATAATGTATGGTTTGTGTATTATTGTGTACAGTATAAGGTTTAGGGTTTTTTTTGTTTTTTTGGTTTTAGTGTTTTTATGGTTTTTTAGGATTTTTAGTATTTTTAATGTTTTTGGGTTTTTAGGGTTTTTATGGATTTTTATGGGGTTTTAGGTTTTTAGGGATTTTTAGGGATTTTTTGTTTTTGAAGGTTTTTAGGAATTTTTTGTTTATTTTTGGTTTTGTTAATCTTTTTAAGAGTTCTTTAGGGTTTTGGGTTTTTTTCTATTTTTTTGGGTTTTAGCGTTTCTTAGGGGTTTTTATGGTTTTTAGTGTTTTGGAGGTTTTAGGGTTATTTATTTGTTTTTTATGGTTTTAGTGATTTTTTGGGTTATTAGTGTTTTTGGGGTTTTAGGGATTTAAATGTTTTAGTTAGGTTTTTTGGGTTTCTTATGCATTTATTAGTGGTTTAGAGGTTTTTAGTGATTTTAGGTGGGATTTGGTTCAGGCGGTTTATTTGAATTTTTTTAAAAATAATTCTTTATTGGTGATTGTGGAGGTGGTGATTGTGGTGGAGGATGACTCGGACGAGGTGAATATGACTTTGTTAAATTGATGACAATGTTGAAGTTTTTTCAGTTCACTCGAGTGGCTCTTGGTTTTTATATCTGATCATTGTACTTAATGTCTTCTAGATTTTTTTCTTCTATAGTTTCAAATTTCGTTGATTTTGAAGTGTGAGGTTACCACTAAACCATAAATTATATTTTAGAATATTTTAATAACATGATTTGGAGGTGTTGGGGGGGGGAGAGGGTTTAGTGGTGTTATGGTTTTTTGGTTTTTTGGGGTTTTCGGGTTTTTATGGTTTTCATAGGTTTTTTTCATTTTTTTAGTGTTTTTGGGGTGTGTAAATGTTTTTAGGGGTTTTATTGTTTTTATAATTTTATGTTTTTAGTGTTTTTTGGGTTTTTTAGGGGTTTTTTAGGTTTTTAGGTTATTTTAGTGTTTTTTGGGTTTTTATGAATTTTAGTATTTTTAGGATATTTAAGGGTTTTTGTGGGTTTTGGGGGTTTTATTGGGTTTTTGGGTCTTTTAGGTGTTTTAGTTATTCAAGGGTCTTTTAAGGGGTTTTAGGGTTAATAGGGTCATTTAGGGGTTTTATGGGTTTTATAATATTTTTACGGGTTTTTCTGTTTTTAGGGATTTTAGGGGTTTTTGGGTTGTTTATGATTTTTAGGGGATTTAGGGGTTTTCTATGGGGGGTGATTAAGGGTTTTGGGTTTTTTAGAATTTTATAATTATTTTTTGGGTTTTATGGTAATTTTTTGGGTTTTAGAGGTTTTATGAATTTTAGGGTTTAGAATTTAGGGTGTTGGGAATAAGGTTTAGGGTTTAGTGTGTGTGTGTGTATAGGGGTTAGGGTGTTAGATTTAGGTTATACATTGTTCAATATAGGGTTTAGGGTGTATATTATAAGGTGTATGATATTGGGTTTAGGATTTGTTATGAATGGTATGGGGTTTCTAGTATAGGGTTTAAGGTTTCAAATTCCATCACTTTCATCGATAATGTATTCTCTTTGATAGAAATAGGATGATGGAATGTTGGTTCCTCCTTCAATGTATTCCTCCTTGGAGATCATTTATTAGTCTAGGTATCCCTCATAAATTTAAGTCAAGTTCATGTAAATCATTCTTGGTGCCATCTTGAGGTGGAAATAAGTTAATTACACCGATTTTGTATCAATATGGTTGCAACTTTATTTTAGGCATTGGGAACGTTGGGAATGTAAGAACATTTGATTGGTTGGGAACCTATAAAATCTTCTTTTCTTGAGGAATCTTATGTGTGAGGCATCCTAGGTGTGAAACCCATGGCATCCCATGTCTATTGTGAGACAATTGACACCAGGGGTGTAAGTCTTTGGAGGATTTTTACCTCAAGAATCTCATTTTTATTGCATGGGGAAGGTATTATTGACCAGGGCATGATTTTAATGCCTCATGGAGATGTAAAAGATTACATGTTTAATGTCTTGTGGAGATGGCTGGTGAAGTGTGTCCCTATGAGGGAAGATATCACACTGGGGTGAATGGAGTGAATCCCCCAATGAGGGGATAATTTCACACAAGAATTAATGGATTATGTCCCCCAAGTGGGATAATTTCACATTAGAATGGATGAAATGTGTCCCTGCAAGGTGGATAATTTCACACTGGATGATGTCGAGAATGTGTACCAAAAAGGGGGATATTGTCACACTATATGGTCTGTGGAGTATGTCCCTGAAGGAGGATAATTTTACACTAGATGTTTTCAATATTGAACCTCATGGAGGTGTCCTACATACCATATTTAAGAGATAATGATCAAAACCCATGTAGTTCGATGCCCGAGTTTAAGGTCATGTGATAGTACTGGTCCATGTAGTTAAATATCATACGGTTATGAAACTTTTGTTGTATAAGGGGAATCTATGAGGGATGGAGTGGGATTATATGTTGAAGTTGTCCGGATGATAATATGGAGAAGTAATTATGTGAAACAATCTTAAGTGTGGGAGATTCTAAATGCAAGAGGATCACTTCACATGAGATAGTGGCGGGGGGTGTTATTCTTGGAAACTTCTTGACACAAGAGGATCACTCCACAATGGAGAAGAGGTTGGCATATCATGATTGTTGTACATGGGTCATCACATGCTTATCACATGGGGTAAGGCCATAGTTTAACATCATATGATGAGAATGTTGTCATGAATTTTAACATATTATGACTAGGGTATGGAGCTAGGTAGTTTTACATCATGCATCTCAGATATGGTGATGATAAGTTTTAAATCTTGTAACATATAAAATGGATCTAGGAAGATGGAAATCAAACATATTGGATGTGGATTTGGATAGTTTAATGCCATGCACCTCAGGCGTTGAACTGTGAAATTTTACATCATGCATCTTGGACATGGATCTAGGTAGTTTTATTACATATAGCTAATATGTGGGTGGGGATTACACCTTGAGGTGGTCTATGTCAAGGTTGGAGGATGATTCATCGTAAGGAATCTCC
This sequence comes from Viscum album, assembly GCA_963277665.1. NCBI lineage: Eukaryota > Viridiplantae > Streptophyta > Magnoliopsida > Santalales > Viscaceae > Viscum > Viscum album. Next base: position 288,897 of record CAUJRU010000492.1, read on the forward strand.
ATCGAGATAGGTAAATAGTTTCCCTAAAATATTCCACCTCTAGGGATTAAGTGTCCACCACTCTTGAACCTCTTGTTAGGGCATAAAATTGGAACAACGGTGGGGGAGTGAAAACAAGATTTATAATGTTAGGGTTTCTATTATTAGGATAAAAAGCAATTAGGTTACCTCTACTTAGGAGAAAATGGTAGGGTAAAGGCTGCACTCAAATGATATGGAATATCATGTCTGGGACAAGAAAGTTATTGTGCGTAACATTTTTATATTTCTTTTTAACATAATTATGCGAGTAAGGGGATTTAGCAGACGTAAAATGCATGGATTCAGGGTTCATAGTTGAAAATAATATTTGGAGTTGTGCACAATTCAAGGTTTCCTGAAGGCTGCTTCTCATGAAAAAACCCGACATGTTGTGGGATATGTTGTGTGAGGATCTCTTAACCAAAGACCAAGTCATTTTTTGACCCAAAAAAAGTTTTATCATACAAATTCTTTACCATTGAGGGTTTATTATTTCTATGGTTTTGTGATGTCATGGAAAGATATGTTTGTGAGCATGAAATCATTGATTTGACTTCCAAAGATCCTCACCTCATCTATGGGGTCAGGTTTTTTTATAGATGAAATTATTAGCTGATGGAATGAAACTTCATTGTGGAATGAAACAGAGTTGTGCGCTTCCCATTCTTCCATAGGGTCTTGTCCGCACAACATCTTTAGTTTGACATCTCCTTTTCATGTGACTTTATGGTTGTGTGATAGGATTTCATGAAATGTTCCACTCTTGCACACACATGCCTTAGGTGTTGGTGGATTTCCAACACAAAATATTGGAGATGGGGTTACCTTTCTTTAACAAATTTTGGGTAATAGAAATGGAATTATTCTACATAGGACTCCCTTTTTTGTACTTGAACTATGGCCATTATTTCATATTCAATAGTATCATCGAAACTTAGCATCACCTTTGGTGTGAAAGGCCTTTCCATCTGGACCCAAAACTTTTCACACAATAATTCAAACTTTTGCATAACATGCTACTTGACCTGAAAATGTTCCTTTAGGGTAGGTTTGGTGTTTAGTTCATCCAGAAATGGCTGATAGGGGAACGAGAAATTATTTTAGTTTCAAATTAGCCCACCCCCGTCCCTTGGAAAGGGAGATGATTGGGTACTAGAAGTTCGAGTTCCCATGGAAACACCAAAGAGTATGGCTGATTTACATACATTTTCACAACTCCCATCTATGATCATGAAACTTTTTGGCATCCTTTGCACAAGCCAGTAGATTGAGCCTATAAATATGGGAGGGACACTTTATATGTTACTATGACTTTCTTGTGTGTTAAGCCTTTTTCTATGCATGGAACTAACCCTTTTTCATGAAATCCCAAGCATCAGCTGTGACATTCACACAACTCTGAATTTTCATGAAACATATTTCAGACCTTAGGAATAATGTTGAATGAAATTTCCCAATGTTTCTTGACATGTCAATATTTTCATGACCACAACCATGTATTGCACGCTTCTTCCTTAGAGCCCAAAACGTGTCAAAAATGGTCAACCCAGAAAACAAAGCTGATATTGATGTTGTTGTTGCTTCTCCGAGGGCTGAGATGGTGAGGAACCTGAAAATACCTTTTACCAAAAGGGTGATTTCAGCCAACCAGTAACTTTTGAGCTAGCTGAACGAATCCCAAATATGTTATATATTGAGAAAACATCTTCCACAATAAAACTTTAGGATGATGGATGACATGGTTATTCTAACCATTGAAGTGAATATGCCACACATCTAGTTTACTCATCTTGAAAATATTTCCAGCTAGAATATCATGGCTCTCGGTCACCCTACTCTGGAGCATAAAGACACCACCATCTACACTATGAGTTGATGGATGACAATGGTCACTGTGGAGAATCTAGAGAACGAGAAGTTATCAGATCATTATACGATTATCTTCTAGAACAGAAACCATGATAATAGAGGGGGATGGTAAAAAGACTATGATGTATGGGTTGGGGGAACTTTAATAATGAGTAGGTATGTTCATACTGGGTACGCTTCACTTTTCAGGAGTACAAGGATGATTCACACCACATTTGACTTTGTAAAGTTGTTTAGACATAGAATTTCCACATATACCATAAAAAAGAGCTACTGCTAGAGATACTTAGCATGGTCCTCAAACACTAAACCTTCCACCACCATCATAGGGAGGTGGGAATCAGTCTGTGGGACTTTCACTGCATTGGAAGTATCCCACTATAATTATTTCAATATGATGAGTTCCTCCCAAAATGGAATTATTCAGGAGACAAGAATAAAACCACTATTAATACACATAACCTCATGGATGAATTGAACAATATGTGGATGTGTCATCCCCCTTCCACTGGGACATTGCATTCAAAACATGACTGGGTATGATTATAAAGAAATCACCCACTATGAAAATTCTAGGTTAGCTGAAGTGGTGTCCTATGAAACAACATAGGAGGAAGATGAGATCCTACTAGATGATCTTGGAGGAAGGGCATCCAGATTAGTGGGCATAAAACATGAAGGAGGAATATAATTTGGAAGTCTACTAAACCATATTTCTATCCACCTTCCTTAGACGATGGTTTCTTCCAATGATGGATTCATACATGGGAATGCATCCAGGGATGGTCATTATGGAGGTGATTATGGAGTCTAGTAACCAGGTAAATCTAGGAGTACAAGTGATGGATCAGATTTATATTCAGTTTATCCATGTGGGGGGAGCATTTCTCAAAGAATCTACAGTCTATTCTAATTCTTTCATGGGGGGATAAAAATTCACTTAAGAGGATATTATTTCTAGAACTTCATTTTTCCTTACATGCTGGTATGTGGTCTTCACTGCTCAACATTACCGGGGGTCAATTAGTGTTTCATAACAAAGTTAGGGTCATGGTAGGAATCCAAAAAATAACAAACTCCAACATCCATCCATTCTCAACTTCTTTTGGTGAGATGGGGGGAAAATATGTAGGAGACGCTGAAGTAACAAGAGTATCTAAAAACTTTCCATGGTATAATATTGGACACTTGAATAGAAAAAAACACTTATTGTAAGTAATATACTCTATCTCATTTCTATAATTAGTTTTGATGCATCCAAAATTAAATATAGAAAGTCTATATAGAGATCTATGAGGGAAGATATCCATTTATCCTTTACGGCTATGGATTATGTTCCCAGGTGAAGGCCTAAGGAAGTTCATCATGTTGGCTCCTACCGATGTCAACACCAGCCTCTCTCATACCTATATCGGTAATTGGGTTGCGTAATACATAGGTGTGATCCTTAATTATCATGTAAGGGTAATAATGTTGATATGTGAAGAAAAATAGAAATAGGGAATTAGTAATGTTGCTCTTTGAGGGGTTCTTCAAGAGTTAGGGGATCAAACTGAAGCTACAATGGGGAAATCTCTAGGTGATATTTCAACACATCTTCTTAGAGGAGAGGTCCTCCATCATAAGTGATAATGGGATTAGACCGATAGATCTTAGGCTATGAAAAGAATAGATATTGAATCCTCTATAAAGAAGCTTCAGTACCTATTTCATCCAACTACTGGTGCTTCCTTCCCCATGCTCTGGGAAGCCTTGGGGGTGTTGAAGATGACCTAGATGGAAGATAATATATGGAAGAAGCATATATAGGAGGGTATAGTGCTATTGGAGTTAGGGTTCTCTAGAATCATATACAGGGTTCACTTACATGATAGGATTCCATACCTGGAAGCAATGGATGCCTTTTTTTATAATGTGGGGTACCTAAAGTCCACTTCATCTCGATGAGCATTATGTATAGAGGAAAGCCTGAGCTTGAGGATAAAAAATATATTGAAGAATCCACATAGTAGGAATTATCTATAGCTGGAGATATATATGGTTCAAGTGATGTTGAATCCTGGGATTGGCCACTAGTTCGGTGACTCCCTAGGAGAGCGATGAGGTTACCCCTGTGGATGAATACTTCATCAAATGGTGGTTCAATGAGGTAAGCCTAGTTTATTAACTCATCTACCTCTTCCTTACCTTTCCCATATTTTTTTTTCAGATGCTCTAACTTGGATTTTCCTTATGAAAGATCAATCTGATGGTGAACAAGTGGTCCCAATCAGAGGGTATGAGGATGCTCTAAAAAATACTAGTGTTCATGACTCAGAATCATTTCTCTATACTAATGAAACTGGAGGGACCAAATATAATGTTTGAGTGGTGGAATTGGATCCCTCGATCCTCCAGGTAATCTATAGGGGAATTTTCTCTCGTATTCCAATAGTAGTATTTTCTGACGGAAAGGTAGACCACCCAAGGTGACTGATCATCAATATCCCCATACCGCAAGGTAAGACTAAACATCAACCATCCTAGATCTTTTCAAGTATTCATAGAGTTATTGAATCATTTAATTAATAGGTTTTTTTATATTTATATATATTCCACCCAAACAGTACTGAGAGGATTGGTGTTGGACATTGGGGTACCAACTGGTTTTGAGGGGTCCCCTATGGTATAATTCCCTGTCAAAACTCTAGGATCATAATTTTTTATAAACACTCACATTTTTAAATATTTCATGATGAAAGTATCTATGTTTACCTGATTCTTTATCACTAGTCAAACTAAATAAGATGATTTTGTTTTAACAAAGTTCTTAAGAAGGTTTCCTCATAGAAAACGAGAGTGACTGGGGAACCATGGGTGCCTCTCTCAATGGAAATTCCAACTCTTGGGGATCCAGATATCCAATATGAACTAAAATCAATATCGGTAGGGTTGCATACTACAAACATGGTTGATTCCTATGAATGGGTGGAGCTTGAGGATAACATAGGCAGTGTTAAAAAAGAATATTTATACAAATATATACCACCAATAGACATAGTGTCTGACACATTTGAGAGGATCCCATAGGAGGAACCATCCAATTCTACTATTGTGACCTTCCTAGAGTACAATTCTATACATACAAAGGAATTTGAAGATTCCAGGTGCAATGTTTCTATGGAAAATATCATCATATCATGAAGGGAGTGGATAAGCACGAATCCCTTTATCACCCACAGTCTAGATCCATATATGGGGAGAAAAATGGTATCTCTCTGCCACTAACTAATGAACATGGGAACTAGAGGGGTGAAATATTTTTCCTTTCATGCGTTGGTCCATGACTACCACGCTGAGAGGGTGCATGTAGGGAACCAAATTTTTTATGTCTCCTGCTACAAGTCAAAAAATAATGGCACCAGGAAGCTCCAAGGGTCTGATCAACAAATTCAACATCTAGAGGAGTAGGTGAATGATAGTTTTTCTATATGGGGAGAAAAATGGTATCTCTCTTCCACTAACTAATGAACATGGGAACTAGAGGGGTGAGATATTTTCCCTTTCATGCGTTGGTCCATGACTACCACGCTGAGAGGGTGCATGTAGGGAACCAAAATTTTTATGTCACCTGCTATAAGTCAAAAAATAATGGCACCAGGAAGCTCCAAGGGTCCGATCATCAAATTCAACATCTAGAGGAGTAGGTGAATGAGAATTTTTCTATCATCAATGTCCAATTAGATATAATTAATAAGAAAAAAATCTCAGTAGATGATGGTTAAATCTTGGGAAGAGGAGGAAATATCTCAGAGGAATTAGTGTCAGGATGAGAAGGAAAGGGTGTGAATCAGGGATAATGAGAATCACCCCATGTAATTGCAGAAGGTGTTAGATCTCATTAGAGTAAAATAGGTTACAGAATCCAAATTCAAGAGGATGTCTAGACTGGAGTGCTCTATCACCGAGTCAGAGCTATAGGGGGAATTTTTTATGGAACAAAGAGAGGATCTAGTTTGTGGATGTCCCTAAAAAGCTATTTACATTTATTTTCTTTACTCCTCATAGTAGTGGATAGGTTTATTTTCTTTTGCTTCACTTCCACACTTCAATTTCACTAATGAGACAACAAAAAATAAGCCCCTAAGCCCACATAAAATATTCGTAGTGTGAGAAACAAGGGATGACCATGTGATTGATCATTTGTATGAGACTGTCAAGAAATTGATAGAAACTCAAGGTCTAAATCTATTTATTGACTATCGAGAGTGTCCCCATTGAGAGAGGTTGTGGTTGTATAACAAGGCTCTCTAAAAAGATGACTTTATCTTCCAATGCATACTAGTGCACGAATGGGGTAACATTGGGGGAGTTGAATTATACCTGAACAAAGGGGAGATGAAGAGTGTGAATTAGGACACCCTAGATCTAGAACACAAAAGCAGGTGGTGGGATGATGTAAGATAACTACTGATCATGTTTAAAAATTAGAACCCAATATTTTTTTTTCTGATAATAGATACGAATAAAGGTGTCTTGACCAATGACCATGTTCAAACCATAGGACCTATCTCAAAATTCCATAAAATTGTTTCTAGAATGTGTTCCTAGGACGATCGGTGAGATATTGTGGCATAATACAATGTCATCAATGGGGTAAATTTGTATGTCTAGAAGGGTGGGGATCCAAATAAAGGAACATGCCAAGTGTTGAGATGAAGTGATAGAGTATCCAAATTGAGTCCAGCAATCATGGAATTATGCCACCATGTCTTTGAGTCCGTTGGGTAGGCATATCAGTCTAAAAAAAGTTAAAAATAATATTCCAAAAGGATCATCATCCCAGATTCTAAGAGACAGTCAATGAGCACAAACTATGTAGTAGGTGATCGAAACCAAAGAGAGAAAATAGATTCTCAACAAATGGACTAAGAGGATCTATTGTTTTATATCATGTAATGAGGATTATAGATATGTAGTTTTAACATCATACAATGAGGATGGTTTTCATGTAGTTTAACATCATATAGTGAGGATAACGTGCCTGTAGTTTAACATAATGCAGTGAGGATGGTGTGTCGTATAATTTAATATTATGTGATTGGGATACTAGTTTTATAGTTTAATATCTTGTGACTAAGAAATTGGCATATTAGTTAAAGGTTTTAGAGTTCAGACTAATTAATAATAGTTAAAATTCATAATTCTATGATCATAGGGTTGTGTGTCTCAAAGGAATATGTGTGGAATAGAATGAATATTACCTGATGTGAAAAGAAGTTCCTAGGAGGCCACCCAATTTCGAATGAGACATATCCAAGAAATATTTAACCATGTTTAAGTTCATGATTCTTGGACCCTAGGGTAGTCATCCCAAAAGAATATGTGTAGAACAATGGTGTAATAACCCATCATGAAAGGAACCAAGAAGGATCTATGATACATGTCACATTTCTAGGATGACCAATAGTAAGTTTAATTTCAAGATTCTTGTAATGGGTATCATAGTTTATGATTGTAGAGATTGGACCATGGGATATTAGTTTTTGTTCATAGATATCAAACCATGGGTTCCCTAAACTTTTTCGTGGGACACAAAAGAGTATTGACTTAACGTGAAAGAAAGTCCAAGGGATGCCTTACATCATAAAAAATATAAAAGGAAAAGATGAAAATAGTTTAAGGTCTTGATTCTTGGACCAAGGCTCCTAGTTTAAGTCCATAGAGATTAAACCATAGTGTGATAATCCCAAAAGGAAATGTGTAGCATGATAGAGTGACAACCTCATGTGAATTGGGGGCCTAGAACGTTTGATGTTTCAAAACACATTCCCCTGGAGACTTGAACATAATTTAATGTCATGATGCTTCTGAATTGGATTTTATTTTAAGGTCAGAGTGTTTGGAATAGAAGGGGTAAAATAGTTTAAAGGTGATAATTCTTTAACCAATGTGGAACACATCTCAAAGGAGTGTTCACAACACGGGAGGGAGATGAACTTACCTATATTGGGGGCTATAGAGGCCCAGTGACATATAACAGATTCCCAATATGACTCACATTGATTTTAAATTCATGATGAGTGGATTCAAGATCTTAGTTTAACTTCATAGTGTTTGGATCAATTGAAAATATTTTAAGTTCATAATTCTTGGCCTGTGATCTATTTTTATTAAAGGAATATGTTTGGTATTAAAGAAGGATTACCTTATGTGAAAGGAGAATCCTAAGAGGCCACCCAATTATTTATAAAACATCCCTAAGAAAACTATCACACATTTTAAGTAAATGATACTTGGACCAATTTAGAACTCATGAATCTAAAAATTTCTTTGAGAAAAAATTCCTTTTGAATTTTAATCCCTTGCGAGCCATGATCGATGTGAGAAACAATGAGTGGTATGAAATTCCTATTTCTATAGGGGATAACACAATGAGGGGTAGAAGTGATCGATAAATCTCATGTGGGTGATCTTGACTCTTAACAACATTCTGGAAATAGGGTAATGACCAAAAATAATGAAAAAAAGGTTGATCATGTTTGAAACATAGGTTATATACCCACATTAGTTTAGGATGGGAAAAAAATACATGATCGACTATTGCCTAATTTCAAAACACAAGATCCACTATTTATTATCAGAGATCCATCGATATGCAAGCCTAGGATGGTAGGTGAGACAATGTGGAATAGGTTCATTTCCATTGGGGAGAATGTTTATATTTAAAGGATGATGATTAACCAAATCAATAATGTGAAAAGTGTGGAACTAGAAATGGGGAATTACCAAGAAGGAATATTGAGTGTCCTGGTAGATACTCCTCCATTTTCTCTAATATGATAGACAACTAAATGGGTAGGAGAGAATAAAGCATGTTTTGGAGGTAAAATACCTTAAAATGAGTCAATAGTATAACTGGGCCCTGGATGAGATACTCATGAATCACTACATATCCCATGAGAATGGGAATCAAGCTACATGTAGTTATAGAGCATGGTGTGGTAGGATACAAATGATATAAGAGTGAAATCCTCTCTAGTGGGGATAAAAAACCATCTCATACTATTGGAAAACTTGGTTTTACAAGTGGTAAAGATATTTATTTGAATAATTTGATAAGGAAATTAGTTTGTGGTCATCACATATTCATCATATGAGGCATGCTAGTTTTATATGGGGTGATGTTTTTTGATCATCCCATACATATCATAAGAGGAATCCCAGTTTTATATGGGTTAATGTTTTTCTTGATCCCATATAAGTTGTATAAGGCGTCCCATTTTTATATGGGGTAAGATCACAATTTAACATCGTTCACTCGGGGAATCATGTTTTTTAGTTTCAAGTCAAATAACTCGGAATATGACTACTGCTAGTTTAAAGTCATAGAGCTCAGATGGTAGGGGAAGTTACTGGTTTAAGGACATGTATATTTGACTAAAGGGTGAAACATGTGTACAAAGGGGGATTATGTGGCACAAATGAGTAATAAAATGATATAAAAGGAGGTAAAAAGAGATCATTTGTCATAAAAAACATGAAAAACCATACCCTAAGTCCACATCATGTTGTTGGGAAAGGAAAGACCAAATAATGAACCAATGAAGGGGGATGGGTCCAGGATGAGATATTCAGGTGTCACTACATATCCCATGAGGATAAGAATCAATCCACACATAGTTATGGAATGGGGGATGATAGGATATTGATGATGTTAGGGGTCTATCCTCTCAAATGAGGATATTGAATCATTTCATATTAAATCATGAGGCATCCTAAGCTTATACGGGGTAAGGCTGTAGTTTAATGTTATGTGCTAAAGATGTTTGTGGGGATTATTCATTGAGCCACTCATTATTTTCTTCTCATGTTGGCTCATGAGGGAATCTCAGCCCTCTAAGGGGTTAAGGAATATGAATGGGGTTTATACCTAGAGGTGAGGCCCATGGGGCCATTTTGGGGTGATAACATCGTGGGTGACAAATGGTTTTGTGGTGAATTTATAGCTTGGATTAAAGATAGTAGGTTCAGTAATCACTACATATACCATGGGAATGGGAATAAATCCACACATATTTTTGGAAATAAGTGGAGGCATGGGATTTCTGAAACACCGGGGATGAAGAAAATCATTCCAATGATGGGAGAATACACATATTTTAGGGTTATAATTATGGGAAAATGGTTCCTATTTTATGGTCATAGAGATTGGACCATGGATAGTTGCTTCAGGGATTTTTTTGTGGTGTAAAAGAATTAATATTCAACATGAAAAGACCCAAGGAGTCTTTACACCACATAAATAAATACTAAAGATAGTTTTACATATTTTAGGGTCATAATACTTTGACCATGTAAAATAGTCAAAATTAATAATGCTTGGACTCAAGGAAGGTTTGTATTCATGGTACTTTCATGGAACAAAAGTGGTGGAACCGGACGTGAAAGGAGGGTATGTTGGAATATGTACCATATAAATACATTGAAAATAAAAACATAGAGATTAAGGTTATAGTACATAGACTGAGGAAAATTTATAAATCATTTTAAAGTCAAAATGCTTGGATTGAGAAGATGCTTGTATCAAGGGTATCTATGTGGCACAAAATAGGTAAAGCCTGATGTGAAAGGAGATCATGTAGGCTATCTTACCACATGAATAACATATTATGTGTTTCATTTAGTTTAAGGTCATAATTATTGAACAAAAAATATGACCAAGTGGGAAAGGGGTTGTAAAATATATGGCTAGTCCTAATGAAATAAGGTCTAGTCATCACTACATATCCCATGGGAGTGTGAATCAATCCACACAAAGTTCTGAAACATGACATGGTAGGATACAAGTGCTGGTAAAGTGGTAAATACTCTTTGATAAGGGAATAACAAGTTCTTGACTTGGGTTAAGGCTAAAATTTATCATGTGTTAAGGACATAGGTTTGGTCATATCACACTTTGTACAGGAGACATCATATGCTCACAAAATAGGGTAAAACTAAATCTTAACATCATTCACTGGAGAAGTTAGGATTTGTATTTTAAATTTTTAAAACTCATAATATGGATGATACTTGTTTAAGTTGGTAGATCTTACACCGTTAAGGTTGGAAATAGTTTAGGGTCAAATTTCTTGGACTAGAACTCCTAGTTTAAGGGTGTAGAGTTCATGCCAGGGTTGAAAATAGATTAAGGTCATAATGTTGGGATTTTTGGGTTGATTTTCATTTAATGTCATAGAGCTCTATACAATCTAAAAAAGTTTAAGTTCCAAGAGTTGAGAACCCCAGCTTCATCAAAATTACTACTTGCGAGAATTAGTGTTTGTGGGAGGTGTGATATGCTCTCCATCCATGATGATCAAAGAGTATGATTTATTTCAATATACCTTATGGATAATATAAGGTCTTTACTATTCAGGATCTAATTTTAGAGACTTTTTTCCAGTATCATTAATGTTATAAGGTCCAGTAATGTTTCATGTTAGAGAAAGAAGCAGAGGTAAACCTTATTTTTGAATACTCTTACGATACTATTCTGATTCCTCTCCATGTTTTGTAAAGAAAAAATCCTATTTTAATAGAAATAATATGTCTCATATAGATATAATTATTCCATTTTGGTGTGTCTATTATTCATAAATAGTAATTTAGTGTGATTAATACTGAACCTCAATGGGTAGAACTTCCTATGTACTATACATCGGCGAGTATGGGGTCACATGGGTGGAATTCTAAGTCATATAATGATAGGACCAATGGAATTTAGAGATACTTGAAGGCCAAAATTTTTTTTATAGACCACCATTTTCTATAGTATATTAGATAGGGTCTTCCTGAATGACTCAATATCCCCATTTTCCTGCACATGGTAGCAAGATGTATGGTTTGAATGGATTTTGTACATGGTATATAATTTCTTCAACATGGATGCCCAGAAGTTGGTTTTATTTTCTATGATAATAGCATAAGGAACACCAAAAATATGGATGATGTGGGAGATGATGAACACAATCACAGCATTGAAATTGACTTCCTTGAGGGGAACCACTGCTTCCCATTTAGAATAAAAGTCTGTTGCAGTTAAAATCAACATACACTATAGAGATTCCACTTGAGGGTATGGCCCCACAATGTTGATTTCCCATGCTTCAAAGGTCCCAAAATATTTGGTAGTGTGGAGAATATTTTGTGGTTGATAAAAAAGTTCACATGGATCTGATAGGCATGACACCTCTTGGGGAAATCAATGTAGTCAAGAACCATAGTGGGCTATAAGTATCCCATTCTATATTTTAGGTGGGAGAACATGAATACTGCATGATAGGAACTATAGGACCCAACATGTAATTCTTTCATAAACAAAGTTATATTATCTCCTTGGATAAAAAAGAGGATAATTCCATCAAAACCATGTCCTTAGACGGTTTTCACAAGGTCAGGACCATTTTGAAGGGTGAAAATATTGTATGTTGATGCATTTTCTCATGCTCATCTCAGTATAGAGAGATAATTACAACTGGAGATACTCAAAAAATGTATTCATCCAATCAAATATTTCCTCAGATATGGGGTTACCTGATGTTCATAGTGTAGAGGTACCAAAAACGAGTTGACTTAACTTTTGGTTATCAATATATGATGTACCATGGGTGATAACCCAACGGTGTTCCATGTGATTGACAAATTCATCCTAGTCAGGATCAACAAGGGCCATGAATAAAATTTTAATGGTATCAGCTCGACCATTCTCTAATCGATGGACATGAGTCACCTTTGTCTAGGTAGGAATCTAATCCATAAATTAATGATTTCACCACAGTAGGGATATAATCTATTTCTTTATGATGATGTAATCACCCTTGATTTGATTGATAACTAGTTTAGATTCTCCCTTCACATGCAAATAGGGGAAATAAAACTTGAGGGATAACTCTATACAAGAAATGGTGTCCTGATACTGTGCCTCATTAATGGTGTATCCTTTTAAAATAGGAAAGATTATGTAAATACAAAATGTGTTGGGGTGATGAATATGATCCCTAGTCCAAACTTGTTAATCATGGAATTGTTGATCCTTTTACTGGTCGGGCTCTAAGAGGCACCATCAAAATGCATCTTCTAACATGACAAAACTTGGTCTATTAAGAGAATAACTTCATCTGGGAAACCAAGATCCATAGGGAACTCAACAAGGGATGGGTATATGAATAATAACTATTCCAATTCCCTACCATTGATGGAATTTTATGAGACACACCTGATGTAAAATAGTGAGAGGATCACCTCACAAAATTCCGATCATCGAGTCATCATTGGGTGATTGAGGATATACTTTAGAGTTCCCACTCAGGACACCATCTCTATCTCATGATATATGAAATAGTGTCACAACTTCTACACTTCAAAAACCAACATGAGGCAACTCTTCTTAAAAGGGGAGTATTTGGTCTTTGTGTTAAGGATCATGCAGTTGAGATAGCACGAGATCTTTTCTCAACACTCATTTTTTTCTAGGATAGAAGGGAACCAATATACCATTACAAGGTGGTCATGTAGAGGACCTAAGGCCTTTTTGAGATGGATGTCATCGGAACCATAGGTTGTAATAAGTACTTCTTGATATCTTCAAAGTCAGTATGGAACTGCTCATACCACAGTTAAATGTTTCCTTTCTTTATGGACCCCAATAAGGTTTTTCACTTATCAGTTAGATTAGTTTTTTCACACATAAAGGGGTTTATATTCATGTTTTGGGAGCATAGGAAGTCAAACACTTTCTCAAGATCATTGATATGATCCTAAAACTGTTGAGAATTGACAACCATGTCATCCACATAACATTCCACAATTATCCCAAGAATTTTCTTGATGATTTTTTTCTTAGAATATTTATAAGTGGATCTAGTGTTCTTTAATCTAAAAGGCCACACATGATATCATAAATTCCCTTCCGGTTCCCGGAATGGTGTGGACTCATCATCCTCAAGGACAATACATATTTGATTGTACCCAGTGTATCCATCCATAAATTAGATGTCCCAAAACACATCTATAGCATCAATAAATATATCTATCACTACATGGGGAAAATAATCCTTTAGAAAATATCAATTAAGACCTCGGATTGTTGATACAGACTCTGATCTACCCATTCTTCTTCCTGAATGGGATAATGTTGGATAGCCATCTAGGGTATTGGAATTCCATAACGAATATGGATTTGAAAATATTTTAAACCTCAGAATTGAACATAAAATTGTGATAGTGTCCATCTTTTAGGGTTCCTTTTAAACCCATGATTACTCATTGGGAGGCCAAGACAATGAAAGACTATCAAAAGATCTAGCCTGGAATTTTTTTCATAGCTCTGGGTGAAGATGTCTCTATGTGGTTTGAAGAAGGAAACATACTTCTGCTGATCCTATGAAGACATGGTTTTACTAAACCCTATAAACCTTAAATATACCTTGGTGTTGAGGTTCACTTGGGTTAACTCATCAATGGTGGTGGATACACCTTCTTTAAATGTGGTATGGGTGCCATATAAATCTTCTTCATCATATGAGATTATAGAATCATGGGAAGGAGGTAGATCTTCTAGTCCATTTGACTTAGGGGAAGCAATAGTTCTTGCTCTGATAGATATGGAATCCTAAATGAGTGGTTCCCACTTTTCTAGGACAATAGTGACTGAGGTTCTTGAGAAAATTTCATCTATATTATGACCGTGAGGTCCTCTCTTGATATCAATGAAATGGAAATGAGTTGACCTCCATCGAGTCCGCCCCACTTTGTAGAACATGAAGAAATGTCAATGATTGGTGTAAATGGTGAGAAATTATCTATAATTCAAAGGAGAAGGGTATTCAAGTATCATTTATTACTATCTAGTTTAAGAGTATGAGGTAATATGTGGGCACCCCTATTTCTTAGAGACATTGAAACCATTTTCCCTATAGATAATGAAACAACCGCCAGGTATGACATTGTGGGATCTAACTGGTGAATTAAGAGAAAAAAATATGTCATTCAAGTCCACCCATATATCCGTTATCGTGGTTGTTATATTTTTAGGTGAATTGATGTGCTCAACCCCATTAATATGAACCATCTTCCCTTCCCTTTTGTAGTACCAAAATACAAATTGTGGGATTCAAAGGAATCTAATCAGCATGAATCTCCTTAAAGTACCCATTTTCAACCTTTAAGGGATTAATTAAGGCACTAGTGGTATGAATAGGGGACTAATGCATGGAAATGAAGTTAGGGTCTTCCTAGTAGCATGTTTTATGTAGTATCCTACAAGGCTACCAAGAATGTGGTACTTGATACCATCCCCAAAATGGATCTTCAGGTGAATCATTTTGCATTGTTTTGACTCTCTATTATCATAACATTGAATTATCTAGATTGATGTAGCCAGATATTATTACATCAGTCCCAGTTTTTGTAGAATCCTAGTTAGGATGAGGTTGATTATGAAGTCAGAATCCAGTTGGTAGAATAATATTTCCACACCATTGAACTGACCTAAAATATACAATAGGTGTATTTGAATCTAGATGATAATTCCTTCATCTTCCCAAAAAAATGAGATGATGGCTTAACACTGCTATTTCTTGGACTCCTCTTCATACTAGGTCTCAGTGGAAACTACTTGATCCTTATTCTAATGGTTGATTTTGAAACTTCATCAAGGGAATAAAACATTTGATTTGACAAGCAGAGAGCCTCAAGGATCAAAATCCTCTTGGGTATATTACTGAGGATCTTTATCATGTCATTTTTCTGTTACAGGGAATAATTTTTCCAATGGAATTTCATTCAATGAAAAGGGGTGAAACAGACACTTATGGATAAAATAATGGTGCCTAGCCAGTACAGGAAATATTCTACTACGGAATAACTGATCTCATATGAAAAAATTATAGTTAACTATTTATTTTTCAAGTTTTGGATCCGGCTAGACATGTATGATCATGGTGTAATCATAGATGAGATGCATAATCAAATAACATAGCTAGCTATAGAGGCATACCTGATGGAGTGGACATGTCGAATTTTTCTTCATGATCTCTATGCGAGGCCTACTTCCTAGTTTTAGTAGAATAAATAACATGGTTTGAGGCACTGTTCTAAGTATTCTGATAGCTCACATGTCCTCCATCTCTCCATTGATGGTGTCGGCTGGAGGCACCAGAGGTATTCACATGGGGTACCTCACTATCGAGGGCAGTGAAGAAGTTCACTAGCTCCAAGATATTAATGGAGGTGTACTCTTAACCACCACTAATAGAATATTCTATAGTTGGATAGACTCTGGGTGTATATCCTAACTCAGGTGGAATGAAGTCTCCAAGAGTATAAGATGACTTCAACACCGGTGGGGGATTCCTATTTCCATTACGACATCAAAGTCTATTCTTTCAATACTTATAAGGATGTGATGAAGATGTGGAGGCAAGGTTTGGTGGAGTTTCAACATCCACATGAGGTTCTCACATTATCAAGAGGGCATGGATAATCACATAAACATTAGAAAATTCTTTATAGGGAACCCAATAATCATTCTTCTATGTATCGTTCTTCTGAACCTACTTCTATTCACCAAACTATTCGCTATCATTATCAGGGTTAGTGGAGTCATTTTCACATATGCTAGAACATCACCCAAATTTACTAGGCCATGATCCACTTGGTTCTATATCCAATCTATTAACACAAATCATTCCATAATGATGTGTCCAAGGATCATGTTCTATGGGAAATGTTTAGTATGGCTAGCCAGTATGTCCTCCTGGGGTCTCTTACACTCTATAAATTTCAGAATTATTTTCTCCAGGGAATAGATTAAATAACCTAGGGATTGTAGATCCATTAAGGATTATGTCATGTTTCTTCTGTATAGAAAATTTGTCTTGGGATACTAGCCTTAACAACAACTAGAGACACATTTTCTTATCGAGGTGGTTTCTCTTGGTCAGGCTATATCTAGTGGGGTTGTACTACGAGAGGATATACTTGGTAGGGATACACTGGGTGAGGATCATCAAAAAAATGGTCCATCGGGTAAACTAGATCATGAACCTATGCTTTCATAGCTATGGAAATATCAGTTTTCATATAAATTCTTGCAATAGATGTAAGGGGAAATGGGCGCGATTGTTTTCTAGTCCACTGTAATGATTCTTTTAGAAAATGATCCCTTTTAGAGAACACCTAAAATCCACCTGCATAATTCTGGGAGATGAGGGTATGGAATAACTTATTTGAGATAAAATTTTCCATGCACATCATGAGAATTTGTTCTTCAGAAAACAATATATCGAGTGAGTACATGAGTCCCTCACACTGAGAGATGAAGTTAGTGACTCACTCCTCGGGCCTCTGTTTGTATTTGAAGAGGTTGTAGATGTTCATATTGTTCATGGTGAAGAAAAAGTGGTAGATGAACTATTTTCAAAGATCTTTATATTTGAAAATAGTCCCTATGGGAAGGTAGCTTTACTAGACAAACACTGACCCTTTTAGTGACTGAACAAAGATCCAGAGCATTGATGCATCCTACCATTCTAGAGTTCCAAATATAAGGCTCCAACTTGAGTTGATGTGGTATTGATATTGTACTAGGTCACCCATTCCATTAAATAGAGTGAATTTAGTATTACCAAATTATGGGGGTGGTCAGACAATATCAAACCATGATAGGTATAACTTTTTGTTAGCTGGGATTTCTATAGTTCATATTTCCAAAACTTTGTGGTGAGATATGAGAGTGGTTATCACATCATCCTGTTGAGGGTCACGGGAAACCCATGTGTTGACATGCTCATCAACTCACAGAGTAGATCATCCTTGATCTTGTGGTGGATAATAATGATGCTCATGTGAGGTGGGTGACTCATACCACGATCAATTTCCATATCCCCTAGATTTATCCCTCATTGGGTATGTGGGGACACAAAGTTCAAATTGAGTTGTCTAGATGAGGAGGACCGAGTTCCCCACTGAAGGAGATGTGGGGTCCCTTATATAATTTCTAGGATTTGAGCACCGCTTAGTAATGAGTTCTGTATTGATAATTTTTTATTCCTCAAGCTATTAGAGTAAGGAGGCACCTTCGGTTCCAAATATACTTTCTATGAATCCATGGATGGGTTAGAGGGTTTTATATTTTACTTTACATGTTCAAAATACCAATGGGTAGGCAACACAATATAATTTTTTGGATTCTTGGGACCCAATGTATGTCTTGGATGATGAGTGAGGACATCTACTGGGGTTTTTTTTAGTACCATGCCACCCCCTTGAGGTGGGTCTTCTAAGTCATTCCCTACATTAGTGGCCTTGTTTCTATGATCATCTGGTAGGTCAATGGTGATTGTATCACCATGTTAGTATACAGAGGAGAATATTTATCCTCAATGAATATTCTAGGCTGTCAATCTTATCACTATCATAGGATATAGCTAAAGTGGAGGGCAGAATCATTCTCCATACATTGATCTATATGTATGGAGACACACTCTCTATTAAACGATTGAGAAATGTGAGGATATTAATTCATTTTTTGGAACTTCTTTATATATACTTGTGATTTAGGGAATTAAGCTAATGGTATCACTATAATCTAAATATTTATACATTGTTGGTTGATCTCATCGAGGTTCTCACTGATCCCAAGGTAGGAAAACTATCAATAATATAGGTGGTGATATGTATCCCAAATTATCTAGAAGAGACATACTACTTGGTTCTTGGTGAGGGACCCATGGATCATTTATTATTGAGTTTGAATTTTCCAAAACACCACTGATAACTGGTTGGTAGGCCAAACCTCCCACAACCTTCTTGTTCAGAGGAAGGTTCCTTCTCTTGTTCACCCCAATCCCTAATTTGTGAAGTCTGAGATAAGGGTGGTGAGTGCCACACAGGTCAAATAGTTTCTATATACTAGGATGTATCTTGGAGGTAGAACCCACATCAAGATCAAGTCCATATAGGATGGGGTATTCAACACTACATCATGTACGAGTGTGTAAATGTTCATTTTTGGACTGTTGAAGTGATCACCATCATCTGACGATGTCAATACATGACCGTCACATATATCCAACTTATTGTGTGGTTGTGGAGAGGAGGGAAACTGTAAGTGATAGAGACGATTGTATTGAGATTCCTTGTAAGATAGCCTAAATATCCTCCACCTACAGGTATCCACGTAGGGACATAGGGACCTTATGGATCTCGACCTCTGAGATCATGAAAAAAAATTAGGCTTCTTCCCCAGACTCTAGAATATTGGGTAAAAGTTCCTTCTTCGAGTCAAACATATCCTTAGAATCTGATAAGTTTATGATAGCATGACCATTACTAGGGTTCTACCTCCAATGGAGGGTGTTCTCCCTCCTAACCTAGGATAGTTCTTCAAGGCAGGGTATGAATTTATCACGGGGAGGAACTTCATTCTAGTTTATGGTAGAGCATGGAGGACCTATGCATTAATTTCTAATGTAAAGAAGAGGTCATATTATTTGTTTTATGGTAGTATAGGGAATAAAAGTAGTTTGAATAATAGAAACATGGAGAGGACCCCCATATTGATTAATGAGATAATGGGGAGGATCTCTATACTAGCTATTGATGGAGTTGGGAGGGCCTCTACTTTGATTAGTGGGAATAAAAGGAGGAACTATGTGTAGATTAGTGGGATCATGGGGTGGCCCTTCAAACTAGTTGATGTAAATGTTTATATGACCTCTATATTTATTTTTCTCATCATTGGATGGAACATAATGGTTGTTAGTAGTGTCAGTGACTGAGAGAGTCAACCTGGTCTTCCAACAAGATGGATGGGGTCTTGATCCATGGTAGGAAAAGAGGGATCCTTATTCTACCATTGTAAGGATCTAGTTGGATATTCTAGTTGTGGTAGGGGACATAGAATATTCCACTTGTCAATAAATGACTTGGGTATAACCCCAGTTTTATCGTCAGATATTATGGACCATGGGTGAAGTCAGCACGCTCCACTACCTACGGGATTGGTCGGTGCTAGCACTGGCATGTCCTAGTGGGATCCCTCCTATGCATATCTTGGGTAGTGGTCTCTACATGCATGACTCAAACATACCCACCCTCTATGTTGTTCAGGATTGAAATATCAATTCACTCTAGTGGGAGGATCCCGTTTTGGGTGGTTTCCCCAAACAAGGACCTCGGGGGTGGTCGTGTCGATGAGGAGATAATGCCTCAAGCTCATGGTGGTATTCATTCCTTATCGGAATGAACCCTTTTTAATAATATAGACAAATGAATTTTTTGATCATCATCTTCTGGATAATCTCATTGAGTGAGATGGGGCATGGGTGCACATTAGATGAAGACACCAAAGAATTCGTGGTTGGGATATAATCGTGTGGGATTTATGCATTAATGTTTCCCCTACCTCGACACCTATTCGATCTAGGTCAATGATTTATAGTGGCATTAGTCCTATAAGGTCCATAGGAATAGCCTTCAGTACCGGTATAGTGAAAGAAATTAATAATGACCCAATGTGGTCTAATCATACTAAAATGGAGGAGAGATCCATGACGATGATGATGCTACAAGCCTAGGATGCCCAATTTTAACTACCCTAAGTCATAGGTGAGTTTCATGTTGGGCTAAATTTGTCCTAATGGGTCTTAGCATCAAATATCTAGATCTGATGACACGTGAATCTGATGGTTCCCTAAAAGTTACCAATCCTCATGTTTGAGGATAATATTTTTACATTTAGTTAAAAAAATTTATTTCTGACACTTCCAATGTGGAAAAACATGTTTCACATGTGTTTTTTGTTTCCCCACATTCTCACATTATGAAGGTTTTCATCTTCCATCACTTTCATCGGCAATGGGTACTCTTTTAACAAAGTGGTATGATGGGATATCAGTTCCACCTTCAATGGAATCCTCCTTGGAGCTTGTTTCCTAGTCTGGGTCTCTATCATAGATTTAATTCATGTTTTTGAAACTCATTCTCAGTTCCGTTTTTGAGGTTGAAACCAATTAATTACATTATAAATCTCTCAACAAAGTAGAAACCTTCGGTTAGATGAGGTAGTAGAATTTGGAATTTTGGGCATGTATGGATGTTGGATAGGTTGGACACTTATGAAATCTTTTTCTATAGAGGAAATATCATGTTTGAGGCATCTTGGGAGTGGAACTAAAGTAATCTCTTATCTATTACAAGGTAATTGAGGACCAGGGCATAAGTCTTCTGAGAACATTTACCTTAGTAATCTCATGTTTATAACATGATTTAGGTATTATGGACCAGGTCATCAGTTTAACAAATTGTGAAGATGCAAAAAGGTCATGGGTTTAACATTTTCCAATATGGGTGGTGGAGTGAGTCCCTAGGAGGGAAGATTTCATAGTGGAATGAATGGAGTTTGTCCCCCCAATGAAGATATTTTCAAACTTCAATGGATTGAGTGAGTCCCCCCAAGGTGGATAAATTCACACTAGAATGGATGGAGTGTGTCAAACCAAGGAGGATAATTTCACAATGGATGATTTATGTAGTTTTCCCACCCAAGGGGGATAATTTTACATTGGATAACATAGGGAGTGTTCCCCCTCAAGGGGGATAATTTCAAACTAGATGGTGTTGGGATTAAGACTCATGTATTCATCTTACATACCCTTTTTAAGAAATAGAGTTCAAAACCCACATAGTCTGGTGCCATAGTATATGGTCATTTGATAGTTCTATTCAATTTAGTTTAATGTTTTATAGTAAGGATGCCCATGTTTCATAAGGATCATTTATGAGGGATTGTGTGTCGCTTACACATGAATGTTTCCTGGGTGCCACTATTGAGAAACAATGATGTGAATGGGAATTATGCGTGGGAGTCACCCGATGAAAAAGGATCACACCATGAGGAGATAGTGTGGGGATTACTCATGGAATATGCATGCTATAAGAGTAACACACCATGGTGGATATGAGGGTGGAATCCTATAATTTGTTTACATGGGGAATCTCGTGTTCATAAGATGGGGTAAGGTTATAGTTTAACATCATGCACTGAGGAAGTTTTCTTGAAGTTTAAAAAAATGCAACTATGATTTGAATCTAAGAATATTTACATCATTAATCTCATACATGGAGCTAGGCAGTTTGACATTATGCAGATCAAATGCAAAGATGGATAGTTTTACATTGTGCATCTCGACCGTGGAGTTGGGAAGTTTTATGTCGTGCATCTCATAAGTTTAGATTGGAAGTTTTATTTAATTCACCATGGATGTTGTGATATAATGTTTTAAAACATGAATCTTAGATGTGGATGGGGATTACACCTCAAGGTTGAATATGTTAAGGCAGGAGGAAGATTCACCATTATAAATCCCCACAGAGACAGGTAAATAGTTTCCCTCAAAGATTCCACCTCTAAGGATTACATGTAAACATATAATGTGAATATAGTCTAGGAATGGGGTTGGAACAACCATGGAGGAGTTGAAATTAGGAGGTCCATTGTGAGGTTAAATATGCATAGGAGAAAAAGGAATTAGGGTACCTATGATTAGGATAAAATGGTAGGGTAATGGTTACACTAGAAGCATAGGGAATGTTAGGTCTGGGACTATAATATTATTGTGTTCAACTTTATTATATTGCACATTAATATAGTTGTGTGAGAAATGGGGTCTAGTATAAGGAAATCACTTGGATTTGGGGGTATAGTTTGGTGCAAGATTAATAGTTTCATATAGGCAGGGTTGCATGAAGGTTTCTTCTCTTATATAAACCCAGAAAACATTGGGAGGTGTTTCAAAAGGATATATCAACCATAATCCAAGTCAAGTATGGCCCCATATGAGGTGTATCATGAAAATTCTCCACCGTAGAGGGTGTATTGTTTCTGGGGTTGCATGACATCAAGGAAATATAGGTTTTATTGCATGAGAATGCCACTACATCTTTATGAGATCCTCCCCTAGACTATGGGGTGAGGTTCTATTTATAGATGAAATTATCACATGATGGCACAGAACTTCACTATAGTGCATAATAGGGTTACATGGTTCCCAGTCTACCACCAAGAGCTTGGAAAAACCAAATTATTGGTTCAACATCACCTTTGTCCAGAAAATGATTTATTTCACAATGGCTATACATGCACCACTCCTATCTTGGGAACATATGCCTTGGGTACTAGGGTATTTTACACAAAACATGTTGTACACAACATCATATTTCATGTGTAACTGTTTGTTCACACAAATGGCACTCTTCCATGCAAGGATCCCTTTTGTGCACATGCACTGTGAGGATTATTTCAAACTTGGATTATCCATGGAACTCAGCATTTCCTTTAATGTGCATATCCATTTCATGCATAACCATACCTTTACATGAATCCATTAAAAATTTTGTGCAACATGATACTCATCCTTATAATATTCCATCAGGTTGTTTCGTATGTTCAATAGATCCAAAACTGGCCTTTTAAGGTGTGAGACATACTTTCAGCACCAACAATTGGGTTTGCGGTTTAGGTTATAGTGGGTACGGTTTAGAGTGTATAGTTTATTGTTTAGGGTGTAAGTGTAGGTTTAGTGTGTGGGGGTTAGGTTTTAGGGTGTAGGATTTCGGGTTTAGGGTGTATGGTTTAGTGCGTGGGGGTTAGGTTTTAGGGTATAGGATTTCGGGTTTAGGGTGTAGGGATTAGGGTGAAGGGTTTATAGTTTAATGTTTAGGGTTTAGGGTTTAGGGTTTAGGGTTTAGGGAGTATCGTTTAGGATTTAGAGTGTAGGGTTTAGGGAATATAGATTAAGTTATATGGTTTCCTAAGGTTTATATGTGTTTTGGTGTTTTTAAATATTTTTACTTTTTTTTTATGTTTTTTGGTTTTTTATTTTTTAGGTGGTTTAGGTTTTTAAGTGTTTTTATGGTTTTTTGTGTTTTTTGGGTTTTAAAGGTTTTTTGGTTTTTTATTCTTTTAATAATTTTTAATTTTTTTTAGGTATTTGAACATTTTAAGTGTCTTGTAGGTTTTTTAGTTCTTATAAATTGTTTTATCTTTTTAAGGTTGTAGGGTATTTTAGCGTATTTAGGGGTTTAGGTTTCTTTCATGGTTTTTTGGGTTTTATGGTTTCAAGATTTTTCTTAAGGGTTTTAGGGTTTTTACTCTTTTATTAGGATTTTTTGTTTTTATAGTGCTTAATGATGGTTTTTAAATTTTCTAGGGTTTTTTTTACAGATTTTAGGGTTGTTAGTGTTTTTAGGGTTTTAAGGGGTTTTCTGGATTTTAGGGGGTTTTAAGGTTTTATTAGGGTTTTTTGGTTTTTTAGTTTTTTTCACATTTTTTGGGTTTTTAAGAATTTTATAGTTTTTACGTTGTTTTGGATTTTATGGTTTTTTGGGTTTTTAGGGTTTTTAGGTTTTTAGGTTTTCTTAGTTTTTTATGGTTTTAGAGTTTTTTGGGTGATTAAGGACTTTTATGAGATTCCTAGTGTTTTTATAAATTTTTAGGATATTTAAGGTAATTTAGGGGTTTTAGAGATTTCAGTGCCTCTTATGGTATTTTTAGGGGTCTTGGGGGTATTTAGGGTTTTTAGGGGTTTTGAGGATTTTTAGAGTTTTTTTTGGGTTTTTTGGGGTATTTAGGGGTTTTGAGGCTTTTTAGAGTTTTTTAGAGATTTTTTGATTTTTAGGGAATTTTAGGGGGTTTAGAGATTTTTAGGGATTTTAGGATTTTTAATTCATTAAGGGTTATATGTGGGGTTTTATGTTTTTTATTGTCTTTAGTATCCTTTTGGATTTTTAGGGTTTTTAATTATGTTTAATTTTTTATGGTCTTTTTATTTTTACAGTTTTTAGGGGGTTTTAGGGTTTTTAGGGTTTTATGGTATTTTATGTTTATTTGGGTTCTTTCTATGGGTTTTAGGTGTTTTAGTGATTTTTTAGTCTGGGGGGTATGTTTTTTCATGGTTTTAGGGTCTATTATAGGGTTTTATGATTTTTAATTTCTTTTTGGAGCCTTTTAGGGGGTTTTTGGGTTTTTATCGGTTTTAAGGTTTTAGAGGTTTAATGTGGTTTTAAAATATTTTAGGCTTTTTTGAATTTTTTTTGCAGTTTTACTGTCCTTTTTGTGTTTTTAGTATTTTTATGGTTTTTATGGGTTTTCAGGATTTATTGTGTTTTTAGGGTTTTTGGGTTTTTAGGGGTTTTTAGGGTTTTAAGGGGTTTGGGGTTTGGGTTTGTTTATGGGTTTTAGGGTTTTAGGGACCTTTTAGGAATTTTAGGGTTCTTTATGGGTTTCTTAGGGGTTTGTAGGGTTTTAGGGTTTTTAGGTGTTTATACTATTCTTTAGTGTTTTATTCGGTTTGGTAGGGAATTTTAGGGGTTTTAAAGTTTTCTTAGGGTTTTTATGAGTTTTTAGGGATTTTTAGGGGTTTAGGGTTTTAGGGTTTTATAGTGCTTTTTAGATTTTTTAGGGTTTTAGGGTTTTTAGGGTTTTAAGAGTTTTTAATGGTTTTTAGGGTTTTCTTATGGGTTTTAAGTTTTTTATGGTTTTTAGGTTTTTTAGAGTTTTCAAGGCATTAGGGTTTTTAATTTTATTTATGGATTTTTGGGTTTTTAGGCCATTGGGAAATTTTTAGGGTTCTTTGGATTTTGGGTTTTTAGTTATGTTTTATGGTTTTTAGGTTTTATTATTTAATGTGTAGGGTATAGGGTTTAGGGTTTAGGGTATATAGTTTAGTTTTTAGAGTGTAGGGTATATGGTTTAGGGTCTAGGGTTTAAGGTATGGTGTGTAGGGTATAGGTTTTATGTTATAGGGATTAGAGGGTAGGGTATAAGTTTTAAGGTGTGTGGTATAGGGTTTAGGGTTTAGGGTATAGGGTTTAGGGTTTATGGGGTTTAGGGTGTGGGGTTTAGGTTTTAGGATGTAGGGTATAGGATTTAGGGTACCGTGTTTAGTGTTTAGGGTACAGGGTTAAAGATTAGGGTGTAGGGGTTAGAGGTTTAGTGTACTGTGTATAGGGTTTGGGGTGTAGGGTTATGGTTTTAGGGTCTAGGGTATCAGGGTTTTTTTGTAGGGTTAGGGGTGTATGGTATATGTTTTAGGGTATAGGGTTTATGGTTTAGGGTGTAGGGTGTAGGGTATAGTGTTTATAATTTTGGGTGTATGTTAATGGGATTAGGGTGTAGATTTTAATGTTTAGGTTGTAGTTTATATGGTTTAGGGTGTAAGGATTAGGTAGTAGGGTGTATGGTGTAGGGTTTTGGGTATAGGGTATAGGGTTTCATGTGTAGCATATGGGGTTTAGGGTGTAGGATTTTTGGTTTAGTGTGTAGGGTATAGGGTTCAGTGTGTGGGGTTTGGGGTTTATGGTGTTGGGTATAGGGTTAATGGTGTATGGTATAGGGTTTATGTTGTAGGGTTTATGGTTTAGGGTTTAGGTTAGAGGATTTAGGTTATATGGTTTAGATTTTAGGGTATAGGGTGTTGGGTATAGTGTTTTGGGTGTAGAGAATAGATATTAGCCTATAGTGTACATGTTTTAGGGTACACGGATTGTGTTTTATGGTGTATGGTATAGGGTTTGGGGTGTAGGGTGTTAGGTATTGGGTTTTCTGTTTAGAGTTTAGGGTGTTGGCTGTAGTGTTTAGGGTATTGGGTATATGGTTTAGGTTGTAGGGTATAAGGTTTATAGTGTGTGGTATTGGGTTTAGAGTGTAGGGTATTGGATTTTGGGTGTAGGGTTTCGGATTTGGGTTTTTGGTTTTGGGTTTTGGGTATTGGGTTTTAGGCATAGTGTATGTGGTTTAGGGTTTATGATGTAGGGTTTAGGGTGTAGGGTAAATGGTTTAAAGTTTAGTGTATAGGGTTTAGGGATTAAGGATTAGGGTTTAGTGTTTAGGGTTTAGGGTGTAGGATATAGGGTTTTAGTTTTAGGATTTAGAGTGTGGATGTAGGCTATATGGTTGGAAATTTTAGTATTAGTGTTTATTGTATAAGGTTTATTGTGTAGTTTTTAGGGTTTTGGGTGTAGGGTATAGTGTTTAGGGTGTTGAGTTTATGGTTTAGGATTTAGGTTATAGGGTTTAGGGTGTAGGGTTTTGGTCGTAGGGTGTTGGGTTTAGGTTTTAGGGTTTAGGGTGTGGGATTTAATGTTTTGTGTTTAGGGTATAAGGTTTTTGGTGTGGTGATTAGGTGTCAGGGTATATGGTTTAGGTTTTTAGGGTCTTTAGGGTTTTATGGGATTTTTATGGTTTTTGGATTTTTACTGTTTTCAGAGTTTTTATGGTTTTTTGAATTTTTGGTATAGTTTATTTTAAGGAATTTTATTTTCTTTGGTATTTTAGGGATTTTTTTTTTGTTTTTTCAGGTTTTAGGGTTTTTATATATTTTTAGGTTTTTTATGCTTTTTGTTCCTTTAAGAGGTTTTACTGTTTTAAGTGTTTTTTATGGTTTATAGGGTT
Organism: Viscum album; assembly: GCA_963277665.1. Lineage (NCBI taxonomy): Eukaryota > Viridiplantae > Streptophyta > Magnoliopsida > Santalales > Viscaceae > Viscum > Viscum album. The sequence continues at coordinate 316,264 of CAUJRU010000492.1, forward strand.
TTTAGTTTTTCTATGGGATTTTTTTGGTTTTAGCGGTTTTTATGGTTTTTGTGTTCTTTTTGTGTTTTATGGGTTTTTGGTTTTTTGGGGGTTTAAAGGGTTTTTTGGAATTTCATGGGGTTTTTAGGGTTTTTAGTGGTTTTAGTGTTTTTAGATTTTTTTTGGAATGTTACGATGTTTAGGATTTTTATAGTGTTTAGGGGTTTTAAATGTTTTTAGGGTTTTTTGGGGTTTTAGGTTTTTGTTGGTGTTTTTGGGATTTTTGGGGTTTTTAAGGTTTTTAAATTTTTTATGGGTTTTAAGGTTGTTTTAGGGTTTTAGGATCTTTATTATATTTTAGGGTTTCTAGGGTGTTTTGGGGTTTTTAGGGATTTTTTCTTATTTAGTAATTTTAGGGTTTTTAGAGGGGTGTTTACTATCTTTTAAGGGTTTTAAGGGGTTTTTAGGTTTTTAGGGTTTATAATTTTTTTGGGGTGTTTTAGGTTTCTTAACATTTATAGGGTTTGTAGGGGGTTTGGGTTTTTCTATAGTTTTTAGCATTTTAGGGGCTTTAGGATTTTTTGTGTTTTTTAGGGGATTATGGTTTTTAATGTTCTTTAGGTGGTTTTAGTTTTTTTAGTGTTTTTAAGGTTTTTTATATGTTTTTAGATTTAGTAGTTTCAGTGGGTTTTCATGGGTTTTAGAGTTTTTAGGGTTTTAATGCTTTTAGGGTATATTAAATTTTTTGGTTGTTTTTATATATTTTTTCAGGTATTTATGGTTTTGGGGTTTTAATAGTTTTTTGTGTTTTTAGGGTATTTATGGTTTTTTAGGTGTTTCTTAAGGTTTTTAGGATTTTTGGGTTTTTAAGTGTTTTTAGGAGTTTCTTTTGGTTTTTTGGAATTTAGTGTTTTAGGGTTTTGCTCGGATTAGTTTTTTATTTTTAGGGTTTTTCTAGTTTCTATGGTTTTTAGGGTCTTCTAATGTTTTTATGGGTTTAGGTATTTTTTAGGTATTTAGGGTTTTTAGTGTTTTAATGGTTTTTAGGGCCTTTTAGGGGTTTTGGGGTTTTTGGGGTTTTTTGGTGTTTTAATGACTTTTGGGTTTTTAAAATTTTTAGGGGTTTTTATTGGTTTACGGTCTTTTAGAGGGTTTTTAGTGTCTTAAAATCCAATAGTTTTTTATCTTTTTTAGGTTTTTGTGGTGTTTTAATGGATTTTGATGGTTTTTAAGGGGTTTTAGAGATTTTAGTGATGTGTTATAGGGTTTTAGTATTTTTTATGAGTTGTATGTGTTTTTTGTGGTGTTTAGGGTCTTTTAATGTTGTTAGGTTTTTATGGTATTTTTATGGTTTTTAGGGGTTTAGGGCCATTTAGTGTTTTTATTGGCTTTTATGGTTTTAGGGTCTTTCCTGCATTTTATTTTTATTAGGGTTTTTTAATGATTTTAGGCTTTTTAAGGGTTGTTTTGTGTCATTTAGGGGTTTTAGGGATTTTAGGGTGTTATAGGTTTTTTGTGTTTTTTCGGTCCTTTTGGGTTTTTTTGGGGATTATAGGTTCCTTTAGAGTTTTTTTGGATTTTTGGGGCCCTTTAGTGTTTTTATGGTCCTTTATGTGTTTTTGGGATTTTATGGTTCTTTATATTTTTTAGGGTTTTTAGGTGTCCTTTATGGAGTTTTATGGGTTTTTGGGTCTTTCATGGGGTTTTAGGGGTTTTAGGGTCATTGACGGGTTTATGGGGTTTTAGATACTTTTAGGTATTTCAAATATTTTATTGTCATTTAGGGTTCTTAGTATCATTTAGTTTTTTATGGGATTTTTGGTATTTTAGGAGGCTTATGTGGTTTTATGTTTTTAGGGGTTTTTATGTGGTTTTATGGTATTTGGGTTTTTAGTGTTTTTTGGGACATTTAGGTTTTTAGGGTTTTTAGGGGTTTTAGGGGTTTTAGGGATATTACGGGTTTTTGGGTTTTAGTTTTTTTAGGGTTTTAGGGGGTTTAAGTGTTTTTATGGTTTTAATGTTTTCTTAGCGTTTTTATTGTTTTTAGGGTTTTTAGGGTTTTCATGGTTTTTAGGGTTTTCATGGATTTTAGGGTGTTTTAAGGTGATTTAAGGGTTTTTACGATTTTTAAAGGGTGTTAGGGAATTTTAGGTTTTTTTGGGATTTTAGTGGATTTTTAGATTTTTAGGGGTTTAAAGGATTTTTGGGGGTTTTAATGGGTTTTGGGGGTTTTAGTGGGATATAGGTATTTTATGGTTTCAAATGTGTGTTTTTCCATTTTTATGGTTGTTTTTGAGTTTTTGGGTTGTTTAGGGGTTTTAGGGGGTTTTTGTTCTTTTTATAATTTTTAGAGTTTTTTGAATTTTTTTGGGGTTTTTAGGGTCTTAGGGTTTTTATGGTTTTAGGATATTTTAGGATTTTATAGACTTTTAGTTATTTTTACGTGTTTTATAGTTTCTTATGGTATTTATGTTTTTAGTATATTTTAGGGTCATTTTAGTGTTCATTGTTGTTTTAGGGGTTTTAGGCTTCTTTGGGTCTCTTTAGGGGTTTTAAGGTCCATTTACCGTTTTTTGGGGTTTTAGGGTTTTTTTGGGTTTTAATAGTTTTACGGGGTTTGGGGGATTTAATGGATTTTTAGGGATTTTAAGGGTTTTGGGTTTTGGTTTTTTACATTTTTTTAGGTTTTTAGGGGTTTTTAGGGATTTTTATGGATTTAGGGGTCATAAGGGGTTTTTAGGTTTTTAGGGGTTTTATTGTTTTAAGAGTTTTTAGGGATTATTGGGGTTTAATGGTTTATTGGAGATTTTGGTATTTTTTATTTTTTATGGTTTTTATGGTTTTTAATGTTTTTAAGGGTTTTACAGATTTTTAGAGTTTTTTGGGGTTTTATGGTTTTTATGTTTTTTTTAATTTTTAGGGCATTATTAGTATTTTTTGATGTTTTTGGGATTTATGGGGTTTTATTTATTTTAGGGTTTTAATGGTTTCTCAGGTATTTTTATGGAGTTTAGTGGTATTTTAATTATTTTAGAGTATTTTAGGTATTTTATGATTTTGAGGATTTATAGCGATTTTTATGGGTTTTTGGTATTTTTATAGGTTTTATGGTTTTAATTTTTTTGTGGGATTTTATGGATTTATGGGTTTTAGGGTTTTTAATTGTTTTTGGGTGTTTTAAGGGTTTTTTTTGTATTTTTTGGGTTTTTGGTGTTATAAGGGTCTTTTATAATTTTATAAGGTTTTATGGTGTTATTAGGGTTTTAATGAATTTTTGGGGTTTTAGTCTCTATAAGGGGTTTTTTTGGGATTTTTTAGGGTTTTAGGTATTTTTATGGTTTTCTGTTTTTATTTATGGGGTTTCATTGTTTTCAGGGATTTTGGGGGGTTGTTTTTAGGGTGTTTTAGGGGTTTTTGTATTTTCATGTTTTTAAGGTTTTTAGGGTTTGTTTAGGTTTTTAGGATTTTTAGGGTTTTAGGGTTTTCTGGGTTTTAGGGTTTAAACGATTTTTTAGGATTTTAGGGGTTTTTTGGGCTTATAAGGGTTTTTATGATCCTTTATGTTTTTTAGGTTTTTAGGTTCATAAAGGGTTTTTGTGGGTTTATTATGGGATTTAGGGAATTTTAGGGTCCTTTATGGTTTTTAGGGGGGTTGGCCTATTTTGTTGTTTTGGGGTTTTAATTCTTTTAGGGTCTTTTCAAGGTTTTCTGTTCTTTTAGTGTTTTTATGGTTTTCAAATTTTGTAAGGTCTTTTAAGGTTTAGGGTATGTGGTTTAGTGTTTAGGGTGTTGGGTTTAAGCTTTAGGGTTTAAGGACTATGTTATGTGGTTTAAGGTTTAAGGTGTACGTTTTAGGTTTTATGGTGTAGGGAGTTGAGTTTATGGTGTATGTTATAGGGTTTAGGGTGTATAGTTTGGTTTTATGGTGTAGGGTGTATATTTTAATGTGTAGGGTTTTAGGTTTATGGTGTAGGTTATATGGGTTTTAGGGGGTTTTACAATTTTTATGTTTTTTATGATTTTAAGGTTATTATTGGTATCTTTAGAGATTTTTCTATTTTTATTGTTTTTATGGTGTTTAGAGGTTTTTAGAGTTTTCAGGGTTTTCAGGGGATTAGGATTTTTTTGGGTTTTAGGGGAGAGGGGTTAGGATTTTTTTTGGGTTCTTAAGGTTTTTAGAAATTTTTAGGTTTATTGGTATTTTAGGGGGGTTTAATGTTTCTAGGTATTTTTATGGTTTTAGAGTTTTTCGGGTTTTTTATGTATTTAGGGGTTTTCTGGTTATTAGCGTTTTACGGTCTTTGTGACTTTTTGGGGTTTTAGTGTCTTTTAATATTTTAAACATCTTTTAGTTTTTTATGTTTCTCAATAGTTCTTTGAGTATTTAGGATATTTTATATTTATAAGGGGTTTTATGGTGTTTTTAGGGGTTTAAAGGGTTTTAGGTGGTTTGGGGTGTTTAAGGGTTTTGGGATTTTCTATAGATCTAAGTTTTTTTTGTTTCTTATGGTCTTTTAGGGGTTTATGGGATTTAGGGGATTTAGGATTTCTAGGTTTTTTGGGTTTTATAATGTTTTGGGGTTTTTAGGGTCTCTTAGAGCATTTTAGCACCCATTAATGGTTTATGAACTGTTTTGGGCTTTTGGGTTTTTGTGATTTAATAGATTTTTTTGGAGATTTTTAGGGTTTTTTTATTTTCTAGGGTCATTTAATGGGTTATTTTGGTTTTTGGGGTCTGTTATTTTAGGGTTTTTAGGTTTTTTGTGCGTTTAGGGGTTTTAGAATTTTTTAGTTTTTTTAAATGATTTTGGGGTTTATTTAGGTTTTTGTTTTTTCATGGTGGGTTTTCATTGTTTTAGGTTTTTTAGGTTTTTAGGGATTTTTAAGAATTTTAGGTTTTTATGTTTTTAAAGGGTTTTTTGGGTGTTTTATGGAATTATGTATTTTTTAGAGATTTTCGGGTTTTTAGGGTTTCTTAGGGGTTTAAGGGTTTTTAGTGTATTTTATTTTTAGGGGGTTTAATATCATTTAAGGGGTTTTAAGTTTTTTAAGGTTTTTTGTTTTTTTAGTGTGTTTATTGGTTTTTAGGGTTTTTAGGAGTTTATAGAGTATTTTAGGTTTTTATTGGTTTTTATGGTTTTTAGGTTCTTTTGGGTTTTTAAGTTCTTTTCGGTTTTTAATTCCTTTTAGGGGTTGGGGTGTAAGGTTTTGGGTTTAGGGTGTAGGGTTTAGGATTTAAGGTGTAGTGTATAAGGGATATAGTGTAGGGTATAGGGTATCAGATATAGATATAGGTTTTTGGTTATGTATTTTAGAGTATATATTATAGGGTATATGGTGTGGGAGTAAGGGTGTAGTGTGTAGTTTATAGGGTTTAGATTGTAGGGTTTTTGGTTTATGTTGTAGGGTAAAGTGTTTAGGGTATAGGGTTTAGGGTTTATGGTGTAGGGTATAGGGTTTAGCTTGTAGGTTTTAGGGTTTAGACTGTAGGGTATATGGTATAGGGTTCTTAGGTTTTTTAATCGTTTTTTAAGTTTTTAGTTGTTTTAAGGTTTTTTAGTGTTTTGGGGTTTTTCTGGTTTTTAGAATTTTTATTATTTTTAGGTTTTTTACAATTCATGGGTTTTAGGTATTTTTATGAATTTTTAAGGTCTTAGGGTGGGGTTTTATGTGTTTTAGTGTTTTATGGGATTTAGGTATTTTTAGGTGTTTTAATGTTTTTAAGGGTTTTACAGGTTCTTTAGGTTATAGGGTTTTTAGGTGTTTTTTGGGGTTTTAGGGTTTTTAGTGTTTTTAGAAAATTTGTGGTTTTTAGTGTCTTTTGGAATTTTTATGGACTTTCAGGGTCTTTTAGGTGTTTTTAGGATATCTTATGTTTTAATGGTATTTCCAGGGTTTTCTGGTTTTAGGGATTTTAGGGTTTTTAGGAGTTTTACGGTTTTTAGTGGCTTTCAATATTTTTCATAGTTTTTAGGGTTTTTTTGTTCTAATGGTATTTTTCGGTATTTTATGTTTTTTTAGGTTTTAGGGGTTTTATGGTATTTCTAGGATGTTTATGGGAAATTTTATAGGTTTAGAGTCTTTTTTAGGGATTTTTTATTTTTTAAGAACTTTTTGGTTTTTATTGTTTTTACGGGTTTTATGTTTTTATATCAGATTTAGGGCCTTTTAGTTTTTTCGGGTTTTTTCATTGGTTTATTGGTTTTTGAGTTTTCTATTTCTTTTCAGGGTTTTTAGGTTTTCTTCTGGGGGGTTTTGGTTTTTAGAATTTATTAAGTTTTTTAAAGTCATTTAACATTTTTAGGGTTTTAGGGAGTGAGGGATATATTTATTTAGAGTTATTTTGGGTTTTATTGTTTTTTAGGATTTTTTTAGTATTTTTAAAAGGGGTTTTAGTGGTTTTAGAATATATTAGTTATTTAGGGTCATTTGGGTGTCTATGGTTTTTATGGTTTCTAGTATTTTTAGGTTTTTTATTTATTTATGGTTATTTGGAACATTTATTGATTATTTAGGAGTTTTATGTTTTTTTAGGCTCAAAAGTGTTTTTAGGGTCTTTATGGGTTTTAGAAACTTTATGGCCTTTAGGGTTTTAAAAGTTTTTTTATGTTCATTTTGGTTTTTTAGGTTCTTTTTGTGTTTTTTGTGTATTTTAGGGTTTACGGTATAGTATTCAGGGTTTAGGGTTTAGGGTGTTTGATTTATGGTGTAGGGTACAAGTTTTATGGTGTAGGGTTTAATGTTTAGGGTGTATGGTATAAGGTTTCGGGTGTAGTGTTTATAATTAAGGGTGAAGGGAATAGGGTTTATGGTGTAGGTTTTTGGGTTTAGAACATATGGTATAAGGATTCAAGTGTAGGTTTAGGGTGTATGATATGGGTTTTAGGGTGTAAGGCTTAGGGTTTATGGTATAGGGTATATGTTTAGTGTTTTTAGAGTTTTTATTGGTTTTTTTTGAGTTTTTAGGGGTTTTCGGTTTTTAGGGGTTTTTGGTTTTTCAGAAAAAAAACTTATTTTAGGATTTTTAGGGGTTTTATATTTTTTTGGGGTTGTTAGTGTTTTTATTGTTTTTATATTTTTTGGGTTTTGGGAATTTTCATTTTTTAGGTTTTTTAGTGTGTAAAGGGTATTTAGGTTTTTTAGTTTTTTAGCGGTTTAAGTTTCTCTAGTTTTTTTTGGGGTTTAAAGTGTTTTTTGTGTTTTTAGGGTTGTTATTATTTTTAGTGGATCAAGTTGTTTTAATTTATTTTAGGTGTATTTAAAGGTTTTTTGGGTTTTTTAGGGTCTTAGGGTTTTTTGGTGTTTTATGGGTTTTTTTGGTTTTAAATGTTAATAGGGTTTTTAGTGTTTGTTGGGGGTTTAGGTTTTTTAGGGTATTTTGAGTTTATAGAGGTTCTATGGGTTTTATATTTTTTATGGTTTTTATATTTTTTTGTTCTTTTACACTTTTTAGTGTATTTAAAGCTTTATGGGTTTTATGGATTTTTAGGGTTTTTTTGGTGTTTTATGTTTTTTAGGGTTTTAGGTGATTTAAGTGTTTTAAGGGTCATATAGGGGTTTTTAGAGTTTTTATATACTTTTAGAATATTTTATGTTATTTTAGGGGGTTTTAGGGTTTTTAGTTTTTAGGGGTTTTAGGGTATTTTATAGGTTTTTTGGTTTTTTATTTTCATTTAGGGGTTTTTAAATAGTTTTTAAGGGTATTTCAGGTTTTATGGTCATTTGGGGGTGTTTTGGGCATTTAGGGTCTTTTAGGGGTTTTTGGGTCTTTTAATATTTTTTGGGTTTTTTCAGTATTTTAAAGGGATTTAGTGTTTTGGTTGTCTTTTTAGTGTTTCTAGGGTCTATTTATGGATTTTAGGGCATTTTAGGGACTTTTTAGATCTTTTAGGGGGGTTTTTTGGTTTTTTGGGTATTTTGGATTTTTTGGATTTTTTGGGGTTTCAAGGATATTTTTAGGTACTTTTAGGGGGTTTTCTGGTTTCTTGGGTATTTATGTATTTTTTATGTTTTTAGGGTTTTAATTTTTTTATATTTTTTAGGGATTCTACGGGGTTTAGAATTTTTATAGGTTTTATGGTATTTAATGGGCTTTATGGGTTCTTATGGTTTTTATGGTTTTTTTGGGTTCTTATGGGGTTTTATAATCTTTTAGGGTCATTTAAGGGTTTTAGGTTGTTTTGGGGTCTTTTACGGTCTGTTGAGTCTCTTAGGGTGTTTTTTTGGGTTTTAAGGATTCATAATGAGGTTTTAGTGATTTTATAACTTTTAGGGTTTTTAGTGTTTTTTCTGGGGCTTAGGGGTATTTAGGGTTCTTATGGAGTTTTAGGCCATTTTTTAGTTTTCATGTTATGTTAGGGTTTTTGGTTTTTTAGGGTTGTTTTTTTAGTTTTTTTTGATCTTATGGTTTTTATTATTGTTTCATATTTTAAGGGGTTTTAGGGTGTTTTATGGGTTTATAGAGTTTTAGGTCCTTTTATGTTTTTATTGGGGATTTTTGGTTTTTAGACTTTTCTGGGTTTTAGGGTTTTTATTGGGTATTTGAGGTGTTTTTTTGGTTTTTCGAGTCTATATTGGTTTTTTGGTTTTCAGGGATCATTAAGGTGTTTTAGGGGTTTTTAGGTCTTTTAGTTGTTTTATGGGTTTTTTATAGTTTTTAGGGTTTTTATGGTTTTTAGGATTTTTTTGGAATTTTATGATTTTTATGGATTTTAGGGTATTAGTGTTCTTAAGATTTTTATGTTTTATGTGTTTTTTAAATTATTTCAATATTTTAGGGTATTTCAGTTGTTATTTGGGGCTTTTAGAGTCTTTTAGGGGAATTTGGTTACTTTAAGGGTTTTAGAGAGTTTTATGCTTATTTTTATGGCGGAAGAGGTTCAGGGTTAGGCAAGCCTAGCCCCCCAAAATCAATAAAACATAAAGGAACCGTTACAATATGGATCGACAAGGGCGAGAGTGAGTCTCACCCTTCATGTCCAAATCAAAAAAGGGAGAACAAAAAGACGGGGACACGAAGGACCACATAGAACATCTTTCATCAATCGCCCTTTTCTCAAGAGCATCCGCCACCAAATTTGCCTCCCTATAGGCATGAGACACAGTAAAGCTCAGAGATCTGGAGGTATGAAGGCACTCAATTCAATATGGAATTAATCCCTATGGGACCTCTCTGGACGAGTTCTTTAGAGCAGTGACCGCCAACATCGAGTCCGACTCAATCCAGATCTGCTGCCACCCAAACTGGCTCGTGTATCTCACAACCTTTATAATGGACCAAAGCTCCACTTCGTAGGCACAACCATCTCCAATAAAATGAAATAATAATCCCTTGATGAACCCTCTTGAGGTACGAAAGACACCGCCACACCCTGAGGGCCCCGGGGCTCCCAGTGCTGCACCATCAACATTTACTTTCAACCATGCTGGAATTGGAGGAATCCATCAAACCAACTTCAGGGCCATTGGTTTCCTACATCTTCTAGAAACCCCAAGAGAGAGCAGTAGAGTTATATCATTAACATCATTCCACATTAAACCTATTTGAATTCGCGAGGCATTCTGATTCATCTTGTGCACCGAAACCACACCTCTGTACAGCGTGAGGGGCTGTCGATTGAAGGAGGAGGCGTTACGGGCAGCCCAGACATAATGGATGATATTCGCCGCACCAGCAAGCATTATATTATGGTGTAGGGTACATGGTTTTGGGTGTAGGGTTTAGGGTATATGGTTTAGGGTGTGGGGTATAGGTTTTATCGTGTAGGGATTAGGTTTTAGGGTTTATGGTGTAAGGTATAGTGTTTATGGAGTTGGGTTTAAAGTTTAGGGTGTATGGTATAGGGTTTATGGTGTAGGGTTAAAGGTTTTGGGTGTAGGATATGGGGTTTAAGGTGTAGGGATTGTGGATTATGGTATAGGGTATATGGTGTAGAGTTTCTGGTTTAGGGTGTAGGGTATCAAATTTTAGGTTTAGGATATAGGGTTTAGGGTGTAGGGTATATGATTTAGGTTTGTGGGTTAATGGTTTTTAGTGTAGGTTTTAGGTTTCAGGATATAAGAATTAGTTTTTATGGTGTAGGTTATAGGGTTTGGGATATAAGAATTAGGGTTCAGGGTGTAGGTATAGGGTTTGGGGTGTAGATTTTTGGGTTTTGGCTATCTGGTATTGGGTGTAGGGTATAAGGTTAAAGGTTTAGGGGTTTGGATTAATTGTATTGGGATCATGGTTTATAGTATATGGTTTAGGGTGTAGGGTTTTGGGTATAGGGTGTAGTGTATTGGGTTTTCAGTTGAGGGTGTAGGGTATAGGGTTTAATGTGATGGGTTTTGGTTGATTGGTATACGGTTTAGGGTTTTGGGGTTTTTATTGTTTTTGGGGGTTTATGGGTTTATTAGGTATTTTGGTTTTTTTGGGGTTTTTTATGTTTTTTAATATTTTTATGGTTTTTAGGTATTTTTAATCTTCTATTGTTTTTTAAAAAATTTAGGGTATTGGTATTTTTAAATGCTTTTATAGTTTTAATGATTTTCTAGGATTTAAAGAGGTGTTGAATTTTTTTTGGGTATTTAGAAGTTTTAGAGTTACTAGGGGGTTTTTAGTGTGGGTTTTTACATTTTTATGGGTATTAGGGTTTTTGACGGTTTTAGGGTTTTTTTTGTGTTTTTAATGTTTTTAGAGTATTTTTGGGGATTAGAGGGTTTTTAGGGTTTGTTTGGGATTTTTAGAAGGGTTAATGGTTTTTAGGGTTTTACGATTTTTTTGTGGGGGGGGGGGGAGTTTTAGTGTTTTTTTTAAATTTTTAGGCGTTTTAGGAGTTTGATGTCTTTTTAGGTCCTTTTAGTATTTTTTAGTTCTGTTTGGGGTTTTCATTTTTTTAGGGGTTTCATTATTTTTTGAGGTTTAATGGGTTTTTTCAGGTTTTTAGGGTTTTTAGGGGTTTAAGGGTTTTAGGGTTTTAGGGTTTTAGGGCAAGGAAGATGCGAGGGTCGGGCTATTCCCCCCCCCCCCCAAATTTATTAGCAAGGAAAAAAGAGACATAGCAGACAAGGGAGGGGAGGGGTCAAACAACCCACACCCAAAAACCCCTTACAACGCACGCAAAAAAAAGAAAATCAAAAAAGAAAAAGAAAAAAGAAAAAAAAACACACACAACCAAGTGTATTTTACTGTCACTTTTTATTTTTAGGTGGTTTAGGGTCCTTTTTGGTTTTATTGGTTTTTAGGGTTTTTTGAGTTTTTTTTGGAATTTCTAGTTCCTTTTAGGATTATTAGGGTTTTTAATGTCTTTTATGGTTTTTATTGTTTTTGAGGGATTTTAGGGTCCTTTAGGATTTTTTTGAGTTTTTATGGTTTTTAGTTTTTTTAAATTTTTAGAACCCCTTATCATTTATGGTAGATTAAGGGGTTTTTGTGCCTTTCATGGTTTTGGGGGTTTTATTATATTTTAGGATCTTTGGGGATTTTAGGGTGTTTTGGAATATTTTTTGGGTTTCTCAGGTCATAGTGTTATCAAGTAGTTTTTTGATTTTTTTTTTATTTTTTGGTGCATTCTCATATTTTCGTGGTTTTATGGTTTTTAGTGATTTTTTATGGTTGTTGGGGTATTATGGTTATTTTATGGGTTTTAATGGTTTTATGGTTTTTAACATGTTCATAAAGTTTTTAGTGTTTTAAGGTTTTGTAGGGTTTTTTTAGGGTTTTAAAGTTCCTTTATAATTTTTTGGATTCTTTAGGGTTTTTAGGGATTTTGTTTTTTGATTTTACGAATTTAGGGGTTTTATTTTATTAAATATTTTTAGGGTGTTTACGGGATTTTATGTTTTTAGGTTTTTAGTGTTTTAATGTGATTTTTAGGGTTTTAGAGTTATTTTATGGTTTTTTGGGTGTTATGGGTTTTTAGGGTCTTTTAATGTTTTATGTGTTTTTCAAGTGATTTTCAGGGTTTTAGGAGGTTTTATTGGGGTTTAGGGGTGTTTACGGGGTTCATGGAATTTTTAGGGTTTTATAGATTTTTGGGGTTTTTTGTGGTTTTAGAGTTTTAAGGGGTTTTTTAGGAATTTAGCCTTTTTAGGTTTTTAAGGATTTTTAGAGTTTTTCAGATTGTTTTAGGATTTTTTAGGGTTTTAATATTTTTTAGGTTCTTTCGGGGTCGTAAGGATTTTTAAGGACATTTAACATGTTTTTAGGTTTTTACGAGGTTTTAAATGTTTTTAAGGGGTTTATGGTTCTTAGGGTTTTAAGGCCTTTTAAGGTATCCATGATTGTTTTATGTGTTTTTGGGGTTCTTAGGGTTTTAACTATTTTTTGGGGTTTTATGGGTTTTATTGGATTTCTAGGTTCGTTTAGGTTTTAAGGATTTTTAGGGTCTTTTAGGGGCTTTAAGGGTGTTTAGGGTCTTTTAGGGTTTTAGGTTTTTTTGTTTATTTTATGTATTTGTATGAGTTTTTGGATCTATTAGGGATTTTTGGTTAATTTAATGGTTTTTAAGGTTTTTTAGTGTTTCAAAGTGTTTTAAGGGTTTTAGGGTTTTTTTTGTGATTTAAATGTTTTTAGGGAAAGGAAGATGTGTGGGTCAGTCTATTCCTGACCCCCCCCCCCAAATTTATTCGAAAAGAAGACGCAGTTGACAAGGGAGGCGAGGGGTCAAACGACCCGCACCCAAAAACCATTAACAACCCCAAACCAAGAAAAAAACCCCAAAATAGTCAAAAAAACAAAGCAAAACCAAAAAAAACCCACAAAGCCAAGAAGCAACCATCACCGTCATCCAACTAACCAGGATCCAGCAGCTCAAAACCAAGAAACGACCAACATCCAATCTCACAAAAACTAGTATCGAGCACCTCTTCATCAAAACAAGCCACCACCACCCGCACAAAATGATCAGCACCAGAAGACACACAAAAACTAGCAACCAGAGCTCACATCCAAGAAGCAACCATCATCCATTATCACAAAATCCAGCATCCAACACCTCCTCACCAAGAAGGTCCACCGTAAGCAGCACAGAACCATCAACACCAATTTCCACCCCGCAAGCTTCATCACATTCCAGCCAAACAGCAACCAGCCCATAGTAGCGTTACCATCATTAATCATTTCCTTGCCAAGAAGATCAACCATCAGTAGCACGAATCCATTATCGTCTGCGACCTCTAGCACCTCCTCACCAAGAAGAAACACTGTCAGCACCTTAGAACTACCAGCACCAAACTGGTAACCAACAGCTCCATCATGTCCCATCCCTACAACAAGCAGTAACCAACGCCACCATTTCTGGCAACCGATCTCTCCTTCCGCACCACGAAAACCCGTAATGACAAACAAAATATTTTTCAAATAAAAACACACCAAATTTCCTAGTAGCATCATCAACATCAAAAGATCTAGCACCATATCAAATAGAGACTCAAACAGGCCCCCAAACAAATGGCCTGCCCAGCCATCAATCCACTCCACAAGCAGAACAAACCATAGCAGTAGAAAGAAAAAACACCCACTAAACTGTAGAAAGTGGACAACACAAACCACTGACGCACCAAAAAATTGGGGAATCCACACTGTAGGAGAGAACATATCATATTAGAAAATCCATCAGAGAAAAAACCAAGAAGCGAAGCGGAAAGCCAGAGTAAATCCACCAAAAACTCAGATTTGGAACCATCATTGACTTCACCATCGAACTTTGAGACTACTCCCTGACCATTAGGAATCCGTCGACACCGCCACCAAGGAACTTGCGGAGTAGCATCACTGGGGATCGTGAAGACGACGCCATCAGAGGATCTATATCTACCAGAGCTGAGCCAAAACATCACAAAATCCAGACCAAGTTATCGCCACAATTTCCAGAAACAAACCACCATAGTCCATCGCCATCAATCATCCACCTCATCTCCTACAATCGCACCAGATAAGGAGACCTCTCAAACATAACACCATCCAAATCTCAATTCCTGAACTATACGCGATCAATGAAGCCACCAAAGAGGGTTCCAAGAGGAAACCCTAGAGATCTTTGCGTCACAAGGGAGGTCCTAGGAGAGAGCAGTGACATTTTCTTGGTATTTTTTTAGTTTTTTAAAAATGTTTTATGGGTTTTTTAGTTTTTTTGGTTTTAGGGGTTTTAAAGTTTTTAGATATTTAGGGGTTTTATGGTTATCAGGGATTGGGGGAATTTTTATGGATTTTCATGTTTTTGAGGACTTTTTAGGTGTTTTATTATTTTTATTGATTTTATTAGATTTTAGGATTTTTTAGGGGTTTTTAGGTTTTTAGGGTGTTTAGGGTTTTAAGGGGTTTTTTGGGTTTAAGTTTTTTAGGAGTTTTTAGGGGATATTACAATGTTTATAGAATTTTAGCATATTTTATGAGTGTTTTAGTTTTTTAAGATATTTTTGGGGTTTTAGGTGTTTTAGTAGTTTTAGGCATTTTCAGAGGTTTTATTTAATTTTTTGTGTGTTTAGGATTTTTAGTATTTTTAGGGGTTTGGGGGGTTTTAGTTACTTATTTTGGTTTTTATTGTTTTAGTTGTTTTATGACTTTTCAGGGTTTGTTATGGATTTTGGGTGATTTAGGGTTTTTAGGTATTTCATTTTTTATGGTTTTAGGGCTTTATGGGTTTTAGGGATATTTTAGGGATTTGTGGTTCTCTTTTGGTTTTATGGATTTTAGGGGTTTTTGTATTTTTTAGGTTTTTTAGGTTTTCTTATAATTTTGAGGATTTTTAGGGTTTTTAGGGCTTGTTAGTGTTTTGTAGATTTTTTAATGGGTTTAAGGAGTTTTAGGATTTTTTAGTGGTCTGAAGTTATTTTTTTGGATTTTTAGGGTATTTTAGAATTTATTTAGTGTTTTCTTAGGGGTTTTAGGTTTTCTTAGGATTTTTATGTTTTTTGAGTTTTTTCGGTATTAGGGTTTTTAGGGTTTTTTAAGGATTTTAGGGTTTTTTGGTGTTCTTTAGAGGTGTTCATATTTTTACAGTTTTATACATTTGTTAAGGATTTTATGATTTAGTGCTTTGGGTGTGGTGTATAGTGTGTAAATTTTGGGATATAGGGATTAGGGTGTAGGGTATAGAATTTAGAGTGTAGGGTATAGGGTTAAGAATGGAGGGTTTAGGGTTTAATGTGTAGGGTATAGAGTGTAGGGTGTAGGTTTTAATGTTTATAGTGTTTGGAATAGAGTCTATACTATTGGATTTAGTTTTTAGGGTGTCGGGTGTGGGGAATAGGGTTTAAGGCGTAGGGTGTGAGGTTTAAGGTGTTGGGTATAGGGTATAAGGTTAGGGTTTATAGTTTTGGATATAGGGTTTAGGTTTTAGCATGTAGGGTTTAAGGTAGAGGGTATAGGGTTCATCGTGTAGGGTTTAGGAAGAATGGTATACGATTTCACGTATAGGGTTTAGGGATCAGTGTATAAGGTTCCATATGTAGGGTTAAGTGATTGGGGTGATGGGTATATTTTTTCGGGTGTAGGGTTCAGGGTTTAGGGGGGAGGTTATAGGTTTTTAGGGTGTAGGGTTTATAGAGGAGGTTATAGGTTTTTGGGGTGTAGGGTTTAAGGAAGAGGTTATATGTTTTTGGGTTGTAGGGTTTAGGGTGAAGTTTATATGGTTTAGGTTGTAGGGTTTAGTGTATATTTTGTCGGGTATAGGGCTTATAGAGTAGGGTTTAGGGTGTATGGTTTATAGTTTAGGGTGTAGTGTATAGGGTTTAAGTGGTTGGGTTTCCTGTTTAGGTTAAAGATTTTAGGGTTTAGGGTTAGGGTGTATGGTATATGGTTTAGGGTATAAGGTTTAGAGTTTATATTTTAGGGTATTGGGTATAGGGTTTACAGTGTCAGGTTTATGGTGTTGCGTTTAGTATTTAGGGTATAGGTTATATGGTATATGTTATAGGGTTCTGGGTATAGGTTATATGGTTTAGAGTGTGGACTATGGGATTTAGAGTGTAGGTTTTAGGCTTTATGGTGTATGGTATAGGGTTTAAGGTGTACGGTTTTCAGTTTTGTGTTATGGAGGTTGAGTTTAGGGTGTATGGTTTAGGGTTTGGGTGTTGGGTATAGGGTATATGGTGTTTGGTGTCAGTTTTAAGGAATAGTGTTTAAGGTATGGGGTTTAGGGTTTAGGGTGTTGGGTATAGGGTTATGGGTGTAGAATATATGGTTTAGGTTGTATGGATTATGGCTTAAGTTGAACAGTATTGTGTGTAGGGTGTTGGTTTTAGAGTTTAGGGTGGAGGGTATAGGTTTTAGAGTGTAGGGTTTTGGGTTTAGTGTACATGGTATGGGGCTGAGGGTGTAGGGATTATGATTTAGGGTGCAGGATATAAGGTTTTATGGTGTAGGGTTTATGGTTTAGGGTGTTGAGTATAGGGTTTAGGGTGTTGGGTTTAGGGTTTAGTTAGTTGTGTATAGGGTTTATGATGTTGGGTTTTTGATTTTGGTTGTATCGTATATGGTTTAGTGTGTTGGGTTTAAGGTTTATTGTGTAGGGTATTGGGTTTAGGGTGTAGGGTTAGGGTTTAGGGTTTGGGATATAGGGTATATGGTTTTGGGTTTAGGATTTAGGGTTGAGGATGTAGGGTATATGGTTTAGGGTGTTGGTTTTGTGGTTTAGGGTGTTGGGTTTATGGTTTTGGGTGTAGTTTTTTGGGTATAGGGTATATGGTATAGGGATAGGGTCTTGGGGTTTGGGTTTAAGGTGTAGTGTATAAGTTTTAGAGTTTAGTTTTTAGGGAGTATGGTGTGAGATTTAGGGTGTTGGTTTTTTGGGTTTATAGTGTAGGGTGTAGGGTGTAGGGTTTGCGGTGTTGGGTATAGCTTTTAGGGTATATGGTATAGATTAAAGGGTATAGGATGTAGGGTATAGGGTTTTGGGTGTAGCGTATAGGGTTTATGAAGTAAGTTTTAGGATTAAGTGTGTAGGGTTTTGGGTTTTGGGTTTTGTGCATTGGTTTTAGGGTGTTGGGAGTTCGGTTTACATTGTAGGGTATAGGGTTTAGCTTATAGGGTGGAATGTTTAGGGTGTATGGTATTGGGTTTTGTGTGTAGGGAATGGGGTATATGATTTCAATTGTTTGTATTAGGGTTTATGGTGTAGGGTATAATGATATGGTGTAGGTTTTAGGGTTTAGCATCATGGTTTATGGTTTATGGTTTTGGTTATAGGGTTTATGCTATAGGGTTTAGGGTTTTTGATAGAGGGTATCAGGTTTAGGGTGTAGGGTTTTTGGTTTTTTGTTTAGTTTTTTGGGTTTTGGTTTTGGGGTGTATAGTTTAAGGTTTAGGGTATAGGGTTAGAGTTTAGGGAGTATGGTTTATGGTGTAGTGTGTACGGTATATGATTTCGTTATGTCTTCAAGGGTTTTTATATTTTTTGGGTATTTTGAGCTTTTAGGACATTTTATGTTTTATATAGAATTTCTAGACTTTTGGGATTAGGGTTTATGATTTAGTGTATATGGTTTAGGGCTTTTTTGGGTTTTTATCCTTTTTCGAGTTTTTTGGTTTTCATGAAATTTAGTATTTTAGGGACTTTTTTGGGTTTGTGGCTCTCTATGGGTTTTATAGTTTTAGGGTTTTTGGGGTTTTTGGGTTTTTAGAGAGTTTAGGGATTTTTAGTTTTTGTTAGTGTTTTCAATATTTTTTTCCAGTTTTAGGGGTTTTAGTGTTTTAAGGATTTTTATGGGTTTTATGGTTTAAGTGGTTTTTAGGAGTTTTACTGTTATTAGAGGTTTTAGGCTTCTTTCATATTTGACAAGTGTTTTATATATTTTTTCCGTTTTTTAGGGTTCTATGTTTTTTTACGGTTTTTATTGTGTTTATGGTTTTTTTGTGATTCATGGTTTTTAGGGTTTTCTTTGAGTTTTTTGTGTTTTTATGTCTTTACGGTTTTAAGGTCTGTTAAGGTTTTGTATTGATTTTACGGGGATTTAGAGTTTTTTGTTAGATTGGAAGTGTTTTTAGGGTACTATGGTTTTTAAGGTTTTAAGGGGTTTTGAGAGTTTTTATGGTTTTTTGGGTTTTTCATATTTTTCATATTTTAGGGGTTTTTAATGTTTTAGGCTTATTTTAGGGTTTTTAGGACATTGTATAATTTTTAGGGATGTAAGGGTGTTTTAGGGTTTTTTTAATGTTTTCTTAGGTTTTTTTGGGTTTTAGGATCTTTATGGTGTTTAAGGGGGTTTAAGATTCTTTTAGAAGTTTTATAGGGTCTTTAAGGCACTTTTATGGGGTTTTAGGGTTTTAGGGCCTTTTAAGTTATTTATGGGTCTTAGATCCAGTAATATTTTTAGGTGTTTTTGGGTATTTTAAGGGCATTTTAGGGGTTTTTTTTGGATTTCATGGGTATTAGGGTTTTTAGGGGATTTAGAATTTTTAGGGATTTTGTAGGTTTTTGTGTTATTTAATGATTTAGGGGTTTCTTAAGTGGATTTAGGTTTTTAGGGGTATTGGGCTTGTATTATTTGAAGGGTTTGAGGGGTTTAAGGTTTTTTAGGGTATGAAAGTGATTTTTGGGGTTTGGTAGGGGAGTTAAAGTTTATTAGGGTTTTTTGGGTTTTTAGGGTTTTAGGGGTTTATTCAGGTTTTAGGTGTTTTGGGGTTTTTAGTGGGTTTAAGGTATTTTAGGGGTTTTTATTATTTTCAAGGTATTTTATTGTTTTTAGGGTCTTTAAATGTTTCTTGTGGTTTTTATGGTATTTTATGGGGTTTTATGGGTTTTTAGGTCTTTTAGGGTTTTTGGAATATCTTAAGGGGTTTTTAGATCTTTTAGGGTTTTAGGGTTTTAAGGGTCTATTATTTTTTAAAAAATTTAGAGCCCTTTATGATTTTTTGATTTTTTTTGGGGGTTTTAGTGTTTTTAGGATTTTATGTGTCTTTATTGTTTTTATGGTTTTTGGGGTTTTTTGGTGGTTTTTGGGTTTTTGGAGGTTTTTGGATTTTGGGGGTTGGGTTTAATGGTTTTTAGGTATTTTAGGTTTTTGTTTTAATTTTTATGGGTTTTTACAATTTTTGGGGTTTAATGGGTTTTTATGAGTTTTTAGGGTTTCTAGAAGTTATTGTGTATTTTTTTATATTTTTAGGGTCTTTAATGGTTTATAGGGTTTTTAGGTTCATTTAATTTTTAAGGGGGTTTTAGATTCCTTTAGTTACTTTTATAGTTTTTAGGGCCTTTTAGAGTATTTTCCAATTTTTATGGATTTTTTAGAGTTTTTAGTGTCCTGTAGGAGGGTTTTAGGATTTCTAGTTCTTTTAGGTTTTTATGGTTTTTAGGGTCCATTAGAGTTTTTCTAGATCCCCTTAGTATTTTTTTAGGGTTTATGGTCTTTAGGGTTGTTTAAGGATCTTAAGTGTTGTTAGGGCCCATTAGTGTTTTGTAGGTTCCATTAAGAGATTATAGTACTTTATTGTTGTTAGGGGTTTTTAGGATTTTTTTAGTCTTCTTAGATTTATTTATGTGTATGTTATGATCTATTAGTGTTTTATAGTATTTTAAGGGTTTTAAAGTCTTTTTAGGTCTTTATTATTTTTATAGACTTTTAGGGTTTTTAGAGATTTTATGGTATTTTGTGGTTTTTAGGGTTTTACGATTTTTAAGGGTTTTTAGAAACATTTATTGGTTTGTTCGGGATTTTAAGTGGTTTTTGGTTGTTATCTATTAAGGGTTTTCAAGGGGTTTTAGTTTTTTAGGGGTTTATGGTTTTTATAGTTCTTTTGGGATTTTAAGGGTTTTATGGTTTTCAGTTCTTTTAGGAGTTTTAGAGACTTTAGTAATTTTATGGATTTTTAGGATTCTTTAGGGTTTTAGGGGGTTTTAGTGTTTTTATGTTTTTTAGGGGTTTTGGGGTTTTAGGTTTTTTAGGGGTTTTAGTGTTTTTTTGTTATTTAAGGTTTTTTGGGTTTTTTTGAGTGGTCTTATTGGTTTTTAATATTTTTAAAGGTTTTTACAATTTTTTAGTGTTTTTTGGATTTTTAAGGGATATAAGGTTTTTCGGGTTTTCTTGTATTATTAGTGTTTTTTAGGATTTTAGGGTCTTTGTAGGTTTTATATTTTTTATGGGTTTTTATATTTTTTTAGGGTTTTTTTTTGTGTTTTATAGTTTTTTATGATTTCTTTGGTTTTTAGTGATTTTTATGGGTTTTTAGAGGTTTTTGGTTTTTAGGTTTTTTAATGTTTGTTAAGGATTTTCATGGTTTTTTAGGTTTTCTATTATTTTTTCATGTTTAAGTTGAATTACATTTTTTTATGTTTTTAGGGTCATTTGGAATTTTTATGTTTTTTAGAGTTTTGTAAGGGGTTCTATAGGTTTTTATGGAACTTTTTGGGTTTTATGATTTTTAGCAGTTTTTAGGGGTTTTAGGGTATTTTAGGGTTTTAGGTTTTTAATATTTTTTAAGGGTTTTAAGGTAGTTTAATTGTTTTTAGCATATTTTATGATTTTTATGGGTTTTTAAGGATTTTTAGGGGGTTTTGGGTCATTTAGTGTTTTAGGGGGTTTTATGGGCTTTTGGATTTTTATGGAATTTTAGTGGTTTTTTTGTTGTTGGGGGGTTTTATGGTTTTTAGGGTTTTTAGGGTTTTTTTAGGGTTTTGGGGTCTTTTAGGATTTTTGTAGGGGTGTTTTTGTTTTTTAGGGTTTTAGGCTTTTTAAGGGTTTTTTTGGGTTTTTGGGATTTTTATGCATTTTTTGGGGGTTTTAGATATTTTAGGGATTCATATGATTTTATGGCTTTTTAGGTGTTTTCAAAGAATTTTTTTTGGGTTTTGGGGTTTTTATTATTTTTATGGGTTGTTATTCTTTATAGGAAATTTTAGGGGGTTTGTGTATTTTAGGGATTGTTAGAAATTATTATTTTTTTTGGGTATTTTAGGGTTTTTGGTGTTTTACTAGGTTTTTAGGCATGTTAAGGGTATTAGGGTTTTCTTAGGGGTTTTTAGTGGTTTTAAAGGTTTTAAAGATTTAAATTTTTCTTAATGGTTTTTGAGTTTTTTTTGGGTTTTTAGGGGATTTATGGTTGTTTTTGGTTTTTTGGGATTATATTTGTTTTTTTGGTTTTTAAGAGTTTTACAGGTTTTTGGATTTTTAGGTGTTTTAGGGTTTCTTTCTTTTTTTATTGGTTTTTAGTTTTTAGGTTTTTAGTGTTTATTGGGGATTAGGGTGTTTCATATTCCATTAGGGGGTTTATATGGGTTTTAGGTTCATTTGGGGGCTTAAGGGTTTTTAGGGCCCTTTAGAGTGTTTAATGTCTTTAGGGGTTGTATGTTTTTATTGTTTTCGTAGGGTTTTTAGGGCGTTTAAGGGGTTTTTAGGTTTTTATGTAATTTTAGAGTTTTAGGGTTTTTATTATTCTATGGGGTTTTGGGGGGGGTTTAAGGGTTTATATGATTTTATTTTTTTAGTGGTTTTAGTGTTTTCAGTGGTTTTCATGGTTTTAGGGTATTTAGTGATTTTTAGTGTTTTATGGACTTTTTGGGGTTCTTAAGGGATTTTGTGGTTTTGTGGTTTTTAGTGAATTTAAGGGTTTTCATGTTTTTAGGGGTTTTAGGGGGTTTTAGGATTTTTTTAGTAGTTTTAGGTTTTTTATTAGTTTTAGGGGTTTTGGAAATTTTATGGGTATTAAGATTTTAAATTATTTTTAGGGTTTCTAGTGTTTTAGGGGTTTTGAGGTTTTTACGATTTTTTAGGGATTCTTGGGGTTTTATGGGTTTTAAGGTATTTAGTGTCCTTTAGGGGTGTTTTTGAGTTTTAAGGGGGATTTTATGTGTTTTTTGGGGGTTTAGGGCTTTTATGTGTTTTTTGGTTTTTTAGAGTTTTATGGGGTTTTAGGTTTTTAGGGTCTTTAAGGGTTTTTGAGGTCTTTTAGGGTTTTTAGTGGTTTTAGGTGTTTTAGGTGTTTTAGGTTTTTAGGGTATTTAGGGGGTTTTGGTGTTTTAGATTATATTTATTGGTTTTAGTGTGTTTTTAGGGTTTTAGGTTCATTCTAGGGGTTTTGGGTTCTTTTTAGGGTTTTTATGGAGTTTTTAGTGGTTTAAGGTTTTTTTTATTTATATGTTTTTATGGGTTTTATATCCGTTTAATGTTTCTAGGGGTTTTAGGATTTTAGGGGGTTTAAGAATTCATAGAGTTTTTATGGGTTTTTGGGGGGGTTTTGGGTTTTTGCGTTTTCTCATATTTTTAGTGTTTTTATAGGTTTTTATGTTATTATGGTTTTTAGGGTTTTTTTGTTTTATGGGGTTTTAGGGTTTTTACTGGTTTTAGGTGTATAGGGGATTTAGGATTGTTCCATGATTTTTAGGGTTTTTAGGGTCATTTAGGGTTTTTATAGTCATTTATGGTTTTTCAGTTTTTTGGGTTTTTAGGTTTTTGGGGTTATTACGATTTTTAGGGTGTTTAGGGTTTTATGGATTATAGTATTTTAGGGTTTTAGTGTATTTTATTGGTTTTAGTGTTTTGTTTTTTTGTTTTTTGGGGTTTTAATGGTTCTTAGGATTTTAGGATATTGGGGGGTCTTTTATGGTTTCTATGGTCTTTTTAGGGGTTTTGGTGTTTTTTTAGTGGGAGGGTTTTTAATTTTTTTATGGTTTTATGGTATTTATGATTTTTATGGTTTTAAGGGGTTTTAGGTGTTTTAGGTTTTTATGGAATTTTTTGGGTTTTATCATATTTTTAGGGTCTTTTGGGGTTTTTTTGGGTATTCAGGGTTCCTTGGGTGTTTTATAGTTTTTATTGTATTTTAGTTCTTTATGTATTTTTAGTGTTTATTTAGGGGTTTATTATTTTTTAAAGTTCTTTTTGGGTTTTTAGGTTTTTATGATTTTTAGGGTTTTTAGTGTTTTCTAGTGGTTTTAAGGGTCTTCTGGTTTTTAAGGCCTTTGTAGTTTTTGTGGATTTTAGGGTGTTTTAGGGGGGTTCTATGGGTTTTTAGAGTCTTTTAGGGTTTTCTATGGGTTTATGGTCTTTTAGTATTTGTAGGGGTTTAAGGTTTTTTAGGTTTTTTGGGGTTATTTAATGTTTTGAAAACTTTTCTGGGTTTTAGGTTCTTTTAGTATTATTATGGTTTTAAGGGGTTTTGGGGTTTAAGGTATAGGTTTTTGTGTTTACAGTGTAGGGTTTAGTGTTTAAACAGTGTGGTTTAGGGTATAGGGGTAAGTGTTTAGGGTGTAGGGTTTAGGGTTTAGGTTATTGGGATTATGGAGTAGGCTATAGTGTTTAAGGTTTAGGTTATATGGTATAGCATTTGGGGTATGGGGTTTGGGATTTAGGGTTTAGGGTTCTGGGTTTTAGATTTAGGGTATAAGGTTTAGGGTTTTTAGGGACTTTTACAGAATTTAGGGGGTTTTACGGTTCTTTTGTGATTTCTCAGGTTTTTTGTGTCTATTAGGATTTTTAGGTTTTTTAACGTTTTTCGTTCCTTTAGGATTTTTTGGGCCTGAAGGGTTTTTAGGGTCCTTTGTGGGGTTTTCGAGTTTTAGGCATTTTTAGAGTTTTCATGGGGCCTTTTGGGTATTTTATTGTTTTCAATTCGTTAAGGGTTTATTTAGGGAATAAGAGGGTCAGGGATAGGCTAGCCTAGCCCCCAAAAATATAATGAAAACATAAACGAGATGGATACAATATGGGCCTACAAGGGTGAGTGTGAATGTTTCCCTTATGATCTGAATCCAAAATCGGAATACAAAAGTGTGGGGTAACAAAGGACCACATCGAGCATCTCTCTTTGATCGCATGTTTAGAGAGGGCATCCGTGACCAAGTTGGCTTCCCTATAATCATGTGAAACATTGAGTTCTAGGGCCTGGGAGAGGTTAAGGCATTCAATCCACTACTGTAGAAGTCTCCAAGTAACATCTCTGGAAAGTCCCTTTAAGGCAGCAACCGCAAGCATCGAATCTGATTCTATCCAAAGACTTGTCCAATTGTCCTGACTCATGAACTTCACTGCCTTAATGATATCCCACAGATCATCTTCATAAGCACAACCATCCCCAAGAAACTAGAATAACCATCCCTTCATAAAGCCTTGAGAGGTGTGGAATACACCACCTCATCTTGATGGGCCAAGAGCTTCAAGAGTCGTGCCATCAATTTTAACCTTCATCCATGATGGAAGTGGAGGAATCCATCTAATATACTTCAGGACCATTGGTTTTTTGCTCCTGCCAGCCACTCCAAGAAAACACAGAACTATCAAGTCATCATTATCATTAAACATCACACCTGTTTGTATCTGTGAGGCATTGTGGATTTCCTTATGAATTGTCACCACTCCCCCATGCAGCGAGAGGGGATACCAATTGAAAGCAGCCGCATTCCGGGTAGCCCAAACGTAATGGATCATCGCAGCCACCTCGGCCAGCAGCAGGTTCCAAACCTGATCACTCTGGTTCAGCGCAGCCAGTCCACACAGGAATTTGCATATTTTCTCTTTCAAGTAGTAGGCCAGTCCAAAACATTGTGATAGATAACGCCAGAGCTCCGCAACGGAGGAACAGTGCAAAAAAATATGGTTGTAGCTCTCCTCAGTACCTTTTATGGTTTTAGGGTTTTTATTTTATTTTTCTTCTTTTTAGTGTTTTAGGGTATTTTATGGTTTTTAAGGGATTTAGGGTTTTTTGGGTCATTGTGGGGTTTTAGGGTTTTTTAGGGTTTTAAGGGATTTTTTGATTTTTTGGAGTTTTAGTGGATTTTAGGGAACTAAGGGTTTCTTAGGGTTTTTATAGTTTAAGGGGATTTAGGGGATTTTAGGGTTTTTATGGGTTTTGGGGGGGTTTTAGGGACCATTAGTGGGTTTTAAGGTTTTTTGGGTTTTAGGGTTTTTTATGAATTTTTAGTGTATTTAGGGATTTTTAGAGTTCTTTGGGTTCTTAGGGTTTTTATGGATTTAATGGTTTTTTGGGTTTTCTTATGGGTTTTAATGGTTTTTGTGTTTTTACGATTTTTTAGGGATTTTAGGTTTTTAATGATTTAGGGGTTGTAGGTTTATTCGATTTTTTTAGGGTTTTCGGTGTTTTAGGATTTTTTTTGTTTTTTGGATTTTTGGTTTTTATAGTGTTTTAATGGTATTCAGGGGTTTTAATTATTTTTTTGGGTTATAAGGGTTTTTTTGAAATTTTATTCTTTTTAATGGTTTTATGGGTTTTATGAGGTTTTATGACTTTTTAGAGTATTTATAGCTTTTAAGTTTTTATTTTTTTAGGGTTTTTAGGGGTTTATAGGGTTGATATATGTTTTTTTGGGGTTTCTTGAGTTTTAAGGGTATTTATTGATTTTTAGGGGTTTCTGGGTTTTACTAGTTTTTATGTTTTAGTGGTTTTTTGGGTTTTTAGGGATCCATTTAGTGTTTATGGGGTTTTTAGGGTTTTTAGTGTTTTAGGGGTTTTTAGGGGTTTTTGGGTTTTCTAGGGTTTTAAAGATTTTTCATGGGTTTTATTGTTTTGGTTGTTTTTATGGTCTTAGTACATTATTATGGGGTTTTAGAGTGTAGTGTATAGTTTTTAGAGTGTTGTGGTTACGGTTTAGTGAGTAGGATATAGGGTTTTGGGTGTTGTGTTTATTGTTTATGGTTTATTGTATAAGGTTTAGGGTATAGAGTATAAGGTTTAGGGTGTAGGGTTTATCATGTAGGTTATAATGTATAATTTTTTGGATTGAGAGTGTAAGGTTTTGATTCCATGGTTTTTGGTGAAGGTTTTGGGGTTTAGGGTGTTGGGTATAAGGTTTAGGGTTGAGGTTATAGGGTTTACAATGTCAGGTATAGGGTTTAGGATGTAGGGTATAAGGTTTATAATGTGTTGTTTAGAGTTTATGGTGTAGGTTATAGTGTTTGGGGTGTAGATTTAGGTTTTAGGGTGTTAGGTATATGCTTTATTGTGTATGGTATACCTTTTAGGGTGTTAGGTATAGGGTTCAGGGTCTTACGTATACAGTTTAGGGTGTTAGGTATTGGGTTTATGGTTTTAGGTATAGGGTTTAGAGTGTTAGGTATACCTTTAGGGTTTCTATTGTAGTTTATATAGTTTAGAATGTAGGGTTTTGAGGTTTGGGGTGTAGGTTATAGGTTTTGTGGTGTAGAGTTTTGGGTTTTTTTGGGTTTTTTTGGATTTATTTGGGATTTTTCAATTTTTATGCATTTTAAAGAATTGTAGGGTTTTTTGGGTTTTTTGAATTTTAAGGGTGTTTGGGTTTTTTTTTTGGATTTTAGGGTTTTTAGTTTTTTTTGGTTGTTTAGGGTTTTTATGGTTTAAAGTGTTTTTATTAGTTTTTTTTATTTTCGTGGGTTTTTAGGCTTTTTAGTGGTTTTTGTGTTTTTAGGGTTTTTAGAGGGTTCTAGTGTTTTTCTAGGTTTTTTGATTTTAGTATTTCTATGCTTTTTAAGGGTTTTAGGTTTTTTTAGTTTTATGGGCTTTCTTTTGGATTTTCAGGGTTTTTAGGGTTTTTAGTCTTTCTTAGTTTTTAGGGATTTTAGGGATTATTAGGGTTTTTAATGTTTCTGGATTCTTAGGGTTTCTAGTGTTTTTAGGGTTTTTTTGGATTTTTAGTGTTTTTTAGGTTTTTAGGGTTTTTAGTTTTTTAGGGTTTTTAGTTTTTTAGGGTTTTAGGGGGTTTTAGAGGTTTAGGGTTCTAGGGGGTGACTATTTTACGCATTTTAGGATGTTGTTTCAACACGATTCACATCATATCGGGGGACGAAAATATGGCATGACAGATAGTGACCTATTATCTGTTATTATGAAGGGTTTCACGTCCCTTATGATGTCCTTGGGTGATCTCCAATGGGTTTATTTGTGGAGCTAGAAACACTCAACAACCCTTGTATCCATTATTCTGGAACCTACTTACCAAAGGCAGACACTCGTTGGATGACAATTTGGCCAACGACAAGTAAAGACTCAATTGGTTGAGATGATGGTAGGTTTTAATCATCACACCCTTTGGTGGGTAATTTTTTCCTACTCCAAAACTCTCTTATAGATTTAAGTGATGTTTATTTTTTTGTGAATCTTTGGTTCTTTCCCATGCATGTGTCTGCGGATTCCCCCTGGGTTGCAATTTTAACCATATATATATGCATGGGTTAGGAATTACTTAGAAAATTCTAGTTTAATCCCTATGATGAGGCTCTCTGGAGTCTATCATCAATCTAGGGAGGATGGAAATTTATTATATATCGGGATTAAACCCATAATAAATAATTCTTATGTATCCTCAGGAGAGGAATTAGAACCCACGTAGTTCATTTCCACTTAACTGGACACATCAAAATTTAAGGTCATGTGACATGGACCCATCCATGCAGTTTTAGCATCGTGCGATGAGGATGTCTAGGCGGAGGATGCCCTGTCAAGATTTTATGTGGGGTTTACACTGAAGCAGCCCAGGATTCTCAAGAGAGGCATCGTCTCCTGGGTGGATATGGAAATACTTTATATATGTCCTAGTGAACACTAGGGTGATTTTGGTGTTGGGTTTGGACCTAAGAGAGGATTCCTACATATCCCAGTTAGCTTGGAATCAAAGCCCTCATAGTTCAGTTTAAGTTAGTGCTTATACCATAATGAAGGCCCTGTTTATGGGGATGTGATTGGGGATTGTCCTTGGAAAAGGAACCCCCTTGAGCTTAGGCCTTTAGGAAGGCATCCTACATATCCTGGACAGATCACGAATTAGATTTCTCATAGTTCATTTGGTGGGGCTTATGCGTAGAATCTTCCCATTTGAGTTTGGGCCTTTAGGTAGGCATACTATGTATCGTAGTCAGAGTGTGAATAAAAGTTCTCATAGATCATTTCATAGGTCTTACACTTCGTATATTCTCATTTCATGGAGTTATATGGGTGCCACGATCTCCGCCAACCTCTAAGGTCATGTGCGTCATACTCGGTGTTAGAGACTAGAGGAGGCAGTGGATCTCGAGATCCTACATCCCAATTCATATACTGATAGATGGTATTGGAGGCCAAAGAGATAGGGGGGGATTTGAATGTGCCAATTCCTTCTCCCATGTTGATATCCAAGATAGCCACATTTGGAAATAAATCCCGACGTATCCCAGGCTGAGCCCAAGGGAATTCATAGTTCTACCTCCCATGGAAAGGTTAGGGGATATCCTTGGGGAGAATGCCCTAAAATGAGTTCTAGGAAAGGGGATAAGTACTTTTCCTCGTAAAAGGGAAAGCAAGCATGATCCCTTTGACTTGTCACTGTCACTCATTAAATATAAAATCCAGTGATTACCCTTGATCCCAAGAACATGGAGGTTCATATGAGTATTCCAAGGTTGGGTCCTGGGTTACCATGGGAATGTAAAATTAGAGACATTTCAGGGGTTCACACCCTTTCTAGAATTACCCACATGACTCTACTTACCATGAGTATGTAAACCCAAAAGGACATGTTGATTCTCTCGGTGGTTTTATCATACGGGTCTGGTGGATTTGGAAGAGGCTTTGGCCTGATGCCGATGGACTAGTTTGTAGAGGGGATTCAAAGGATTGGATGGAAATGAAAGTTCATGATTGGAAACTGAAGAGAGAATGATCAGAGGAACCCCATTCCACGTTCCACTTGTTCATATGGGGTGGGGTAACCTATGCATGGAATAATTCCATGCGGGTGGAGGGGTCAACTGCATACTGAGGTATTACGCAAATCAGGTGTTGTCTGTGTACTGAGGTGGTACATAGATCAAGTGTCGGCTGCGTACCGAGGTGGTACACAAACCTAGATGTGGTCTATTTAGTGTTGTGGTATGCGGCATTAGGTTCGGCCCACATGCTATGGTGGTATGCGGTGATGGAGTCCACCAGTGTAGTGGATCGCTATGTGGGATAGGGTTTCATCCGCATAGAGATGTGCTATGTGGCACGACGTATTGAAGAAGGTGCATCAGTCCTGCAATTTTCCAGAAGTTAATCCATTAAGGGAGTATGGTTTGTGGTATGCCAACTAGGTTCATATGGTTTCACATATTATTTCCTTCCTTCCATTTATGGTTAGAGACGTGTTTATACCTACTGGAAACTATTTGCAATTACATACATAATCAATCATTTTTCTTCAAAGTATTCAGTTCATAAATTCCAAGATCTTTTAAAATACTCATTTTTTCTTAGTTTCCATTATGGTCCCTTTTATAGAGTTTTGGGGAATCTGTATCTTTGGGCACATGACACTTTTTGTGGATTCCCATGGAGGTATCATCCAAACTGGGGATGACTCGGTCAACCGAGGTCCGCAGTGTTGTGGTTTGTGGTGGAAAAAAATCACCACCCCAATCTCGTGAATGATATAGTTTCGGGATTCTTCTAGAACCACATCATCTGTGAACTTCTCACTCTGTGAAGATGGTATATAGGGACTTACTTCTTTGTTGTGTTTTTTCCAATGACATGGTTCATGTATCCTTAGTTCGCTATTTTTATCTCATCCAAGAATGGATTGGGTCTCTAGCTAATGTTTTGTGGGCTAGAATTTTTCAATCTATCATCATTACACTTGGTTCACTGTCTACACCTTCTATGGACCTTTATTGATAACCAGTATGTGGACCAGTTTGGGTCCTTTTCCAAATTGGATTTCTTCAATATTCTCCTCAAATTATCAAACCACATTCATCTATTTCCTTTATAAAATTTGTGGGGGTATTTTCATTCCCTTTTTCGATTTTTAGGACTCTACAAATGCTACCATCGTAATGGGGTCTGGTCAGAACGAAGAGGACACAATTCCAATATATAAAAAGGTATCAAAATGAACTAGTTTGTGGTAGAAGGGTGGACCCATTGGGGGGGCACACCTATATATAGGGGGCTAGGTATTTCTTTTCTTTTACCTAGTTTCCTAGTGAAAAGTGTTTGGTAATGTGCTATCGGCCTTCCTTGCTTCCACATACCAGCTCCTTCACAAAATTCATCATCTGAGAATAGTGCCTAATGTTCTGTGAACTATGTATTCTTCAGAGTTTCCTCAACTGTGAACTTACCATTGAATTTGTGAACCAAACTGTGGAAATTTTGAAATGTAAGTTTGAATTTCCACGTAGTAAGATGCTATGTGGATTGCCCATCCCGCAGACTTAACTTGAATCCAACGAACTGAATTTTAAATTTTGAACTTAAACTTTTATGTCTTAACTTCAGATGACCATGTAGTGAGGCTTGATATGCGGCTCTCCTAGTCTAGGAATTTTTTGGTTCTATGGCCATCGCTTTAAAGGCCAAAGTCTTTCAAATCATTCCATGAACAATTCTCAGTTTTCAGTACATGGAGCAACGTTTTGAAGTTTTCTTGTAGTCCTTTGTCAAATTTTTGTCTTTTCCCAAGAATTTTGTTGGATTGAGCCTTTTTCATGGTATTTTTAATGTAGTTTAATGAATCTTTATATTATATCAATAGAAGCAGTCTATAAGAGGGTATCTATGGTTGAGAATTATGAATACAACCTTCATTCCTACATCATTACTCAAGAGGGTATTCTTAGATACCTTTTTTCTCTAGAGATCATGACCTATCTGTTATCTATCTAGTTTCCTCTTTATAACTTTAGCATCCTAGATGATGTTCCCTTACCATTGGCTAATCAATGTACTCTTATTATTTTCCTTGAGGCATCCCAAGGGCATTATCAGGAAAATATTTCCCCATCATAAGAACTTTTTACTACTTTTACACAAGATAACACATTCACACAGGAAGTCTCTTCATGGACATAGAGAAATCATTATCATCGTAACTCCTCTTTGAGGTCGTTCATTTGGTACTACCCATCAATTTTCAATATTTCTCTAGAGAATCCCAATGGTGGTTGGAGAGCCAAATGGGACTTGTGATCTAGAGTATTCTTCTCTGATGACTGGGCCTGGGCATTCTGGGTGCATCTTATTTTTTTAGAATCTTCTGTCTAGTTTGATGCAGTAAACTTGTATCAAGCAACATGGGTTTCCCAATTTGCAATCTATTCACCTAGTAAGATATTGCTTGAAATTATTATCCATTTGTGTTCAAGCACCAATACCTTACACCTATTACATGGGGAGGTGGGGATTAGTTTATGGGACAACCATCAATTAAAAGGGATTCCCAATCTAGGAATCATGTATGATGATTTTCTTCTAGTAGCCAATTCTTGTGGGTATGTTGAACAAGTATCTCTACTGGAAAGGAATTTATTAGTCATGATAGAGGGATTGCTCAATGATCCCATCCATGCTTATTATATTATTTTGTTTGAAGATTGTATCAGACTATTTTTGCAAGAGAATGGTCTAAGGATGAGGGTTCTCCACAACTGGACTCACCCCACTCAATAATCATGGAAAATCCCAGGTTCATATTGAACCACCTTTAAGGTTGTTTGATACAACACTTGGGGGTTTAGAATTTATTCATACATAACCTCGTTAGATAGTATTGGAAAGTTTATTTTCTATGTTATTGAGTGGGTGGATATTCCCCTCTCATGATGTTTATACTGGTGTTAGGGCCTTCACTTCAATGATGGTAGCCACATTTGCAGAGAGACATCCCATTAACTTGGTCATTCCTACCCTCACCTGAATCTATGAACTTTTAGGGAAGATATATGAATGGAAACCCCCACATCATCTTAGTAAGCCATTTCAATTTTTGTATGTATGGATGGAAGAGAATTTCCCCTACTATGAGTATCGGCATACAGTGAGGGTTCCTCATTCTGACTTTCACCTAGGTCTTCTCTACATTACCACCATTTGTCCCCAATCATTGAGTAATGATGAGAAAATCAAACTTTTGAGTGATGTTTCTCAATTTTCTTTCACACCTTTGTGGCACCCCATGGATCTGTTATGGATAATAGAAGGGGATCTTCAGAAGAGATTTTTTATATCATTTTTATCTGAGATGTATTTTTATCTACTCTTATATAAAAGGTAACCATCAGTGAACCATACACTCCATATCAGTTTTCTAGGAAATTTGGATGCCTTTAATAGGTCACACCTCTCCCTACTACTCTAGTTAAAAGGGAGTCCCATCCCATGATTCTTCACCAATTTTAGATGGCCATGACGCAAGAGGATGCTAATATAGAATCCCTCATTCCTCCCATAATAGCCTCAACATACCTGTAATTAGAGTACGCCTAATTTTGGGTAGTTTTTTACCCTAATAGGGCATTGGGAGGGCCAGTTCGATGGGTTTAGAGACTGTTGGTGTTTTTTGATCATGTCCCAACCATCCTAGTTAGGATATCTGTTACCCTTCATATGGTGAGAATATTTTCTACCCTTCATCACATAAATTTGGAAGGGGATTCCCCCACATAACCCATCTCTGTGGAAAGTGACTCAGATCCCTCATATTTGGTCAATGTGTTCTGTGGTCTTACAGAAGCTGGTTCAAGTGGGACATCACCCAATGTTCTTAATGTTGCTGACAACCCCACTTATTTATTCCTAGAGGTTGAAACATCTATTGGGAGTAAAATTACTCTTTCTTGGGTGACTTATCTTAAGTCACTTCCGTCTCCTGCAATGATTCTTCCTCATTTCATACCTACCACAGTGGAGGATGACTAAGAGTCTGATGTTATTAGGAGGTATCAATCTATGTGAAAATAGGCATGGTGTCAAATCTTTACTCTTTCCATGTAAACTCCCATGATATATTTTTCCACTGATGAGGATAACGTTTGACAACTATTTATCGATCTGGGTTTGAGAGGCTTTGATTACCGACACCTGCATCTCTTTGTGCACCAAATTTTTAAAGACCAATAAGATCTCGCTACTTGTGAAGGCATCCATGCTCGGTTTAATGATTCTAACCACCAATATAAGACATTCTGGGTTATTACTGATGAGTTGAATCATATGGAAGGTGAGAAACCAAGTGCTCATGACCTGGTGATTTCCCAATTGGAGGAACTATGCGAGTGTGGGGCTCACATGGCTGGACTAAAAGCACAATTGGCAACATAAATTTCTAATTATGAGGCCATCAAATAGAAATGTAAAGTCCTCCAGAATGTTATGAAGCGATTACTCCCTATGGTTGAAGGTGAAGCTGAATAAAGGGTTGTTTTGGAATAAGCCCTTGACGGTCGTCATCGGGTAGTGATCGACCTACTGGAAGGAGTGAGTCGGGCCTTATTGTAATCCATGGGTTAACCTACACATTTGTTGTTTTATCATTGAAGAGAGACTCTTAATTGTGGATGTTCTCCCCTCTCTCACTTCTCTTGATAAAATAAAATCTTTTGGCTTTATAGTGTTCCTCTTTAACCTTTTCCTAAAATATTAATAATTTATGATCAACTTTTATTGGAACCATAATATCAACCAGATATTGATTTGAATCATATTCCAGGATGAAGGAATAATCATGTAATCCTATAATTTTTTCCTGAGTGTAGGGTCTCAGCGAGCATAGTTTGACTCTTTCTAGGTTCACATGGAAAACCCTTCAAACTTAATGCCTTTTTCTTTATCACCCTAACTTTTTTCTAATCCTGTTATGGTTGGAGCTTAGCGGGTATAACTTGAATTTTTCTTAGTCCACCCTTTGTATGTTTTTTTACTTGAAAATATTTTAATCTCTTGATGTTTTTTTATTGCATGATGTTTTTCCTAAACTATACACGGAATAGTTTTAGCAATTTGGTACACAACTTTTTTCCAAGGCGCCCTTTGAGTGTTTTCACCCTAGTGAGTGTTTTTCCTTTTTCATTATCATTTTAGAGTCTTTAAAACCAGACTATAATTACTAAAATTTTAGGTTGAACATCTTTGAACATGACTTGTGGGGCTAGGGCCCCAATTTTGGACTCATTAATCAAGAATTTCCTGATGACATTCATACATGGATGTTGGATTTTTCTTGACTCTAACTTCTGATTTATGGATATGGGACATGATATTGGGCATATAATCCATAGTGCATATAGATATGTAAAAATAATCTCCTAAGGATGGATTTACCATTGGTTGATAGGCAGTTTTTTGGAAAACATATGCATAACCATTGTGGCATAGTGTGCATATTCAAACAAAGGTGTCTACAGGACATTGGGCTTCCATTTTTTATGGCCATGAATTTTTTATAGAAATTTGAATTTATTTTTCTATGGAGACCCATAGTGGGTGGCCTATTAAGAGAACAACGTCTGAAAGAATTGGGGAATTTATATTGGTTTTGGTTTAGAAACCAAACCCACATGAATTTGACTTATGAAAATGAGGGATAGTACATGGTGTAGTTTAACATCGAATATCCAGGAAATTTTCCATTATAGTTATGCTAGAAATGTTCTATATCCTTTAAGTATGTGGGGAGAAAGATGTAAACTATAATCTGGGGGGTTTCTGAAAATGTGGAATGAGGTGAGATGTAGATATCATAGAGGTGTATATTGATATGAAAATCCTCTCTTGAGGATGAATTTACCATTTTTTGATAGGATATTTTTGTGGGAAACATATGCAGAGACACCAGGGCATTGTGTTCATAGTCAAAATAAGGTGTCTGTAAGACACTATCCATCAATTTTTTATAGTCGGGGATGGTTAGGGGATTCAGACCGTTCTGGAACCAAAGTATATTGTGTGGAGAGGGGTTCTTGATCATGAAAAGGGGGGATTTCAGGTTGAACTTCATCGAGAATACCAGGAATTGGTGGAGGAATATTTATCCTATCCATATGAGTTATTTCCTTATATAGGAAGACCCTTGCATAGGTAGAGATGGGAAAATTTTGTTTCATGGCTAGATATGGCACATGAGATTCTAATATCACTATGTATCCTGTGATGATAGATTCAAGATGTATGTAGTTATTTTAAGGCTCATTAATATACATATCTGATTCACTCATATGGATGGGGAATTTTTTGTTTGGGATATAGATTCATCAATGAGGTGGAGAATTTGTTAAACTTTCCTATGATGATTCATTTCTTGCACAGGGTCATGAGGGAAAAAACCCTTTGATAATACATTGTCTATGGGTGAATATCGAGTATCGAGTATCATTCAGTTTAAATGTCATGAGATTTGGACATTGATATAGAATCCCCGAGTAATTAGTGGGTAATCAAGCCAGGATGTTTTGACTTGTCAATGATGTGACTATGAAAGAAAGTGAAAAACATGGTTTCGAGGGTTCTTAGACTAGACTAAATTTCATGGGGATTAGAAGCTATTAGGCATACAAAAATAGGAAAATCCTCTCCTGGGGATGAATTTCCCTTTAGTTGAAAGGCCATTTTTGTATGAAACATATGCAGAGCCACTGGGTATTTGTATGAATAATCAAGAAAAGGTGTTTGTAGGACATTGGACATCCATTTCCAATGGTCATGGATAATAATGAAGATCCCATATCACTCGAATCATGGAGTTTGACACATGGGAAAAGTGTGCCTAGATGCATTAGAAGCACTCAAGTTGTGATTTACCCATAGGTTTGGGAACTCCCCCACATAGATAGAACTCACACATGGGGTGGGGAATTTTTATTCCCTTGGTGGGGTTGGGCCTAGGTTTGGAGATCCTGTAACCAAGGTATTGGACACCCTGTATGGGTCTGATTAATTGGTAGAGGGAGGGGAATTATTTCTATATTTGGGGTGCCTTTCAGTATAATGTCATACAGTAAGAAATTTAGGTTTCCCAATATGGATGGTAAATACTAATATTTATTTTAAATTTATAACATTAGGATGATTCATTGTAGATTGATTCGCCCTGGCTCTTTGGGAGAGTCCCCTTCCTAAATTCCTAATCCCACATGAGCTATTATTGGTGTGGGAAGCAAGGGACAGAAAGGGTTTCACTAAACTGCATAGGGATAGTAGGATCGAGGAAAATAACATTGTTGTGCCATGTAGTTTAAATTCATGCAATTTGGACATAGATTCTAATAAGTTCAACATCTATAGCATGGATGAATTCATCGTGTAGTTTATTGTCATACAATCAGGATGTCTTCCATATAGTTTAACATCGTGCGGAAAGGATGTTGGTATCACAGTTTATTAATCTTATTTCAGGGATGAAATATCAAATGAATCATGCATAAATTAGAGATAATTAGGCGAGGATATTCTTGGTATGCCCCAGAAATGATTTGGGGAAGAAGGTGTAAACCATGATTCTGGGATCCCTCGGGTAAGGAGAGATGATGCAAGGCTTAAGATCCAATTGGCATGTGGAAGTAAAAACAACCTCTCTTGAGGACGAATTTTCCTTTAGTTGATTGGCCATTTTGTGGGAAACAAATGCAGAGCCGCTGGGGAGTTGTGTTCATAGCCAAACAAAGGTGTCCTCAAGACACTATCCATCCATTTCCAATAGTCATGGGAGATTATGGTGTTATGAGATTTCTCGGGGCATGGATTTTGATAGATGAAAAGGGGATGTATGGGTACATGAAAAATATACAGAACATGATTAGTTATATATCAAGAGATCTTGTATATATATTTGATTAATATGTAAGGGGAAGAATGGTATTTTGACACTTTTAGGATGTAAGAATTTAGATTTGAAATCCCCTGCATCTATTTACATTTCACATGCAGGGGATTGGGGGATATTTTTTTGAATAGGGCCTGGACTAGGATGAAGGATCTGGGAATAGCTATGTATCATATGAGGGAAGGAATCAATCCATACATACTTCCTGAAAACTCATTGTGCCAGTATGACATGTGCATAGAGAGGGGGGATTTGCATCATGTAGTGGCTAGACAAATACTTAGGGTCAAGGTGTCTATACGTATCCTGTGATTGTAGGAATTAAGCCATACATAGTTATTTTAGGAAATTATTTGCATATTTATGATCTATACATAGGGAAGATGGAATTTTGTAGGTGGTGGATGGATCAGGACAAAGGATCTGCTACGTATCCTACGAAAGAAGGAATCAATCCACACGTAGTTCTTGGGGTACCTAGTAGTTTTACATCTTTCATTAGAAATTTGGCCAATAGTGAGTTGGTATGCCTTTGGGGAATCCTCTTTCGAGACTCATAAGATCATGTGATCAATACTTAGTGTGAGAAAAAAGGGATGGAAAGGGATTACTCTATCACATAGGGGGATCAAGAAGAAGGATGGGGAATTTTCCATCAATACTTTGTTGTATCTAGGCCTAAGTTTGATGATCCAAATGCTTTTTATGTATTCTGAAGGGGTAGGAATGAACCAAAATGTAGATATTACAAAGAATCTACCTACATAGGCCTAACCATTGTGCAGGGAAAGGAGGAAATTTTTTGGGTCGCTACTGGACTAGGATAGAGAATTTGGGCATCACTACATATCATGTAAGAGTAGAAATCAAGCAACATGTAGTTCTAAAAATGACCCCTGTATAGGTTTGTCTCATACATAGAAGGTCATTTTTAACCATTTTTTAAAATGGGATGATAGTGTACATGTATCCTCTACTCATCCAGGGAGAAAACTATACCACTACTCCTAATCTCATGTGATCTATGCTCGATGTGAGAAAAAATAAATAACTAGGGTATAATCTCATAATGAAGTGGAAGTTGAGAGTATAATAGAGGAATTTTGTTACCATGTGGTAGTTAGATCATGGTGAAATATCCCGGTGTCACTATGTATCCCATCAGTGGATGGGAATCAAGTTGTATGTAGTTCTAAGATAATGCATTCCCTATATTGGTCTTACCCTTGAACAGGAAAGGGGGGTATTTTTTTATAGTGACTAGACCAGGATGAAATATCCTGGTGTCACTATGTATTCTTGAGGGGTAGGAATCATCCATACATAGTTCTGTATCATGGCATGTTAGGTGATCGATGTTGTAGGCAATGTCCCCTTGGGTGAGAACATTGTCAGGGCCATGAAGTTTAGTGTTAGTTAGTAATGACACAGAATTTCACTATACAAGTCCGACCTATACGTATGGAGAGGGGATTTTTGGATTTTGACTGGTGAATGGACCAGGATGAAGAATCCAAGTGTCACTACATATCCTGTGAGGGAAAAAATCAAGCCATACATGGTTATAAGTACTTCTCATGCCGGTATGAACTATGCATGGATATGGGGGGAATTTTATACCATGATTTCAAGATGATGGTATTGTTATACTACTTTATGTTTTGTCTCTGAGGGGGAAATCCTGACCACTATTTCTAAGCTCATGTGAGTTATACTCAGTGTGAGAAACAAGGATAGAATAGGAGTTCCCTTGTAGTATAATGGAAATAGAGGATATAATAGAGGCATTCCATGTCATGTGATGGTTGGACCAAGACATAGGGTCAAGGTGTCTCTATGTATCCCATTGATGAATAGAAATCATTCTATATGTAGTTCTATAAAAGGAACTTCCTACATAGGCTTGGGAAATACACAAGGAGGGGGAACATTTTTTTTCTTTCACTTGCATAGATCTCATTCATGTGCAACAAGTCATTATTTAGGACATAGTGATCATCATGTAGTTTAACATATTGAGGTTAGAATGAAGATGTTATGCAGTTTAACATTGTGCAGTGCAGACAAAAATGTTGAGTAGTTTAATATCATAAAACATGGACGAAGATGCTGAGTATTTTATCATTGTTCAGCATGGAAGAAGATTTTAAGTAGTTTACCATCGTGCAACAGGGATAGCTTCATCGGGAAGTTTATTACCATTAGATTAGGACGTCTTCCATATAGTTTAACTTCATTTGTGGAGGACATATTTTTATGCTTTTGGATATACAAAATATTTATTTAGGAACTTTGAATTGGTGGGAGTTGTGGAGAGCAGTCCTTCCATTGAAATATGGAAATATTCTCCATCGGAGTAAAATTTGTGTATAACATATGGTTTTCCCATTTTGGATCCATCTTTGGAGGTTTCATCCCGAGTATCACCAGGGTTCTAAGGACCAACACCATTTCCACTTCTAGGAAAGATCATAGGTGAACCTTCTTATTGAAGGCTCATGCAATCCAATTTTGGTATACATCCAAATGGTGAAGAGTGTGTAATATTTTCTCATCCAACCACTCTATCCCATCAACCTATTTTTGGGATTTCTCATCAGTTGATAATTGATCATAGACAATGATGCATAGTGATGGCAGTTGAATTTCAATGGGAAGAACCACCTTCGTCTCATATACTAACGAGTATGGGGTCACTGGAGTAGTGGTGCGGGTTGTGGTCCTGTAATCCTAAATAGCATGGAGGAGCTTTTTTGAACATGATTTATTATCCTTGTCTACCTTCTTTTGGAGCATGGTGGATAAGGTCTTGTTGTAAGCCCCTATTTTTCTATTGGCTGATGCATGGTAAAGGGATGAATGATTTGATTTGATACCATACTCTCAGTAGAGTTTTTCCAAGTCAATAGAGCATAAATTGGTTCCAGTATCCATCAATATTATGTATTGGTCACTAAAAATAGTGATTATATTGGCTTTCAAAAAGATAAAATTGATTTTTTCTCTGACTTTTTTAAGTGGTAAAACATCTTCCCATTTGAAAAAGAAGTTGGTTTCTGTGAGAATAAACTTGAATTTTCCAGCTGTGGTGGGAGGATATGGTCCCAAAACATCCATTCCCCATATGGAGAATGGCTAGAAGTACTTATTTGTGTGAAGAAACTCTGGGATTTGATGGATGAATTTGGCACATACTTGGTAGGGATGATGTTTTTTTGAAATCAGCAAAATCCTATATCAAGGTGGGCTAATAGTACCCAAGCCTTCAAATTTAATGAGGGATTTTGGATGTTGAATGGTGTGACCCACAAGTTACGCATGAAATTCTTTCATGATGGAATCAGTATCTTCTCCATCAATGAACTTGAAAAAGACTTTATCAAGGACTCCCTTATAATTGAACTTTTCCCAGTTTGTGCCATCATACAACATGAAATTGGCTGCTCATCTATATATTTGTTCTCTTCCAGCCCTATTTGGTGGGAGTTCTCCTTTTTGAAGATATTCCACAATGGGGGCCATCCTATCAATGGTATGATCGTACGGCTTGGAGATGGGACTGATCTCATTTATTTCTTCCATCATGTCCTAAACATATGGTAAAACCATTCCATAGTTGGAAATGCTAATGATTGTTTCATTCTGATCCAAATCGGCAAGGGTTGTGGCTGTATTTTCTAATGCACCATCTTGTGCATTCTACAAATAAGGGACATAATCCAGTGTCGTCTCTGACGAGAATTTTTCTATCGATTCTATAACATGTTTTATCGAAGGTATTAACTCCTCTTTCTTGATAGAATAGTCAAAATTGAATTTCTTTATGAATAGTTCTGAATTTTCTTTTATCTTAAAGTGTTTGGATTGCACTTAGAGTGCTAGTACTGGGCCTCTGATAAGGGTCGGGTATTCTACTTCATTGTTTGTGCACCCCTTTGATTGTACAAAGTAATAAGGAAGGACTACCATCTCTAGGATAAAAGTATGACTCCCAGACCCATTTTAATTAACTTAGGATCATACATTAATTTTACTATTGGGTTTCTAGAGGCATTTTCAAAGTGAAATTTTCCATATTTGGAAGTTATCTTGAATATAGAACACTTCCTCGTCAGGTAACTCGGCAAATAACAAAGCCACCTCTTATGAGGGATAATCTACTAGGAAATATGTTAATGTATGGACTTTGATAAATTTATTTGGTTTGAACCATATATTGAATTATTGAAGGATGACTACCCACCATGATAGGCATCCAGTAAACATTGGGCACCTGAGAATGTACACTACGGGAAAAAGTGGTATTAGCGACGGGTTATTTGCGACGGGAATATGTCCCGTCACAAATGGGTTGGCGTGACTTGCGCGCCAAATCGCGTGAAAGATATTTGCGACGAGATCCCCTACCCGTCGCAAATAACCGGCGACGGGAACAGGTTATTTGCGACGGGATCGGCTTCCCGTCGCAAATAACCTGGTGGCAGGGGTTATTTGCGACGGGCCCCGTCACAAATAATCCCTTTAATTGCCGCCCATAATAAATGCGGTCGGGGTTATTTGCGACGGTCCCGTCGCAAATAATACCAATTGCGACAGTATTCCCGTCATAATAAACCCAGTCGCAAATAATCTAACCTATAAATAGAGCCAGCCTTGACAAGTTTTCTGAATCTGAACTACTTCTTACTAGTTTATATGAATTGAGTGAATTTTGTTTTGCAAGATGATTTCAAGGAGGTTGCGGGGATCATCCTACAAGTAAAACAAATCGAAAGCTCGAAAACCAGTTTAAGGTTTTTATCTGAATTTTAATTTAATATTTATTTAATGTTTTTGTTTTATATTTTTACATTAGTTTTTATTATTTCTTATTAGATATAATTATGATGTATTAAGGTCGTATTAAATTTGATTTGTTAGATTTAATTATGAGTAATTAACAATATTTAATAATTAAGTTATTGTAATTAGTAATTAATAACTTTAATTTTAATTAAAGATAGTAATTAGTAATTAATGAATGTAATTAGTAGTTAATGAATGACAATTAGTAATTAATGAATGCAATTAGTATTTAATGAATATAATTTGTAATAATTAGTAATAATTAGTAAATTTTTCCAATAATTAGTAATAATCAGAAATAATTTGTAATAATTAGCAATAATTAACAAAAAATAGGAATAATTCAAAAAAAATAGTAATAATTAGTAATAATTAACAAAAAATAGGAATAATTCAAAAAAATAGTAATAATTAGAAAAAATTAACAATAATTAGTAATAAGTAACAATAATTAGTAATAATTAGTAATAATTAGTAATAATTACCAATAATTACCAATAATAACCAATAATTAGTAATAATTACCAATAATTACCAATAATTAGTAATAATTACCAATAATTGCCAATAATTAGTAATAATTAGTAATAATTAGTAATAATTACCAATATTTACCAATATTTACCGATATTTACCAATAATTGCCAATAATTGTCAATATTTACCAATAATTAGGATTAATTACCAATAATTTAGAATAATTACCAATAATTAGGAATAATTACCAATAATTAGGAATAATTAAAAATAATTAGGAATAAGTAACAATAATTAGTAATAATTAGTATTAATTACCAATAATTACCAATAATTACCAATAATTGCCAATAATTGCCAATAATTGCCAATAATTCCCAATAATTGCCAATAATTCCCAATAATTGCCAATAATTAAGAATAATTACCAATAATTAGGAATAATTACCAATAATTAGGAATAATTACTAATAATTAGGAATAATTACCAATAATTAGCAATAATTACCAATAATTACCAATAATTACCAATAATTACCAATAATTTCCAATAATTACCAATAATTACCAACAATTACCAATAATTAGCAATAATTACCAATAATTAGCAATAATTACCAATAATTACCAATAATTACCAATAATTACCAATAATTACCAATAATTACCAGTAATTACCAATAATTACCAATAATTACCAATAATTACCAATAATTAGCAATAATTAGCAATAATTACCACTAATTAGCAATAATTACCACTAATTGGAAATAATTACCAGTAATTAGCAATAATTACCACTAATTACCACTAATTTGCAATAATTACCACTAATTACCACTAATTTTCAATAATTACCCCTAATTAGCAATAATTGCCAATAATTAGCAATAATTAGGAATAATTTCCAATAATTAGCAATAATTAGCAATAATTAAGAATATTTACCAATAATTAGCAATAATTAGCAATAATTAGAAATAATTGGAAATAATAACAATAATTAGCAATAATTATCAATAATTAGTAATAATTAGCAATAATTAGCAATAATTAGCAATAATTAGCAATAATTAGCAATAATTGGCAATAATTAGCAATAATTACCAATAATTACCAATAATTACCAATAATTAGTAATAATTACCAATAATTAGAAATAATTACCAATAATTAGGAATAATTACCAATAATTACCAATAATTACCAATAATTACCAATAATTAGGAATAATTACCAATAATTAGGAATAATAACCAATAATTAGGAATAATTATCAATAATTAGGAATAATTACCAATAATTAGGAATAATTACCAATAACTCGGAATAATTACCTAAAATTAATAATAAGTAGTAATAATTAGCTAATTGGAAAAAACTAGTGTGATCATTATCTTTCTCAATTATCTTTTCATCTCTGTATTGTTTTTAAGAAAACTTTTGTCTCCACATGTAATACTTTCATTCTTTTTAAAAATTATCAACCTACTCACCAATAGAGAGGTGAAAGTGAATGAAAATATTACATGTGGAGACAGAATGTTAAACACATAGATGAAAGGATAATTGTAACATAATATAGAAAATTATATTATTTTAATATTAATAATAAAAAAAATACTAATAATGTAATAATGTTATTATTATATAATTAATATTTATGAAAAAATAATATTAATATTATTAAAATAATAAAAAATTTATAAAATATTAAAATTATCAATATTTGTAACAGGTTTTGCTTTATTCTTAACAAGTTCAATTATTAAAGGGTTAATTTCTAGGTCTATCCCAATAAAAATTTTGTGTCAGTCGAGTCTGATGTAAACTCTATAATTATCCTTGCTTGAGTGGTTTTTCTAACAAATTATTCAAACCCAGTAATTCTTTTATATTTTATAGAAAAATATGGAACAACGAGGTCGTCAACAGTCATTATTAGATGACCGCATATGGATAAATCAACGTAGAAATCCAAATGGTTCTGGTTTAAATCCAGTATATATAGAGGGTGTGGAGACTTTTTTAGCATTTTTGGCATCAAATCTAGAATTTGATTCAGAAGGCACA
Source organism: Viscum album (assembly GCA_963277665.1). Taxonomy (NCBI): domain Eukaryota; kingdom Viridiplantae; phylum Streptophyta; class Magnoliopsida; order Santalales; family Viscaceae; genus Viscum; species Viscum album. The sequence continues at coordinate 360,096 of CAUJRU010000492.1, forward strand.
ATAAAATGTCCTTGTAAAAAATGTGCACTGAGAAAATTTGACACATTTGACAAAGTTGGGGGACATCTCTTGCGTTTTGGTTTTCAACCTGATTATGTTTTTTGGTATCAACATGGTGAACATAGTTCTAAAGAAGGTGATACTAACTTGATTCCAGATCCATCCCAGTTTCAAAATTTAGTACATGATGTTGCAGGTCTATCTATTCAACATAGAAACTCTAGATGATATTGATTCAACTCCTGAGTTAGCACACTCTGAATTTTATGAGTTGTTGAGGTCTACTGAGGATGTGTTATATCCTGGTTGTAAGATAAGAAAATTAGAAGCAGTTGCAAAATTTATGGCTATCAAATCAGATAATGGAATGTCAAACACGTGTTTTGATTAAATATTTTCTTTGGTTAAAACACTGTTACCTGAAGGAAATGTTTTGCCTGCAAATTAATATGAGAGTAAGAGGCTGGTTCAGAATTTAGGACTTAGTTGTCATAAGATTCATGTATTTTCAAATGATTGCATTTTATATTATGGGGAAAATGAGTCATTGGATAGTTGTCCCACTTGTGGTAAATCGAGGTATAAAGAAGATCAACATGGGAAGTATGGCTTGATTCCTGTAAAATAGTTGAGATATTTTCCTCTTACATCCAGACTTCAGCATTTATTCATGTCTAAGAATGCAGCGACAATGATGTCATGGCACAAAATGAATATTTCAACCGGTAAAAGCTTGAATCATCCGGCCGATGGTGATTCATGGAAACATTTTGGTAGAGTGCATCCATCCTTTGCTTTAGAAGCCCGAAATGTGTGACTGGGTCTTTCCACAGATGGTTTTTGTCCATTCAGATCTTATGGTAGTCAGTATTCATGTTGGCCTGTCTTTTTAACACCATACAATTTACCCTCATGGATGTTGATGAAGGAGCCCTATATCTTTTTGACCTTACTAATCCCAAGACATCCGAAGAAGAAAATTTATGTTTATTTGAAACCATTGATTGATGAATTAAATATACTGTGGAGTACTGTTGTCAGTACTTATTATGTTCCTGCGAAACAGAATTTCATACTAAGAGCAGCATTGATGTGGACAATCAGTGACTTCCCGGCTTATGGCATGGTATCTAGTTGGAGTACACATGGGCCAAAATCATGTCCTTACTGTATTGGAGAGAAAAAGGCATTTATGCTTGTCCATGTAAAAAAACCTTGCTATTTTGACTTTCATCGCAGATTTCTTCCAGCTGATCATCCTTTTCGCAGAAATAGATCTCATTTTAGAAAAGGCACAGTTGAAAGGGATGGACCTCCAAAAATGCTATTAGGTACAGAGTTAAAATCAGTTGTATATTCATTACCTCCCATCACATTTGTACCCACAATAAACCAACAGAAAATTTCTGGTTTTGGGAAAGAACACAATTGGCTAAAACGTAGCATATTTTGGGATTTTCCATATTGGTCTGATTTGCTGGTCCGCCACATGCTGGATGTCATGCATATTGAAAAGAACTATTTTGATAATTTGTTTCATATAGTTTTGGATACACCAGGAAAGAGCAAAGATAATGTAAATGCATGATTAGATCTTGATCAAATTTGCAGGCATCCAGAGCTCGAACTATTTGAGAATGTCAGAACAGAAAGGTTAATGAAACCAAAATTAGCTTATATATTGTCCAAAGAAAGACGCTTATTATTTTGTCAATGGATTGCATATTTGAGACTTCCAGATGGATGTGCATCCAATTTGGGTAGATGTGTAAATAATGATCATATTACCGGATTAAAAAGTCATGATTGTCATGTTATAATGGAAATAATTCTACCCATTGGATTAAGAGGTCTGTTGAATTCTGTGATATGGGATTTCATAACAGACGTATCATATTTTTTTTGGGACATTTGTGCGGTGACAATAGATTACGATGCTTTATGCAAACTTGAAGAAGATGTTGTTGTAATTATATGTAAACTGGAAAAAATATTCCTGCCGTCTTTCTTCTACTCAATGAAAAATTTGATATTAAATTTTCTATATGAAGAAAAATGTGGAGGTCTGATACAGTTTCAATTGATGTACCCATTCGAATGATGCATGCAAAAATTGAAAAAAAAAGTACTTAACAAAGCATCTGTTGAAGGATCTATTGCTGAAGCTTATTTGCAAGAGGAGATATCTCTTTTCTGCTCCCACTATTTTGAATCTGAGTATCCTTTAAAACCCAACCATATGAGACGGAACAAGGGGAATATTGATGAAATCGAAAATCAATTATCTTTTTTTAACCAGTCAAAGCTTGGTTTTGGTGGATTTCATGAATGATGGCTTTCAGATGATGAACATCACAGAGCTCATACGTATGTTCTGCTCAACTATGAGGATATGAAATCATTTGTACTGTAAGTGCTTCTATTACTTATTCTATTATTTATGTTACAATAAATAAATTTGTTTTTTATAGATTGTATGATAGTCATATCAAGAAACAACTTCCACAAATTACAGCAGCTTCTCTAGAAGAACGCAGAAAAAAAAATTCTCAATGGTTTCAAGTACTGGTAACATAAATTTTTCATACTTTAACATCTCCTTCAATTTATAGTTTACTATATTGATAATTATTTCACAAATTTTCAGGTGTCTCGACATGCTGATAAAATTGACAAATGACTTTGTATATTGAGTAACACACCATCCAAAATAGTGAAATCTTATAATGCATATGTGGTGAATAGTTTTCGATTTCATACACATGCATTAGGGAAATAAAAAAAAACAATGAATAGTGGAGTTTTCTTGAGAGGATCTCATCATAGAGAAAATGAAGTTGAATTTTATGGCATAATTGATGAAATCATTGAACTCTGTTATCTAGGACACCATTACATAACGATGTTCAAATGTCAGTGGTTGGATACTGAGAGAGGCATGCATGTTCATCCAACTCATGGAATCATCGATATTAAATGTAAAAGTGTTCTTGCAGTAAATGAACCAATCTTAGTGGTTCAACAGGAACATCATGTTTATTATGAAAAGTATTGTGCTACGTCAAGAGACTTGACTGATTGGTGGATCATAATAAAAATGACAATTCGATACAATCAGTTTAGTCAAAGTGAATGTGCTTTCAATGAAGTGCAAGGAATTGAAGTTTTTCAAGAGAGTACTCAAAATCAATCTTTGTTACAAAGAGACATGAGTATCGATAATGACACCCCTCAATTAATAGTCAGTGATGATGATGATGATGATGGTAAGGATGTCAGAAATGAATTTAAAATGGTAAGAGATGAAGCAACTAGAACTCAAATGGATATCGATGATATTGAGGAGGAATATGAAGATAACATTGACAGATATGAAGATGATGATGAAGCTGAACATTGAAACAATTCAATGGTAGTTATATATAATCATAACTAATATATATGTATATATAATAATAATTATCAATTATTTTTTAACTATATTCATTTTCTGTTTCAGATGGATGAGGACACATTTCGTGAGTTGGCGGATGCGGACCTATCTTTCGATGCGGACGAGTTGCTAGCACTTGACCCTCAGCCTGAAGGCACTTCAAGGGGTACGCGGAGGGGGCACAGTCTTGCATGACTGATGATTCCTAACCCCCTCCCCGAGCAACGTCCACGTCTTGGGTTCATTCCACGCACCCGAAGGTGTGATAACCTGTGCATTTTACTAATATTTCATTAATATATTTACATAATAAATGTTTGATTATTGTTTTTACAGTTTTCCGCATATAGCAGTCGGAAAGGGCAGTGCTATTTTGTGCAACTACTTTTCTCATCCATGGACGACATGGGAGCATATTCATGTTGATGTACAGTAGGCCATGTTCGGCCATTGGTTGGTACACACGTAAATAAATAATTTTTATTTTGAAATTTATTTCATTTATAACTTGATATTTTGAATTATTTGTAGGGTTTATGGTATCCGATCAAGGATACCATGCGTGACGCCATCCACGAGGCATGGGAGGTGGCCATGCATGATCGTTTTTGTTAGTTTTTGCACAATTTAAGAAGAGCTGCCATGAAGAAAGCAAGAGTGTTAGATTTTGACGAGTAATGTAGAGCACACCAACCAGAGTACATTTCATCCCACGTATGGGATGGATTATGTGCACACTAGTTGAGTGGTGGCTTTCAGAGGAGATCATCAGTGGGGAGGTAGAATCGGGGGAGACATGAGGTGACTCATTGAGCTGAGAGTCGTACTTTCAGTACTCATAGATAGAATTTGGCACGTACATTTTTTATAAATATTTTATATAACTTTAAATATTAACAATTTATTTTATATTCTTATAGGCTATCAAGCACCCCGATATTACAGAGTACGACATATATCGGAAGATGTACAGTGATCCAGCTACTGGGGAGCTCAGAGGTGATCGCCAGCATCACATCTTGGTCAGTATTATTTGTTTTCAACTTTAAAAATTAACTATATATAATATATTCACAATTTTAATTTTAAATTGCAACTACAGGAGTTATATAAGACCACAACGTCACAAACCCAGCCTGAGAGTCAGGTCGAGGCATCAGATCAGACCAGTGGCCATCAGTTTGATGAGGCGGCATGGATGCAGGTGACCCAATATGCCTTCGAGAAGGGCTGGGTAGTTGGTATCGGCTCTCGAATGACTCCCGGAGATTATTATGGCAGTGTTGTGATGTCAGCGTCCAGCTCAAGAGGAGCTCGTGCATCTTCTTCCGCTACACAGTATGAGGATCGGTTGCGATCTCAGACTGAGTTGATAGAGAGTCTCCAAAAGGAGCAGGAGAAGATGCGTCAGCAGCAACAGCAACATGAGGAGGAGTGCCGACGACAGCAACAGGTGTACAAGGAGCAGATGAGTCAGTGGAAGCAGTAGCAGCTGGAGCAGATGGAGTACATGCACCGACTCACTCATGCCTTAGAGATGGAGTTTCCTCCACCAGCAGATCCCCCCCTCCTTCTTCAGATTAGTTATTGTTTAGATGTTATAAAGTTTGTAAATTTAAAATATGATATTTTTTCTATTCAGAGTTTCTGTCTCTCTTATACTGGTGTCAATATTGTATGATTTAATTTCTATTTATTTTTAATACTTTATTATTTATTATTGTTATTTATTTTAACGTTTTTTTATTTTTTTAATAAAAATATTACTCTTAGTATTTTATTATTTGTTTATATTTTTTTTTGCAAATGTTGATAGTTTTCAAATTTTTATTTTCTAATTATTTTAATAATATTATATTCAGTATTTTTAATACATAAAAAGTTTCAAATTTTTTAATTAAAAATATTTTTTTTAATTATTTATAATAATATGAATTCGGTATATTATTATTATTATTATTATTATTATATAATACTATATTATTTATATTACAATATTAATATGATTAATAATATTATTCATATTTTATAATATTAATTTTTTTATATATATTTAAATATTTTAATATTTTAATTTAATTATAATTTTTTAAATATTTGAATTATTTTTTGTTATAATATTTGAATAAATTATAATTGTATTATTACTATTATAATATTAATTAAAAATTTTATGAATAATTTTATTTTTATTTTTTTATACATATTTGAAATAGGATAATCATCCCGTCGTAATAGGTAATTGCGATGGTATCCCATCGCAACTAAATATTTTTTTTAAATATTTTTAAATTGACTATTGCGACGGGCCCGTCGCAATTACTTATTTCTTTTTTTAAAAAAAATTAACTTTTTCGCGACGGTATTCGTGGGCCGTCTCAAATAACATTTGCGATGGGCCCATCGCAAAAGCCTTATTTAAACTTTTTAATTTATATCGATTAGTATTTGCGATGAGAGATATTAACGTCGAAAATAATATTTTTGCGATGAGCCCGTCACAATTCCTTATTTCTTTTTTTTACAAATTTTTTTTTAACTTTTTCGCGATGGTATTCATGGCCCGTCGCAAATAAAATTTGGGACGGGCCCGTCGCAAAAGCCTTATTTAAATTTTTTAATATATATCAATTATTATTTGCGATAGGACATACTACCGTTGCAAATAATATTTTTAGCGGCGGACTCGTCGCAAATAGTGTTATTTGAGACGCCATTTACCTCAATGGGTCATTTGCGATGGACCCCCGTTGCAAACGCCCATTTGCGACGGGATCCCGTCGCAAATAACCCGTCACAAATGGGCTTATTTCCAGTAGTGGTAGTTTAACGGGTTGCTATTAGAGACCACATGGACCTCATGGTGCTGTAGATAATGCCTCAAATTCTGGACCGTAATTATTAATTCAAATAAGATCTTCCAGATATTTGAATAATGAGTCTCAACATCGATCATGGTTCAAATGAGGTAATAGAGACTATTCTCACTGCCGACATTATTTTTGTGTGCGAGGAAGGCACCTAGGGATCACTCCAAGGTGGTTACATATAGAATGAGTGGTCTTCCTTTGACATGGGGAATGAGAACCGGTGGACTCGAGATATATTTCTTGAGATAGTTAAATAATTCCTGATAATCATCAATCCATTAATATTCTACCCCTTTATTCATCAACCTATTGAAGGGAAAACATTTTCTTACAAGGTTGTCCATGAAGAGCTGAATGTAAGACAGGTGTACTTGGATTCCTATCAACTTAGTGAGGTTGCGAGGTGGTGACATTCCAAGGATGACCTTTTTCTTCTTAGGGTTGAATTCGATGCCATGGTGTATTATGAAGAAGCTGAGGAATTTCCCTGAGGTAACACCAAAAGCACATTTTAGGGGGTTTATTTTCAGACAGTACTGTCATAGTTTATTAATGATGATTTTAAGTTCTTCCAGATGGTATGTGCGTTTTCATGATTTAACCACCAAATCATCAAAATAGCATTCAATTAAATTTCCTAAGAAGGGTTTGAAAATGAATTGAATGGAACACTGATATGTGGTGCTGGCATTTTTCAAACCAAAAGGAATCACCTTGTAGAAAAACACTCCCTAGGGAGCCCTAAAGGTGATGTCTTCTCCATATTCTCGGGCCATTCAGATATAGTTATTTCTTGAATAACCTTCCATGAATGAGAGAATCTCATATCTGGTAGTTTCCTTGATAAACAATTATGTGATCGAGACTAAGAAATCATCTTTCGGGGAGCGATGGTTAAGGTCCTTGAAATTGATGAAGACCCTGATCTACCCATTCTTCTTCTTGATGGGGATAATTTTCACTAGCTATATGGGATATTAGATCTCATTAATGAAGTTATATTTGATGATATTGTAAACTTCTGTATCTATTTTGGTAGCATGGGTCGGGTGAGTCCTTCTGGAAACTTCCATGTAGCCACGATGCTCTTTTGGTACGATCGGGTGGTGATTGGCCACCTGAGGATTGAGGCTTGGAATTTATATATAGTTCCAAGAAAAACATCTTGATCATTCTTCCAGAAGTGGAATATACCTATTTTTCTTCAAAAGGCATGGCCACACTAACCAGAGTGGGTCATGGGTCATCTTCTGTACCCAAGTTTATTTTCCTAAGTTCATCAATGGTGGTAGAGATGCCTTTCTCAAAATTAGGATGGCTATCCCAAATATCATCTTCTTCCTCCTCCTATGCATCCTCAATATCTTCCTCTTTGTATTCTGATGGGGAAATAATTCTTGAGATGATTGTTTAATAATTGGGGGAAGATTCAAACTTTTGGTGTTTGAGAAGTGAATTCACCTCTTCTATCTCATCCATCAGTGGAGGATTCTATAGAGAAGACACAATGAGGGGTAAAAGATTTTTCTCATCTTCTTTGACTGATGAGATACTTCCTCCTACCATGGTGGGAAAGGTAGGTATTTATTGGGGGTTTTGAGGACAGTTCAGGAAAATTTTATCCAAACATTCCCTATTATATCAAGAGTCAATGATCCTATCAACATTATCAGGCTCGACAACCATAAATGAGATCATGAGGACTACTGAATATGTGTATGAATTTTGACTTCTTCCCTCAATCTGATTGATGGTCAGTATGTATTCCTTCCCAAGCTACTTGGGGGGATCGGTGGGAACCATTTCCAAACTATTTGGGGCAGTGAACAAATAAATTTTATTAGATGAAGGTTATTTCCAATTTGGTTCATAGAACCTTGCATCAATATAATGTGATTCACAGATTTCAAATGGATCCTTATCGGTGTGTATTGTACCACTCTATCCATTAATGCTATATTTCAAGCATTGATGGTATGAAGAGGGGTTGGATTCATGTTTATGTAGTCAGGGCCTCCTTATGAGAGTATTGAAGGCCATATTATTTTAGAATACTTGAAATTATGGGTGAGCTATGAGGTCACTGAATTGGGTTTTGAGCATAATTTTTCCTAACATATTCTACGTGATTTTTTAGTATCCCAACTGAGTTGTGGTATAGGGCTTCAGATCACCCTCAATGTAGCCTATCTGATGAAGTTTCTATAGTGGGTGGATATTAACCCTAGATCCATTTTTATGAAGAATTTTTTGAATATCAATGCCATTTATTATGACAGACACTTATAAGGTTTTTTTGTATCCTTTCATGGAGGAGTATTCATCTTGATCTATAAAGGAGATAACTGTGGAAAATTCCCTAGGATTGGTCTCTATTCGGTAGAATTCAGTGGTAGATACATCAGCTTCAAACTCTTGGGGAATTTGAAAATCTTTTATAAGTGCTTCCCTGAGATCTACTGATATATTTAGTGCATCCATGATTGAAAGCTTAACTAGTATTAAAGTAAACTGCTTCAAAATACCATATTTATGATCTAATGGAAAACACTTCCCAGTTTGGGGATGCTCTTTCATAGGTGTTTTAGGGCCTTGATCATTTTATTAAGATGGATCGACCCTTTGGGTCATAATTGGAGGAGATTATATCCTTTGTGGGTTGGTTCAGGAATGTATGCTCCTCTATCGAGGGAAATTTGTCATATGTTCTTCCTCTGATAGATAATTCAAAAGGATTTGACCAGAATGGATCCCCATGGGGGAAAGAGAATTTTTCTATCCCTGTTGAAACCATTGGAGTGTCCTTCCATGGGATTCTACAACACTAGAATTTTGAGTGGGGGTGTGTCCATAAGCTTGATTTCTGACATAGCTTCACCTCCCTTGATATCCCTAGAATCTATGGTTTTCTTATTCATCCCCCCATTGGGTGTAGGGAATTTTGGGTGATAACCATATTCATCATCAGATAAGGGTTTCATCGAGTGGATGACATTGATGGAACCCAAAATCATCTCCTTTAATGATGATTATCTTTCCTTATCATTTTCCACCCATTGTGCTATTTGGTGGGTGTGGTTCCCATTCTGTCATTTGGTGGGGTGGTTCCCGTGTCCTCAAGTTCAATGGAATAAAATCTGAGAGTGTCAAAGACAACTTTTTCTTTGGTTCTAGTTAATCTCCCTACACTTGATTTCTTCCCTTCTAATTATAATTCATTCCAGATGGCTATCCCTTAGAGGATTGTGGAGATGAGGATGATGGTTGTGTTTCATTAAGATCCATTTGAGGCATTGTTGGTTGGTTCAACTATTCTTATAGTATACCATGATCTCAGTCGACTATTTTTTGAGTCAAACAACTATAAAAAATATTCTCTTTTTTTAAAACTTTTTTCCAATCCCCTTCTTCGTTTGAATCAGCGGTGGAAACATATATCAGTTGCATTGGCGGTGGTCCTAGCTTGAATTGTCCAGAATCTATCATCTTTTTCAGGAGATATTTAAATAAAAAACATTCCTAGATGGTTTTTCTGAATATCCAGTGGAAGGGACAATAGTCTGGCCGTTTATCGAGACCTAATTTATTATACCTCTTCAGCTCTAGTAGCCAACGAATGTTGAAATTCATGGTTGTTGTGAAGTATCCAAGGACTTGATCATCTCAGAATGAGAAAACTGTATTTCTCTATTCCTCAAATTTATTCCTCTTGGATCCCCACTGCTCGTCTTTCCAAGGCGGGGGTGACTGCAAATGTCCAGATGGCCCTACACAATTTGGCAGGGGCCTTGGAGATGGAGCTAGTGAAGGGGGTGGCTTAAGCAGGACAGAAGCCACTTCACCTTTCCATTCTCTTTTTAATTGGGATGCTAGGGATACTTGAGACTTGAGATTAGTCCATTTTAATGAATATTATATCCTTTGAGCAATTAAGGATAATTCCCAAAATCCACTTGTATATTTCACATGAATAAGTGGTGTTTCTATCTCATCATAGAGGTTTTCAATTCATATGGCCAACATCTCATCTTGGTGGAGTGATTGATTCAAGGAGTAAGTCAGACATTTCCATCTAGTGATGAATTTAGAGACTCTCTCATTCTCTTGATGTTTTAAATTCAAGAGATCACTAACTATTGTTTTTAAAAACATCAAGTTAAACTTGAATAAAAATTTTCACCAGAGATCCTCCCATCCTATTATTGAGTTATCTTGCAAAATGGTATACCATAAAAAGGTTGAACCTTATAGGGTTCACACAAAGAATCTGAGATTTATAGTTTCTTATTTCTTTGTTGTTCCCATCATGGGATCATAGTAAGGAGAGTAGTGCATTAGATGTTGTTCTTGTTATACTGAGGCATTAAACACTAGAAATATAGGATTCCCAAAATTCGGTAGAGGTGGGACATTTCTCACCCAGTCAAGGTAAGGTTCCCATTTTGGTTGTACCAAAACATGACTTCCCTATATTACTTCCATTTGAGTTTTCAATAAATTTACAGTATTCATGATCCCTTTATGAAGGTCTTGTTGGACCTAATAATGAGTGGGCATAGTAGGGGGAAAGATTGTATGTTCTAATGCTGCTGGAACTTGAGTAAAATTCCCAGCTAGGGGCATATTCTTGGGATTTTTCTGAATCTGTTCTGGTTGCTTCCCCAGTGGAGAGAAATATTGATATCCTTTAGGTATTGGGTTCAGATAGACTGATTGTCCTGGAACTACCTTGGATGAGCATTCCAGGCTTAATTCATCCATTGGGATGAGCCTTTGAGGAATACATACATCTGATGGAAGTGTGTCTTGACTCTATACTTGAGTAACATACCAAATAGCATGACTTTCTTGTAGTATCTCAACACTAATTTTCCTTAGATCATTCATTTATTCCTATTGTTAAGAAAATCTCTCCTCAATCATGGGGGAATTGTTTTCAAAAGTATAAGGTGTTAGGTCATATACCTTGTTGTTATTATTCTCCATGTTGTAGATTCAAATGGGAGGTGGTGGTGGACTGACTAAGGGGCACCCAAATTTAAGGATACTATTTGGTTTTTGGTGTGCACCCCAACTGGCTCGGTGTGAAATGTCTCTGGGTGGGAACCCTCTTCTTCAGTTTCCTCATTATTTGTATCATTTTTAGAAAGGTATGTGGGGATGATGGCCATGACAATCACAGATTCATACCACAATGGGGGTGGCGGACCGGGTGTTGAATGGTAGGGGCGCTTCTTATGTACCTTTTTGGATCTTCTATGTGCATTCTATGATACTCTTTGGGTTTCCTGGTGAAGAGTTAATCAAAGGGAGCCCTGATATGAATATATAGTACATCTTTATTTTGGGGGATATGAGTTGTGTGATGGGATGGAATAGGTGACCCCTCTATCCATCATTATCCCAAGTAATGAGAAGACAGATTCCCATTGGGTGGGTATTTGAGGTAAAAATTCCCCCATCCCTATGGGCTAGGGTCTCTCCTTTTCCTTTGTTAATATTCCTTGGTCCATATTTGCTGGTCTTATGGGGTAATTTTGTGTTAAAAATTTCCCTATCCATGAGGGATGGGGTTGATCCTATATTTTAGTGGTTGCTACTTCCATTTCTACCTTCTTGATCTCACACATTCTCATGTGGGTGTGAGTTATATGTGGCATCTATTCTACATGCGAATTACTTGATTTTTAGTAAATGATCAGTGCTCATTGATTGGATCCCCTTAGACAATAATCCTACTAGATGATCTCAATTTTCTAGTTCAGGAGCTTCTGGATGGCTTGCTCTCATTGGGATGGATGCTTCTGAGACTTACTCAAGGCCGGTTCTTGTTGTGAATTCCACCTTTTATCATAAGATACTTCATTTGATTTTCGTCTGGGGATAATGAGATTGTAGGATGTCACTTCTAGTTGATTCTTCTAGATGGAAAGTGGGGGAAGTGTAGAGATCCATGTTATCCTTATCTCGGAATATGAACACCAAACAGGGTATCACTAATAAGGAAGTGCAACTTGTGCAGTGCATGAGGGCAGTACAGCCCAAGGTCTTTCCTTTTCCTTTCTGATTGTGGTCATTATGAAAATGGTAGGTCTTTTAGGTCAACCTGATGGTGATTCACTCCCAATACATTAACAAGGTATGCATACCCTTCATAGGGAAGATATTTCACCTTTAACTGGAAGAGACTTGTATAGATATTGAGGAAAATATTATGTATACATTCTTTTGACAACTCTCTTGGTATGTTGTATTAATAAGTGGTTGTAGTCCAATAAATCTCTCGTATTTCATCCCTAGATATTTTTATTCTCACAAGAAACATATATTGTTGTTGTTATTCTATGGACTCTTATGCTTAATCCACCCAGTTTGACTGCTCCTTAATGATTTTGATCCAAGCAGTGGGGTTAGTGGGAGTCTCGTTGACATGTGAATGGTACGAGGGTGGATTGGAAGATGATCATGGCCCCGAGTTGTCCTCTGGTTGAAAAAGGTTATCACTTTTCATGGATAGAGTACCCACACATCAAACTCCATTTTTACAAGTGCCTCATCATATGAGGGCTTTCTCATAGTTGAATCGATGGGGGGAGGACCTTCTCACCAGCATAAATTCGAACTACATGGAGGACCTTCATAGTAGATGTCTTGATAGAGAGTAATACCATCTTATTTTAGTGTTTGTAAGTAGATATTACTTCTATGATGTATAACCTAGCGAGGAACTTCAGGGTGGACCACATCAAGGGGAGACCTTCTTGCTGCTTGACTTCATTGTGGGGAGGGCCTTCACAACGACTGCTATTATGGAAAGGAATACCATCATAACTCTAGGTGCAAGGAGAGTATCTTCAGTTTACATTGGGGGGGTGGGATTTAGGATTTACTACAATTTGGGGAGGACCTTATCGTTGCTTGATGTCACTAAGGGGAGGGCCTTCATAGCGACTGTTGTCCTGGTGAGGGATACCATTACAGCTTGATGTTTGACTATAGGGAGAAACATATTTGTAGTGTATGACCTAGGGAGGACCATCAGGGTAGAGTAAAATAAGGGGAGGACCTTCTTGCTATATGATCTTCTGGTAAAAGTTAATGATACCCTAACAAACATCAAGATATAGGTTCTCATGATCGATTGTTTCTGTCCCATAGAGTAAGCCCCTATTGTTTCTCTAGGGAGGACATTCAAAGTTCCTAGTAGCAACATTACTGGGAGGTCATTCGAAAAAACTACCTTCAAATCCATAATTTAGTAATGGACCAATAGGATCTTTATCCTCTATTGATATATATTTGATGGCATCAAGAACGCCTTCTTCTAGTAGAGAAGAATCACGAGTGTGCTCTTCATTTTCTGATTGCCTTTGGCACATTTCATTTTTATGATCTCTCTTGTGCACAACTGGTTCTACCTACTATCAGTAACAACCTTCATATATGGGTCCATATCTAATTGTTTTTTGTGATTTCACCAGGATACGCCAATGGACATCTTGGGTTACGGTAGTGATATATGTCTTCCCTGGATCAGGCACCATGTTGGACCAGTGTCCCCTAGTTGGAACTAATATATGTTCCCAATCTAGTTTTTCTTATATCGTATAATATAGTAATTGAACCTCTTGGACTAAATCATGGATGCTGGTCTAATTTGGAGTGATTATCTAATTTGGTGATTGAATCACCCTGCTTGGGGAGATCGGGTCATGGGATCGACCCCTCGCCTTTTCCACCAATGTAATGATGTCTTGATAGGTCTAGAGGATATGATCTGGAATCGACATTTGATACTCCATAATTTCTAGGATGTGTTTTGATATGTCTTTGGATGGAAGAGGTATGAATGACTATTTTGATGTCAGACCAGAGTTTGTGCCTAATATGGTCCTCCATGGGTAGCCAGTGGGTACTGGTATGTCTCATGTGTGAGGGAAGAGGAATGAGTCTACACTCGACTTGCTGGGATAAGCCATCAATTATCTCCTGTTTACACTATATTTGACTGGTGGGATTTATATTTGTGAGTATAAATTTGTGCCTCCTTGTTTGTCCCAATATTTATCTTACATGATTGATTTCCATCCGTATGAATTTGACTCTACTCATATTTTCTTACTACTGAATTTGGACGGTGGGCTTCATATGCACTGGAAGTGTTGCATGACTACCCATAATTTTCCACCCTTTTTAGATAGTGGCATTACTATGAATTAACAAGAATTTTCACCTAATTATTTCTAGTTTCTATCCTATTTGGATAATGGGCTTCTTGCGCATTAGTTGAGATTTTCATATCCCTATAACATACCACTCTGTCTATTCGGTAGGAAAAGTGAACAATGGTAGGAATGTGAGTTTACTTATATTATGCCACCCTATTTCCATGGTGGGATTCATAGAATAAAGTATGTATATTCATCCGCTCTTAAATTTCCAACTTATTTCTATGATGGGATTCAGTATGAGGGAAAAAAATTTACAACTATCCATTATATTCCACCACATTTGTGTGGCAGACCTCCTCTTTAGGAATCTGGGTGATAACCCACTCATGATCATGAATTTTCTTCCCTCATTGGGTAGCCAGAGGGGCCTATGTCTATTGGACTTTAGCAGGTTACCTTAGCATGGGATCCTCTTCTGAGTGAGGATATTGGGTCGTACATCACTGGTGGAGACATCCTCAGGCAGGAGCCCTTGAGCGGGGTTCCTTTGTAGGTGGGATGATTCCATTGGTTTTGAACTCATCTTCATCCCTAAGATAAGGGAGGTATTTTTTGTATCATTATGGGGACAAGATCCAAAAATTATTTGAGATGGCCAGTGGATCCATATTGGGATGGATTGCCGGTGGTGGCTGAAGAGGTGGCTGGCGATATTTCACCGATTGGAGGGCCTACCTTCCTGCCTCCACTATGGGGAGTGCACCAATTTGGCGGTACTTTATGATTAGTGTTTTGAAACTCATCGAAGACGCTGGGTAGGCGACAAAGTCCTTTTCGTAGGGGATTTGATCCCTTGTTCAGACACTGACGCTTTTGTCTAAGAAATTTGTTGAGATAACATTTGGATCGAAGAGAGCTCTGTGAAACCAATAATACATGTAACAAGCACATTCAAAGAAACCATGTCAATGTATCCTCTCATGATCACATGCATGATTTGTAATATTGCTCAGTCCTCTTCATTTTGAATGTGAAAGGGGCTTGGGGTGGGGTGATCTACCACCTTGATTAAGGATTCACATCAGGTTCACCATTTTTGTTTCCACCCAATTTACCTCATATCAAGGGCCGATGAAATTCCCTGATGGATAGTGACCCATTTTCCATTATTATGAAAGGTTTCACATCCAATAAAATTTCCTCGGATAGTCTCTAATAAGTTTAATTGTGGATCCAGATACACCCAATGACCCTTGTATACATGATTCATGAACCTTCTTTCCAAAGGTAGGAGCTTGTTGGATGTTGATTTCATCAAAGAAACTTAAGGACTCCATTGGTCGAGAGGATGGGAGGTCAAGCTCATCACACCATTTTTGGGGGAATTATTTCTTACTCCAGGACTCTATTATAGATTTAATCAATGTTCATATGTTCATGAATCCTTGGTTTTTTTCCAATCATGTGTTTGTGGTTACCCATGGGTAGAAAGGTTAACCATATATATAAGAATGTGTTGGGAATTACTAATAAGATGATAGATTAAGACCTATGATGAGGTTATCTTGAGTATATCATCATCCTATGGGGATAAAAATTGTTTCTATATTGGGATCGAACCCATAAGATTAGATTCCCACGTATTCTCATGATAGGAATCATAACCCACGTAGTTTGGTGACACATAACTAGAGACTTCACCTTTTAAGGTCGTGTGATGGGGACCCATCCATATAGTTTTAGCATCGTGCAGTGAGGACGTCTATGTGGAGGATTTCTAGTTAAGATTTCATGTGGGGCTTACACCGAAGCGTCCCAAGATGCTCAATAGAGGCATGGTCTCTTGGGTGGATATAGTCCTACTGGGGATATAGCCCAATGAACGCTAGGTTGATTTCGGTGTTAGTTTGGACCTTAGGGAGGCTTTCTATGTATCCCAATTAGTTGGGAATCAAAGCCCTAATATTTTGGTTTATGTTAGAGATTATACCATGAAGGAGGCCCTATTTATAGGTGCATGATTGGGGATTGTCCTTTGAAAAGATCCCCCTTGAGCTCAGACCTTTAGAAAAGTGTCCTACGTATACCGGTCAGAGCAGGAATAAAAGTTCTCATAGTTCATTTGGTGGGGCCTACGCGTAGAAGCTTTATATTTGAGCTAGGTCCTTCAAGAAGGCATCCTACATTTTCTAGTCTGAGAAGTAATCAAAGTTCTCATAGTTCATTTCATGGGGATTACATGTGGAAGATGCCCATTTCTTGGAGTTATATGAGTTCCATGATCACCACCAACCTTTAAGCCCGTGTGATTCATGCTCAGTGTGAGGAAAAAGAGGAGGTAATGGATTTGGATATCGCACAACCCACTTCATCTACTGATTGATGGTACTAGACCCCAAGGGGAGAGGGAGAGAGAGAGATAAGGGATTTGAATGTTCCAATCCCTTCTCCTATGTTAATATCCAGGATATCCTTGTTTGGAAATATATCCAAACACATCCTAGGATGAGCCTAATAGGAGTTATAGAGATACCTCCCATGGAAAGGTTAGGGGATTTCCTCAGGGATAATGCGAGGAAAAGAGTTATAGGAAAGGTAATAAGCCTTGATCCTCATCAAATGGAAATCAAGCATGATCCATTTGTCTTCTCAGTATCCCTCATTGAATGGAAAAGCCAGTGATTACCCTTGATCCCTAGATGGGTAGGTTTATATGAGTATTCCAAGGTTGGGCCTCAGGTTACAATGGGAATGTAAACATAAAGACATTTTGGGGGTCCACGCCCTTGCTAGGATTCACCACGTGACTCCGCATACCATGGGAATATAGACTCAAAAATACATGTGGATGCGCCCAATCATTTTATCATATCGGTTCAGTGACTTTGGAAGAGGCTTTGGAAAAATTCTTATGGACTGGTTAGTAGAGGGGATTCAAAGGATTGGATGGGAATAGAAGGGCATGATCGGGACTAGAAGACAGAAAGCTCAGAGGTACCCCATTCCATGTAACACTTGTTCATGAGAGGTGGGGTACCCTCTTCATCGTGTACTTCCATGCGGGTGGAGTGGTCATCCATGTACATAGGTGGTACAAAGACCTAGATGAGGTTTGTGTACCATAACAGTATGCATCTTCATGTTCCTTCTGCATATCGTGGTGGTATGAAGTGATGGAGTCCATCTGTGCAGTAGATCTCTACATGGAGAAGGGATTCGTCTACATAGAGATGTGCTATGTGGCACGCCTAATTAAAGAAGAAGTTCATACGTGAAGGGAGTATGGTTCAGGGTTCTCCAACTAGGTTCACGAGTTTTCCCATATTATTATCCATAATTCTTTTTACGGTTACCAAAATTTTTATACTCTATGGAAACCTTTCACTATTCTGCAATTCATCGATCATTTTCCCTTAATGTCTTCAATTCATAAACTCCAATATCTCTAAAAATCCTCATTTTTTTCTTTGTTCCCCTTATGGTCCTTTTTATAGAGTATTGGATAATCTAGATCTTTGGGCACATGACACCTTTTGCCTATGCCCATTGAGGGATCATCCAACTTTTGGACAACCCGGTCAACCAAGATTTTCAGTGTTACAATTCATAATAGTAGAAATCACGTCCTCAATCCGATGAATGATGTGGTTTGTGGGACAATGCTAGCCCCACCGCATTAGTGAAATGCTTAGTCTTTTGGGACGGTATTCAAAAACTTTCTTCCCCCTCATTTTTTCTCCAATGAAATGATTCACAACACCTTGGTTTGCTATTTTCATCTCATCTGTGAATAGCTTGGTTTGATGTCCAATGCTTCATGGGCCAATGTTTTGTTGGCTATCTACATACTACTTGGATTGATATCTGAGCCTTCCATAGACCTTTCTCAGTAACCAACACATGGACCAGTTTGGGTCCTTTTCCAAATTAGATTTCTTTCATCTTATACTCAAATTGTCATCCCCACATGCATCTCTTTCCTTTATCGAATTTGTGGCTTTATTTTCTTTCCCTTTGAGGATTTTTTGGGACCCTATAGATGTTTATGGGGTTTTAAGGTATTTTTGATTTTTATTGGGTTTTTTAGTTTATTTTTATTTTTATTTTTTTATGGTATTTTAGTTCTTTTATGTGTTTTTTATAGTTTTTTGGGTTTTTTGGGGTTTTATGGGTTTTAAGGGTTTAAAGGGTTTTGATGTTTTTTAGGTTTTAATGGGGGTTTTAGGAATGTTTATGGGTTTTACGGGTATTTATGTGTTTTTTGTTTATTTTGTTTTATTTTTTTAGGTATTTTTAGGGTTCTTTATGTTTTTTTGGTTTTTTGGTATTTTATGCATTTTTAGGGATTTTAGGGTTTTTAGTATTTTTTGAATTTTTCAGGGGGTTTTTTTGTTTTTTTTGGGGGGGGGTAGGGTTTTAATGAATTTTTAGGGTGTTTAGGGTTTATTTTTTTCTCATATTTTTAAGGTCTTTTAGATTATTTTAGGGGTTCTAAGGGTATTTAGTTTTTTTAGACATTTTTAGTGGTTTAGGGTTTTTTGTGTTTTTAGGTTTCTGTTGGGGTTTTATGGGTTTTAGGGTATTTACTTTCTTTTAAGGGGTTTAAGGACTTTTTGGATTTTTAGGGTTCTAATATTTTCTAGAATGTTTAAGTGTTTTTAGTTTTTTTGGGGTCATTTAGGGTTTTTTATTTTTTATTGACTCTTAGGTTTTTAGTGGTTTTTGGGATCCTTTAGTGTTTTTATTATTTTTAGGATCTTTTAGGGTTTTTATGGTTCTTTAGAGGTTTCAAATTATTTTATGGCCCTTTTGAGTTTTGGGTTTGTAAGGTTCCTTTAATTTTTATATAGTTTTTATTGTCATTTAGGGTTTTTACGGTCCTTTATGGGTTTATGGGTTTTCTAGTATTTTAGGTTTTTTTATTTTATGGGGTTGAGGGATTTTTATGGTTTTCAGTTGATTATAGTTTTTTTGGGTTTGTAGGTTTTTAATAGTTTTTATGGGTTTTAGTGTCTTTTAAATGATTTTAGGGTGTTGTGGGGGGTTAGTGTTTTTAGTATTGTTAGGTTTTTTAGGATGTTTTGGGATTTTAGGGTTTTAGGGGTTTTTAGGGTTTTTTAGTTTTTTGTGATTTTTAGTGTTTTTAGAGTTTAGGGTTTTGGGGGTTTTTAGGTTTTTATGGTCTTTTAGAGTTTTAATTGGTTTTTGGGTTTTTGGTGTTTTTAGTTTTTTAGAGTTTTAAAGGGGAATTGGGGTTTTCATATTTTTATTATCTTTTAGGAGTTTTAGGTTTTCTAGCGTTTTAATGGTTTTATGTTGTTCTTAGCATTTTAGGGGTTTTAAATGTTTTTAGGGGTTCTAGGGTTATTAGGGTGTTTAAGGGATTTTAGGGTCGTTATGGTATTTATATGTTTATTTAGTAACTTTTAGGTTTTTAAGGTCTTTAACATTTTAGTTGTTTTAATGGTTTTTGGGGTTTTTGAGATTTTAGGGGGTTTAGATTAATTTAGCAGGTTTAAGAATTCTTTAGTTTTTTAGGGGGGTTAGGTTTTTTATGTTTTTTAAGGTTTTTATGGGATTTCATGGGTTTTAATGTTATTTTAGTTTTAGTGTTTTTAGTGGTTTTAGGGATTTTAGGGATTTTAGGGTTTTATCATTTTTATGGTTTTAGTGGTTTTTTGGGGTTTTTTGGGTTTTTGATATTTCATGTTGTTTTCGGGGTTTTTTGGGTTTTTATGGTTTTAGTCTATTTAAATGTTTTGAGGTCTTTCAATGTTTTACTAGGGTTATTGAGGTGGATTTAAGGGTTTTAAGGGTGTTAGAGTGCTTAGGTATTTTTAGGGTTTTTTGGGTATCTTAGGGCACATTTATAATTTTTTGTGTTTCTAATGTTTTTGGGTGTTTATAATGTTTTAAGGATATTAGGTGGTGTTAGGTTTTTATTGGTTTCTAGGGATTTTCTACAGTTTTTAGTGTTTTTAGGGTTTTCAGGAGTTTTAAAGTTTTTTAGTTTCTTGGGGGTTTTGGGATTTAAGTTTTTTTAGGGGTTTTAGGGGTTTTAGATATTTTTTAAGGTTTTTATAGTATTTAGGTGTTTTTTGTTGTTTTTGGGTTTTAAGGTTTTTCACATTTTTAGGGTTTTATGTGTTTTTAGAGTGTTTTATATTTCTTAGGGGTTATAAGGGTTTTTACGTTTTCTAGGGGTTTTAGGATTTTTAAAGAAATTTTAGATTTTTTAGGGGTTTTAATAGTTCTTAGGGTTATTAATGTTTTTAGGGGTTTTAGTGTTTTAGTGGGTTTCAGGGTTGTACAGGTTTATAGAGTTATTATTATTTCTGGGGTTTTCGGATTTTTAGGGGTTTTATTATTTTTTAGGGTTTTATGGTTTTCAAGGATTCTTGGGGGTGTTTTGGGATTTTAGGGATTTTTAGGGTATTTTATGGTCTTTTTGGGGTTCTATGGGGTTTTTTATAGTTTTAGGTAGTTTAATAATTATTTAGGGTTTTAGGGGTTTTAAGGATGTTTATTGTTTTATGGAATATTTTTGTGGTTTTAGATATTTTTAAGAGTTTTTTTGTTTTTTTGTTTTTGAAGGATTTAGGGGGTTTAAAGGTTTTTAGGATTCTTTAGGGAAAGGAATATGTGAGGGTTAGGCTATTCCCACCCCCCCCCCCCCCCCCCCCCGCGCAAGTTTATTATAAAGAAATATACAACAGAAAAGGGAGGGGAGGGGTCAAACGACCCACACCCAAAAAACCATTTACAACCCCAATTCTAAAAAGACCCCCAAAAAACCCAAAGAAGAAAAAAAAACTAAGCAAAAAACAAAAGAGTCACCAGCATCACCTCCTATCACATCAACAACTAGCAGCTAGCAAAACCAAACTATATGTAACAACTTCATCAACCTAGCTTCAGCACCAAAAAAACATAAACTCCAACCTCCAGATGCCTCAAGAAAACCACCATCACCGCATTCACCACCAAGAAACATCATCTTCCAGCAATCAGTAACCAGTAACCAGCAACATCAATCACAACAAACACCCACAACAAAAAAAACTAATAGAATTTGATCAAAATCGCAAGAAACCATAGGATACTGTGAGCAGGTGCTCCCCCCTCTAAGCCACTAGAGCCAAACCCGAGTAAACCAAAGCACACCAAAACCGTCGTCAGGCCGGGAAGAAGCTGGGATGGGATTCCATGGCTGGAAGTGCTAGGTTCGACACCTACAACCCATAGCCGAGACCAAATCCCAAAATCCAAGAGGAGCCTTTCGCATCTTGCAACTCAATCCAGAGGCAGAAGTGAATGTGTGGTGTCCACAATGAGAACCCGAGTATAGGGGAATGCCAAATCGGACACCATGAACGCCAAGAGAAACACCAACCTCTTGAGACACTGAAAAATCCCAGATCCGGAAAGGACGACATAGATCTGTAAACCCAGATCTGAACCACACAGAACCAAAACAAGCCAAAAGCATATAGAGATCTCGAAGTTGGATAGTGAAATTCACCTCTGCACAAATCGGAGCCATCAACTAGCGATCCAAATCCGAAGCCAGATCTCAAATCCACAAAGCGTGATGAAGCCACCATCAGATCAAAAACGAAGCCAAGGAACTTGTGGACCACCTCCATCGACGCCAATCCAAGGTGAAGCCGTGGTCACCGAGTCCAGACCATGCCGGAGGGGGAAGGAGGGGAATCTTTAGTGTAACCCAAGAGACATGAGGAGAGAAGAAGATTCGTCACTCCAAGACTTCTTTCTTCTAGGGTTTTTTCTCTTATATAGGCTTCTTTTGGGGTTTTATATTTTTCTTACGGGTTTTACAGATTTAGGATATTTTAAGGTTTTTAGGGTTTCTAGGGGGTTTCAATGTTTTTTTGTATTTTCTAGTTTTTTATGGTTTTATGGTTTTTAGGGTTTTTATGAGTTTTAGGTTTTTAAGGGTTCAATTAATTTTTAATATTTTCTAATATTTTTTGGGGATTTTTTTGGGGGTTTTGGGTTATCTTAGATTTTTTAGCATCTTAAGGGTTTTGGTATTTTCTTAGGGTTTTTATATTTTTATGACATTTGTGTTATAAGGGTTTTAGGTTTTTATGGTGGTTTTTTGGGTTTTTTGGCTTTAGGACACTTATGAATTTAGGGTTTTATGGATTTTAGGGGTTTTAGGGTCTTTAAGTTGTTTTATGGGTATTTTTTACTAGTTTTTAGGGTATTTTAGGTTTTTAGGGTCTTTAAGGGAATTCTTATGGGTTTTGGGTCTTTTATAGGGTTTTATTATTTTATGATTTTTATGGTTTTAAGGGTTTTTAGAATTTTTAGGGTTTCGGGTTTTTTTTTGGATTTTCCGTGTTTATAGTTTTTATAGGGTTTTTCGGGTGGTTTTAGAGATTTTAGGGTTTTTAGTGTTTCTAAGCTTTACATTTTTTAGGTTTTTTGGTTTTGGGGTTTTTTCTGGTTTTTATGGTTTTACGGGTTTTAAGGATTTTAGGTTTTTTTTTTATTTTTAGGGATTTTTATTTTATTTTTATTTTTTTAACGTTTCTTGTAATTTTATGGGTTTTTAAGTTTTTTTGGGGTTTTGGGATTTTTAGGGTTTTGGGGGGGTTTTTAATGTTTGAGAGGTTTTAGGGGCTTTAATTTTTTTAACGGTTTTTAGGGTTTTAGTGTTTTGGGGGTTTAATGGTTTTTATGGGGTTTTATGGGGGTTGTAGGGGGTTTTATGGGTTTTATATATTTTTAGGGTTTTAGGGTTTTATGGGTTTTATGGAATTTTAAATGATTTGGTATTTTTAGGGTTTTAGGGTGTTTTGGTGTTTTTTGAGTGGTTTATGCACTTTAGGTTGTTTAGTTTTTTTTGTTTTTTAGTGATTTTAGGTATTTTTTAGGTTTTTTTGGTTTTTTGGTATTTTTAGGTGTTTCATGGGTATTACATTTTCTTCATTTTTTTTTGGGTTTTCAAGGGGTTTCACAAGTTTTAGAGGTTTTTATGGTTTTTTGTGGGGTTTAGGATTTTTTTTGGTTTTAGGTGTTGTTTATGGGTTTTGAAAGGTTTTAATAGTTTTAATGGATTTTTAGAGTCCCTTAGGGGTTTTATGTGCTTTTAAGGTTTTAATGGTTTTTAGGATTTTTGAGTCTTTTTAAGGGATTTAAGGTTTTTTTAGAGCTGTTAGGGTGTTTTTTTGTTTTTTGTATTCTGGGGTTTATAAGGTGGTTTTAGGGACTTTTATGCGTGTTTTAATGGTATTGAGGCCTTTTATGGGGTTTTAGAGTTCTAAATACATTTTAGGGGTTTACGGTTTTTAGTATTTATAGGGTTTTGGTGTTTTTGTGGTATTTTAGGGTTTTTAAGGGGTTTTAGCGATTTTAGGGTTTTTAGGAGTTTTTTAGGGTTTAGGGTTTATAGTGGAGGGTATAGGGTATAGGGTGTAGGGTTTTGGATTTAGGATGCATGATATAGAGTTTATGGTGTATTGTATAGGGTGAAAGGTGCAGGGTATAGGGTGTAGTGCTTAGGGTTTAGGGTTTAGGGTTTAGTGTTTAGGTTCTAGGGTATAGGGTTTAGGGCGTAGGGTTTAGGGTTTGGTGTATAGGGTTTAGGGTGTGTATTATAAGATTTTGTGTGTATGGTTTAGGGTTTTGGGTGTAGGGTATAGGGTTTAGGGTGTAGGGTTTGGGGTTTAGGGTGTGAGGTATGGGGTTTTGAGTGTAGAATTTTTGGTGTAGTGTATAGAGTTTAGGGTGTAAGGTTTATGATTTAGGGTATACAGTATTGGTTTTAGGGTGTAGAATTTAGGGTTTATGGTCCAGGGTTTTGGGTGTAGTCTATACGGTTTAGGGTGTAGGGTATGGAGTTTAGAGAGTATGTTATAGGGTTTAGTTTGTAGGGTATGTGTTTTGGGGTGTTGGTTTTAGTGTTGTGGGTGTAGGGTTTAGGTATTATTTTTTAATGTTTAGGGTATAAGGTTTAGGTTGTTGGTTTTAGGATTTATTGTGTAAGTTATAGGTTATGTGGCATATGGTGTGTGATTTAGGGTTTAGGGTTTAGGGTTTAGGGTTTAATGTTTAGGGTATGGGGTTCAGATTGTAGGGTATTGGATTTAGGGTGTAAGGTTTTTATTTTAGGGTGTAGGGTATAAGGTTTAGGGTGTACAGTTTGGGGTTTATAGTACATGGTTTGGGGTGTAGGGTATAGTTTTTAGGGTGTACGTTTTAGGGTTTTGGGTTTAGGGTGTAGGCTATAGCGTTAATGGTGTAGGGTTTAGAGATTACGGTGCAGGGTATAGGGTTTAGGGTTAAGGGTTTAGGGTTTAGGGTCTATGATTGGGGGTTTAATGTGTAGGGATTGGGTTTTATGGTGTAGAGTTTAGGGTTAAGGGTGTAGGGAATACGATTTAGGGTTTAGGGTGTAGGGTATAAGGGTTAGGGTGTTCGGTTTTGGGTTTTGGGTGTATGGTATGGGGTTTAGGGTATCAAAATTAGGGTTTTGGGTGTAGGGTATAATGTTTAGGGTGTAGGTTTTTTGATTTTGGGTTAAGGGTATTTGGTTTGGGGTATAGGATTTAGTGTTTATAGTGTATGGTGAATTGTATAGGGTTATTGGTTTATGGTATAGGGTTTAGGGTGTAAGGTTTTGGGTGTACGGTGTAGTGTATAGGGTTTCCAATTTAGGGTGTAGGGTATAGGGTTTAGGGTTTAAGGTTTTCGGTAGTATAGTATAGGGTTTAAGGTTTTTGTTTTTTGTTTTTGTTTTTGTTGGTTTTAAGGGTTTTAAGAATTTTTTTTGTTTTGGGGGGTTTTTAGGTTTATTAATATTTTTTGTGTTTTTATGTTTTCTAGACTTTTAAAGGTTTTTAACAATTCTAGGGTTTGTTGTTTTAAATTTGTTTAGGGGTTTAAAGAGTTTTTAGAGTTTTTAGTGATTTTTGTTGTAGTTTGTGTATTTAGGTGTTTTATAGTTAATTAGGGGTTTTTAGTGTGGGTTGTTAAGGTGTTAGGAGTTTTTTTTTGTTTTTAGGGTTTTAGGGTATTTTTTTGGTTTTAGGGTATTTAGGGTTTGTTAGGGATTTTTAAGGGGTTCAATGGTTTTTAGGATTTTTAGGCATTTTGGGGTGGTTTTAGTTTTATTTTTTATTTTTTGTGGTTTTAGGTATTTTATTGGGTTTTTGGGTCTTTTATTGTTTCTATGTTTTTTTAGAGGTTTATCAAGTTTCTTAGTACTTTTATTTCTTTTATGGGTTTTAAGGTTTTTTTTTCAGGTTTTTATGTTGTTTAATCATTTTAGGGGGTTTAGGGTTTTGGGGGGTTTTATGGGTTTTAGGCATTTTTTGTTTTCTAGGGGTTTATTGGGTTTTTAGAGTTTTTATTGGTTTTTTAGAACATTTATTATTTTTAATGTCTTAATAATTTTATGAATTTTATTGTTTTTGTCTCTTCTAATGTTTTAGGGGTTTTGGGATCTTTTGGGACTTTTAGGTTATTATGTGTTCATTTTGTCTTTTTAGAGGTTTTAGGGTCTTTTGGGTTTTTTTGGTTTTTATGGTTTTTATATTCTTTTAGAATTTCTAAGGAATTTTAGGTTTTTTATATTTTTTATTGTCTTTTAGTTCTTTTATGGTCTTTGAGGTTTTTAGGGTCCTTTAGGAATTTTTTTCATTTTTTAGGGTTTTTAGGGTTTTCGAGTTTTTTGAGCCGCTCACATCTGTGATTTTATTTTTAGGTATTTTTTCATTTTATTTTAATTCTATATTTTCCCCCTATATTTTCTTTTTAATTTTGGAGAAAATGATAAATTTTGGAAGGACAAATCATAGAGAACAGTTGGCGCACAGTTAGAAGTAACTATGCACCCTGCCCAGGTAACTGTGTGGTAGTTGTAGGCCGAGTAAGTAGCTACTATAGGACCAACACATGGTTAGTCAAACCATGTGAGGTAGACATGCGGTAGGACCCTTATTAGATAGGGCATACAACACAATCATCGTATGATTTTCCAAACCATGCAGACTAACCGTGCACCCTATACAGCTCATTAAAAATTTGGTTGATTTATCACTCCTCTCAATTTTAGTCACCAAATCCCTCATTTCTCCCCTCCATCCGGATTCTAGACCCTAGGAACACCTCCTCCTCCTTCCACATCCCTTGGGGCCTTGATTATTGATGGATTTGGGCATTTCTTCCTCGGATATTCATGTAAGTCTCCTTCTTCCTCCCATTCCTCCCCTATTTTAGGGTTTCTTCCCTATTTTCTTGGGAACCCACTTCTCCATCGGTTAGGGATTCATTTTTAGAGTTCCATATTGACATTTTGGGTATGATCCCCATGTTTAGGGTTCAATTTGGATCCCTTGTGGTGGGGTTGAGGTGTGGTTGGAGATTCACATCGGTTTTAAGGGGTTTTTCCACCCAAGGTATGTGATTCAATGGTTAAACATTATTTGATGAATTTATATTGCTTTCTTGAGTATTTTAGAATGTTATGTGATTTATGTATGAGGAGAGAAAGTATTTTTTAAAATCTTTTTGTATTTATTTGGATTTAAATTGAGTTTCTATATAAAATTGGGTGTATTTCATGTGTAGAGTCTTGTTGCGCACCTTATGGGTGTTTTATAAAATGTGTAAATGGTTTATTAAATTTCACAAGTGATGAGAATCATCATATAAAATAGTTTTGTTGTGAACATAGTTTTAAAAGAGTAATTTGGGTGTGAAAAAGATGGTATTTTGTTTGGGTTTCATTGTTTGTCTTGTAAAATGTGAAAATTATGTGATATGTGAAATATGTCACATACATGAACACAAAAAGGGAATCCTGGGTGACTAGGTGGGTGGACTGGGACTAGTATTCAAGTGATTCGGAAGTGTATCCGACCTGGATTCACTTATCGGTGTTTATGATGGCAACACTAACTAAATATTTAGGATGATTGGTGACCACTAGAACTTTGGATGTTTCTCCTCTCTAGGGGGTCGTGGACGAAAATGTGAAATTTCGTTGTTTCTATACCACTTCACATAGAGATATGATGACTCCAGGGGACCACTCATAGATAGTGCCTATAGGGATTTCTAATGGCTAGTTCTCTAGGTTTATATCTCATATGGTATGGCTTGTTGATTACTTCAAAAGTGAACATGATTTATTTTAAAGTTTTTTTATTTGAATGTTTTTTCCATAAAATTTTTTTAGTTATTTTTTTCATAAACTTGAAATTTATTTTTCTTATAATGTATATAACATGGAATATTTTGCTAGGTAGAATCCTACTGGGATTGGTATCACACACTACTTACACCCTTGGTTGTAAGTAGAATTGGTTATGTTTGACGTAGGTAAGGGAATGGATTTAGCAGATGGTGGTTCAAGTTTATAGAGGTATTCCTTGGTGTAGTGTTGTTGGAGGTGGATTTGGGGTAATGTTCGTCTTGCCATGTGGTGGTTTTTGGATAGTTTTTATGTTTCTTTTTTTTAGCCATTTTAGTTTTTGTCTAAAAGTTGTAGATCAAATATAAAAAATGGTTAGTTCCATGTTTGGTTTGGATTTTTAGTTTCTATTTATTTACTTTTTGGTTGTTTTCTGTTTATAAATACGGGTAAATTTTTCACATGTTGATTCAATGATACCCGGGAACTTGTTCCTGCCTGGGGGGATTAGTAATTCCCTTCGGTCCATCCCATGGACTGGTTCAGGTGCCAGTTCGGATGATGAACCAACTTGGTTTGTGAAAAAATGGTATCAGAGGGAGGTCAAGTTGCTCATTGGGTCATTTTATTTGGGAAAAGTCTAGATAGACTAGAGCTAGGAATATCGAGGCTCGGAGTTCTGGTTTTGAGTAGGGTGTCTGGTTAGCACACCTCATGACGGACCTCAAGGTACCATGGGATATTGGGGTGTCTTTTTTAATTCTCCTCTAGATGGGTTGTGTTGGTTGCAGACTGTGCATGGAAATTGGGTGGGGGAGAGGTGGGTTGGGTGTCTCGTTGTTATGGCGAGTTTGATTTATTTATGTTTGTTATTCTTGCTATAATTTTTTATATTGGTTTTATTAATGCCTTATTTTATGAATGTTTCTATTTGTAGAAACATGCCTCCTTGGATAATTCCCTTGTAACCATGGGAAGAGGACAGAGTGGTTTATCCCTCACCACTTGATTGGAGGTTGGTAGATGATTTGGTTCGGGCTATTCATGCTCTAGGATAGGTAGCAGTTCCTACTCCTACTCTAGTCAAAAAAGCCAAACTAGAAACTAAAAAAGAGAAGACTCAAGAGTTTATCAAGAACAATCCTCCTTCCTTTCAGGGAAATTTAAACCTCAAGAATATGAGGAGTGTCTTGAAAAGATATAAAGGATGTTTGAGTTCCTTGAAACTCTTGAGGGTGTTAGGGTGATGTGTGCTTCGTTCTTGCTAGAAGGTTCCAGTCAGAGATGGTGGGACTTAGTGGTTCAAACTGCAAGGACCAAACAAATGAGATGAAAAGATTTCATGATCTTTTTCAATGATTATTATTGTCCTGAGTTCTTGGGTTATGCCAGATCCTAGGGGTTCATGGATCTTCCCCCAAAATATTGGTCCATGTTGGAGTATGCCAATTGTTTTTCAGAACTAGTCTGGTACACACCTAAGGTTATTTCAAACTAAAAGATGAATGATCAGAGGTTTGAGATGGGTCTACAACCATAGATTTATTCTTAGGTATTTTTGTTCAATCTATATACCTATGCACAATTGGTTGATCATGGTTGCAAGGTCGAGATAAATCATAAAGGAAAGTCTGGGTTCTTTTGAGTGGTGTCAACTGTGGGAAATGGCAGTTCATCTAAGAAAAAGAGGAAGGCAGATGAGCGGGGGAAGAAGGTAGGTGGTATTTCATGCCATCCATACCAGCATTATTCATCTATGGATTCCTATGTAGGTTCTGTAATGTGACCCCAGTGTGAGAAAGTGGGACATATTCAACTTTTTTGTACAACTCCTCACAAATCCTGTCATCAATGTGGAGTGACGAGAAAATTTCTGTGATTCTACAGAGCCATGAATTCTTATTATAGTGGAGTTGGATTTGTGACTTCTAGGGGAATATAATACTAGTAGGAACCATTTTGGGATGGTAGGATCTAATTTTAGTGGTAGTGGATGCAGGACCATATCATTATCTAGGAAGAACCAGTTCAGAGCCTTAGGTGAGCAGTCATTCTCAGGCTCAAACTGAGGTAAAACATCTTTATGCAGTGGATTAGGCACCAGTGGGATTAGATGTGGGGTCCTCAATAGCTCAAGGCACAATTATAATTTCATATTCTATATAAGATTTTTTTTGATACTGGTGATTCTGTGTCTTTTATCTCTAACCGTCTTGTGGACCTATTGAAATTTCCTATCAAGATCATGTCTTTTGCAATGGAGCTGGTAACTCCATTGAGTAAGAAGAAGGAGCAGGGTCTTAGGTTCCCATATTTTGCACTCTTCATGTCTGGGGTCGACATGGAATGGGATTTCCTAGTCTTAGATATATACATTTTCAATGTAATCCATGGTATGGATTGGATGGTTCACTACCAAGCTCACATAGATTTTTATAAATGATGGGTGAATTTCCTAGAACATGATGGGAGTTCTCAGGTTTTTCCTGGAGAATGGGATCCTTTATTGGGTTACGCTGGATCTCCACTCTTAATGTTGGGAAATATTGATCATAATTTATCATCACTCATGCTATAGGATGGTGGTGGTGCTCCTGAGGGTGGGTTACCTCATATTGTGGATGAGTTTATAGAGGTATTCCAAGATGAGTTTTTGGGTCTACCCTCATATCAGGATGTGGATTTATCAATTTATTTTGTGTTAGGGAAACAACCTATATCCCTTCCCTCACATCATATGGCCCCCACTAAGCTGAGATAATTAAATATACAGCTCGACAATTTGGAATCCAAATGATTAATTCGCATGAGCTTCTCTCCTTGGGCCACCCCAATTTTGTTCGTAAAGAAGGCCGATGGATCTCTCCAGTTTTGTATCGACTACTATAAGTTGAATAGGGTAAATATCAAGAAAAAGTATCATTTTCCTCAAATTTATGACCTATTTGACCAGCTAAAAGGGGAAAAGTGTTTCTATAAGATAGACTTGAATTCTAGTTACCATCAATTCAAGTTGAATGAGGCAGATATTCCAAAAACATATTTCCTAAGAAAGTATGACCATTTCATGTATTTTTTCACGTCTTTAATATTAAAAAATGCTCCAAGGGACTTCATAGATTTCATGAATAGGTCATTCCATGAGTTTCTTGACTCTTTTGTTGTGGTATTTGTGGATGACATCCAGGTTTATTCTAGTTATAAGAAAGAGAATGAGAATCATTTTTGGATCATGTTGGGAACTTTCTGGGATCATAGTCTCTATTCAAAATTCTCAAAGTGCACTTTATAGATTATGTAATTGATGTTTCTGTGCTATGAAATCTTAGATAAAGGGGTTTCAGTGCACCCTGAGAAAATGAGAACAATTATGTCATGGGAGCAGCCAAAAATGGTTTTTGAAAATAAGAATTTCCTTTTCCTGGAAGGTTATTATCGTTGATTTTGTAGGGGCTTATCTCATCTTGCTTCATCTATTATAGTGCTCACTCAAAAACGGGATAAGTTTTAATAGATACTAGAATGTTATTCATCCTTTGAGAATAAAAAGTGATGTTTGAATACCACACTCATTATGATATTTCTAGATATCATAAAAGGGATATGTAGTCTATTACAATGATTCAGGCATGGTCCTCAAGCATGGGTTCATATATAATGATCATGCAGTGTCATATTTCTCTCTCAAACATTGACCACATGAAAAAAATTACCCAACCCAAGACTTAAAGTTATAAGTGGTGATGCATTCCTTGAAGATATGGGGTCATTTTATTTTTTGGGAGAAATTTGTTGTCTATTCTGAACATAAATGTTTGGTCAACATCTTCTCCTAAAAGAATTTTAATTTTAGGAAATGTTGTTTGATCGAGTATCTGTAGGGTTTTGAATTTGTATTATCTATACCATAAGCATGGGTAATTTGGTGGATGAATCCTTGAGTAGAAAAGTGCTAGTGTAGAAATTTAGGATGTCCAGTGATGAGTGAAATTTAAAGGGTCTCTTGGCCCAGATGAACTTGGATAACAATGACCGCTGTGGAGGTGCAATCTTGGTAAGTGTTCAATTGGCTCCTTACCTTCTATAGACAATTTAGTGGGAGAAGCCTAGGGATGAGCTGTGTCAGCAATCTAATATTTTTCTTCATGGTGGGAATACATATTGTCGTTGTTTATTGTCTCCCGAGGGAATGTTGTATTTGAAGTGGTATTTTGTGGTTCCATTATCTTTGATGAAGGTGGTGGGGGCAGGATAGTCACTAGTATTAGTGGTTCATCCATCCTAGTGAAGATGAATTGTGATGTTCATCGGCAGTTTTAGTGGCCTAGAATGAGATGGGATATAGATGACTTCATCTCATAGTGTTATACATGTCAATAAGTGAAAGCAGAGTATCAAAGGCCCCCTGGTTTACTTCAGTCATTACCCATTCCTACCTAGAAGTGGGATGAGGTCGCCATGGATTTTATTATTAGATTACCTTTTAAACCATGATGAAAGGAACACCATATAAGCGGTAATGGACCATTTGACCAAATTAGGTAATTTCATTCTGATCAGATATTTATCTAAAGTGGATGAGTTAGTTCAGTTGAATATTTAGGAAGTGGTATGGATTTATGGTGTTCCATCAATGATTGTTTCTGATAGAGGCCCCTATTTTAATTATTGGTTTTGGGAAGGACATAAAAATTCACTGGGGACACAGATCAAGATGAGTATGGCATACCATCCTTAAATGGATGGTTAGACAGAGCAGGAAAATCAGATTCTATAGGGCATGCTTCGTATATGTTGTTTGGATTTCGAGGGATCTTGGGACAACCATTGGGGATTGGACAAATTTTCATATAATAATAGATACCAATTCACTATTATAATTGATCCTTTTGAGGTTCTCTATAGTAATCCTTGTTATTCTCTTCTATGTTGGGTTGAGGTAGGCAAGAGCTCATTCTTGGGACTGAGCCTTGTTCAAAAGACGTCTTAGAAAGTCAAGTTGATCTAGTAGCAATTATTGAGAACAGAGAGTCGCTACAAATATTATGCTGACCAGAGGCATTGAGATACTCATTTTTCCATGGGTGATTGGGTATTCATGAAAGTGTCATAGAATTTTGGTCGTCATCATTTTGGAAATAAGGGAAATCTAAAATTGAGGAATATCAGACCCTTTGAAATCATAGAGCGGATTTTCAAGGTGGCATATAGGTTAGATTTGATTTCTCATTTAATGTCAATCAATTACATGATCCACAGATCCTAATTGAAGAAGTATAATCCAGACCCATCTCATGTGTTTAATTTGGAAGAGTTAGAGTTGGGGCCAGATTTTTATGTGTTTGAATGGAAAATTAGATAGTGGATTCCCAAGAGAAGGTGTTTTGTGGGTAGTCTATTCCCAAGCTTCATGTTGACTTTCCAGGGATGGATTGTTTTCATGTTGGGGAGAATTGTCACATCTATGATTTCATTTTTATGTATTTTTTTATTTTAATTTTGGTCTATATTTTCCCCTAGATAAAAATTGGGTTTTTAGAGTAAAATGGTGAATTTTGGAAGGATAGAGAATAGCGCACAGTTGGCTCACAGTTATAAGTAACCATGCACCCTACCCAGGTAACTGTATGGTAGATGAAGGCTGAGGAAATAGCTACCACATGGTTAGTGTATGGTCAATCAGACTGTGTGAGGTAGTTGTGAAGTAGGACCCTTCATGGACATAGCCTGTAGCAAAGTCACCGTATAGTTTTCCAAATCATGCAGACTAAGCGTGCACCCTATCAAGATAATCAAAAATTTGGGCATTTTCTCTAACCTCCCAATTTTAACCCCCAAATCCATTAATTTCTCCCCTCTTTTAGGATTCTAGAACCTAGTCTTGCCTCCCATCATTCCACCTCCCTTAGGTCCTTGATTGCATTCCTGATTTTGGAATTTCCTCCTCAAATCATCAAGTAATTCTCATTCTTCCTCCAATTATTCCCCTATTTTTGGGTTTCTTCCCTCTTTTCTTGGGATAACATTTCTCTAGTGTCTAGGGATTCATTTTTATGGTTCCATCTAGACATTTTAGGTTTGATATCCGTGTTTAGGGTTCTATTTGGATTAATTGTGGCGTGGTTGGTGATTTGCACCAGTTTTAAGGGTTTTCTCAGCCCAAGGTTGGTGATTCTATGTTTCAAAATTATTTGAATAATTTATATTGCTTTATTGAGTATTTTATCATGTTTTTTTATTTATTTTTTTGGGGAGAAAGTGTTTTTTAAAAGTTTTTGGTATGAATTTATGTTGAAATTGGTTTATATATATATATATATATATAATTGGGTGTATTTCATGTGTTGAGTTTTGTTATGAACCTTTTGGGTGTTTTATAAAATGTGTAAATAGTTTATTAAATTACACAAGTGATAAGAATCTTGGTATAAAATAGTTTTGGGGTGCCTCTAATTTTAATATAGAATTTTGTGTGTGCAAAGGATGTTATTTTTTGAGGGTTTAATTTTATGTATTTTGAAATTTGAAAATGATATGATATGTGAAATGAGGAACATATTTGAGCACAAAAAGGGAATCCTAGGTGACTAGGTGGGTATATTAAGACTAATATTCCAGTGATTCGGAAGTGTTGCTGGCCTGGATTCACATAGATAAATTGATGATGACTACAATAAATAAATATATGTGATTATTTGAGACCACTAAAAATTTGGATTCTTTTCCCCACTATTGTCTCATTCATGTGAACATGGAATTTATAGGTTATTATACCACTTCACATTGAGATAAAATGTCTCTAGGGTCCCACTCTTAGATAGTGCCTATAGTTATTTCATGTGGCTAGTTATATTTTGTTATATCACACTTACCATCAACATACGGTATGACTTTTTGGTTACTTCAAAAAAAAACATGATTTCTTTTAAAGTCATTTTCTTTGAAATTTGTTTTACAGAAAATGTTTCTAGTTATTTTTTTCATAAACATGAATGTTATTTTTCTTTTAATTTTTATAGCATAGAGTATTTGGTAGGGTGGAAATATACTGGCCTTGAGATCACACACTACTTACACCCTTAGGTTTAAGTATACTTGGTTAGGTTTGGCGCAGGTAAGGAATGGAATTTGGAGATTTTGGTTTAGGTTTCTAGAGGTCTTCCTTGGAGTGGTGTTATTGGAGGTGGCTTGAGGGTGATGTTCCTCTTATCACATGGAAGATTTTGGATAGTTTTTTGTTTCCTTTTTGTATTATAGCCTATTTGGTTTTTTTCTAAAAGTTATAGCTCAAATATAGAAAATGGTTAGTGTCGTGTTTTGTTTGTATTTTTAGTTTATATTTATTTACTTGATTGTTTTATGTGTATAAATTCGGTTAAATCATTCCCATCTTTAATCATTGATACCCGGGAACTTGTGTCAGCCTGTGGGGATCAGAAACACCCTTTAGGCCTTGCCACGAACTGGGTCAGGTACCGATTTTGATGATGACCTGGCTTGGTTCGTGACAGGGCATTTTATTATTTTAGGGTATTTTATTTTTTAGTGACTTTTAGGTAATTTGGGGTTTTCAGTGTTTGTTAATATTTTTTGGGGTTTTAGGGTTTTTTTGGATTTCTTAGGTCTTAGTGTTTCTAAGTGGTTTTGAGGTTTTATTTTTTTTTGGGTTTTTTCTATTTTTAGGGAATTTAGGAATTTTTATGGGTTTTAAGGGTTTGTAAAGTATTTTGTGGGGTTTTAGGTTATTAGGGTTATTTTTGGGGTTTTAAGAGTTTTAGGGGTTTTAACATGTTTTTATGGTTTTTTGTTTTTGTAGGGGATTTAGGTTTTTTTTGGGTTGTTAGGTTCCTTTAGAGATTTTAGTATTTCATTGGATTTTTATTCATTTTTAGGTTTTTTATGTTTTGAGGAGTTTTATGTTGTTAAATGGTCTTTTGATTTTTAAGGGGGTTAGGGGTTTTAGGTTTTTATGGGTTTTAAGTGATTTTTAGGGTATTAGCGGTTTTTGTGGATTTTAGGATGTTAGGGGTTTTCAGGGCCTTTTAAGGATTTAAGATTTCTTAAAGTGATTTTCTGGGTTTTTAGTGGTTTGGGGGGATGGGGTTAGGGGTGTTTATGGTTTTTTCATGGCATTTTCACCGTTTTAGTTATTTTAGGGGTTTTATGTGGTTTTATAGTTTTTAATGGGTTTTACGGTTTTATTTGTATTTAGTGTTTTTTATATTATTTTAGGATTTTTTTAAGGTTTTAATATTTTTTAGGTTCTTTTGGGGTTTTGTGTAATTTTATGGGTTTTTAAGCGTTTTAGGATTTTTATGGGTTTTAAGGGTTTAAAGTGTTTTAAGGATCATAGGGGTTTTATGGTATTTTAAGGAATGTAAGAGTATTCAATAGTTTTAGGGGTTTTAGTTTTTTTAAGTGTTTTTTTGGTTTTTTTGGGTTTTTAGGGTATTCAAGGATTTTTAGGGCTTTTAGGGTCTTTTAGGGTTTTTACGGTCATTTCCGGTATTTATATGGGTTTTAAGATCTTTTAAGTCTTTGGGTTCATTTATAGGGTTTATAGGGTTTTGTAGTGTTTTTAGGTTTTTAGGATTTTTAGGTATTTTAAAAATTTTAGGGGTTTTTTTTGTGTTTATTTGTTTTATGGTTTCCATAGATTTTGGAGAGTTTTGGTATATTCATGTATTTTCGCCTTTTTAGGGGTTTATGATTTTTTTTTATTTTTTTAATATTTTCTATGGGGTTTTTAGTATTTTAGGATTTTTAGGGTTTTATGGGGTTTTAGGGTTTTATAGTTTTAGGGTTTTAGGGGATTTTAGGTTTTTAGTATTTTTATGGGTTTAAAGGGATTTTTTGTATTTTTAGTGGTTTTTATGATTTTTTGGGTTTTAGGAATTCTATTGTTTTTTAAAGGATTTTACAATGGTTGTCAGGTTTTAGTGTCTTTTATAGGTGTTATATATATTTTAAGTTCTTTTAGGGGTTTTAGGGGTTTTAGGGTTTTTAGGGTTTTTAGGTGTTTTTAGGGGTTTCAATTATTTTTT
Source organism: Viscum album (assembly GCA_963277665.1). Lineage (NCBI taxonomy): Eukaryota > Viridiplantae > Streptophyta > Magnoliopsida > Santalales > Viscaceae > Viscum > Viscum album. The sequence goes on from CAUJRU010000492.1 coordinate 396,779, forward strand.
TGGGTTTTTAGGATTTTTACAGTTTTGAGGGGTTTGGGGGAATTAGTGTATTTTTTGGGTTTTTAGTATTTTAGGGGTTTTAGGCTTTTAGGGGTTTTTTTATGGTTTTTAGGGTCTTTAGGGTTTTTAGGGTTTTTGGTTTTAGTGTCTTATGCTTTCTTGGGATTTTTTGTGTTTTAGGTATCTTATAGGGTTCTTTTGGTTTTTAGGTGTTTTGGGGTTCTTTATTGTTTAATGGTTCTTTTAGGGCCCTAGTGTTTTTCTGGGATTTTTTTATTTTGAAGGTTTTTAGGGTTTTCTTAGATTTTTTAGGGTTTTTTAGGGTTTTTAGGGATTGTTATGGGTTTTGAAAGTTTTTAGTGGTTTTTAGGTTTTTAGGGTTTTTTAGTGTTTTGAAAGTATTATTTTTAATTTTTACTATATTTTTTCATTTTTTGGGGTTTTAAATAGTTATTTGGTTATCTTTGAATTTTTAGGGGATTTTACAGTTATTTGAGTTTTTTAGGGTTTTTAAAGATTTTAGGGTTTTTTAGAGTTCTTTAGAGGTGTTCTGATTTTGTAGGGTTTATACAATCATTTCAGGGTTGTTATGGTTTACTGATTTGGGTGTAGTGTATAGGGTGCAAAGTGTGGGGTCTAGGGTTTAGGGTGTAGGGTTTATAATTTAGAGTGCAGGTTATATGGTAAAGAGTTTAGGGTTTTGGTTTTAGTGTGCATGGTATAGGGTATAGGGTGTAGGGTTTAATGTTTATGGTATAGGGTATATGGTTTAGACAGTAGGATGTACAGTTTAAGGTGTAGGGTAAAGGGTTTTGGTTATTGGGTGTAAGGTTTATGGTGTAGGGTATAGTGTATAGGGTATAGAGTCTATGGTTTTGGATATAGGTTGTAGGTTTTAGCATGTAGTGTTTAGGGTAGAGGGTATAGGGTTCATGGTGTAGGGTTTAGGGTGAAGGGTACAGTGTTTCAGGTATAGGGTTTCAGGTTTAGAGTAAAGGGTATTGAGTTCAAGGTCTAGGGGTTAAGGATTAGGGTGAAGGGTAGAGGGTTTAGGGTCTGGGGTTTATGGTTTAGGGAGACAGATATAGGGTTTGGGGTGTAAGGTTTAGGGTGTAGGTTATATGGTTTATGGTATATGGTTTAGAGTATAGGGTTATGGGTATAGGGATTTGGGTGTAGGGTATATGGTTTATGGTGTATGGTATAGATTAGGGTATAGGGTTTAGGATCTAGGGTATAGGGTATATAGTTTAGGGTGTTGGGTTGAGGGTTTAGGGGGTAAGTTTTAAGGTTCAGGGTTTAGGGTGTATGGTGTATGGTGTAGGGTTTGGGTTTTATGGAGTAAGTTATAGGTTTTAGGGTGATGGATTTTGAGTTTAGTGTGTAGGGTATAGTGTTTAGGGTGAAGGGTTTATGGTTTTGGGTATAGTATTTACGGTATAGTGTGTTGGTTGTAGGTTATAGGGTTTTGGGTTTAGGTTATTGGGTTTAGAGTGTAGACTATGGGATTTAGAGTGTAGCATTTAGGCTTTACAATTAAGCGTATAGGGTATAAAGTGTAGGGTTTATAGTTTTGGGTAGTGGGTGTTAGGTTTATGGGGTAGGGTTTAGGGTTTAGGGTGTAGGGTGTAGGGTGTAGGTTTGGAGAATAGGGTTTTGGGTATTGGGTTTGTGGTATAGCATATATGGTTAATGGTGTAGGTTATATTTTATAGGGTATAGGTTTTATGGTTTAAGGTGTAGGGTATTGGGTATTGGGTGTAGGTTCTTGAGTTTAGGGGGGAGGGTATAGATTTTAGGGTATAGGTTTTATGGTTTAGTGTGCATGGTATAAGGCTAAGGGTGTAGGGTTTGGGAATTAGAGTGTAGGATGTAGGGATTAGGGTGTCGGTAGGGTGTTTGATATAGGGTTTAGGGTGTTGGGTTTAATGTTTAGGTAGTGGGGCCTAAGGTTTAAGGTGTATGGTTTAGGGATTATGTTGAATTATATATGTTTTATTGTGTATGGTTTAGTGTTTGTGGTGTATGGTATTTGGTTTAGGGTTTAGGGTTCTGGGGTTTAGGTTTTTGGGTTTAAGGTATATGGATTAGGGTTTATGCCTTAGGGTTAAGATGTTTGGTGTAGTGTTTAGGGTGTTGGTTTCATGGTTTAGGGTGTTGGGTATAGGGTTTAGGGGGTAGGTTTTAGGGTTTTGGGTATAAGGTATAGTTTTTAGGGTACTGGGCTTAGGGTTTTGTATGTGGGTGATAGGGTTTAGGGTGTAGTGTTTAGAGTTTATTGTATAGGGTTTTGGGTTTAGGGTAGATGAGATAGGTTTTAGGGTGTAGTGTATATGGTTTAAGGTCTTGGGTATAGGGTTTAGAGTGTAGGGTAGATGATTTAGGGTATAGGGTATATGATTTAGGTAAGGTGTATTGTATGGGTTTTAGGGTTTAATATTTAGGGTGTAGGGTGTGTGATCTAGGGTTTATGGTTTATGGTGTTGGGTATATGGATTAGGATTTTGGGTATAGGGTTTAGTGTATAGGGTATATGGTAATTGGTATATGATGTACATTATAGTGTTTTAGGTATAGGATATATGGCTTAGGCTATAGGGTATAGGGTTCAGTGTGTAGGGTTTAGAGATTTGGGTGTAGTGTAAAGGGTTTAGGGTGTTGGTTGTTGGGTTTACAGAGTTGGGTATATGGTATGGGGTATAGGGTGTTGCCTTTAGAGTGTAGGGTATAGGGTTTTGGGAGTAGGATATGGGGTATAGGATTTCGAGTGTTTGGTTAAGGGATTAGGGTGTAGGTTGTAGTGTTTTTGGTGTATGTTATAGAGTTTACCATATAGGGTATACAGTTTATCGTTTATGGTTTAGGGAGTAGGGTATAGGGTTTTTTCTATAGTTTTTATGGTTTAGGGTGTTGGGTATCAGGTTTTGGGTGTAGGGTTTAGGGTTTATTGGTTTGTGTCGTGGGTTTTGGGTTTAGGGTGTAGGGTTTTAGGTTTAGGTTATATGGTAATGATTTTAGGTCATAAGGTTTGTGGTGTAGGCTATATGGTGTAGGGTATAGGGGTTTCTATGTTTTATGGGTTTTTTTTGTTTTTTTGTATATTTAGAGTTTTTAGGATGTTTAAGGTTTTATGGTATATGTTATTCAGTTTTAGGGTATTTACTTTCTTTTAAGGGGTTTAAGGACTTTTTGGATTTTTAGGGTTCTAATATTTTCTAGAATGTTTAAGTGTTTTTAGTTTTTTTGGGGTCATTTAGGGTTTTTTATTTTTTATTGACTCTTAGGTTTTTAGTGGTTTTTGGGATCCTTTAGTGTTTTTATTATTTTTAGGATCTTTTAGGGTTTTTATGGTTCTTTAGAGGTTTCAAATTATTTTATGGCCCTTTTGAGTTTTGGGTTTGTAAGGTTCCTTTAATTTTTATATAGTTTTTATTGTCATTTAGGGTTTTTACGGTCCTTTATGGGTTTATGGGTTTTCTAGTATTTTAGGTTTTTTTATTTTATGGGGTTGAGGGATTTTTATGGTTTTCAGTTGATTATAGTTTTTTTGGGTTTGTAGGTTTTTAATAGTTTTTATGGGTTTTAGTGTCTTTTAAATGATTTTAGGGTGTTGTGGGGGGTTAGTGTTTTTAGTATTGTTAGGTTTTTTAGGATGTTTTGGGATTTTAGGGTTTTAGGGGTTTTTAGGGTTTTTTAGTTTTTTGTGATTTTTAGTGTTTTTAGAGTTTAGGGTTTTGGGGGTTTTTAGGTTTTTATGGTCTTTTAGAGTTTTAATTGGTTTTTGGGTTTTTGGTGTTTTTAGTTTTTTAGAGTTTTAAAGGGGAATTGGGGTTTTCATATTTTTATTATCTTTTAGGAGTTTTAGGTTTTCTAGCGTTTTAATGGTTTTATGTTGTTCTTAGCATTTTAGGGGTTTTAAATGTTTTTAGGGGTTCTAGGGTTATTAGGGTGTTTAAGGGATTTTAGGGTCGTTATGGTATTTATATGTTTATTTAGTAACTTTTAGGTTTTTAAGGTCTTTAACATTTTAGTTGTTTTAATGGTTTTTGGGGTTTTTGAGATTTTAGGGGGTTTAGATTAATTTAGCAGGTTTAAGAATTCTTTAGTTTTTTAGGGGGGTTAGGTTTTTTATGTTTTTTAAGGTTTTTATGGGATTTCATGGGTTTTAATGTTATTTTAGTTTTAGTGTTTTTAGTGGTTTTAGGGATTTTAGGGATTTTAGGGTTTTATCATTTTTATGGTTTTAGTGGTTTTTTGGGGTTTTTTGAGTTTTTGATATTTCATGTTGTTTTCGGGGTTTTTTGGGTTTTTATGGTTTTAGTCTATTTAAATGTTTTGAGGTCTTTCAATGTTTTACTAGGGTTATTGAGGTGGATTTAAGGGTTTTAAGGGTGTTAGAGTGCTTAGGTATTTTTAGGGTTTTTTGGGTATCTTAGGGCACATTTATAATTTTTTGTGTTTCTAATGTTTTTGGGTGTTTATAATGTTTTAAGGATATTAGGTGGTGTTAGGTTTTTATTGGTTTCTAGGGATTTTCTACAGTTTTTAGTGTTTTTAGGGTTTTCAGGAGTTTTAAAGTTTTTTAGTTTCTTGGGGGTTTTGGGATTTAAGTTTTTTTAGGGGTTTTAGGGGTTTTAGATATTTTTTAAGGTTTTTATAGTATTTAGGTGTTTTTTGTTGTTTTTGGGTTTTAAGGTTTTTCACATTTTTAGGGTTTTATGTGTTTTTAGAGTGTTTTATATTTCTTAGGGGTTATAAGGGTTTTTACGTTTTCTAGGGGTTTTAGGATTTTTAAAGAAATTTTAGATTTTTTAGGGGTTTTAATAGTTCTTAGGGTTATTAATGTTTTTAGGGGTTTTAGTGTTTTAGTGGGTTTCAGGGTTGTACAGGTTTATAGAGTTATTATTATTTCTGGGGTTTTCGGATTTTTAGGGGTTTTATTATTTTTTAGGGTTTTATGGTTTTCAAGGATTCTTGGGGGTGTTTTGGGATTTTAGGGATTTTTAGGGTATTTTATGGTCTTTTTGGGGTTCTATGGGGTTTTTTATAGTTTTAGGTAGTTTAATAATTATTTAGGGTTTTAGGGGTTTTAAGGATGTTTATTGTTTTATGGAATATTTTTGTGGTTTTAGATATTTTTAAGAGTTTTTTAGTTTTTTTGTTTTTGAAGGATTTAGGGGGTTTAAAGGTTTTTAGGATTCTTTAGGGAAAGGAATATGTGAGGGTTAGGCTATTCCCACCCCCCCCCCCCCCCCCGCGCAAGTTTATTATAAAGAAATATACAACAGAAAAGGGAGGGGAGGGGTCAAACGACCCACACCCAAAAAACCATTTACAACCCCAATTCTAAAAAGACCCCCAAAAAACCCAAAGAAGAAAAAAAAACTAAGCAAAAAACAAAAGAGTCACCAGCATCACCTCCTATCACATCAACAACTAGCAGCTAGCAAAACCAAACTATATGTAACAACTTCATCAACCTAGCTTCAGCACCAAAAAAACATAAACTCCAACCTCCAGATGCCTCAAGAAAACCACCATCACCGCATTCACCACCAAGAAACATCATCTTCCAGCAATCAGTAACCAGTAACCAGCAACATCAATCACAACAAACACCCACAACAAAAAAAACTAATAGAATTTGATCAAAATCGCAAGAAACCATAGGATACTGTGAGCAGGTGCTCCCCCCTCTAAGCCACTAGAGCCAAACCCGAGTAAACCAAAGCACACCAAAACCGTCGTCAGGCCGGGAAGAAGCTGGGATGGGATTCCATGGCTGGAAGTGCTAGGTTCGACACCTACAACCCATAGCCGAGACCAAATCCCAAAATCCAAGAGGAGCCTTTCGCATCTTGCAACTCAATCCAGAGGCAGAAGTGAATGTGTGGTGTCCACAATGAGAACCCGAGTATAGGGGAATGCCAAATCGGACACCATGAACGCCAAGAGAAACACCAACCTCTTGAGACACTGAAAAATCCCAGATCCGGAAAGGACGACATAGATCTGTAAACCCAGATCTGAACCACACAGAACCAAAACAAGCCAAAAGCATATAGAGATCTCGAAGTTGGATAGTGAAATTCACCTCTGCACAAATCGGAGCCATCAACTAGCGATCCAAATCCGAAGCCAGATCTCAAATCCACAAAGCGTGATGAAGCCACCATCAGATCAAAAACGAAGCCAAGGCACTTGTGGACCACCTCCATCGACGCCAATCCAAGGTGAAGCCGTGGTCACCGAGTCCAGACCATGCCGGAGGGGGAAGGAGGGGAATCTTTAGTGTAACCCAAGAGACATGAGGAGAGAAGAAGATTCGTCACTCCAAGACTTCTTTCTTCTAGGGTTTTTTCTCTTATATAGGCTTCTTTTGGGGTTTTATATTTTTCTTACGGGTTTTACAGATTTAGGATATTTTAAGGTTTTTAGGGTTTCTAGGGGGTTTCAATGTTTTTTTGTATTTTCTAGTTTTTTATGGTTTTATGGTTTTTAGGGTTTTTATGAGTTTTAGGTTTTTAAGGGTTCAATTAATTTTTAATATTTTCTAATATTTTTTGGGGATTTTTTTGGGGGTTTTGGGTTATCTTAGATTTTTTAGCATCTTAAGGGTTTTGGTATTTTCTTAGGGTTTTTATATTTTTATGACATTTGTGTTATAAGGGTTTTAGGTTTTTATGGTGGTTTTTTGGGTTTTTTGGCTTTAGGACACTTATGAATTTAGGGTTTTATGGATTTTAGGGGTTTTAGGGTCTTTAAGTTGTTTTATGGGTATTTTTTACTAGTTTTTAGGGTATTTTAGGTTTTTAGGGTCTTTAAGGGAATTCTTATGGGTTTTGGGTCTTTTATAGGGTTTTATTATTTTATGATTTTTATGGTTTTAAGGGTTTTTAGAATTTTTAGGGTTTCGGGTTTTTTTTTGGATTTTCCGTGTTTATAGTTTTTATAGGGTTTTTCGGGTGGTTTTAGAGATTTTAGGGTTTTTAGTGTTTCTAAGCTTTACATTTTTTAGGTTTTTTGGTTTTGGGGTTTTTTCTGGTTTTTATGGTTTTACGGGTTTTAAGGATTTTAGGTTTTTTTTTTATTTTTAGGGATTTTTATTTTATTTTTATTTTTTTAACGTTTCTTGTAATTTTATGGGTTTTTAAGTTTTTTTGGGGTTTTGGGATTTTTAGGGTTTTTGGGGGGTTTTTAATGTTTGAGAGGTTTTAGGGGCTTTAATTTTTTTAACGGTTTTTAGGGTTTTAGTGTTTTGGGGGTTTAATGGTTTTTATGGGGTTTTATGGGGGTTGTAGGGGGTTTTATGGGTTTTATATATTTTTAGGGTTTTAGGGTTTTATGGGTTTTATGGAATTTTAAATGATTTGGTATTTTTAGGGTTTTAGGGTGTTTTGGTGTTTTTTGAGTGGTTTATGCACTTTAGGTTGTTTAGTTTTTTTTGTTTTTTAGTGATTTTAGGTATTTTTTAGGTTTTTTTGGTTTTTTGGTATTTTTAGGTGTTTCATGGGTATTACATTTTCTTCATTTTTTTTGGGTTTTCAAGGGGTTTCACAAGTTTTAGAGGTTTTTATGGTTTTTTGTGGGGTTTAGGATTTTTTTTGGTTTTAGGTGTTGTTTATGGGTTTTGAAAGGTTTTAATAGTTTTAATGGATTTTTAGAGTCCCTTAGGGGTTTTATGTGCTTTTAAGGTTTTAATGGTTTTTAGGATTTTTGAGTCTTTTTAAGGGATTTAAGGTTTTTTTAGAGCTGTTAGGGTGTTTTTTTGTTTTTTGTATTCTGGGGTTTATAAGGTGGTTTTAGGGACTTTTATGCGTGTTTTAATGGTATTGAGGCCTTTTATGGGGTTTTAGAGTTCTAAATACATTTTAGGGGTTTACGGTTTTTAGTATTTATAGGGTTTTGGTGTTTTTGTGGTATTTTAGGGTTTTTAAGGGGTTTTAGCGATTTTAGGGTTTTTAGGAGTTTTTTAGGGTTTAGGGTTTATAGTGGAGGGTATAGGGTATAGGGTGTAGGGTTTTGGATTTAGGATGCATGATATAGAGTTTATGGTGTATTGTATAGGGTGAAAGGTGCAGGGTATAGGGTGTAGTGCTTAGGGTTTAGGGTTTAGGGTTTAGTGTTTAGGTTCTAGGGTATAGGGTTTAGGGCGTAGGGTTTAGGGTTTGGTGTATAGGGTTTAGGGTGTGTATTATAAGATTTTGTGTGTATGGTTTAGGGTTTTGGGTGTAGGGTATAGGGTTTAGGGTGTAGGGTTTGGGGTTTAGGGTGTGAGGTATGGGGTTTTGAGTGTAGAATTTTTGGTGTAGTGTATAGAGTTTAGGGTGTAAGGTTTATGATTTAGGGTATACAGTATTGGTTTTAGGGTGTAGAATTTAGGGTTTATGGTCCAGGGTTTTGGGTGTAGTCTATACGGTTTAGGGTGTAGGGTATGGAGTTTAGAGAGTATGTTATAGGGTTTAGTTTGTAGGGTATGTGTTTTGGGGTGTTGGTTTTAGTGTTGTGGGTGTAGGGTTTAGGTATTATTTTTTAATGTTTAGGGTATAAGGTTTAGGTTGTTGGTTTTAGGATTTATTGTGTAAGTTATAGGTTATGTGGCATATGGTGTGTGATTTAGGGTTTAGGGTTTAGGGTTTAGGGTTTAATGTTTAGGGTATGGGGTTCAGATTGTAGGGTATTGGATTTAGGGTGTAAGGTTTTTATTTTAGGGTGTAGGGTATAAGGTTTAGGGTGTACAGTTTGGGGTTTATAGTACATGGTTTGGGGTGTAGGGTATAGTTTTTAGGGTGTACGTTTTAGGGTTTTGGGTTTAGGGTGTAGGCTATAGCGTTAATGGTGTAGGGTTTAGAGATTACGGTGCAGGGTATAGGGTTTAGGGTTAAGGGTTTAGGGTTTAGGGTCTATGATTGGGGGTTTAATGTGTAGGGATTGGGTTTTATGGTGTAGAGTTTAGGGTTAAGGGTGTAGGGAATACGATTTAGGGTTTAGGGTGTAGGGTATAAGGGTTAGGGTGTTCGGTTTTGGGTTTTGGGTGTATGGTATGGGGTTTAGGGTATCAAAATTAGGGTTTTGGGTGTAGGGTATAATGTTTAGGGTGTAGGTTTTTTGATTTTGGGTTAAGGGTATTTGGTTTGGGGTATAGGATTTAGTGTTTATAGTGTATGGTGAATTGTATAGGGTTATTGGTTTATGGTATAGGGTTTAGGGTGTAAGGTTTTGGGTGTACGGTGTAGTGTATAGGGTTTCCAATTTAGGGTGTAGGGTATAGGGTTTAGGGTTTAAGGTTTTCGGTAGTATAGTATAGGGTTTAAGGTTTTTGTTTTTTGTTTTTGTTTTTGTTGGTTTTAAGGGTTTTAAGAATTTTTTTTGTTTTGGGGGGTTTTTAGGTTTATTAATATTTTTTGTGTTTTTATGTTTTCTAGACTTTTAAAGGTTTTTAACAATTCTAGGGTTTGTTGTTTTAAATTTGTTTAGGGGTTTAAAGAGTTTTTAGAGTTTTTAGTGATTTTTGTTGTAGTTTGTGTATTTAGGTGTTTTATAGTTAATTAGGGGTTTTTAGTGTGGGTTGTTAAGGTGTTAGGAGTTTTTTTTTGTTTTTAGGGTTTTAGGGTATTTTTTTGGTTTTAGGGTATTTAGGGTTTGTTAGGGATTTTTAAGGGGTTCAATGGTTTTTAGGATTTTTAGGCATTTTGGGGTGGTTTTAGTTTTATTTTTTATTTTTTGTGGTTTTAGGTATTTTATTGGGTTTTTGGGTCTTTTATTGTTTCTATGTTTTTTTAGAGGTTTATCAAGTTTCTTAGTACTTTTATTTCTTTTATGGGTTTTAAGGTTTTTTTTTCAGGTTTTTATGTTGTTTAATCATTTTAGGGGGTTTAGGGTTTTGGGGGGTTTTATGGGTTTTAGGCATTTTTTGTTTTCTAGGGGTTTATTGGGTTTTTAGAGTTTTTATTGGTTTTTTAGAACATTTATTATTTTTAATGTCTTAATAATTTTATGAATTTTATTGTTTTTGTCTCTTCTAATGTTTTAGGGGTTTTGGGATCTTTTGGGACTTTTAGGTTATTATGTGTTCATTTTGTCTTTTTAGAGGTTTTAGGGTCTTTTGGGTTTTTTTGGTTTTTATGGTTTTTATATTCTTTTAGAATTTCTAAGGAATTTTAGGTTTTTTATATTTTTTATTGTCTTTTAGTTCTTTTATGGTCTTTGAGGTTTTTAGGGTCCTTTAGGAATTTTTTTCATTTTTTAGGGTTTTTAGGGTTTTCGAGTTTTTTGAGCCGCTCACATCTGTGATTTTATTTTTAGGTATTTTTTCATTTTATTTTAATTCTATATTTTCCCCCTATATTTTCTTTTTAATTTTGGAGAAAATGATAAATTTTGGAAGGACAAATCATAGAGAACAGTTGGCGCACAGTTAGAAGTAACTATGCACCCTGCCCAGGTAACTGTGTGGTAGTTGTAGGCCGAGTAAGTAGCTACTATAGGACCAACACATGGTTAGTCAAACCATGTGAGGTAGACATGCGGTAGGACCCTTATTAGATAGGGCATACAACACAATCATCGTATGATTTTCCAAACCATGCAGACTAACCGTGCACCCTATACAGCTCATTAAAAATTTGGTTGATTTATCACTCCTCTCAATTTTAGTCACCAAATCCCTCATTTCTCCCCTCCATCCGGATTCTAGACCCTAGGAACACCTCCTCCTCCTTCCACATCCCTTGGGGCCTTGATTATTGATGGATTTGGGCATTTCTTCCTCGGATATTCATGTAAGTCTCCTTCTTCCTCCCATTCCTCCCCTATTTTAGGGTTTCTTCCCTATTTTCTTGGGAACCCACTTCTCCATCGGTTAGGGATTCATTTTTAGAGTTCCATATTGACATTTTGGGTATGATCCCCATGTTTAGGGTTCAATTTGGATCCCTTGTGGTGGGGTTGAGGTGTGGTTGGAGATTCACATCGGTTTTAAGGGGTTTTTCCACCCAAGGTATGTGATTCAATGGTTAAACATTATTTGATGAATTTATATTGCTTTCTTGAGTATTTTAGAATGTTATGTGATTTATGTATGAGGAGAGAAAGTATTTTTTAAAATCTTTTTGTATTTATTTGGATTTAAATTGAGTTTCTATATAAAATTGGGTGTATTTCATGTGTAGAGTCTTGTTGCGCACCTTATGGGTGTTTTATAAAATGTGTAAATGGTTTATTAAATTTCACAAGTGATGAGAATCATCATATAAAATAGTTTTGTTGTGAACATAGTTTTAAAAGAGTAATTTGGGTGTGAAAAAGATGGTATTTTGTTTGGGTTTCATTGTTTGTCTTGTAAAATGTGAAAATTATGTGATATGTGAAATATGTCACATACATGAACACAAAAAGGGAATCCTGGGTGACTAGGTGGGTGGACTGGGACTAGTATTCAAGTGATTCGGAAGTGTATCCGACCTGGATTCACTTATCGGTGTTTATGATGGCAACACTAACTAAATATTTAGGATGATTGGTGACCACTAGAACTTTGGATGTTTCTCCTCTCTAGGGGGTCGTGGACGAAAATGTGAAATTTCGTTGTTTCTATACCACTTCACATAGAGATATGATGACTCCAGGGGACCACTCATAGATAGTGCCTATAGGGATTTCTAATGGCTAGTTCTCTAGGTTTATATCTCATATGGTATGGCTTGTTGATTACTTCAAAAGTGAACATGATTTATTTTAAAGTTTTTTTATTTGAATGTTTTTTCCATAAAATTTTTTTAGTTATTTTTTTCATAAACTTGAAATTTATTTTTCTTATAATGTATATAACATGGAATATTTTGCTAGGTAGAATCCTACTGGGATTGGTATCACACACTACTTACACCCTTGGTTGTAAGTAGAATTGGTTATGTTTGACGTAGGTAAGGGAATGGATTTAGCAGATGGTGGTTCAAGTTTATAGAGGTATTCCTTGGTGTAGTGTTGTTGGAGGTGGATTTGGGGTAATGTTCGTCTTGCCATGTGGTGGTTTTTGGATAGTTTTTATGTTTCTTTTTTTTAGCCATTTTAGTTTTTGTCTAAAAGTTGTAGATCAAATATAAAAAATGGTTAGTTCCATGTTTGGTTTGGATTTTTAGTTTCTATTTATTTACTTTTTGGTTGTTTTCTGTTTATAAATACGGGTAAATTTTTCACATGTTGATTCAATGATACCCGGGAACTTGTTCCTGCCTGGGGGGATTAGTAATTCCCTTCGGTCCATCCCATGGACTGGTTCAGGTGCCAGTTCGGATGATGAACCAACTTGGTTTGTGAAAAAATGGTATCAGAGGGAGGTCAAGTTGCTCATTGGGTCATTTTATTTGGGAAAAGTCTAGATAGACTAGAGCTAGGAATATCGAGGCTCGGAGTTCTGGTTTTGAGTAGGGTGTCTGGTTAGCACACCTCATGACGGACCTCAAGGTACCATGGGATATTGGGGTGTCTTTTTTAATTCTCCTCTAGATGGGTTGTGTTGGTTGCAGACTGTGCATGGAAATTGGGTGGGGGAGAGGTGGGTTGGGTGTCTCGTTGTTATGGCGAGTTTGATTTATTTATGTTTGTTATTCTTGCTATAATTTTTTATATTGGTTTTATTAATGCCTTATTTTATGAATGTTTCTATTTGTAGAAACATGCCTCCTTGGATAATTCCCTTGTAACCATGGGAAGAGGACAGAGTGGTTTATCCCTCACCACTTGATTGGAGGTTGGTAGATGATTTGGTTCGGGCTATTCATGCTCTAGGATAGGTAGCAGTTCCTACTCCTACTCTAGTCAAAAAAGCCAAACTAGAAACTAAAAAAGAGAAGACTCAAGAGTTTATCAAGAACAATCCTCCTTCCTTTCAGGGAAATTTAAACCTCAAGAATATGAGGAGTGTCTTGAAAAGATATAAAGGATGTTTGAGTTCCTTGAAACTCTTGAGGGTGTTAGGGTGATGTGTGCTTCGTTCTTGCTAGAAGGTTCCAGTCAGAGATGGTGGGACTTAGTGGTTCAAACTGCAAGGACCAAACAAATGAGATGAAAAGATTTCATGATCTTTTTCAATGATTATTATTGTCCTGAGTTCTTGGGTTATGCCAGATCCTAGGGGTTCATGGATCTTCCCCCAAAATATTGGTCCATGTTGGAGTATGCCAATTGTTTTTCAGAACTAGTCTGGTACACACCTAAGGTTATTTCAAACTAAAAGATGAATGATCAGAGGTTTGAGATGGGTCTACAACCATAGATTTATTCTTAGGTATTTTTGTTCAATCTATATACCTATGCACAATTGGTTGATCATGGTTGCAAGGTCGAGATAAATCATAAAGGAAAGTCTGGGTTCTTTTGAGTGGTGTCAACTGTGGGAAATGGCAGTTCATCTAAGAAAAAGAGGAAGGCAGATGAGCGGGGGAAGAAGGTAGGTGGTATTTCATGCCATCCATACCAGCATTATTCATCTATGGATTCCTATGTAGGTTCTGTAATGTGACCCCAGTGTGAGAAAGTGGGACATATTCAACTTTTTTGTACAACTCCTCACAAATCCTGTCATCAATGTGGAGTGACGAGAAAATTTCTGTGATTCTACAGAGCCATGAATTCTTATTATAGTGGAGTTGGATTTGTGACTTCTAGGGGAATATAATACTAGTAGGAACCATTTTGGGATGGTAGGATCTAATTTTAGTGGTAGTGGATGCAGGACCATATCATTATCTAGGAAGAACCAGTTCAGAGCCTTAGGTGAGCAGTCATTCTCAGGCTCAAACTGAGGTAAAACATCTTTATGCAGTGGATTAGGCACCAGTGGGATTAGATGTGGGGTCCTCAATAGCTCAAGGCACAATTATAATTTCATATTCTATATAAGATTTTTTTTGATACTGGTGATTCTGTGTCTTTTATCTCTAACCGTCTTGTGGACCTATTGAAATTTCCTATCAAGATCATGTCTTTTGCAATGGAGCTGGTAACTCCATTGAGTAAGAAGAAGGAGCAGGGTCTTAGGTTCCCATATTTTGCACTCTTCATGTCTGGGGTCGACATGGAATGGGATTTCCTAGTCTTAGATATATACATTTTCAATGTAATCCATGGTATGGATTGGATGGTTCACTACCAAGCTCACATAGATTTTTATAAATGATGGGTGAATTTCCTAGAACATGATGGGAGTTCTCAGGTTTTTTCTGGAGAATGGGATCCTTTATTGGGTTACGCTGGATCTCCACTCTTAATGTTGGGAAATATTGATCATAATTTATCATCACTCATGCTATAGGATGGTGGTGGTGCTCCTGAGGGTGGGTTACCTCATATTGTGGATGAGTTTATAGAGGTATTCCAAGATGAGTTTTTGGGTCTACCCTCATATCAGGATGTGGATTTATCAATTTATTTTGTGTTAGGGAAACAACCTATATCCCTTCCCTCACATCATATGGCCCCCACTAAGCTGAGATAATTAAATATACAGCTCGACAATTTGGAATCCAAATGATTAATTCGCATGAGCTTCTCTCCTTGGGCCACCCCAATTTTGTTCGTAAAGAAGGCCGATGGATCTCTCCAGTTTTGTATCGACTACTATAAGTTGAATAGGGTAAATATCAAGAAAAAGTATCATTTTCCTCAAATTTATGACCTATTTGACCAGCTAAAAGGGGAAAAGTGTTTCTATAAGATAGACTTGAATTCTAGTTACCATCAATTCAAGTTGAATGAGGCAGATATTCCAAAAACATATTTCCTAAGAAAGTATGACCATTTCATGTATTTTTTCACGTCTTTAATATTAAAAAATGCTCCAAGGGACTTCATAGATTTCATGAATAGGTCATTCCATGAGTTTCTTGACTCTTTTGTTGTGGTATTTGTGGATGACATCCAGGTTTATTCTAGTTATAAGAAAGAGAATGAGAATCATTTTTGGATCATGTTGGGAACTTTCTGGGATCATAGTCTCTATTCAAAATTCTCAAAGTGCACTTTATAGATTATGTAATTGATGTTTCTGTGCTATGAAATCTTAGATAAAGGGGTTTCAGTGCACCCTGAGAAAATGAGAACAATTATGTCATGGGAGCAGCCAAAAATGGTTTTTGAAAATAAGAATTTCCTTTTCCTGGAAGGTTATTATCGTTGATTTTGTAGGGGCTTATCTCATCTTGCTTCATCTATTATAGTGCTCACTCAAAAACGGGATAAGTTTTAATAGATACTAGAATGTTATTCATCCTTTGAGAATAAAAAGTGATGTTTGAATACCACACTCATTATGATATTTCTAGATATCATAAAAGGGATATGTAGTCTATTACAATGATTCAGGCATGGTCCTCAAGCATGGGTTCATATATAATGATCATGCAGTGTCATATTTCTCTCTCAAACATTGACCACATGAAAAAAATTACCCAACCCAAGACTTAAAGTTATAAGTGGTGATGCATTCCTTGAAGATATGGGGTCATTTTATTTTTTGGGAGAAATTTGTTGTCTATTCTGAACATAAATGTTTGGTCAACATCTTCTCCTAAAAGAATTTTAATTTTAGGAAATGTTGTTTGATCGAGTATCTGTAGGGTTTTGAATTTGTATTATCTATACCATAAGCATGGGTAATTTGGTGGATGAATCCTTGAGTAGAAAAGTGCTAGTGTAGAAATTTAGGATGTCCAGTGATGAGTGAAATTTAAAGGGTCTCTTGGCCCAGATGAACTTGGATAACAATGACCGCTGTGGAGGTGCAATCTTGGTAAGTGTTCAATTGGCTCCTTACCTTCTATAGACAATTTAGTGGGAGAAGCCTAGGGATGAGCTGTGTCAGCAATCTAATATTTTTCTTCATGGTGGGAATACATATTGTCGTTGTTTATTGTCTCCCGAGGGAATGTTGTATTTGAAGTGGTATTTTGTGGTTCCATTATCTTTGATGAAGGTGGTGGGGGTAGGATAGTCACTAGTATTAGTGGTTCATCCATCCTAGTGAAGATGAATTGTGATGTTCATCGGCAGTTTTAGTGGCCTAGAATGAGATGGGATATAGATGACTTCATCTCATAGTGTTATACATGTCAATAAGTGAAAGCAGAGTATCAAAGGCCCCCTGGTTTACTTCAGTCATTACCCATTCCTACCTAGAAGTGGGATGAGGTCGCCATGGATTTTATTATTAGATTACCTTTTAAACCATGATGAAAGGAACACCATATAAGCGGTAATGGACCATTTGACCAAATTAGGTAATTTCATTCTGATCAGATATTTATCTAAAGTGGATGAGTTAGTTCAGTTGAATATTTAGGAAGTGGTATGGATTTATGGTGTTCCATCAATGATTGTTTCTGATAGAGGCCCCTATTTTAATTATTGGTTTTGGGAAGGACATAAAAATTCACTGGGGACACAGATCAAGATGAGTATGGCATACCATCCTTAAATGGATGGTTAGACAGAGCAGGAAAATCAGATTCTATAGGGCATGCTTCGTATATGTTGTTTGGATTTCGAGGGATCTTGGGACAACCATTGGGGATTGGACAAATTTTCATATAATAATAGATACCAATTCACTATTATAATTGATCCTTTTGAGGTTCTCTATAGTAATCCTTGTTATTCTCTTCTATGTTGGGTTGAGGTAGGCAAGAGCTCATTCTTGGGACTGAGCCTTGTTCAAAAGACGTCTTAGAAAGTCAAGTTGATCTAGTAGCAATTATTGAGAACAGAGAGTCGCTACAAATATTATGCTGACCAGAGGCATTGAGATACTCATTTTTCCATGGGTGATTGGGTATTCATGAAAGTGTCATAGAATTTTGGTCGTCATCATTTTGGAAATAAGGGAAATCTAAAATTGAGGAATATCAGACCCTTTGAAATCATAGAGCGGATTTTCAAGGTGGCATATAGGTTAGATTTGATTTCTCATTTAATGTCAATCAATTACATGATCCACAGATCCTAATTGAAGAAGTATAATCCAGACCCATCTCATGTGTTTAATTTGGAAGAGTTAGAGTTGGGGCCAGATTTTTATGTGTTTGAATGGAAAATTAGATAGTGGATTCCCAAGAGAAGGTGTTTTGTGGGTAGTCTATTCCCAAGCTTCATGTTGACTTTCCAGGGATGGATTGTTTTCATGTTGGGGAGAATTGTCACATCTATGATTTCATTTTTATGTATTTTTTTATTTTAATTTTGGTCTATATTTTCCCCTAGATAAAAATTGGGTTTTTAGAGTAAAATGGTGAATTTTGGAAGGATAGAGAATAGCGCACAGTTGGCTCACAGTTATAAGTAACCATGCACCCTACCCAGGTAACTGTATGGTAGATGAAGGCTGAGGAAATAGCTACCACATGGTTAGTGTATGGTCAATCAGACTGTGTGAGGTAGTTGTGAAGTAGGACCCTTCATGGACATAGCCTGTAGCAAAGTCACCGTATAGTTTTCCAAATCATGCAGACTAAGCGTGCACCCTATCAAGATAATCAAAAATTTGGGCATTTTCTCTAACCTCCCAATTTTAACCCCCAAATCCATTAATTTCTCCCCTCTTTTAGGATTCTAGAACCTAGTCTTGCCTCCCATCATTCCACCTCCCTTAGGTCCTTGATTGCATTCCTGATTTTGGAATTTCCTCCTCAAATCATCAAGTAATTCTCATTCTTCCTCCAATTATTCCCCTATTTTTGGGTTTCTTCCCTCTTTTCTTGGGATAACATTTCTCTAGTGTCTAGGGATTCATTTTTATGGTTCCATCTAGACATTTTAGGTTTGATATCCGTGTTTAGGGTTCTATTTGGATTAATTGTGGCGTGGTTGGTGATTTGCACCAGTTTTAAGGGTTTTCTCAGCCCAAGGTTGGTGATTCTATGTTTCAAAATTATTTGAATAATTTATATTGCTTTATTGAGTATTTTATCATGTTTTTTTATTTATTTTTTTGGGGAGAAAGTGTTTTTTAAAAGTTTTTGGTATGAATTTATGTTGAAATTGGTTTATATATATATATATATATATATAATTGGGTGTATTTCATGTGTTGAGTTTTGTTATGAACCTTTTGGGTGTTTTATAAAATGTGTAAATAGTTTATTAAATTACACAAGTGATAAGAATATTGGTATAAAATAGTTTTGGGGTGCCTCTAATTTTAATATAGAATTTTGTGTGTGCAAAGGATGTTATTTTTTGAGGGTTTAATTTTATGTATTTTGAAATTTGAAAATGATATGATATGTGAAATGAGGAACATATTTGAGCACAAAAAGGGAATCCTAGGTGACTAGGTGGGTATATTAAGACTAATATTCCAGTGATTCGGAAGTGTTGCTGGCCTGGATTCACATAGATAAATTGATGATGACTACAATAAATAAATATATGTGATTATTTGAGACCACTAAAAATTTGGATTCTTTTCCCCACTATTGTCTCATTCATGTGAACATGGAATTTATAGGTTATTATACCACTTCACATTGAGATAAAATGTCTCTAGGGTCCCACTCTTAGATAGTGCCTATAGTTATTTCATGTGGCTAGTTATATTTTGTTATATCACACTTACCATCAACATACGGTATGACTTTTTGGTTACTTCAAAAAAAAACATGATTTCTTTTAAAGTCATTTTCTTTGAAATTTGTTTTACAGAAAATGTTTCTAGTTATTTTTTTCATAAACATGAATGTTATTTTTCTTTTAATTTTTATAGCATAGAGTATTTGGTAGGGTGGAAATATACTGGCCTTGAGATCACACACTACTTACACCCTTAGGTTTAAGTATACTTGGTTAGGTTTGGCGCAGGTAAGGAATGGAATTTGGAGATTTTGGTTTAGGTTTCTAGAGGTCTTCCTTGGAGTGGTGTTATTGGAGGTGGCTTGAGGGTGATGTTCCTCTTATCACATGGAAGATTTTGGATAGTTTTTTGTTTCCTTTTTGTATTATAGCCTATTTGGTTTTTTTCTAAAAGTTATAGCTCAAATATAGAAAATGGTTAGTGTCGTGTTTTGTTTGTATTTTTAGTTTATATTTATTTACTTGATTGTTTTATGTGTATAAATTCGGTTAAATCATTCCCATCTTTAATCATTGATACCCGGGAACTTGTGTCAGCCTGTGGGGATCAGAAACACCCTTTAGGCCTTGCCACGAACTGGGTCAGGTACCGATTTTGATGATGACCTGGCTTGGTTCGTGACAGGGCATTTTATTATTTTAGGGTATTTTATTTTTTAGTGACTTTTAGGTAATTTGGGGTTTTCAGTGTTTGTTAATATTTTTTGGGGTTTTAGGGTTTTTTTGGATTTCTTAGGTCTTAGTGTTTCTAAGTGGTTTTGAGGTTTTATTTTTTTTTGGGTTTTTTCTATTTTTAGGGAATTTAGGAATTTTTATGGGTTTTAAGGGTTTGTAAAGTATTTTGTGGGGTTTTAGGTTATTAGGGTTATTTTTGGGGTTTTAAGAGTTTTAGGGGTTTTAACATGTTTTTATGGTTTTTTGTTTTTGTAGGGGATTTAGGTTTTTTTTGGGTTGTTAGGTTCCTTTAGAGATTTTAGTATTTCATTGGATTTTTATTCATTTTTAGGTTTTTTATGTTTTGAGGAGTTTTATGTTGTTAAATGGTCTTTTGATTTTTAAGGGGGTTAGGGGTTTTAGGTTTTTATGGGTTTTAAGTGATTTTTAGGGTATTAGCGGTTTTTGTGGATTTTAGGATGTTAGGGGTTTTCAGGGCCTTTTAAGGATTTAAGATTTCTTAAAGTGATTTTCTGGGTTTTTAGGGGTTTGGGGGGATGGGGTTAGGGGTGTTTATGGTTTTTTCATGGCATTTTCACCGTTTTAGTTATTTTAGGGGTTTTATGTGGTTTTATAGTTTTTAATGGGTTTTACGGTTTTATTTGTATTTAGTGTTTTTTATATTATTTTAGGATTTTTTTAAGGTTTTAATATTTTTTAGGTTCTTTTGGGGTTTTGTGTAATTTTATGGGTTTTTAAGCGTTTTAGGATTTTTATGGGTTTTAAGGGTTTAAAGTGTTTTAAGGATCATAGGGGTTTTATGGTATTTTAAGGAATGTAAGAGTATTCAATAGTTTTAGGGGTTTTAGTTTTTTTAAGTGTTTTTTTGGTTTTTTTGGGTTTTTAGGGTATTCAAGGATTTTTAGGGCTTTTAGGGTCTTTTAGGGTTTTTACGGTCATTTCCGGTATTTATATGGGTTTTAAGATCTTTTAAGTCTTTGGGTTCATTTATAGGGTTTATAGGGTTTTGTAGTGTTTTTAGGTTTTTAGGATTTTTAGGTATTTTAAAAATTTTAGGGGTTTTTTTTGTGTTTATTTGTTTTATGGTTTCCATAGATTTTGGAGAGTTTTGGTATATTCATGTATTTTCGCCTTTTTAGGGGTTTATGATTTTTTTTTATTTTTTTAATATTTTCTATGGGGTTTTTAGTATTTTAGGATTTTTAGGGTTTTATGGGGTTTTAGGGTTTTATAGTTTTAGGGTTTTAGGGGATTTTAGGTTTTTAGTATTTTTATGGGTTTAAAGGGATTTTTTGTATTTTTAGTGGTTTTTATGATTTTTTGGGTTTTAGGAATTCTATTGTTTTTTAAAGGATTTTACAATGGTTGTCAGGTTTTAGTGTCTTTTATAGGTGTTATATATATTTTAAGTTCTTTTAGGGGTTTTAGGGGTTTTAGGGTTTTTAGGGTTTTTAGGTGTTTTTAGGGGTTTCAATTATTTTTTTGGGTTTTTAGGATTTTTACAGTTTTGAGGGGTTTGGGGGAATTAGTGTATTTTTTGGGTTTTTAGTATTTTAGGGGTTTTAGGCTTTTAGGGGTTTTTTTATGGTTTTTAGGGTCTTTAGGGTTTTTAGGGTTTTTGGTTTTAGTGTCTTATGCTTTCTTGGGATTTTTTGTGTTTTAGGTATCTTATAGGGTTCTTTTGGTTTTTAGGTGTTTTGGGGTTCTTTATTATTTAATGGTTCTTTTAGGGCCCTAGTGTTTTTCTGGGATTTTTTTATTTTGAAGGTTTTTAGGGTTTTCTTAGATTTTTTAGGGTTTTTTAGGGTTTTTAGGGATTGTTATGGGTTTTGAAAGTTTTTAGTGGTTTTTAGGTTTTTAGGGTTTTTTAGTGTTTTGAAAGTATTATTTTTAATTTTTACTATATTTTTTCATTTTTTGGGGTTTTAAATAGTTATTTGGTTATCTTTGAATTTTTAGGGGATTTTACAGTTATTTGAGTTTTTTGGGGTTTTTAAAGATTTTAGGGTTTTTTAGAGTTCTTTAGAGGTGTTCTGATTTTGTAGGGTTTATACAATCATTTCAGGGTTGTTATGGTTTACTGATTTGGGTGTAGTGTATAGGGTGCAAAGTGTGGGGTCTAGGGTTTAGGGTGTAGGGTTTATAATTTAGAGTGCAGGTTATATGGTAAAGAGTTTAGGGTTTTGGTTTTAGTGTGCATGGTATAGGGTATAGGGTGTAGGGTTTAATGTTTATGGTATAGGGTATATGGTTTAGACAGTAGGATGTACAGTTTAAGGTGTAGGGTAAAGGGTTTTGGTTATTGGGTGTAAGGTTTATGGTGTAGGGTATAGTGTATAGGGTATAGAGTCTATGGTTTTGGATATAGGTTGTAGGTTTTAGCATGTAGTGTTTAGGGTAGAGGGTATAGGGTTCATGGTGTAGGGTTTAGGGTGAAGGGTACAGTGTTTCAGGTATAGGGTTTCAGGTTTAGAGTAAAGGGTATTGAGTTCAAGGTCTAGGGGTTAAGGATTAGGGTGAAGGGTAGAGGGTTTAGGGTCTGGGGTTTATGGTTTAGGGAGACAGATATAGGGTTTGGGGTGTAAGGTTTAGGGTGTAGGTTATATGGTTTATGGTATATGGTTTAGAGTATAGGGTTATGGGTATAGGGATTTGGGTGTAGGGTATATGGTTTATGGTGTATGGTATAGATTAGGGTATAGGGTTTAGGATCTAGGGTATAGGGTATATAGTTTAGGGTGTTGGGTTGAGGGTTTAGGGGGTAAGTTTTAAGGTTCAGGGTTTAGGGTGTATGGTGTATGGTGTAGGGTTTGGGTTTTATGGAGTAAGTTATAGGTTTTAGGGTGATGGATTTTGAGTTTAGTGTGTAGGGTATAGTGTTTAGGGTGAAGGGTTTATGGTTTTGGGTATAGTATTTACGGTATAGTGTGTTGGTTGTAGGTTATAGGGTTTTGGGTTTAGGTTATTGGGTTTAGAGTGTAGACTATGGGATTTAGAGTGTAGCATTTAGGCTTTACAATTAAGCGTATAGGGTATAAAGTGTAGGGTTTATAGTTTTGGGTAGTGGGTGTTAGGTTTATGGGGTAGGGTTTAGGGTTTAGGGTGTAGGGTGTAGGGTGTAGGTTTGGAGAATAGGGTTTTGGGTATTGGGTTTGTGGTATAGCATATATGGTTAATGGTGTAGGTTATATTTTATAGGGTATAGGTTTTATGGTTTAAGGTGTAGGGTATTGGGTATTGGGTGTAGGTTCTTGAGTTTAGGGGGGAGGGTATAGATTTTAGGGTATAGGTTTTATGGTTTAGTGTGCATGGTATAAGGCTAAGGGTGTAGGGTTTGGGAATTAGAGTGTAGGATGTAGGGATTAGGGTGTCGGTAGGGTGTTTGATATAGGGTTTAGGGTGTTGGGTTTAATGTTTAGGTAGTGGGGCCTAAGGTTTAAGGTGTATGGTTTAGGGATTATGTTGAATTATATATGTTTTATTGTGTATGGTTTAGTGTTTGTGGTGTATGGTATTTGGTTTAGGGTTTAGGGTTCTGGGGTTTAGGTTTTTGGGTTTAAGGTATATGGATTAGGGTTTATGCCTTAGGGTTAAGATGTTTGGTGTAGTGTTTAGGGTGTTGGTTTCATGGTTTAGGGTGTTGGGTATAGGGTTTAGGGGGTAGGTTTTAGGGTTTTGGGTATAAGGTATAGTTTTTAGGGTACTGGGCTTAGGGTTTTGTATGTGGGTGATAGGGTTTAGGGTGTAGTGTTTAGAGTTTATTGTATAGGGTTTTGGGTTTAGGGTAGATGAGATAGGTTTTAGGGTGTAGTGTATATGGTTTAAGGTCTTGGGTATAGGGTTTAGAGTGTAGGGTAGATGATTTAGGGTATAGGGTATATGATTTAGGTAAGGTGTATTGTATGGGTTTTAGGGTTTAATATTTAGGGTGTAGGGTGTGTGATCTAGGGTTTATGGTTTATGGTGTTGGGTATATGGATTAGGATTTTGGGTATAGGGTTTAGTGTATAGGGTATATGGTAATTGGTATATGATGTACATTATAGTGTTTTAGGTATAGGATATATGGCTTAGGCTATAGGGTATAGGGTTCAGTGTGTAGGGTTTAGAGATTTGGGTGTAGTGTAAAGGGTTTAGGGTGTTGGTTGTTGGGTTTACAGAGTTGGGTATATGGTATGGGGTATAGGGTGTTGCCTTTAGAGTGTAGGGTATAGGGTTTTGGGAGTAGGATATGGGGTATAGGATTTCGAGTGTTTGGTTAAGGGATTAGGGTGTAGGTTGTAGTGTTTTTGGTGTATGTTATAGAGTTTACCATATAGGGTATACAGTTTATCGTTTATGGTTTAGGGAGTAGGGTATAGGGTTTTTTCTATAGTTTTTATGGTTTAGGGTGTTGGGTATCAGGTTTTGGGTGTAGGGTTTAGGGTTTATTGGTTTGTGTCGTGGGTTTTGGGTTTAGGGTGTAGGGTTTTAGGTTTAGGTTATATGGTAATGATTTTAGGTCATAAGGTTTGTGGTGTAGGCTATATGGTGTAGGGTATAGGGGTTTCTATGTTTTATGGGTTTTTTTTGTTTTTTTGTATATTTAGAGTTTTTAGGATGTTTAAGGTTTTATGGTATATGTTATTCAGTTTTAGGTGTTGGGTTTATGGTTCATGTTATAGGGTATTGGTGTTTTAGGGTTTTATATTATTTTTAGGTTTTTTGGTTTTTAGGATATTTATTGTGTTTAGTGTATTTTAGTGTTTTTAGTTTTTTACGGGATTTATATTTTTGGGGTTTTTTTGGTATTTAGGTATTTAGTGATTTCTGGGATTTGTAGGTTTTGTTAGTGTTTGTAATATTTTTTACAGGTTTTAGGTTTTTTAGGATTTTTAGTATCTTTATGGATTTTTAGGGATTTTATATTTTAAGTTGTCTTTAGAGTTTTAGTGTTTTTGGGGGTTTTGGGTTCTTTTAGATTTGATAAGCATTATATATATATATATATATATATTTATTTTTGAGAAATTTATTTTTTTTAATGTGTTTACGGATTTTAGGGTGTTTAATGGATTTATTTGGGGTTTTATTTTTTTAGGTATTTCTTTGCGCTTTTTTAGGGTTTTTATGTTTTTTAGGTTTTTTTGGGTCTGTTAAAGTGATTATGTATTTTAAAGGGTTTTAGGGGGTTTTAAGATTTTTAAAGTTTTTTAGGGTATTTTATTTTTTGGTTTTTAAGGGGTTTTTAGAGTTTTTATGATTTTCTTGGTTTTGTTTTTTTTATTTTTTTGGGGTTTTTAATGACTTAGGGTTGTTTTAGGGATTTTATGCCATTTTAGTAATTTTTGGGTTGTTTTGTTTTTTTAGGATTTTTTCTAGTTTTTTTTTTTGGGATTAGGGCCTTTAGTGTGTTTAAGGATTTTTAAGAGATTTTTAAGGGTTTTATAGGGACTTTAATGTTCTTTTAGGGGGTTTTAAGTGTTTTAAGGCCTTTTAAGGTATTTATGGGTCTTAGAGTCATTTATTGGTTTAGGGTTTTTGGGCATTTTAGGGGTTTTTAGAGGTTTTTATGGATTCATGGGTTTTAGGGTTTCTAGGGTATTTAGGGTTTTTAGGGGTTTTAAGGGTTTTTTGTGTTTTATGGGGTTTTAGGGGTTTCTTATAGGGTTTTAGGGTTTTTAAGGGATTCAGCGCTTTAAGGTTTTTTCTATTTTTTAGGGGTTTTTTGGTTTTTAGTAATTTTTCTTTGTTTTGGGGGGTTTGTGGGGGTTAAAAGTTTATTTGTGTTTTTTCGGATCGTAGGGTTTTATAGGTGGGGGGGTTTAGGGGTTTCAGGGTACTTAGGGGTTTTAAGGTCTATTAGGGGGTTTTATGATTTTTGAGGTTCTTTTAGGTCTTTTATGGTTTTTTGGGATTTTTTGGTCTTTTAGGGCTCTTGGATTTTCAGGGTGGGGGGTCTATTTTTTGGGTTATCATAAGCATTTTTGGATCTTGTAGGGTTTTTGGGTTTTAACGGACTTTTAGGATTTTTTAATGTTTTTAGGGAACTTTATGATTTTTCGTGTTTTTGGGGGTCTTAGTAGTTTTTTATTGGTATTTTAGGGTTTTATGGGGTTTTTCATGATTTTAGGGTGTTTTTTTGGGTTTGGGGGGGGGGGGTAATGGTTTTAAGTGCTTTTGGGTCTTTGCCTTTTTATTGGTTTTAATTTTTTATGGTTTTGGGGTTTTATGGTTTTTTAATAGCTTTTAGGAATTTTAGGGGTTTTTTGTTTTTTTCATGTTTTTAGGCTTTTTATTTTATTTTATAGATTTTTAGGGTTTTTAGGGTCTTTTAAAGTTTTTTGTTGTTTTTAGGGTGCTATAGTGACTTTTACAGTTTTTAGAGTCTTTTAGGGGATTTTATCATTTTTTGCGATGTTTTAGAGTTTTTGTGTTCTTTAAAGGTTTTTTAGGTTTTCAGGTTCTTTCAGGTTTTTTAATGTTTTAGGGTATTTTAGGGTTTGTTTTTTGTTTTTTACTTTCCTTTAGGCTTTTTAGTGTCTAGGGTTTTTAGGAACATTAAGGGTTTTATAGTGTCCTTTGTGGTTTTTTAGTATTTGAAGTTTTTAGGGGATTTAGGATTTTTTTTAGAGTCTTCGAGGATTTATTTTAGGGAATTTTATGGTATTTTAGTGATTTTAATGTCTTTAGGGTATTTATGGTCTTTTTGTTTCTTTATGACTTTTAAGGACATTAATTTTTTTAAGGTTTTTAATTTATTTTGGGGTTTTAGGGATTTTATGGTCTTTTACATCTTTTAGGGTCTCTTATAGGTTTTTAGGTGTTTTGAAGGGTTTTTCAGTTTTTAGGGGTTTTAGGTTTTTTAGAAGTAGCTTTTATTTTTAGGGATTTTTATTATTTTTACGGTTCTTTAAGGTTTTTATTCTTTTAGGGGGTTTATGGTTTTTAGTGTTTTTAGAGGTTTTAGAGATTTTATTGATTTTATGGGTTTTTAATGTTCATTATCATTTTAGTGGGTTTTGGGTTTTTAGGTTTTTTAGGGTTTTTTGGGTTTAAGGGGTTATATTTGGTTTTATGGGTTTTTTCTGGTTTTAATGGTTTTTACAAATTTTTAGGGTTCTTTGGATTTTTTGGGGCTTTAAGGTTTCTTTAGGTTTTCAAGGTTGTTATGGGGTTTATATATTTTTTAGTGTCTTATGGGTTTTTAGGTTTCTCTGTAGTTTTTAGATCCTTTGATATTTTTATGTGTTTTTTATGTTTTCGAGTTTTTTATGGATTTTAGGTATTTAGGGTTTTAACAGTTTTTAGGGATTTTCATGGATTTTTAGGTGTTTTTTTGTGTTTTTAGTTCAATTAGGGTTTTTAAGATTTTTTTTTCAGTTTTTAGAGCTTTTAAAGGGAGTCTAGGGGTTTTTAGGGTTTTGGGTATTTTTTTGGTTTTAGATTTTTAATGGTTTTAGGGCATTTTAGGTTTTAGTTTTTAATAGTTTCTAAAGGCTTTTAGAATCTTTTATTATTTTATGAGTTTGTCGGGTGTTTAGGGTTTTTGGGTCTTTTAGGGTTTTATAAGGTTTTATGGTCTTTTTGGATTTTAGGGTCTTTTAGAGGATTTTGGGTTTGTAGAGGGTTTAAGGTTTTTAGGATTATTAGGGGTTTATAGGGTTTTAGATTCTTTAAAGTTTTATGAGTCTTTAATGGTTTTGTGTAAGTTTTTGTGTTTTTATTTTTTAGGGGTTTAGGGTTTTTAAGGGTTTAATGTGTTATTAGGATTTTACGGATTTAATGGGTTTTTTTAGTTTTTTATGGGTGTAGAGATTCTTACGGTTTTTAAGGATTTTTTGTGGTTTTAAAGGTGTGTTTTGGGTTTTTATGGATTTGGGGTTTTTATGATTTTTAGGGTTATTATTGTTTTTAGGGAATTTTATGGGTTTTAGGGTTTTAAGAAAATTTTATCGATATTTAGAAGTTATTATTTTTTATCCATATTTTCGGGTTTTTTGTCATTTTTTGGATATTTTAGGTTTTTTAGGGTTTTAGTATTCTCTAAAGGGATTTTAGGGTTTTAGGGGATTTAAAGGTTTTCAATGGTTTTTATGGTTTTTATAGTGTTTAGGGTTACTTGTTTTTTTATTAGTTTTTAGGGTTTATAAGAGTTTTACAGGTTTATGGGGTTTTAGGTGTTTTAGGGTTTCTAGGGTTTTTTATTACTTTTAGGTTTTTAGTTTTTTACTATTTTTATAGGATTAGTGTGTTTAATGGGTTTTATGTTCTTTTTGGGAGTTATAGGGTTTTTAGGGCCTTTTGGTGATTTTAAGGGTTTTTGGATATTTTAGAGTTTTTAGGGTCTTTTAGGGGATTTTTGTTTTTCAGTGTTTATTAGGGTTTTGAGGATATTTAATTAGTTTCTAGGGTTTTCTTTATTTTTAAAATTTTAAGGGTTTTTATTATTTTATGGTTTTAGGGGTTTTAGTTGTTTATTGGATTTTTATAGTATTTTAGGGTTTTTAGGTTTTTCTATGGTTTTCACAGCTTTTATGGTATATAATTTTTTTCATTATTTTATGGGGTTTTAGGGTTCTTAAGGGGATTTTTTTATAGATTATCAGGTTTTTATTAGGTTTTAGGGGTTTTTTGGATTTTTAAGGGTTTTAGAATTTTTATAAGTTTTCATTTTTTTAGGGGTTTTAATGGGTTTTATGGTTTTAGTAATTTTTATTGGTTTAAAATTTAAATTTTTATAGGGCATCTAGTTTTTTTGGGGTTTAAGGGTTATACGATTTTGTAGGGTTCCAAGGGGTTTTAGGGGGTTTAGGGTTTTTTTTTGGGGGGGGGAGTTTTTTAGGGATGTTTTCTGAGTTTTTAGTGATTTTAGGGGATTTAAGGTTTTTTTGAGTTATTTAGTTTTAGGTAATTTTAATGTTTTAGGGGATGTTTTAGGGTTTTGGGGTTTTAGGGTCTTTTATGGTTTTTTTTGTTTTCTCATTTTTTAGTTTTTGGGGGTTTTAGCGAATTTTTGGTGTTTTAGGTTAATTTTAGTCTTTTTATGGGGAATTTTATGGGTTTTTTGTTTTTTATTATTTTTAAGGATTTTTAGGGTTTTATGGATTTTTAGTGTTTTTAAGAGTTTTCAAGTTTTTAGGGGGTTTACAGATTCTTAGGGGTTGTATGGGTTTTTATGGGTTTTAAGTGGTTTAATATTTTTTTGATTTTCAAGGTTTTTTAGTGTTTTTAGAGTATCTGAGGGTTTGAGGGGGTTTTAGTGTGTTTGTGGTTTTTTGGGTTTTTTGGGTTTTTTAGGGTTTTAGGGGTTTTTGGACTGTTTCATGGTTTTTAGGGTTTTTTAGGGTCATTTTGGGTTTTTAGAGACATTTATGGTTTTAAGGTTTTTCTAGGGTATTAGGATTTTTAATATTTTTAGGTATTTTAGGGTTTTAGGGTTTTTACTGTTTTAGGGTATTTATTATCTTTTATGAGCTTTAGGGTTTTTTTGTTTTTACGGGTTTTAGGGTGATTTATTGGTTTTTTAGGATTTTAAAAGGGAATTTAGGGGATTTTTAGGGTTCAAATGGTCTTTTTGGGGTTTTGTTATTTTCTAAGGTTTTAGGGTATTTATTTTTTATTAGGGTTTTAGGGTATTTGGGGTTTTTATCGTTTTAGGAGGTTCTGGGTGGTTTTAAGGTTTTAGTGTCTTTTAGGTTTTATTCTTTATGGTCTTTTAAGAATTTTTCAGGTTTATAGGGTTCCCTAGGTGTTTTAGGCCCATTTATGGGTATTTAGGACTTTATGGGTTTTCAATTTTTATTTAGGGGTTTATGGGTTTTTAAGTTTTTTTTGGGTTTTTAGGTTGTTATTATTTTTTAGGGTTTTAGTGTTTTGTAGGGCAAAGAAGGCACGGGTCCAGGCTATTCCTGGAACCCCCCAAAATTTATAAACAAAGGATACAGACACTGTAGACAATGGAGGGGAGGGATCAATCAATCCACACCCAAAACCCCTTACAACCTCAGCCCGAGGGCCACAAAAGGAAAGAAAAAAAAGAAACAAAGCGCAAGACCAAAAAAGACACAGTGTCCAAAAGAAAATCACACACAGAGTAGGTCAGTCAACATCGCCGCCAAAATCCTCCAGCTCCGCATCACGAAACCCCATGCCAACACCAAAGCCGCCGCAATCGTCAGCAAAGCTAAAATCTGATTCATCACCCTGGTCCATTGAGTCCCATCCAGGGTCAAAATCTTCCTGCATGCCAAGTCTGGACCGCAGCTTCTCCATATCTTTTACCTGCTCAGCAGAAAAATAAGGCTTCTCTCGCTTATTCACCTTTAGATTCAGTTTGACAGCTCGTGAGGGGGCCCTAGTTGCCATTGGGCGTGGGAGGGCAGAGTAATCCCTCCTCCTTCTTCGTCTTGGTGGGGCAGAGGAGGTTCCCGCAGCATACATCTTTTGTCCATTTCCACCATCACTAGCGGCTAGTGGTGCCTTGCCTTTCTTGCTTTCTGCCTCAATAGTTTCAGCACCTCCGCTGATTTTTTTCTCCCTTGATGTGACCATAGCAACATTTATCCGTTGATCAGCCTCAGCAAACCTCTCCCCAAGCCTCCTTGCCTCATCTTCAAGAGGGAACCTTTCCCTTTCAACCCATACCATCTCATGGAGCTACACAAAAAAGTCTTCAGCAGATGGAACACCATGGAGGATCATCGCCCTCTACAGGTCCATGGAAGGACCACCAGCATCACCAGCATATCGGAGCTAGTCACTAGGCAGGTCCTCAGCACTGCCGTCAGAGGTGCATGATAACCAAGGCCCCTTTCCCGGTCCTCCCACACCAGGATACCCATGCAGGACCAGTGTGGCATCATGCGAGTCTATATCCCCATCCAGTATGAGCTTTTCCTCAGCTGAGCATGAACTCCAGTCATCTCCAGACCTAGTTTTCTGAGAAACAACATCCTCCTTTGCATCATCTTCCACCCGCACCCCAACCATGGCAGGCTCAGCCAAACCTGCAGCCTGAGAAACATTCACAGGAGCCTCATCCACTAGCGCAGATCCACCAGCATTCTCATCAACCTTTAAGCCAGTTGTGTCATCCCATCCCAGATCCTTGCAGGAATTTTCCACATTTCCTGGCCAGACATCCATCACAATTGTCCTATCTATCTCAGTTTGCTTCCTAATATCTTCACCAGACTCGTGAACACCTTCAGCAGAGCCATGAATTCCTCCCTCAGCGAGCATGACTTCATCCTCAATAGCATTCTCTGAGACACTGGCGCTTGCTTCCAGACTCACCAAGAAGCCACCCGAATCCATCGGAGAGATTTCTAACCCATTACCAGCCAACATAGAAGATGATCAGGGCACATCGGTAGCCACAGAATGGGAAACCTCCCCAATCGTCCCCTTCACCTCCACCCGAGGGAGGCCGCTCCCACTAGCAGATAGAGATTCACCACCCCTAGAAGCGCCAGAACAAATTCCAGAACAGTCACGGTGCCCGAAGCTCCAGCACAAAGAGCAGAAGACTGGCCATTGCTCGAAGACAACAGATTTTCTCCATCTGAGCTCCTCTCCCACAGCAATCCAGACAGAGTCCACAGGGGGTTTCGATGCATCAATTTCAACAAAATCCCTTGGAGAAACCGAATGACAGAGGGCCCTCGTCCTACTATCCACACAGAGGAATTGCCCCACCAGGTTTCCAAGCATCGAAATAATTGAGAAATTCTGAAAGGGGAGTGGCAGTTCAAGAAAACGCACCCAGGTAGCAGCAATCGGGGAGATTCACTTCATATGAAAATCAAATCTCCATCGAAAGAGGGAGAATCGAGCTACATTGCATGACCGAGGAGCCGCTGACCATGCAAGGATGAGATCATACTCCGTTGCAAACCGAACCATGATGTGAGAGCTGTCGAGCAGGCCGACAGTCGCACGAGCCCTAAGATTCCAGGAAGCCATAACGAACCTGTCGAAGGTGACCACCGGGGGTCGCCGCCTCAGAAATCTTGCAACCAGAGTCAATCGGTGGAGATCCGGGGCCTCAGTGAACTCCCGAGATGAGATAGGAAGCTGAGGGCAGCCATCGAAGAACTCTGGAACCTTCGGGCCAAGCACTGTTCACGGGAAGGCGAGTAACAGATCAACAGAATAGAGCGACGAGAAATCATGAGGGAGAGGGTCCTCCCCCGTAGAGATAGGGGGAGGAGCTTCGATTGCCATCGCCTTCAACCCGAGGGGAAATCACCATCGTAGGGGAGCAGAATCGCGAGGAGCGCCCGAGCCGCCATCCCTTTTGGGGGTTTTTAGTGGTGTTTTGTAGGGATTTTAAGGGGTTTTAAGATTTTTGGGGGTTTTTAGGGTGTTTTTAGTTTTATAGGATTTTAGGATCTTTTAGGGGGTTTCTATTATTTTTATGGTCTTTTAGGTTTTTCTAGGGGTTTAGGGTATTTTGGTTTTTTTTAGTTTTAGGGTTTTTACGTGTTTTTAGTGTTTTTAAGTTCATTTAGGGGTTTTACGTTATTTTAGTATTTTTAAGGTTTTAGGGGATTTAGGATTTAAGGTATTGGGTTCAGTGTATAGGGTGTAGAGTATAGGGTTTAAGAAATAGGGTTTAGGATATAGGGTTTAGTTTTTAGGGTGTTGGGTTTAGGGTTTAGGATGTAGCAATCAGGGATTTGGATATGGGGTTTAAGGTTTAGGTATAGGGTTTAGGGTTTAGAATTTAGGGTTTGGGGTTTAGGGTACAATGTTTAGGGTTTTTAGGTTCTTTCATCACTATTAGGGGGTTTTAGGGTTATTTTGTGATTTCAAGGTTTTTTATGGTCTATTTGAGTTTTTTTCGGATTTTGATGGTTTCTTGTTCCTTTATGAGTTTTAGGGTACAGTAGGTTTTGTAGGTTCCTATTGGGTTTTTTATGGTGTATGTCCATTTAGGGTTTATAGGGCACTTTAGGGTATTTTAGTGTTTTTCTGGTCCTTTAGGGTTTATTTTGGGGTGTTATTAACTTTTAGGGGTTTTAGGGTCCATTTTGAGTCTTTAGGGCTTTTGGGTATTTTTTTTGTCTTTTAGTGGGTTTTTTACTTCTTAGCACGTTTCATGATTTTTAGTGTATTTCAATGATTTTTAGGTTTTTAGGTTCTTTTATTATTTTTAGTGGATTAAGGGTTTTTAGGGTCTTTGGGGGGATTTATGATTTTAGGTTTTTGTGTGGTTTTGGTGGTTTTTAGGGATTTTAGGATTTCTTATAGTCTTTATTATTTTAGTGGATTTTGGAGATTTCAGGGTTTTTTTAGTTTCTATGGGGTTTAGGGCCCTTTAATTTTTTTGGTGGTTTTTTGTGTTTCAAGAATTTTTAGGGTTTTGTATGGAATTTTATTCTTTTTATAGTTTTAGGGGTTTTAGGTTCTTAGGGTTTTAAGGCTTTTAATGGGTTTTATGGATTTCTTATGAGATTTAACGGTTTTTTTTGTTTATTTACGGTTTTTAGGGATTTTATTTTTTTAATGGTTTTATGTTTTTTAGTGTTTTAGGATTTTTTTTGTGTTTGTTTAGGGTTTTATAGTGTTTTTAATGGTCTTTGGGGGTTTTAAGGGGTTTTAGGATTTTAAGAGTTTTTTGGAATCATTTTTTTTTTGATTTTTAGTGTTTTAATGGTTTTATGGGGATTTATGGTTTTTAAATTTTTTATTGTCTTTAGGGTTTTAAAAATTTATTAGGTTTATAGGGGTTTATAGTGTTTTCATATAATATTTTGGGGATTTTTGAGTTTTTAAGGCGTTTTAGTGCTTTTTAGAGGTTTTAGGTTTTCATTTGTTTATGTTTTTAGTGATTTTATGGTTTTTAGGAATTTTTATGTCATATGGGGTTTTTAGGGTTTTTAGTTTTATTAGTGTTTTAGAGGTTTTTGGGGTTTTTGGGTTTTATAGGGGTTTAAAGAGTATTCCAGGTTTTTAGGTTTTTTTATTTTTATGGTTTTGAGGACTGTTTTAGGGGGTTTTAGAGTGTAGATTATAGTGTTTTGGGTGTTGGGGTTAGGGTTTAGGGAGTACGGTATAGGTTATAGGGTGTTCGGTTTAGGTTTTAGGGTGCTGGGTTTAGGTTTTAGGGTGTATGGTATAAGGTTTAGGGTGTAAGGTTTAGTGTTTAGGGTGTAGGGTAAATGGTTTTGGTGTAGGGTATAGGGTTTAGGGTTTAAGGTTTGGGGTGGAGGGTGTAGGTTTTTTGGTTCAATGTTTAGGGTGAAGGGTTAGGGTGTTGGGTGTAAGGTTTAGGGTTTAGGGTAAAGGGTTTAGGGTGTCAGATATAGGTTTAAGGTATATGGTATTAGGTTTAGGGTGTGGTGTATAGGGTTTTGGGTGTAGGGTATAGGGTTTAGGGTGTTCGGAATTTGGTTTAGGGTATATGGAATATGATTTATGGTGTATGGTATAGTGTTTTGGGTGATGGGTATAGGGTTTATGTTTTAGGGTTTAGGTATTGGGGTTTGGGTTTTATGGTGTGGGGTATATGGATTATGGTGTACAATTTAGTGTTCAGGGTGTAGAGTATAGGGTTTACGGTGTAGGGTTTATGGTTTTGGGTGTAGGGTTTAGGGTGTTGGGTTCAGGGTTTGGGGTGTGTGGTGTAAGGACCCGAATCTTCGTTTCAGGTATGTTTTTTCTTTTCTGGTCGTTTTTTAGAAAAAGATGAAAATCTAGAAATTTCCAGAGTACAGGCCGTGTACATTATAAGTACACACTGTGTACTTTGATGTCGCATAAGGCCGTGTATTGGCCATGTCCGGGCCACACACACGGTGTGTAGGGGCGATGTGGAGGCTGCTTAAAGTGGAGTACAGAAAGGAAAATTACACATTGTGTACCCTATAAGTACATGTCCTGTAGTTTATTTTTTCCATTAGACAGGTCGGGGTCGTGCCAAATCGACCGAAATTCCTTCTTCTTCTGGTTCTTCGACCGGGAGCCCCCGTACAGCCGCAAACATCCTCCGAGCCCCTGAGCCTCCATCTGTTTTCTGAATCGACCACCGTCGATTGCGTTGGAACCGTAGAGGTGAGCTCTTCCTTCTTCTTGAGTCTCATTCCATGATTTTCCCTCTTTCTTGAGATATTGTGGGTTAATGATTTTGTGCGTTTTAATAGATCTATGGAATTTTAAGGAGAATCAAGCCTTCTGGTTCAAGTATATTGATCTCCTAGTATCAAGGTTGGTGGTTTGTGCCTTAACTTTCGAAGTCTTTGAGTTTTATGTTCAAATTCCACCAATACCCATTAATGAGGTATTGCGTGTTTACCGTTTTCCCCTGTTGTTTTCCTACCTTGCTTGTTTTCTTGTGTAGATGTAATTTGATCATGTTTTAGGATAACTACTGTTCTTGGATGTTTTTTCCATGCCTTGTTCTGTTTACGACCTATGGTTCTTGTAAGCCTTTTTCCATTATACTCATTTTCCATGCCTTGTGACTGTAGGATGTAATGATTTTCTTTACATTCTTGTTGCTCTATAGAATGGTTATCCAAGTAGCTCTAAAGGTGTACTTTGGCCTTATAGCATTATTATGCACTGACCGGAACAGGACCGTGAGAACCTAGTGCTATAGACTATAAGGGATAGACCAAATGAGCTTCCCAAAGAGTCTTGAAAATTATAGACTACAGGAGGGTAGACCAAGTGACCTTCCTCAGAGAGTCTTGGTTATTATAGACTGCAGGGGATAGACCGAGTGAGCTTCCCAGAGAGTCTTGGATATTATAGAATACGGGAGGGTAGACCAAGTGAGCTTCCTCAGAGAGTCTTTACTTGTTTGAATTTCCTTAAAACCTTTACAGGCAAGAGATGGAATTGACTTAGTGAGCATCCTTAGAGAGTCTGTGATAGACCTGAGACTATAGGCGGAATTGACTGAGTGAGCTTCCTCAGACAGTTTCTAGACCTTGGGGCTATAAGAGGGTTAAACCGCATGATCTTCCTCAGAGAGTCCCTAACTATCCTGGACTATAAGGGGAATTGACCGAGCGAGCTTCCCCAAAGAGTCTTATAATTTCGTATGACCAAACCAGAGGGGTTAGGCTGAGTGCACTGCCCAAAGGGTTGTTGGTACTTCTTGGATAGGACCAGAGGGGTTGGATGCGAGTACTTCCCAGAGGGGTTCCTGTTTTGGTTAGCTATTTGCTTCATTTCTGCTTGTTGTTTTGTGGATTGTTTACTGTTTTATATCATCCTATTAATGTTTACTGATTACTGCCAGCTGTTTACTGTTACTGTTTACTGCTTACTGTACTATTACCTGCCATATGCTCATTGACTGTGAGGCACAGATCTTCAGGTGGTTTTCTACTAGGATTTAGTCTCACACCCTATTTGGGTAATGCTTTTGGGCCCAAAAAGACTATGTTGTTGTAGTTATATACAAGGGAAAGTTCCCTTCGACTTCTGGTACTTGATTGCTTGGAGCAGGAGAGCATGTGACCAATCTTAAGCATGTGATGTTAAGGAGCTATTTATCTTTATTTTGTACTTGCTTTGGTACTGTTTGTATTTCCATCATTGTGACCTGTTTGGCTGTTTTCCTAGATATGTATCATGCATCATTTCATATATACATATGTGCTCCAGTGGTTTATTGATTTAGTCTTCTGCTGTTTACTTCTACATTGTTGTTGGATATTTACTACTTCCACTATTGCATGTTTTGTTTACTTTCGTTGTGTACTCTTCCAATTAGGTCATAGTTTCCCCACTATCACACCCATGGCCCTCGCAGCTAGTCCGTAGCCTCTGGAATTTGGGGAAATGTGCTTGAGGCCATGTGACCAACCGAGTATGGGGCGCCTCTGGGTGGCTTCCGGAACCGAGACGTTACAAATTGGTATCAAAGGAATTATTTTCTCTTGATTTACTTTTTGGAGTCTTTATCCAGGGATAGGATAGATTCGGTACTTGGTAATATGATGTTCTCGGGATTAGCTAACTCGTGTATAGGGAAAAGCCAATCTACCTCGTTATTTCAGTTTTCTGTTTTGAGATTTTACGGTTGATATGATTTCACCTAGAGTGATTCACATGCCTTGTTTTGTTTTTGTTGTGCTAGTGTGGTTCTATTTATGTCACAACCCGAAGAGATAAGGGTATTCCATCTCATTCATCATATAGAAACCTGTTAGAAATCACATGCCATGCATTCTTGCCATGCCATCTAGGGTGAATTAGCGATTGCATGTTTTTGTGATAGACGTTGTGTAGATTATGCATGCTGTTGTGATAGATGCTTTGATAAAATCCCTACAATTTGATATAGGAATTGTTTTTATTATGCCTTGATTAAATGAATGCCAAATTTTGGTTCTTGAGGTTTTATGGGCCCTCATAAATCGTAACTTGGTGGATCATTGACTTGTTTCCCTTGTATATGATATGTAGGAGATGCCAATCTTTGATTCACGGGGAGTATGGGCCCTCACGGATCGGAATTTGGCACCTTCATGTTTGTTTTTCAGTGTTTTCTGGGCTTCGGTGCAATTTCTAAGCTACTACTCGGAAAAACCCAAAATACACAGAATGTACTTGACTACAAGACGTGTAGTTTTAAACCGTGTCACTAACTTTGTGATCAGAAACATGGGGTGGTGAAAAGGTTTTCAAAAACACGCCGTGTATAGTCGTTACATGTCGTGTAGTAGTGAGCTGTGTACCCGGCCATGTCACTAACAACACGGGTCAGTGAAGCTCGCGTAGTACACGCCGTGTTAAGTACGAACACACTGTGTAGTCTTGTTCTAGGTACCCATCCGTGTCATGAACAACATGGGACGATGTTATCTCTCTTATACACGTCGTGTTAGTTTGGAACATGCTGTGTAAGGGTCAGCCATGTAGTCTGCCGTGTAACTAACAACACAGGCTTCCAAAACCTTGTCTAGTACACATCATGTCCTTAGTGAACATGTCATGTAGTATAGGGTTAAGAGGACCATGTGAGTTATCCATGTAAGGAGACTCAGACAGGGGATGTAGATGAGGTACACGCCGTGTGTGGGGACAACACGCCGTGTAGTCTGGGGTGTTACACGACCAAAGGTGGCAGAAGTACATGCCCATGTGAATGGCCTTAAGGAGAATGCCCTGTAGTTTTGTACACACCGTGTAGTCATGTTTAGTGAAATTTGAGTGTTTCTTCCTCTTGTTACATTTTGTACTCCTATGTTCTCTATCCTTGATAATTCCGATCTAAGGTGTGCTTTTGATCTTTCAGAGTTATGCCTCTGAGACATCCTATGGTCATACATTAGCTGCCAGACGGTGATCAGACACTGGATATGGCTGATCTAGGACCTCATGTAGATCCTCCTGCTGTTCCAACCTTGGCACCATGGGTTATACCCATCGTAGGCATCGATGCGCAGTTTAGGGAGGACTTCTTGAGGATGATGCAGACCTTTCAGGGAGCGCTGCATCCTGCCCCGTCGATGGCTGAGTTGACACAGGTTTTCCAGCAGCATCATCATCCTAATTTCTCGGGGGATGGAGGACCCTAGGCTATAGATTCTTGGTTAGAGGCCACACTGAAGATCTTCGAGCATATGGAGATACCTCCAGAGAAAAGGGTAAATCTTGCTACTTATATGCTCCGAGACACCTCCAAGAGGTGGTGGGAGGTGATCTCACAGTCAGGACTCCAGTAGGGGATGACTTGGGATGAGTTTCGACACATATTTTATGATTACTTCTATCCAGAGACCTTGAAGGCTGACCAAGACTGAGAGTTTATGAGTCTCCAGTAGGGTAATCTTTCTTTTATGGAGTACTCGTCTCGTTTCACTGATCTGCAGCGCTTCAATCCGATTCCAGTAGGTGATGAGTTGTTCCTTGATAGGAAGTTTGAGGATGGTATCTGGCAGGAGATCTATTCCCAGGTGAATATCTTCAGGTTGACTTCGATATCCTCGATCGTCAACCATGCGCTGGTCACTGAGCGCAATATGAGAGATTCTAGAGCAGTGAGCTAGGGCGGTCTAACATCCGGAGTCAGTGTTCCTCCTACTGATAGTAAGAAGCATTGTAGGGAGTCTACTCGAGGAGATCAGGTTAGGAAGAATATATCTTCAGGCAACCAGGTTGAATGCTACCAGTGTGGTAGGAGAGGGCATACTAGGCCTCTGTGTCAGAGAGACCCGATGGAGTGACGATCTTGCGGCAAGATGGCCTATCTTTAGTGTTTTTGTTAGATCTTCTCACCTACAGTTGGTGGTAGGGGTTCATCTATGACCCCACATACAAGATATTTATCGCCAGTGTCTCACCAGTCAGAGAACTGGAGTTCTTCCGCCCGTTCGAGCTAAGGTGGAGGTCGCAGACATGGTGTTCAGTTACCAAGTTACCAGTGACAGCAGAGTGAATCAACTCAGAGTGTTCAGCCAGGGGCGCAGGGCCACGGGATAGGCCAGACTTTAACCGTGGAATAGACCTATCAAGAGCAGGATCCCGACCCTTCTACATTGTGAGGTGCGATCTTAGAATCCTCAGTTTTATCTTCAGTGTTTTTCTATACCGGTGCTTCGCATAACTTTATATCTATTGTTGTTGTGGAGAGCCTTAGGCTAAATATCTTTTCATCTGCCAACATGTTGACTCTTGATACACTGTTGGGAATGAGGAAGTATACCATACTTTAGTGCAGAGAGTTCCCTTTTAAGGTTGCAGGGTGTCACTTCTTATGGGACCTCTATGTCCTAGAGATGACAGGCTATGATGTCATTCTCTGTATGGACTGCTTAGTTCTCTTCCAGGTAGTCATCGATTTCTGTCACCGTAGGGTGAGTTTCGTATCACCAGAGGGCAGATATTTTCTCCATAGAGGCGAGTGGGATGTCCAGGAGGGTAGAGCTGGACCAGAGCATCATGGGATAGGAGGAATTATAGCCTAGATTTCTAGTCTTTATCTAGATGACTAGAGGATTTTTTCAGGTTTTCCTCTAGAGAGTGAGGTAGAATTTTCTATTGAGCTCGTTCCAGGAGCGGCACCAGTGTCCATTCCTCCTTATAGGATGGCTACAACAGAGTTGTAGGATCTCAAGAAGAAGTTGGAGGAGTTTTAGGAAAAGGGTTTCATGAAACCCAGTACTAGCCCTTGGGGTTCGCATGTCCTTTTTGTGAATAAGGAAGATGATACCCTTCAACTTTGTGTGGATTATTGAAAGTTGAACCAGTTGACGGTCCAGAACCGATATCCCTTGTCGAGGATTGATGACCTCTTTGATCATCTTCAAGGCGCCCGAGTGTTCTAGAAGATTGAATTGAGATTTGGCTATCATCATTTGCACATTAGAACGTCATATATACCTTTTACAG
The DNA here is from genome assembly GCA_963277665.1 of Viscum album. NCBI lineage: Eukaryota > Viridiplantae > Streptophyta > Magnoliopsida > Santalales > Viscaceae > Viscum > Viscum album. The sequence goes on from CAUJRU010000492.1 coordinate 436,412, forward strand.
CCTTCAAGAGAAGATATGGTCTATACGAGTATACGGTCATGCCATTCGGTCTCATGAATGCACCAACAATTTTTATGGCACTGATGAATCGAGTGTTCCATCCATACTTGGATTCCTTCGTGGTGGTTTTTGTGGATGATATCTTGGTGTACTCTCACACTCGAAATGACAATGCTACCCATCTTGAGATCGTTTTGAGTACACTGATAGAGCATCGGCATTATGCTAAACTCTCGAAGTTCCACTTTTGGATGGTTCATTTTCACTTCTTGGGCCATGTTATCTCAGAGTTAGGAGTATCAGTAGACCCAGAGAAAGCGATATCTATAGTTTCCTGGGAGTATCTTAAGAATGTATTTGAGTTGCAGATTTTCCTAGGGATGGCTAGATACTACATGAATTTCATAAAGAACTTTTCATTCCTTGCAGCACTATTGACAGGTCTGACCAAGAAAGTGGCGAAGTTATTGTGATCAGATTCTTGTGAGTCAACCTTTCAGGAGATGAAAGGAAGGTTGAAATCAACACTGATACTAGTATTGCCAAAGCCGGGAAAGAGCTATACCATTTACTATGATGCTTCAGGTGTTGGACTGGGAGCTATGCTTATGCAGGGAGATGGAGTTGCCCTGTATGGGTCTCGGCAGTTGAGGCCACATGAGAGGAACTACCCGATGCACGGTCTGGAGTTGGCAGCTATTGTTTATGCCTTATAATGTTGGATAAACTATCTTCTAGGAGATCACTTTGTGGTTTTCACCGACCACAAGAGTCTCAAATACATCTTCACTCAGCGGGACCTGTATTTGAGACAGTGCAGGTGGGTCGAGTATTTTCTGTCCTTTGACTTTGAGCTTGCCTACACGCCTGTGAAGGGAAATGCATTTGCTGATGCGCTGAGAAGGAGAACTCATATACCGGTAGTTTAGGATTCCAATAGTGAGTGGAAGATTATGGATCTGTTCTTTGAGATACATTTGGAGGTGCACGACAGATAGGGATAAACTTTTCTATCTTCTGTAGCTGTTACCTCTACACTTCTTGATTGGGTACAGATGAGGCAGCTATCAGACTCAGAAGGCCTAGTCTTACGGGGGATTGTGTTAGGAGAGGACCCTCCTCCTAGATGGACGATAGGAGAGGATGAGATATTGTGTTTCCAGGGATGCATATGGGCGCTAGCAGACATACGCAAGGAGATGATACAGGATTTTCATTCCTCAGTTTGGGCTGTTCATCCTGGCGTCACCAAGATGTATCGGGATCTTCATCGCTAGTATTGGTGGCCAGGTATGAAGAAGGATGTTGCAGGTTTTATTATGAGATGTTCTACTTGTCAACAGGTGAAAGTGGAGCATTAGTGACCGGAAGGTCTTTCACAACAGTTACCCATTCTCGAGTGGAAATGGAACGATGTCACGATGGACTTCGTGATCGGGTTGCCGAGGTCACCTTGAGGGAATGATGTTGTTTGGGTAGTCATCAATAGACTTACGAAGGTTGATCACTTCTTTTCGATCAAGTAGTCCTTCAGTGTTGAGGAGCTGGGACGATTGTACATTCGAGAGATTGTACGTCTGCATGGAGTTCCACACTCTATTGTTTCAGATAGGGATGCGCGTTTTACTTCTCGGTTCTGTTAGGGGCTTCATAAGGCCTTGGGTACATAGGTACTTTTGAGTACAACATACCATCCCCAGAAAGATGGCCAGTCCAATCGTACGATTCAGGTGCCTGAGGATATGATCCGAGCTTGCATTCTAGACTTTGGCGGTTCTTGGGAGAAGCATATTCCTCTGGTGGAGTTTTCCTATACCAAAAGTTTTCAGGCGACTATTCAGATGGAACCTTTTGAGGCTTTGTACGGTAGGTCATGCCGATTACCTTTGTGATGGCTGGAGGCAGGAGAGGCAGCTTTGCTGGGACCTTGTCTTGTTCAGGAGACCTCAGAGTAGATATAGTTGATTCCGAAGAGGATGTCTACAGCATAGTCTCAACAGAAATATTATACAGATCGGCGGAGATGACTTATGGAGTTCGAGGTCGGGGATCAGGTTTTCCTACGTGTCGCACTGAGGTTGGGACACAAGAGGATTCAGAGACAGGGTAAGCTTTCACCATGGTACGTCGGGCCATTTGAGGTGTTGGCGAGAGTCGGGTCGGTTTCCAATCGGTTGCAGTTACCTCAGAGGTATCGGGCTATACACGACGTCTTCTATGTTTCTCAGCTCAAATGTTACTTTTCAGACCTGCCTCATTTCTTTCATCCTAAGGAGGTTGAGCTCTAAGTGGATGCGTCATTTTAAGAGCATCCTATCTGGATTTTTGATCGCAGTACGAAGGTTTTCCATGGTCGGTCTGTTCCCCTGGAATGGGTGCTATGGCAGCACGGGCGAGTACAGGATAAGACCTGGGAGAGGGAGGCTGATGTACGATCGCAGTGGCCAGAGCTGTTCGGGGTTTCTTCATCTACGCATCTCTAGGGAAATTCAGGGTCGAATTTCTTTAAGGGGGAAGTTTGTAAGAACCCAGATCTTCGTTTCATGTAATTTTTTCCTTTTATGGTCATTTTTGAGAAAAAGAGGAAAATCTGGAAATTTCCAGAGTACATGTCGTGTACTTTATAAGTACACACAGTGTACTTTGATGCCATATAAGGTCGTGTGCTGGCCATGTTCGGGCCACACACACGGTGTGTAGGGGCAGTGTGGAGGGGGCTTAAAGTGGAGTACGTAAAGGAAAAGTATTCACCGTGTATCCCAGAATTACACGCTGTGTATCCCAGATGTACATGCCGTGTAGTTTCTTTTTTTTCATTAGACGGACTGGAGTCATGCCTAATCGACCGAAATGTCTTCTTCTTCAGGTTCTTCGACTGGGAGTTCCCATATGGCCGTGAACATCCTCTCAGCCCCTGATCATTCGTCTGTTTTCTGAATCGACCGCCTTCGATTGCATTGGAACCATAGGGGTGAGATTTTCCTTCTTCTTGAGTCTCATTCCATGATTTTCCCTCTTTCTTGAGATATCGTGGGTTGAAGGTTTTGTGAGTTTTCATAGATATATGACGTTATAAGGAGAATAAAGTTGTACAGTTAAAGTATATTGATCTCCTAGCTTCAAGGTAGGTGGTTTGTGCCTTACCCTTTGAAGTCTTTGAGTTTTATGTGAAAATTCCACCAATACTCGTGAACGGGGTATTGCGTGTTTACCGTTTTCCCCTATTGTTTTCATACCTTTCTTGTTTGCTTGTGTGGAGTTAAATTGATCATGTTTGAGGATAACTGCTATGATTGGATGTTTTTCCCATTCCTTGTTCTATTTACGACCATTGGGTTATGTTAGCCTTTAGACATTATACCCGTTTTTCATGCCTTGTGACCGTAGGCTGGAATGATTTTCTTGAAATTCTTATTGCTCTGTAGAATGGTTAGCCAATTATCTCTATAGGTGTACTTTGGTATTATAGAATTATTATTAATTGACCAGAACATGACTATGAGAACTTGGTGCTATAGACTATAAGGGATAGACTGAGTGAGCTTCCAAGAGAGTCTTGAATATTATAGACTACAGGAGGGTAGACCGAGTGAGCTTCCTCAGAGAGTCTTGGTTTTTATAGACTATAGGGGATAGACTGACTGAGCTTCCCAGAGAGTCTTGGATATTATAGACTACATGAGGGTGGACCGAGTGAGCTTCATCAGAGAGTCTTTACTTATTTGAATTTCCTTAAAACCTTTCCAGGCTAGAGAAGGAATTGATTGAGTGAGCTTCCATAGAGAGTTTGTGATAGACCTGAGACTATATAAGGAATTGACCGAGTGAGCTTCCTCAGAGAGTTTCTAGACCTTAGGACTATAAGAGGGTTAGACCGTGTGATCTTCCTCAGAGAGTACCTGACAACCCTATACTATAAGGGGAACTGACTGAGCAAGCATCCCCAGAGAGTCTTATAATTTCGTATGACCAAACCAGAGGGGTTAGGCTAAGTGAACTACCCATAGGGTTGTTGGTAATTCTTAGATAGGACTAGAGGGGTTGGATGCGAGTACATCCTAGAGGGGTTCCTGTTGTGTTTAGATGTTTTCTTCACTACTTCTTGTTGTTCTTTATATTTTTTACTGTTGTATATCATCCTGTTACTTCTTACTGATTAATGCCGGCTATTTACTGTTACTGTTTACTGCTTACTGTACTATTACCATCCATATGCTCAATGACTGTGAGACACATATATTCGGGTGGTTACCTACTGGGATTTAGTCTCACACCCTGTTTGGGTCACGCTTTTGGGCCCAAATAGACTATATTGTTGGAGGTATGGACATGGCAAAGCGCATTTCAACTTTTGGTACTTTATTTCTTAGAGCAAGAGAGCATGGGACCATTCTTAGTCTTGTGATGCTGAGGAGCTGTTTATCTTTCTTCTGTACTTTTTTTGGTACTATTTGTATTTCCATCATTGTGACCTGTTTGGCTGTTTTCCTAGAAATGTATCATGCATCATTTAATATATACATATGTGCTCTAGTGGTTTATTGATTTATTCTTCCGCTGTTTACTTGTGCATTGTTGTTGGATATTTACTACTTCTGCTATTTCATGTTTTGTTTACTTCTGCTGTGTACTCTATCAATGAGGGAATAGTTTTCCCACTATCACACCTAAGTCCCTTGATACTAGTCGGCAGCCTCTTGTGTTTGGGGACTTGCGCTAGAGGCCATGTGACCAACCGGGTACGGGGGGCCTCTAGGTGGATTCCGTAACCGGGACGTTACATGTGGTATAGGGTGTCAGGTGTTATTTTTAGGGTTTAGGCGACAAGGTATAGGGTTTATGGTGTAGGGTTGAGGGTGTAGGGTATAAGGTTTATGGTGTAGGGTTTAGGGTTTAGGGTTTAAGTAATACGTTTTATGGTTTAAAGTTTCAGGTTTGGGGTGTAGGGTTTAGGTTTAATGGTGTATGGTTTTGCGTGTTGGGTGTACGGTTTAGGGTTTATGGTGTAGGGTATAAGGTTCAGGGTGTCAGGTTTATGTTTTAGGGTGTACATTATAGGTTTTGGGGTGTAGAGTCTAGGATTTTGTGTGTAGGGTATATGTTTTAGTGGTTTCTTGGGTTTAGTATTTTTTAAGGATTTATGAATTTTTTGAAGTTATAAATTATTTTTTGGGTATTTTTGGTTTTTTGGATTTTAGGGGTACTTGGGGTTTTTGGGGTGTTAGGGGTTTTTTTTTTTTTGTTTTTTTATGATTTTTAGGGTTTTTATGATTATTTAGATTTTTAGTTTTTTGGGTTTTGGGGTTTTTAGTGGTTCTTAGGGTTTTTTTGGTTTTAAGGTGTTTTTTGGTATTTTAGAGATTATCGATTTTTTGTGTTTTTTGGTTTTTTGTGTTTCTTTGTTTTTTTTATTTTTAGGTTTTTCTAGTTTTACAAGTTTTTTTATGGGGTTTCATGGGATTTTAGGGTTCTAAAATTTTATATTTTTTGGGGTTTTTGGGGTTTATTAGGGGTTTTAATGTTTCAGGATTCTAAGTGTTTTTAGGGAATTAGGTTGTTTTCTTAATTTTTTTGTTTTTAGGGTTTTTAGGGTTTTAAGTTTTTTAGGATTTTAGGTTATTTTATGGGTTTTTATATTTTTTATGGTTTTAGGGGTTTTTAGGGGTTTTAGTTTTCTTGGGGGTGGGGGTTGAGTGTATTATGATTTTACGATGTTTAGGGGTTTTAACATCCTTTTGAAGTTTTTTATTAGGATTTTGTTTATTTTTTGTGTTTAAAGTGTTTTCAGGGTCTTTGTGGTGTTTTTAGTGATTTTGGTGTTTTTAGAATTTCTGGGGGTTGTAAGATTTTTAGGTGTTTTTAGGGGTTTTAGTTATTTTTTTGGGTTTTTAGGATTTTTATGGTTTTTAGGGGTTTTAGGGGTGTGGGGGATTTAGTTTCTTTTTTTGGTTTTTAGTATTTTAGGGGTTTTAGGCCTTTTAGGGGTTTTTTATGGTTTTGGGGGTTTTTGGGGTTTTTGGGGTTTTTGGGTTTTTGGGTTTTAGTGTCTTATGCTTTCATGAGATTTTTTGGGTTTTAGGTATCTTTTAGGGTTCTTTTGGTTTTTTGGTTTTTTGGGGTTCTTTATTATTTTTTTGGTTCTTTTAGGGTCTTATAATTTTTAGGGATTTTTTTATTTTGAAGGTTTTTAGGGTTTTCATATATTTTTTAGGATTTGTTTTGGTTTTTAAGGATTGTTGTGGGGTTTGAATAGTTTTACTGTTTTTTTGGGTTTTTTCAGTTTTTTAGTGTTTTGAAAGTAGTTTTTAAATTTTTATAGTAATTTATCAATTTTGAGGGTTTTTATATAGTTTTCTGGTTATCATAGGATTTTTTGAGGATTTTAGGATTTTTTGAGTTTTTTAGTTTTTTTTGTTTTTAAAATATTTTAGGGTTTTTAGAGTTCTTTAGATCTGTTCTGATTTTTTAGGGTTATACAGTTATTTTAAGGTTGTTATGGTTTAGTGATTAGGGTGTAGGGTATAGGGTGAAAAGTGTGGGGTGTAGGGTTTAGGGTGTAGGGTAGAAAATTTAGAGTGTAGTTTATATGGTTAAGAGTTTAGGGTTTAGGTTTTAGTGTGTAGGCTATAGGGTATAGGGTGTTGGGTTTAATGTTTATGGTGTAGGGTATATGGTTTAGACTGTAGGATTTAGGGTTTAAGGTGTAGGGTAAAGGGTTTTGGTTGTAGGGTGTGAGGTTTATGGTATAGGGTATAATATATAGGGTATTGAGTTTATGTTTTTGGATATAGGTTGTAGGTTTTAGCATTTAGGGTTTAGGGTAGAGGGTATAGGGTTCATGGTGTTGGGTTTAGGGGGAAGGGTACAGTGTTTCGGGTATATGGTTTCAGGTTTAGAGTGCAGGGTATTGAGTTCAAGGTGTAGGGGTTAAGGATTTGGGTGAAGGGTAGAGGATTTAGGGTCTGAGGTTTAAGGTTTAGGGAGACAGATATAGGGTTTGGGGTTTAAGTTTTAGGGTGTAGGTTATATGGTTTATGGCATTCGGTTTAGAGTATAGGGTTATGGGTATAGGGATTTGGGTGTAGGGTATATGGTTTAGGGTGTATGGTATAGAGTAGGGTATAGGGTTTAGGATCTAGGGTCTAGGTATATAGGTTATGGTGTTGGGTTGAGGGTTTAGGTGGTAAGGTTTATGGTTTAGGGTTTAGGGTGTATGGTGTATGGTGTAGGGTTTGGGTTTTATGGTGTAAGTTATAGGTTTTAGGGAGATTGATTTTGAGTTTAGTGTCTAGGGTATAGTGTTTTGGGTTTAGGGTGAAGGGTTTATGGTGTTGGGTACAATATTTAGGGTATAGTTTATTGGTTGTAGGTTATAGGGTTTTGGGTTTAGGTTATTGGGTTTAGAGTGTAGACTATGGGATTTAGAGTGTAGCATTTAGGCTTTACAGTGTAGGGTATATGGTATAACGTATAGGGTTTACAGTTTTGGGTAGTGGGTGTTGGGTTTATGGGGTAGGGTTTAGGGTTTAGGGTGTAGGGTGTAGGGTGTAGGGTTTGGGGAATAGGGTTTTGGGTTTTGGGTTTGGGGTATAGAATATATGGTTAAGGGTGTAGGTTATATTTTTTAGGGTATAGGTTTTATGGTTTAGGGTATAGGGTATTGGGTATAGGGTGTAGGTTTTTGAGTTTGCGGTGGAGGGTATAGATTTTAGGGTATAGTATTTATGGTTTAGTGTGCGTGGTATAAGGCTAAGGGTGTAGGGTTTAGGAATTAAAGTGTAGGATGTAGGGATTAGGGTGTCGGTAGGGTGTTGGATATAGGTTTTAGGGTGTTGGGTTTAATGTTTAGGTAATAGGGTATAAGGCTTAAGGTGTATGGTTTAGGTTTTATATTGTATTATATATTTTTTATTGTGCATGGTTTAGTGTTTGTGGTGTATGGTATTTGGTTTAGGGTGTAGGGTTCTGGGGTTTAGGTTTTTGGGTTTAGGGTATATGGATTAGGGTTTATGCCTTAGGGTTAAAGATGTATGGTGTAGTGTTTAGGGTGTTGGTTTCATGGTTTAGGGTGTTGGGTATAGGGTTTAGGGTATACGTTTTAGGGTTTTGGGTATAAGCTATAGTTTTTAGGGTCCCGGGATTAGGGTTTTATATGTGGGCGATAGGGTTTTGGGTGTAGTGTTTAGTGTTTATTGTGTAGGTTTTTGTGTTTAGGGTAGATGATATTGGTTTTAGGGTGTAGTGTATATGGTTGAAGGTGTTGGGTATATGGTTTAGATTGTAGGGTATATGACTTAGGGTATAGGGTATATGATTTAGGTAAGGTGTATTTTATGTGTTTTAGGGTTTAATGTTTAGGGTGTAGGGTGTGTGATTCAGGGTTTTGGGCTTATGGTGTAGGGTATATGGATTAGGCTTTTGGGTATGGGGTTCAGTCTATAGGGTATAGGGTAAATGGTATAGGATGTAGAGTATCGGGTTTTGGGTATAGGATATATGGTTTAGGCTATAGGGTATAGGGTTCAGTGTGTAGGGTTTAGAGATTTGGGTGTAGTGTAAGGGGTTTAGGGTGTTGGTTGTAGGGTTTACAGAGTAGGGTATATGGTATTGGGTATAGGGTGTTGGGTTTAGAGTGTAGGGTATAGGGTTTTGGGTGTAGGATATGAGGTATAGGATTTCGAGTGTTTGGTTAGGGGCTTAGGGTGTAGGGTGTAGGGTTTAAGGTGTATGTTTTAGAGTTTACCATGTTGGGTATACATTTTATGGTTTATGGTTTAGGGAGTAGGGTATAGGGTTTTTTATACTGTTTTTAGGGTTTAAGGTGTTGTGTATCAGGTTTTGGGTGTTGGATTTAGGGTTTATTGTTTAGTGTTGTGGGTTTTGGGTTTAAGGTATAGGGTTTTATGTTTAGGGTATATGGTAAAGAATTTACGTCATAAGGTTTCTGGTATAGGGTATAGGGTGTAGGGTATAGAGGTTTCTATGTTTTATGGGTTTTTTTGTATATTTAGAGGTTTTAGGGTCTTTTAGGTTTTAGGGTAACAGTTATAGAGTTTTAGGTGTTTGGTTTATGGTTTAGGGTATAGGGTATTGGTGTTTTAGGATTTTTTATTATTTTTTGGTTTTTCAATTTTTATGATATTTAGTGTTTTAAGGGTGTTTTAGTGTTTATGGTTTCTAATGGATTTATAGTTATTGGGGGTTTTTTCGGTATTTGGGTATTTAACGATTTCTGGGTTTTGTAGGTTTTGTTAGTGTTTTTAATAATTTTTACAGATTTTAGGTTTCTTAGGATTTTTAGTATCATTATGGATTTTAAAGGATTTTATATTTTAAGTGGTTTTCAGAGTTTGAGTGTTTTTTGGGGTTTTGGGGTACTTTCATATTTGATTAGAATTTTATATTTGTTTTGTGATTTTTGAGGGATTTCTTGTTTTTATGGTGTTTACGGTTTTTAGGGTGTTTAAGGGATTTATTTGGGGTTTTATTTTTTTAGGGGTTTCTTTGGGGTTTTTTATGGTTTTTAAGTTTTTAGGTTTTTTTGGTCTGTTAATGTGTTTATGTATTTTAAGGGGTTTTGAGGTTTCTTAGGATTTTTAAATGTTTTTAGGGTATTTGATTTTTTTTTGGGTTTTTAAGGGGTTTTTAGTGTTTTTTTGATTTCTTGGTTTTTTTATTTATTTTTTGGGGTTTTTAATGACTTAGGGTTGTTTCAGGGGTTTTAATCCATTTTAGGAATTTTATGGTTGTTTGGTTGTTTTAGGATTTTTTTCTATTTTTTTTGGGGGGATTAGGGCGTTTAGAGTGTTTAAGGATTTTTAAGAGCCTTTTATGGGTTTTATAGGGGGTTTTATAGTGACTTTAAGGTTCTTTAAGGGGTTTTACTAGTTTTAGAGTCTTTTAAGGTATTTATGGGTCTTAGAGTCATTTATTGGTTTAGGGTTTTTAGGAAATTTTAGGGATTTTTAGGGATTTTTAGGGGTTTTATGGTTTCATGGGTTTTAGGGATTCTAGTGTATTTAGGGTTTTCACGGATTTTAGGGGTTTTTAGTGTTTTATGGGGGTTTAAGGGTTTCTTACAGGGTTTTAGGTTTTTAAGGGTTTTAGAGTTTTAAGGGTTTTTCTGTTTTTTAGGGGTTTTAGGGTTTTTAGTGTTTTTTTGGTTTTGGGGGGTTTAGGGGGGGGTTGGGTTTTATAGGTTTTAGGGTACTTTGGGGTTTTAAAGTATATTAGATTTTTTTATGATTTTGGGGTTCTTTTATTATATTTAGTGTCCTTTATAGTTTTTATCATTTCTAAGGTCTTTTATGGTTTTTAGGGATTTTTTGGTCTTTTAGGGCTCTAAGATTTTCAGGGTGGGGGGGTTCAGTTTTTTAGGTTATCATAAGCCTTTTAAGATCTTTTAGGGTTTTAGGGTTTGAAGGGTATTTTAATATTTTTAATGTTTTTAAGGACCTTTATGATTTTTCATGTTTTTGGGAGTCTTAGTAGTTTTTTGGGTTATATTGGTGTTTTAGGGTTTTAGGGGGGTTTTCATGATTTTTAGGGGATTTTTAGGGTTTGGGGCGGGGTAATACTTTTATGTCTTTTTAGGGTTTCATTTTTATATTTATTGGTTTTATTTTTTTTACAGTTTTGGGGTTTTATGGTTTTTTAATGGATTTTACAGATTTTAGGGGTTTTTTTATTTTTTCATGTTTTTAGGGTATCTTAAGGTTTATTAGGGGTTTTAGGATCTTTTAATGTTTTTAGGAGGTGCTATAGTGACTTTTGTAGTTTTTAGAGTCTTTTATGGGATTTTATCTTTTTTTGGGATGTTTTGGAGTTTTTTGTGTTCTTCAGAGGTTTTTTAGGTTTTCAAGTTATTTTAGGTTTTTCAATGTTTTTAGGGTATTTTAAGGTTTGTTTTTTAGTTTTTATGTTCCTTTAGGATTTTTAGTGTTTTGGGTTTTTAGGAACCTTAAGGGTTTTAGGGCCCTTTAGGGTTTTATAGTGTCCTTTATGGTTTTTTAGTATTTTATGTTTCTAGGGTTTTTTGGATTTTTTTAGAGTCTTTGAGGATTTATTTTTGGGTATTTTATGATTTTTAAGTATATTTGAATCTTTATGGGTTTTATGGTTTTTTGTTTGTTTATGATTTTTAAGGACATTAATGTTTTTAAGGGTTTTAATGTCTTTTCGGGTTTTAGGGGTTTTATGGTATTTTAAGTGTTTTAGGGTCTCTTATAGTTTTTTAGTTATTTTAAGGGTTTTTTTTCAGTTTTTAGGGGTTTTAGGTTTTTTAGGGGTATTTTGTATTTTTAGGGATTTTTATGATTTTTATGGTTCTTTGGGGTTTTTATGATTTTAGGGGGTTTTAGGGTTTTTAGTTTTTTTAGATGTTTTAGAGATTTTATTGATTTTATGGGTTTTAGATGTTCATTATGGTTTTAGTGGTTTTTGGGTTTTTAGGGTTTTTAGTTTTTTTTGGGTTTTAAGGGGGTCTATTTGGTTTTATGGGTTATTTTAATTTTAAGAGTTTTTATGATTTTTAGGGTTATTTGGATTTTTGGGGGGCCTTAAGGTTTCTCTAGGTTTTTAGGGTTGTTATGGGGTTTATAGATTTTTTTAGGGTCTTCAGGGTTTTTAGCTTTCTCTGTAGATTTTTAGATCCTTTGAGATTTTTATGATATTTTTCTAGGTTTTAGAGATTTTTATGGGTTTTTTAAGGGTTTTAGGTATTTAGGGTTTTTACGGTTTTTAGGGGTTTTCATGGATTTTTAGGTGTTTTTATTGTTTTTTTGTATATTTAGTTCAATTAGGGTTTTTATGATTTTTTTCGATTTTTAGAGTTTTTAAAGGGAGTCTAGGGGTTTTTAGGGTTTGGGTATTTTTTGGTTTCAGAATTTTAATGGTTTTAGGGTATTTTAGGGTTTTAGGTTTGTATGGTTTTTAAAGGCTTTTAGAATATTTTATTATTTTATGATTTTTTAGGGTGTTTTTGGGTTTTTGGGTCTTTTAGGTTTTATAGTATTTTATGGTCTTTTTTGATTATTAGGGTCTTTTAGAGGTTTTTGGGTTTGTAGGGGGTTTAAGGTTTTCAGAGTTATTAGGAGTTTTTTGGTTTTTGGGGTCTTTAAGGTTTTTCGAGTCTTTAATGGTTTTGTATAAGTTTTTGTTTTTTTAGTTTTTTAGGGTTTTAGGGTTTTTAAGGGTTTAATGTGTTTTTAGGATTTTAGGGATTTTTATCGGTTTTTTTAGTTTTTTAGTATTTTTAGGTATTCTTAATATTTTTAAGGTTTTTTGTGGTTTTTAAGGTGTGTTTTGAATTTTTAGGGCTTTGGGGTTTTTATGGTTTTTTAGGGTTATTATTATTTTTACTGAATTTCATGGGTTTCATAGTTTTAAGAAAATTTTATAGATATTTAGAAGTTACTATTTTTTAACCACATTTTTGGGTTTTTTATCATTTTCCTAGATGTTTTAGGTGTTTTTAGGGTTTTTTGATTCTCTAAGGGGTTTTAAGGGTTTTAGGGGTTTTAAAGGGTTTGAATGGTTTTTATGGTTTTTAGAGTGTTTAGGGTTACTTGGTTTTTTATTAGTTTTTAGGGTTTATAATAGTTTTATTAGTTTTAGGGGTTTTAGGTGTTTTAGGGTTTCTAGGGGTTTTTTATTACTTTTTGGTTTTTAGTTTTTTATTATTTTTTGGGGATTAGGGTGTTTATTGGTTTTTATGTTCCTTTAGGGGGTAATAGGGGTTTTAGGGTCTTTTGGTGGTTTTAAGTGTTTTTTGATCTTTTGGAGTTTTAGTGTATTTTAGGGGATTTTTGTTTTTCAGTGTTTATTAGGGTTTTTAAAGTATTTAATGATTTTTTAGGGTTTTATATATTTTTAAAAAAATTAGGGTTTTTATTATTTTATGGTTTTAGGGGTTTTAGTTGTTTATTGTATTTTTATAGTATTTTTGGGTTTTTATTGTTTTCTATGGTTTTCACAACTTTTAGGGTATATAATTTTTTTCAATATTTTATGGGGATTTAGGGTTATTAAGGGTTTTTTTATAGATTATCAGGTTTTTATGGGGTTTTAGGTTTTTTTTTTGATTTAGGTGTCTTAGGGTTTTTATTAGTTTTAATTGGTTTTAGGTGTTTTAATGGGTTTTATGGTTTTAGGAATTTTTATTGGTTTAAGGATTTAAATTTTTATAGGGCATCTAGTGTTTTTATGGGGTTTAAGGGTTCTAAGATTTTTTAGGGTTCCTAGGGGTTTTGGGGGCTTTAGGCTCTTTAGGGGGGGGTTAGTTGTTTAGGGTGATTTCGGTGTTTTTAGGGTTTTTAGGTTTTTTTTGAGTTTTTTGGTTTTTTGGTTTTAGGTAATTTTATTGTTTGAGGGGATGTTTTAGGCTTTTTAGGGGTTTTAAGGTCTTTATGATTTTTTTTGTTTTCTCATCTTTTAGTTTTTACGGGGTTTAGGTTCTTTTTTGGGGTTTTAAGGTAATTTTAGTGTTTTTATAGGGGTTTTTATATGTTTTTTGTTTTTTATTGTATTTAAGGTTTTTTGGGTTTTATGGATTTTTAGTGTTTTTATGGGTTTTCAGCTTTTTAGGGGGTTTATGGATTTTTAGGGTTGTATGGGTTTTATGGGTTTTATGTGGTTTAATGTTTTTGGATTCTTTTAGGGGTTTAAGGTTGTTTTTGGCTTCTTTTAGGGGTTTTTGTACCTTTTAGTGGTTTTATGATCTTTTAGTTTTTTAGGGTCTTTTAACATATCTACGGTTTTGGGGTTTTAGGGATTTTAGGGTTTTTAGGGTTTTTAGGTGTTGTTAGGGATTTTATGATTTTAATGTGTATTAAAATTTTATGAAATTTTATGTGTTTTCAACATTTTTAGGATTTTATAAGAATTTATTTGGGTTTTTAGTGTTTTTTGGAGTTTTATTGGTTTTGGGGGTTTTAAGGGTTTTTAGATATTTTAGGTATTTAAGTGCTTTATAGGGGTTTAAACATTTTTATAGGGTTTTTTTATATTAGGGGTTTTTAGGGTTTTTAGGGTTTTTATATTTTTTAGTGTTTCTTTTTTTAGGGGGTTAACTGTTTTTAATGGATTTTTATAGTTTTTAGGGTTTTTAGGGGGTTTATGATTTTATAGTGTTTTAAAGGGTCTTTTGGGGTTTTTACCTTTTTATTGGTTTTAGAGGGTTTAGGGATTTTAGTATTTTTATGGTTTTTGGGTTCTCTATAGTTTTTATGTTTTTAGAAACATTTAGGGTTTTTAGGGTATTTATAAAATTTTAGTGTTTAAGGTATTTTAAGGTATTTTTTTCGATTTTCTGGAATTTTAGGGGTTTTCATGGATTTTTACTATGTATTATTGTCTTCCAGGTTTTGTTTTCTATAGTTTTTTGGGGGGTTTAGTATTTTAGGGTTTTTATGGATTTTAGGGTTTTAAAGGTTTTTAGGGTTTTTATGGTTTTATGGTTGTATAGTGATTTTTGGGTTTTTAGTATTTTTTGGGTTTTTAGGGATGTTTAAGGGGATTATGATATTTTAAGGGTTTTATAAGGTTATTTAGGGCCCTTTTAATTTTTAGGGGTTTTGCGTTCTTTTAGATTTTTTAGGGGGTGTTTAGGTTTGTTAGGGTTTTTAGGGTCCTTTATGGCAAAAAAGATATGAGGGTCTAATTGAGTCTCCCATCAGATGGTTCTTGATTTCTCAATTTTTTGATGGTGCTGTGTCAATTAGTGTGTTCCAATGCGAGAGATAGGTTTTCTATCAGAACTTGTTTATGAGGTGTAGAAATAGATGTTGGTTTTTTGAAATGGTGTTGTTGGATGTTGCTTGCTAATGGGTTGGGTTGTGATGAAGCTACTGTTTACAAGTTTGGTGTTGGTGGATCTTCACTACAGGCAGTGGATCTTCGTGGTGAGGATGTGCTGGAGGGTAGTGATACTAGTGGTCACGTGATGCTGACGGTTGATATTCTTGGGAAGGAGATGGTTGATGATGGAAGTACTGCTCTGGGATGGTTGCTGATTGGCTGGGAAGTGATGAAGCGAACAAGTGTAAAATTGGTGTTGATGGTTCTGTGCTGCAAGCAGTGGATCATTTTGGTGAGGGTGTGCTAGATGCAGGATTTTGTAATATAGGATGTTGGTCATTGGTTGGTGGTGAGCTAATGGATTCTGGTTAATGCTGGATGATGGTGATGGCTGCTGCTTGGCTTTTGTGTGTTTTTTCTTGGTTTTGTTTTGTTTTTTTTTTTGACTTTTTTGGGTCCTTTATAGTTTTCATGGTTTTTAAGGGTTTTTTGGGGCTTTAAGGGTTTTAAGGGATTTAGGGTTTTTAGTATTTTTAGGGGTTTTAACGGAACTTTTGGATATTTTTGTTTTTATTACTTTTATACGTTTTAGGGATTTTATTATTTTTAGAGTTTTTAGGGTTTTTACGGTGCATAATGAATTTTAGGGTTTTTAAGGTTTTAGGGTTTAAAGGGATTTGATGGTTTTCATAGGGTTTTAGGGGTTTTCCAAGTTTTTAGGGATTTTTAGGGTAATTTAAGATTTTTTTTACTATTTTTATGATTATATCATTTTTATGGGTTTTAGGGTTTTTATGATTTTAGGGGTTTTTAGAATTTCTTTGGGGTTTTAGGGTTTTATTGTTTTTATTGGTTTTATGTTTTTTTATGGTTTAAGGGTTATTATTATTATTTTAGAATTTTTTTATGTTTTCTTGTGTTTTAAGGGGGTTTTAGTGTTTTTAGGTATTTTAGTATTTTTTTAGTCTAATCGGGGTTTTAGGGGTTTTAATTGGTTTTGGGGGTTTTAGGGTTTCTTAGGGTTTTTATAGTTTCTGAAGGTTTACTTATTAGTTTTTTCAATTTTTGGTTTTTATTATGGATTTTAGGGTTTTAAATAGTTTTTTTTAAGGGGTTTTAAGGGTTTTAGGGTATTTGGGGATTTATAGTTTTAGAGTTCTAGGGTTATTTGGTTCTTTATTATTTTTATGGATTTTATGTTATTTGGGGGGGATTAAGGGATTTTGGGGGGGTTTTAGGGTTTTTAGGGTTTTCCATATTGTTAGGTGTTTTTAAGGGGTTTATGTTATTTTTTATTTTTAGGGTTTTTATGGTTTCTTCTATTTTTAAGGGGGTTTTGGGTTTAAGATTAAGGGTGTAGGGTTTAGGGTTTAAGGTGGAGGGTGTATGGTTTTGTTTTTTGGGTATAGGGTGGTGGGTTTCTGGAGTAGGGTTCTTGGTTGAGGGTATTAGGTATAGGTTTTAGGGTATAGTTTATAGGTTTTATTGTCTAGGGAATATGGTTTTGAGGTGTAAGGTATTGGGTTTATTGTGTAGAGTATAGGGTTTAGGGTGTCAGGTTTTTGGTTTACTATATAGAGTGGAGGGTGTGGGGTGTATGGTTTAGGGTTCAGGTTTTAGGCTATAGGGTTTACGGTGTAGGGTTTAGAGTTTAGGGTCGATGGTATAGGGTTTAGGGTGTAGGGTAAAGGGTTTTGGGTGTAGGGTAATGGGTTTATTATTTATGGTTTATGGTATTGGTTATAGGGTATAGGCCGTATGATATAGGGTTTAGGTTTAGGATGTATGGTATGGGGTTTAAGTTATATGGTTTTGGGTTTTGGGTGAAAGGTATATGGTTTAGGGTACTTTGTTTAGGGTTTAGTTTGTATAGTATAGGGTTCAGGGTTTAGTGTTTAGGGTATACATATAATGATTTAAGGTTTAGGGTTTAGGGTGTTGGGTATCGGGTTTACGGTGTATAGGTTTGGGTTTAAGTTGTAGGGTATAGGGTTTAGTGAGTATGTTGTTGGGTTTTTTGGGTTGAGGGTATCGGGTTGAGGGTGTAGGGTTAAATGTTTAGGGTGAAGGATATTGGTTTTACTGTGTAAGTTTTTTGTTTTAGGGTGTAGTTCTTATGGTTTTGGGTGTTGGGTATAGGGTTTAAGGTGTATGGTTTATGGTGTAAGGAATATGGTATAGGGTGTAGGGTTTAGGGTTAGGGTATATTGTATAGGGTTTAGGGTGTAGGGATTTGGGTTTAGGGTGTACGGTATAGGGTTTGTGGTGCAGATTTTAGAATTTAGAGTGTAGGGTAGAGTGTTTTCTGTGTAGGGTTAAGGGTTGAGGGTGTTGGTTTTTGGGTTTAGGTTTTAGGGTTTAGGGTTTAGGGTTTAGGGTTCAGGGTTTACAGTTTTAGGGTTTAGGGTATATTTTTTAGGGTGTAGGGTTTAGGGTGTAGAGTTTGTGGTTTATGGAAAAAGGGTTATGGTTTAGGGTGTAGGGTGTAGGGTTTGAGGTTTTGGAAGTCTGGTCGGAGGTTTAGGGTGTAGGGTGTATATTGTCAGTTTTATCATGTAGGGTTTAGAGTGTAGAATATAGGGTTTAGGTTATAGTGTGTACGGTTTAAGGTGAAAGGTTTAAGGTTTATGGAGTAGGGTATAGGGTTTAGGGCGTAGTGTATAGGGGTTTGGGTGTAGGTTATAGGGTTCAGTGTGAAGGGTTTTGGGATTAGGGTGTAGGGTGTATGGTTGAGGGTGTGGGCTTTAGGGTTTTTTTAGTAGGGTATTTGGTTTAGGGGTAGGGTTTAGGGTTTGGGGTGTAGGGTCTAGGGTTTAAGTTGAAGGTTTTTGGGTTTTGGGTGCAGAATATACAGTTTTGGGTGTAGGGTTTAGTTTTTAGGGTGTAGGGTTGATGGTTTTGTGTATAGGGTTTAGGGTGTAAGGTTTACTATTTTAGGTCTTTTAAGATTTTTAGGGGGATTTATGGTTTTTTGTGTTTTTTGCTTTTAGGGTATTTAGGGGTTTTATGTTTTTTTTTGGCCTTCTAGGTTTTTTATGTTTTTAGGGTTTTTAAATTTTTTTGAGGTTTTCCATGTTTTTTTTTGTTTTTATGGGCTTTAGGGTTTTTTTTTGTTTTTTTTGGGGGTTTCATGGTTTTCCAGGGTTTTGGGTTTTTATTGTTTTTAGGATTTATTGGGATTTTAATGGTTTTACTTTGAGTTTTTAGGGGTTTATCGGGGTTTTAGGGGTTTTATGGTTTTTAGGGGAAAGGAAGATGCGAGGTTCGGGATATCCCCCCCCCCCCCCCCAAATTTATTATAAAGAAAAAAGAGACATAGGAGACAAGGGAGGGGAGGGGTAAAATGACCCACATCCAAAAACCCTTCACAGCAAAAGACCCAAAAAAATAAAAAACAAAAAAGACAAACAAAACCAGTGAAAAAGACAAAAAACAAAACAAAACAACACTGTCCACACATCTTGTCCAGCCGACACCAGCATCTAGCACCAATACCAGACATCACAACCAAGCAGTAGAGACAACACATCCAATCCAACCAGCCCCAGCTGCATCCACACCTCTTTTCCATCTGACACCATCATCCAGCACCAAAACCAAATATCACAACCTCGGAGCAGAAACAACACATCCAATCCGACCTGTGCCAGCAACCAACAACACCAGCTCTGACATCACAACCAATCATAACCTGCAGCATCAAACCACAACAGAAACCGCAGACCACAGCAGCCATCATCATCCTACAGCAATCAGCAACCAACAACCAGCAGTCATCAATGCCACTCCACCGCGATATGCCCCTGACCCCGGACGCTACCACCAGCACCATCCCAAAGCCTCCACAAACACCAGCATACCAGACCAAAGTGGGGTCCGATACATTGGGAGGGGCGGCTAGAGCGGTGGTTGGTGTTCGAGTCAGTGACACACCATCAGGGAGATCAACCTCATCATACAACCAGCCCTTCAGACAGGACCAGCAGCAAATCATCCAGTCACCACAGCCACAGCAAGGAACAACATAAACCACCAGCACTAGGTCAAAAGCATCACCTCCCATCCAAGAAGCATTCCAGCAGCCATCAATACACAACATTCTCAGACTAACACATTTCCTCAAAAACAAAAACCGCAGCTCTCCATGGATCACACCCAGACCAGACATCATCCAGCAACTTAAAATCCGATCACAATTCAGCAGAAAGATATGAGAGAACCAACAATAAGTAGCAAATATCTTATAACAACTCAGAAACTAGTGACCAAGCAGTGACAACAGCACAAAACCAAACCAGCCGCAATTCAAGAACATGAAGACCAGCATAACACAAAGAATACAGCAGAGTATAGCCATACCTTCATCAGCGGCAAGATCCAAGAACAGAAAACCGGAACCAGAGAAGCAAACCTGCATCTTCACACTTACCAGCTGCCAACCCAAAGCCACAATGAGAATCAAAGACCTTATTACTTCACAAAAACAGTCATGCCATCAAAAAGCACCTAGACTCAGCTCATTGATGTCGAATCCCCCCGCATCGTGGCTCCTCGAGAGACACATGGGACCGAAAATCGTAGACGAGGTGCAAGGATTCACTTTAGGAAGAGCATATTTCAGATCAGCCGAAACCAAGTCAAGTCATTGCCAGATCCAATCCAAGTCAACGCCGCTCTTGTCAGATTCCCCTGGAAACCATGCAGACCTGAGAAGGGGATGCCTGAAGAAGCCTTTGGCCGTAGAGACCATATCTGCTATCGATACATCCAGATCCGCCAAACTTGAAGCAGAACAAGAAGAAGAACATCTGATTCCATGAAAAGAAATACCACCAAAGACCAATGCCACCGAGAGCCTCCAAAACCCATCACCGTCAAGAATCATCATCACATGGCAAAGCAAGCTACAACTGACCAGCCAATCCACATCACAAATAGAACGCAAGACGAATCCATCGTGAAAATATGCTGGAAATCGCGTTGTCGGGAGAGGGATCCCAAGCGAGAGCCCAGGCGAGAGCGGAGGAATTTTCTTTTCAATATCTTATGGTTTTTAGGATTTTCATTGTTTTTATAATTTTCATGGTTTAGGGTATTTTTTTGGATTATATGGGTTTTTATGGCCATCAAATATTTTCTAAGTGGTTTTTATAGTTTTTTGACATTAGGCTTTAAAAGGTTTTTAGGGATTTTTGGTGTTTTTTTTTGGGTTTTTAGGTTTTAGATTTTTTATGTTTTTATGTTTAAAAAAATTAGAATTGATAGGTTTTTTATGGGTTTAGGTATTTAATGTGGTTTTAAGATTTTTTAGGGTTTTAGGGTGTTTTATGGATTTTTGGTTTTTCGAGTTTTTGGACTTTTTACGAATTTTATGGCTGTTAGGGTTTTATGGTTTTAGGGTATTTACAGTATTTATGGATTTTAAGGTACTTTTAGGGTGTTTATAGTGTTAGGGCCTTTTTATTTTTAGCTTCTTGGGGGATGTTTAGTATTTTAAGGGTTTTTAAGGTTTGTTGCAATTTTATGGGTTTTTAGTAATTTTTTTTGGGGTTTTAGGTTTTTAGGAGTTTTGTGGATTTTTTTTATATTTTAGTGCCTGTTTTATGTTTATTTTTTTTCTATCATTTTAAGAGTTTTTATGTATTTTATGGTTTTTAGTGATTTTATGGTTTTCAAAATTTCAAATGGTTTCTGGGTTTTAATGGTTTATGAGGTTTTTAGGTATTTTAAATGTTTTAGGGGTTTTAAGGGTATTTGGGTTTTTATTTGGATTTTTTTAGTTTTTTGGGTTTTTTCAGGTTTTTATGGTTTTTATAATTTTTTTGGGTTTTTAAGGGTTTTAGGGATATTTTTTGATTCTAAGTGTTGTTAGGGTCTTTATGGTTTTTAGGTGTTTTAGTGTTTTTAAAGGTTTTATAGTTTTTAAGGTTTTTATGGTTCTTTTAGGCTTTTATAAGGTCTTTAGGGTCTCTTAGGGTTTTAGGGTTTTAGGTTCATTTAGGGTTTTTATGGTCTTCTATGTCTTTAAGGGTTTTTTAGGGTTTTTATAAGTTTTCAAGGTTTTAGTGTTTTTTGGTTATTTTAGGGATTTTAGTGGGTTTTAAGGTTTTTAGGGGTTCATGGATATAGATTTTTAGTAGTTTTTGGAGTTTTTTGGGATCTAGGGATTTTTAGAATTTGGAGAGTTTTTTATGATTTATAGGGTTTAGTTTTTTGGGGTTTTGCCGTTTTTTCAGTTTTATGGTTTGGGGGGGTTAAAAGGTTTTTAGAGGTTTTAGAGTTATTAAGATTTTTAGGAGTTTTTATGGATTTAAAGGTTTTAATGGGTTTAAGTGTTTTTAGGGGGTTTTTTTATGTTTTGGTGTTTTTAGGGTTTTAGTTTTTTTAGGTTTTGTTAAGGATTTTTAGGGTTTTATAGTTTTCACGGGTTTTTAGGGTTCTTTTAGGGGTTTTAAAGGATTTTAGGGTTTTTAGGAATTTTCAGGGATTTTGGGGGTTTATGTTTATTTTAGGGTTTTTAGGGATTTTATTGTTTTTAGGTTTTCATAGACTTGTTAGTATTTTTATATTTTTTTATAGTTTTTAGATATTTTTAGGGGTTTTAGTTTTTTTTATTTTTTTGTTTTTATTCGGTTTTTAGGGTTTTTATGGTATTTTAGTTTTTTATGGTTTTTAGGGTTTTTATTATTTTTAAGGGTTTTAGGTGTTCTAGGGTTTTAAGGGGTTTTTGGGGTCCTTTCAAAGTTTTAGTGGTTTTTTGGGGTTTTAGGGTATTTAGGTTATTTAGGGGATTTATGGGTTTTAGGGTTTTTATCCTTTTTAAAGTTTTTCAGATTTTTTTGGGGTGTTTAGGGTTTTTAAGGGTTTTAAAGGTTTTTAGGGTTTTAGGGTGTTTTATTATTTTTAGGGTTTTATGGTTTTAGTATTTTTAGGGGTTTCAGGTCTCTTATGGGTTTAGTTTTTTTATATTATTCTGGGCATTTTAATGTTTTAAGGGTTTTTGGGGTTCATTAGTGGTTTCTGGGCATTTTATGGTTTTTAGTTTTTTAGGTTTTTTTATGGTTTTAGGGTGATTTAGGTTTTTAGGACATTTTAGGGTTTTTATTTATTTTAGTATTTTATAGGGTCCTTTAGGGGTTTTAGGGTACATTATGGTTATTTTGGTTTTTTGAGAATTTTAGGGTTTTTAGCGATTTTTGGTTCCTTTAGGGTTTTTATGATTTTTAGGGTTATAGGGATTTTAGGGTTTTTTGGTTTATTTATGGTTTTCAGGGGTTTTTGTGTTTTTATGTGTTTTATGTGTTTTATGTTTTATAGGGGTGTGGGGGTTAGGAGGTTTTCTAGGTGTTTGGTGTTAGATGTTGTTTGGGTTTTTTGATATCTTGGGGTTTTTCATGTTTTTCAAGTTTTTTTGTGTTTTTTGGGGTTTTTAGAATTTTTTTAGAGTATTCTTATTTTTTAGTAGTTTTTAGTGTTTCTTTGTGATTTTTGTGGTTTTAAAGTTTTTATAGTTTTTTGTTTTTTCATGTTTTTAGGGTTTTATGGGTTTTTTATTTTTTAGGGTTTTTAGGGTTTTTATGGTTTTTAGGGATTATGATGGATTTTTGATGAATTTATAATTTTATAGAAGTTTTAGGAATTTTTAGGGTTTTAGGGGATTTTCTGGATTTTTTGTGGGTTTTAGGGTTTTTATTATTTTTTATGTTTTTTAAGGTCTTTTGGGCAGGGAAAATGCGACGGTCGGGATTTCCCCCCCCCCCCCCCCCAATTTATATAAAGAAAAAAAGATACACAACAAACAAGGGAGGGGAGGGGTCAAATGACCCACACCCAAAAACCCTTTACCACCCAAGACGCAAAAGACCCCAAAAAAAGAAAAATCAAAAAAGAAAAAAGAAAAAACAAACAAAACCAAGCAGCCACCACCACCATCCAGCATTAACCAGCATCCAGCAGCTCACAGCTAACCAACGATCAGCATCAAATCTCACAAAATCCATCATCCAGAACCTTCTCACCAAGAAGATCCACCACCAACACCATAGAAACATTAGCACCATATCCATAAATCTAAACTTCATCACTTCGGGGTGAAGCAACACCCCTTACCAAGCACCAGCAGTAACAATCACCTTCATACCAATCAGCCTTTAGCAACACACACCATCCAGCAACCACCAGTCCAGCCAAAAACATCATCCAACACCAGAGTTTCAGCCAGCCAATAATTTCTTTAACACCTCATGAGTAAGAATCATAACAACGCCTACTTCCCTCGTCATCACACACCAAAATCCACGATAGCATAAAAAAAATCGAAAAAACCTGAACCACCTCAGCCATAGATTCAAAAAGAGTCTCTCCAACCAGATGAAGATCCCCACTAGAGAACCAGTCCACCAGCCAAGCAAACCATAAAAACGGATCAATCATGCACCCACAAAGTAGTAGTGCATTGAAACCACAAGTCATAGGAGAACCAGGAGAAGAGAAAAAACGTAGGAACAAACCTGCTCCAAATACAACATACCAAATTTTCTGAAGAAACCGAAGATCACCTACTGCCGTGAGCCTGAGAAACACCACTGAAGCCCATCGCCATGAACCGAAACACCAAAATCTGACCCGCTCATCACTAGATCTGTAGCGGTGCACGTCTCCAGATCTAAGTGGTTCCACCACAGATCTACAAACACCATGACAAGATCCAACTCCAAGAAAAGCACAGAGAATAGATCTTGACAACTCAATCATGGATCTGATACACCGAGCGAAGGGGAGACCACCTCCTGCCATGTCCTCCAAAGAACTGCAACTTCTCATGTCGGAGGGTCCAGAGCTGCACCGAAAAGCCAGTCGCACACCGGGAAGTCCGAATCCGACCACCTCCCCCATGGATCGCCCAGTGGAAAGTCCAGTCCACCTCACAAGATCACCACAATGTCGAAATCCAGAAAGACCAGAACTGGCTTGCTCAAAATTGTATTATTCCTTTATCCAAAGATACTTCCATAGAAGACCTACGAGGGCACCATCGATCCATAGAAAACTCGCCTCAATAGAAGAGAGCAGCAGCGCAATGAAATCTGATGCCTGAGGATCCACAGGCAAGCCCGAGAAGCATTGACACCAACGGAAGACCCAAATGCAAGTGGATCCAGGAGATGCGGGATCCATCTTAGGGATCTTAAGGTCTTTTGGGTTTTTATAATTTTTAGTCATTTTTACAGTCATATAGGGTTTTGGGGGATTTAGGGTTTGTCTTCATTTTTTGTCTCTTTAGGGGTTTTAGAACCATGTTGGGTATTTTTGTGTCTTTAAGTGGTTTTAGGGGGTTCTGAGTATTTTGAAGGGCTATTAACATTCCCAGGTTCTTTTAAGGTGTTTTTGGGTCTTCAAGGTCCTTTATGGGTTTTAGTATTTGTATGGTCTTTTAGCTGATTTTATGGTTTTTCATGGACCTCTATTGATTTTTTTTTGGATTTTAGGGTTCTATGGAATTTTACGGTCTATTTGGCATTTCTTAGGATTTTAGGCTTCTTTTGGGGTTTTCTTGGTTTTTTTGGGTTTTGAGGGATTTTAGGATTTTTTTGATTTTTTATGATTTTATGCATCTTTATAGTTTTTTAGGTATTTAGATTTTTTGGATTAGGGGTTTTTATGTTTTTTTGGGATTTTTCAGATATTTAGGGTTGTTAAGGTTTTTATTAGTTTGAGGGTTACTATGGGTTTTATGGGTTTTGGGCTTTTTTACGATTTTCTAGGGGTTTTATGGTGTTTATGGTTTTTGAGGTTTTAGGGTATTTTTTGAGTTATTAGGGTGTCTATGTGTTTTGGTGATTTAGGGTTTTATTGGGATTATAGGGTGTTTTGGAGTTTCTAGGGGTTTTAGAGTATTTTAGGGTGTCTTCAGGATCATTAGGAACTCTTAGAATAACTTAAGGGGTTTTAGGAATTTTTTTTTGGTTTTTAGGGTTTTTAGTGTTTTAGGGTTTTATGGTTTTAGGGTATTTAGGGTTTTTAGGGGTTTTAGATAATTTTTAAGGTATTTATGTTTTAAAATTTTTATGGTCTTTAGGGTTTTTAGGTTTTTCATGGTTTTTAGGGTTTATTAGGTTTTTTAAGTTTTTAGGGTTTTTTAGGGGTTTTAGGGCTTTGGAGGGGGGTAGGGGTTTTTTTGGATTTTATGTGTTTTGGGGTTTTTTTTACATTCATATAGTTTTTATGGATTTAGGGTTTTTAGGCGTTTTTGGGTGTATCAGGGAGTTTTTTAGGATTTTTAGATTGTTTTAGGGTTTTAATGGGTTTCAGGGGTTTTAATGCATTCCGGGGTCTTAAAAGTTATGTTAAGGGATTTTATGTGTCTTTGGTTTTTTTGTGTTTTTATGGTTTTTAGTTTTTTTAGGCTATTTTATGATTTTTTAGATTTTTAGGTATTTATTGGGTATTCTAAATTTTTTTAGTGTTTTTAGAGTTTTAGGATATATTTGGTGTTTTAGGGTTTTATTATGTTTTTTAGTGTTTTATGGTCTTATGTTTTTTATCCTTTTAAGTGTTTTAGGATATGTTATACTTTTTAAGTGTTTTCTAGTGTTTTTTACTCATTTTTAGTGTTTTTATGGTCTTTAAATGTTTTAGGGTATTTAAGGTCTTTTAGGGTTTTTAGCAGTTTAGGGTTTTAGGGCCTTTTAGGGTGTTTTTAGGTTTTTAGGGTATGTTATGGATTTTAAGGTTTTTAGGGTCTTTACAAGTTTTTAGTAGGTTTTGTGGGTTTTAAACATTTTTTCGTTGTTTTTAGGGTTTTGTAATAATTTTAGTGTTTTTGGTGTTTGGTATGCTTCTGTAGTTTCTTTTAGGGGGTTTGGAGTTTGAGGTTGTTTTATTGTTCTTTATGGTTTTTAGGGCCCTTTAAGGTTTTTTCCCTTTTTGGGGTCATATAGGGGTTTTATGGGTTTTAGGGTCCTTTAGGGGTTTTGGGGACCTTTAGAGAATTTTAGGGAATTATAGTGTCCTTTAGGGTTTTTGAGGGTTTTTTAGTGTCCTTTGGAGTTTTTAATTTTTAGATTGTTTTAGGAGTTTTAGGTTATTTTAGAGTCATTATTGAATTTTACTGTATTTAGTGTCGATTAAGTATTCTATGGTATTTATGGTGTTTTGGGGTTCTTATTGTCATTTAGAAGTTTTAGGGGGTTTAGGGTCTTTTAGGTTTTTATGGAAAATAGGATAAGGACCAGTCTATTCTTGGCCCCCCAAAATTTATTAGAAAAAAGAGAAACAACAAACAAGAGAGGGGTGGGGTCAATCAACCCACGCCCAAAAACCCTGAACACCCCAAAAAAACCCAAAAGCCCCCAAAAACCCAAAAGGCAAACAAAACCAGAAAAATGTATAAAATCCAAGTCATCACTATCAACATCTTCTAGTTAACCAGCAACCAGCATCCTGCAACATATTTTTAATCATCCATCGCCTCCTATACAAGCATATCCACTGCTAAGAACACAGAACCACCAGAACCAAAATCATATACAGCTTCTTCATCACATCCTAGCTGAGCAGTAACCAGCCTCCAACACCTCATTATCAATCAACAAGCACCTCCTTCAATCACCAAGCATCTCCTAACACCTCACATCAGTTCCAACAACTAGCACCAACAGTGATCCAAAAACAAACCAACCACACCTCCCAACTAGCACTTGAGCAGTTCAGCAACAACACCTACAGTTCCTCCTATGAAATCAGCAGCTAACAACCCATAGCTCATTATCCAACATCCATCACCTTCAAGCCAGTCAAAACCCATCATCCAGTAATATACTCCCAGCAGCTCCCAGCCAACAACAGAGAAAAACACAACAAACAACATGGTTTTCAATTTACAGTTTTAAGGGTGTTTAGGTATTTATAGGGTACCTTTTGAGTTTTAAGGGTTTTAGGGGGTTTTATGGTCTCTTATTGTTTTTAATGTTTTTAGGGGTTTTTCGTTTCCATGGGGTTTTAGGGTATTTATATGTTTTTATGGTTTTTTGGTGTTTTAAGGGTTTTTTAGGGTTTTAGGGTTTCTTGGTGTTTTTGGGTTTTTATGGTTTTAAAGGTTTTTTGGGTTTTAAGGGAAGAAGAGGTGCAGGAATAGGTAATCCTTGCCCCCCCCCAAATTTATGGGGTTTTAGGTAGTTTTTTTAAGGATTTTTTAGGGTTTTACAATTTTTTCGAGTTTTAGGGTATTTTAGGTATTTTCAAATCTTTTCATGGGTAGAATTTTTTATGGTTTTAACTGTTTTTATGGGTTTTTTGGGGTTTTGGGGTTTTAATGGATTTAAATGGATTATTTTAGAGTTTTTAATGTGTTAGGGGTTTTTAAATATTTAAAGGGATTTTAAGGGTTTTAAATTGTTTTTTGGGTTTTTATGGTTTTTAGGGTTTTATGATTTTTAATAAATTTTAGGCTTCTTAGTTTTTTCTGTTTTTATGGTTTTTAGGGTATTTTGGGGTTTTCAAGTGGGTAATTTTGGAGTATTCTAATTTTTATAGGGTTTTTACAGCTTTTAGTATTTTTTAGGGTTTTACTTTTTTTTCGTTTTAACGGTTGTATGGTTTTTTATAGTTTTTATGTGGTTTTAGGGTTTTGAGGGGTTTTTTTGGGGGGGCGGGTATGGTTTTTAAAGATTTTATGGGTTTTTAGGGTTGTATGGTTTTTCAATGTTTTGGGGGGGTTTTAGTGTTTTTAACAATTTTAGGGTTTTAGGGTTTTTAGGGTTTTAATATTTTTATAGATTTTTGTATTTTTTAGGTTTCTTATTACTATTTTAGGGTTTTAGGGTTTTTATGGTTTTTTAGGTTTTTATAGTTTTTAAGGTTTCTTTACTATTTTTATGTTTTTTTTTTGATTTTATGGAAACTCCAACTTAGGACCAAGCTATTCCTGGACACCCAAAATTTATTAGAAAAAAGAGACACAATAGACAAGGGAGGGGCAGGGTCAATCAACCCACATCCAAAAAACCCTAGACACCCATAACAAAACCCAAGATCCTCCAAGAAACCCAAAAGGAAAACAAAACCATACAAGGCAAAAAAATCAAAGTCATATTCATCAGCATCTCCCATCCAACTAGCACCCAGCATCCCGCATCCCATTTTTCATCACTCATCACCTCCTTACCAAGCATATCTGTCACCCGCAACACAGAACCACAAGCACCAAAATCATATAAAGCAGCTCTATCACATACCATCCAAGAAGCAAGCGGCCTCCAACACCTCATTATCAAAAAATATAACCTCCTTCAATCATCAATTGTCTCCCAACACCTCGCATTAGTTCCAACAATCAGCACCAAAAGTGATTCACAAACAAACCATCCACTCCTCCCAACCAGCACTCGAGTAGTTTAGCAACAACACATATTGTACCTCCTATGAAAGCAACAAACAACAAATCATAGCTCATTATCCAACATTCATCACTTTCAATTCATTTAAGCCCCAGCATCCAGAAAATCTCACCTAATAGCTCCCAAACAATGACAGATAAAAACACATCAAACAATACAATTTTTAATTTACAGCAACTCCACCCGCCGCCAAGTTCCAAATCAAAAAAAAAAACATTTCGAGAAAAGAAGCCACCAAAGTTGATCCAATTCAGAACTGAATCATACCATGAAATTAGATATAGTAATCAAATAAAACCATCATGATGTACCGCATGACTCGTCTAGTGAGCAGCAGCCAAATTGAACCATCCGCAACAATACTGGACCCAAATTTGCAAGAATGTACCAGAAAGATGTCCACACAAGGAAGCTCAAAGATCCCAAGCCTAATCAGAAGTTTATGTAGTGGAAACCTTCTAAAATAGGAACCAATGATGAAGAGAATGCTTCTAGCTGCATAGATCTGTGAAAGATCAAGGAACCAAGACCGCTTTCACATCGCAACAGAATCCGCCGAAGAAGACCACACCCCATGATGCTGAAGAAATCCATCATCACCACAAACAAAGACAACCAACCCATCCAAAATGCAATTCCCACTTCGAAAGAGATCTAACGACTTGAGGGGAAGCAAAGCCATAACTCTCCGTGCAGCTACCAGAATCGCCGATGGAAGGCCTCTTCACCACAAAATCTCAACTGTGAAGGGGTCAAGTGTTTAAAGACCAAGTAACACCACCACTCAGAAATCATTATGCCCTCTAATAACACCTACCACCTTGGATCCGAATAAATCCATTAAGGACCACCGCCACTGAGGTCTCTCCCATAAGCACAATTTGGAAGGGTAAATGATCGGATTCCAATGATGTTGGGAGAATCCGGAGGAAACACTAGAAGCCACAACGAGAGTGAGAGATCACCAGGGGAGTGCGGCACCATCATTTCTTCATTTGTTTATTAGGGATTTTTATTTTTTTTGGAGATTAATTGGGTTTTTAGGGTGTTTATTGGGGTTTAGGGTCTTTTGTGTAATTTTAGGGGTTTTAGAGTCTTTTAGGGTTTTTTTTGGGGGGGGTTTAGGAGTTTTTTTGGGGCCTAGAGTATTTTTTTTATTTGTTGGGTGTTTTATGAGGTTTTCTAGTTTTTTGAGTATTTTTGGGGAATTAGGGATTTAAATATTTTTCAGGGTTTTTAGGGGCTTCAGGTTTTTCAATGTTTTTAGGGTTTTCGGGGTCTTTAAAGGATCACTACTACAAAATATGCCTTTAACAACACTATAATGTATCTTTATCAGTGATAGAAAAGTGATGACAACCTTAGTGCAGTTAAAATGCCAACTCTTTTATCAGCACTGGAAAAATGCTGATAAATGGTATCTTTATCAGTGAAAATAAAAGAGTTGATAAAGCATACTTTTATCAGCACTAATAAAAGAAACCATTTATCACTTCTTTTATTAAGCATTGATAAAGAGAACCTTTATCATCATTTTTAGAAGCGCTCATAAAATCTATCTTTATCAGCTCTTCTAGAAGTGATGATAAATATATCTTTATCGATGCTTTCAAAAGCATTGATAAAGGATTCTTTTATCAGTGCTTATATAATCACTGATAAAGGCTATATTTATCAGTGCATTTAGTAGCACTGATAATGGTGAAAACTTTTGTGTGATGCTATAGCACACTGCATCCCTAGAAACAAATGTAGTGTGTTGTAACAACACACGACATCCCCAAAGACAGAAGCATAAATTACCCAAATAAGAAAAAAATTATGAATTTAAATGAAAAAATATTTCTAATGAAAATACAAGAAAAAACACAATTATAGAGTATGTTAGTTGTATGTTTTACTAAAATTAAAGTAATTTTTCAATAAAAAGGCACATTTGCAGTCATATCGGTCACGCAGTGAGTTGAATTAAGGTGTGACTAATTCCTACATGTCATAAATTAGTTATGGATCATTTTCTAAAGTATCAAAACAATATGAGTTTGTTTGCTCAATTTTGAGAATGTCAGTTGTTTTTTGTATTATAATTAATGTTAGTTTGTAATAAAAATATGTACTTTGAGTCATAACAGTTACACCGTGCATTGGATTAAGGTGAGTATGATTTCTACACATCCCAAATGACTCATAGATTGTTTTCCTAAAGTATCAAACTAATCAAAATGTGTTTCTTTGGTTTTGACCAGGTCACTTGTTTTTTTTACTAAAATCCCATTTTAAACTAGAAACACGTACTTTGATATATATATATATATAGGTTTCATCGTGTATGGGTTTTACATGAGAATAATTCATACATTCCATAAATGAATTTTCAATATTTTTCACAAATTATCAAGAAAATATGAGCTTGTTTTCTTGGTTTTTAGTGAGTGACACTTTTTATATGAAAAATGTTGATTTTAAACTGATAACGGACACTTGGAGTCATACCAGTCACACCATGCATCTGATTGAGGTGAAACTAATTCAAACACATCAAAAATGACTTATGAATCATTGTAAAAACTACCAAAACAATCTAAATTTATTTTAATGGTTTTGAGTATGTCAGTTGTTTTTTTCACAGAAATTAATGTCAATTTTGAATAAAAAGACACAATTGGAGTCATACTAGACACACCATGTGTCAGATTGACATGAGTCTCACTTATAAAAATTCCAAATGAATCGTGGTTTATTTTCCTAATTAATCAAAAAAATCAGAATGTGTTTCCTCAATTTTGGGTATTCCACTTGTTTTTTTACTAAAATTCCATTCTGAATTGCAAACACGCACTTTGAGACATATAAGTGTCATCACATGTTGGTATTACATGAGATCTATTCATACATATCACAAATAAATTATGAATCATTTTCCCAAATTATAAATAAAATCTGGGTGTGTTTTCTTGATTTTCATTAAGTGACACTGTTTTGTATTAAAATTTCAATTTTAAATAGATAATGGTAACTTGGAGTATTATTGGTCACATCGTCCATCAAATTGAGTTCTAGATAATTCCTAAACATCAAAAATGACGTTTATATCATTTTCCTAATGTACCAAAACAATTTTAATTCTTTTCCTCTATTTTGAGTATGTTAGTTTTTTTTCACTAAAACTAGTGTCAATTTTGAATAAAAACTAGTATATGGAGTCATAAATGTCACACCATGCATTGGAATGAGGTGAGGATAATTTATACATGTCCTAAATGACTAATGGATCATTTTCCAAATGTATCAAAATAATAATAATGTGTTTCCTCAATTTTGACTATGCTACTTTTTTTCTACTAAAATGCCATTTTAAACTAGAAACTTGCACCTTAAGCCATATAGGTGGAATCGTGTGTGGGTTTGACAGGAGACTGGTTCATACAAATTAAAAATTAATTATGAATTGTTTTCCAAAATTATCAATACAATATAGGCATGTTTTATTGGTTTTCATTAAATGACACTTTTTGTATTAAAATATCAATTTTAAACTGATAACTGTCTCTTAGAGTCATACCAAATACACCATGGATCAGATTGAGATTAGTCCAATTCCTAAACTTTAAAAATGACTTATGGATCATTTTATTAAATTACCAAAACAATATTAATGTTTTTGCTATGTTTTGAGTATGTCAGTATTTTTTCCACTAAATTTAATGCCAGTTTTGAATAAAAATATTCACTTGAATTCATTCTGGTCACACAATGCATCAGATCGAGGTGAGGATGAATTTTACACATCCCAAATGACTCATAGATAATTTTTCTAAAGTATAAAAATAATCAAAATGTGTTTCCTCATTTTTAAGTACGCCACTTGTTTTTTTTACAAAAAAATGTCATTTAAACTGGAAACATGCACAATGAGCCATACAGGTGGCATTGTGTGTGTTTTTACATCAGACTGATTCATACACACCACAAATGAATTATGAATCCCTGTCATAAATCATCAAGACAAGTGATGAAAACATTATTTCAATAAGACACCTGAAACACTTGCTCAATGGCCCTTATCTTATGTGACAAGTTTTGTGTTCACTTTTAAAGATTTTTTTAAAAAAATTCATGGTATGATCCAAATTCTACTTCATTTCCCAATAATTTTATTTTTTTTGAGATAAAAATTCTTATCCTCATCCACCTCAGTCTCAGCCTCAGTCTTCACCTCTACCTCATCCTCCATGTCGGTATCTAACTCGGACACTACCTCTAAATCTTCCTTTTCCTTCACCTCCACCTCTGCCTCCACCTCTAGATCCGTGATTTCCAAACAATTTTATTGTTTGTAGGTCAATGCTTCTAAACAAATTGATTTATTCTATTATACTTCTCCATTATAAAGTGATAAACAATAATATATAATAATTCTGACACTAATGCTTCACCCCCAAAATATATTTTGAAGGTTATAACTCATACTAGATCACACAAAGAGTAGTTAATCACCTAAATTTGTTGTCGACATACATTTTGAAAACATTATTCAATCCAGTCATCTATAAACAAATTGACTTATTCTTTTGGTTGACAAGTTTATTGGAAATCTTGATAGTATTGAGAAAATATAAACAAACAAGTTATTATGAAATGTATTTAATTGAATTGTAATTACATTCAGAAATTACCTATTAGGGATGATGGTCTTTTAATGTTTTATGATTTCTATTATATATTTTCAAACATAATATCCAAAATCGGTGTCATTATATTGCTTCATACACTACATAAACATTAACTAAAATAAGTAAATTGTTTTGAATTGTTTTTATCATTAAATATTTTTATATATACCTTAATTTGTTTCCATTTATAGTAATCTAAAGGCTTTATCCCCTAAGACACTAAATTCTTGCCATGATCAAGCCTATATTGAGAGACCACCATATCATAACATATTTTTTTATAAAATATATAATGAAAAAATAATTCTAAGTTTTCATAAAATTTTTATTGTAGTGTATTACATATTCACAATACAGATCATGTGTCGTTTGTTGGTATCATATTCATGCATTGGTTCCAAAAAATAAATATTTGGGGTTTCCATATTGACTATTATTAGCATATGGTGCATCCTAAAAAAACAAAAACAATTATGTAATGAAAAAAATCAAAAAATAGTTTATGTGATTAGATTGTAGAGTTTTAACTTTCCATTGAAGTCATAAAAAAGAGACTATATTCTAATGATTTTTTATTGAACTCTTTAATTGACTGATCATTTTTCTTATTAATTACCCCCTCATTCAAAGTATGTTCTAACATAAAAATGATACATGGATTAATGAATCCAAATCAGGACTCATATGATATTCCCTTTATATAGTTTTAATATAAATTCCTCTAAAAAATATAAATATTTATTAACTTTAATAAATATATTATCTCACTATAGGTACAGATGTATTATGAAAATATACCTTATGTATGTATTCACAACTTAGATGCCTAGCCATTCATGCTTGATAATATCAGTTAGACTTTTGAGAAAAATTATGTCTATGAAAGAATATCCATATATTTTTTATTCATATTAAATGTAAGACATATTCTTATGTTTAAATGTGGTCTCTTCATGAAGTTTTAATGATAATAAATGACTCTCTAGAACTAGTTAGGAGAAGGTAATCATAGAAGGTCATTTTGTTTTCTTAGTCAATTCACTAGATTTTTTTGATTTGGCCTTCTGTTTCCCCTCCGGTTTATCTATATATAATATCATACCTCACTTTAGACCATTTATCATTCACTATTATATGTTTTTCATAGGAAACAATTTATTAAAAATACCTCCTATATATTTATAAGATTAGATGATAATTCTATGAAAGCTCCAATATAATCTTCAACCTTTGTAATATTTGGAACATCAAGTGGAACATGAAACTCAGCAGTCGGCTCATAATTTACCTCAATCCCCACTATCATGTGATATTTTCAGATTTCTTTATTGTCTAGCTAGTTTCATGAGATATTATACATCGTACCCATTGCAACACGGTGGTACATGGGTGTTGATAGATACAAATAACATGCAACAGTAACCTAAATTTTTTAGTAATATTAATTTATTGGAAGTTGTTTGATTCACATTTAAGAGAAAGAGTAATGAAAAAATTTATTACCCCGGGTAAGGTATCTGGTTGGGGAGTGAATAGACTCAAAGCTATTGGGATCATTTGGTTCATGTGCATATCTTTTCTCCACCGTCAGTTCACTTTGATCCTTTCTTATACATTGGTCTACCAAACCAGACTACAAAATAATATCTTACATTGAGTCTATTTTTGTTTGTAATAATTTCACCATATTATATGTATCTTCATGTGGTTTTATCTTCTCGAAATATGTTTGAGAATAGACTCCAAAACCTAATCCTCTAACGTGACAATATTATTCAGCCTGCTTCAAAGATACTGAAAGTATATTTTCTTATGGTACGGTCATTTTTTATTATTTTATTTAAGCTATATAAAAAAATATAACCTATAATAGATATTTTTATGTAATATTTTTTTAAATCATTAAAATTTACAATTATGTCATGCTTACACATGCTTCCCATACCATTTTTTGTATTAATCAACTAATTTAACCTCCTCATTTACACGAGCCTCCTTCTATAGAACATGAACTGGGATGGAAGTGTATTAATATTTTGATTCATTAAATTGAATATAAAAAATGAAAAATATGTTGTTTCATATCAAATAATTAAACATTTATTATTGATTTAAAATACATTACAATTTCTTATCTAATAAAGCGTACCCCATCCATGATTTACGATAGTGGTATGTTTGGTTTTGATGCACATTCTTTATTTTCAGTACTCTTTTGATGCTTCATAAATTTACAATTTTGAATCAAGTTGGGAAAAATAAATAATTTCAAATAATACATTATCGACTGTAATGAACCTAAAATGATTTCTCATTGCGATGATTGATGAAAGAAGTCCATGTTTCCTTCTTTATAACGTGTTCATGACTTTGTGGTGGGTGGGGATTTATTTTCCCCTCAGCATCCCTAATATATAACTTCATAATAAGAGTTTGGAAGCCTATATGGGATTTTACAGTGGACATTAAGTAAAATTTCTTACATAAATATTCTAAAATAAATTAAGTATGCAAGAAATAATGAAAATTATATCAACATTTCCTTATATAATTTTTTAATAAAATATAGAAAGTATACTTTAAAATTACTGTTATATCATTAGAAAGGATTTCCTTCGTTATAGGTTGTATGTGGTTCCATGAATCAATATAAATTTGCACATTCATCCTCATTGTGACCCCAATATAACTAATGAACAGTGACTTGTTGATGTCAATAGGTTGGCCATGTTGAATCCATCCAAAATCAAATTTTATATCGTGATATATTGCTTTGATAATTTTATTCACCACAATGATGATTCATCATTGTTGTTTTTTTCCTCAATATGTTGTTGAACACTTAATAATTCAAAAGTTTCATCATCAATAGTATATTCTTCCTCGGGATTGTTAACATCATCGTGTGTAGAATACATTGACAGTATGAGTAGTCAAAAATTTAATTGGTCTGGAATAACAACAATATAATACCCTCCATGAATAAAATTCCATAGTTGCATACATCTTGCATGAAAATTGTTACTATATTGAATATAGATATAATACTTCAATAATAAAGTACAAATAAACTTTTCCACATATATTTAATCTGTCCTCAGATGCTGATTTTCATCCATATCTTGATGATTTATTGGGCTACCTCTTCTAAACTAGCCTTCCTCCCATCATTGTGGTTCCAAATATCCTTGATGACATACCTCCTAAATAGTTATTATTTCATTTTTTTTGTTTGATATTTATCTCCCATATTTTATGGACATATAAATATGTTTATTAAACTAATCTAACCAAAATTCATCAGATGATAATTTTGGTTGACTACAGCTCAGATTATTTCAAGAAAAATAAAAGATATGGGGGATGAGTCTCAAGAAACAAAATTCAACAATAACTTTTCCGGAGATAACTGTCGAGTTTCCACTGAGTTTAAAAAATAACTTAAATGAAATTTTAATTATGGATTCTAACATATTACATTACAAAAATGAAGGAATAAACATTGAAATATATAATATATCCACTCATAGTCATTTACTTTCACTCACAAACCTTTATTATTTTCCACATCCTTTGAAATTTTTATTTTTTGGTAGGGATTAGAGGAGACACAAAATTTTGGTGGTATTTATGTGACGCAGATGGGAGATCATGACAACCAGCCATTTCTCCAAACCTCCAAAAGAAAGTACACTGAAGATGAATCCAAAAATAGGGTCTGAGAGCTCTACTCATTGTGGGAGGAATACCTTCAAGGGTCAGATTAGATTATTCATTATAGTAGTATTTTCATCCAATTATTCTTAATTGTGGCATTCTAATGTGATCCAATGTGACCACACTCAAAATAAAAGTAATTTTTGATTATTTATTTCCAAAATAAACCGATCGAGTCATATAAGGGAAGGTATATTAAGAAATAAAAAAAATTCATTCATTATGTTTTGATTAATTTTATCAATGTCATTTTTTTCATGAAGTAGTAATTGAGCAGGATGAATGGCCAAAAGAGTTGAAGAATGAGTTGGGAAATGTATTATTCAAATACATGGTGGCATATTTTATAGAGATTAATGAATACAATCTGAGTGGGAGGTATTTCATCAAGGAACATTGGAACAAAAATTATGGGAGGAAGTATAGTTTGAAAGAGGGAGTCCATTCCACCATCAATAGATTGACGGCAATAATGTTTAGCAGGATGGATTAAATAAAGTTTGTGACAATTACTTGTATTGTAGTATTGAAGTATTATATCTCTATACAAGACAGTAACAATTTTCATGCAATATGCATGCAATTGTGAAATTTTATGCATGGAGTCTATTGTATTGTATATCTATCTTACCAAAATGAATCCTTATTTACATAAAATTATTTGTGAAACCCATGGTCCTTTTTTTATGAAAATTTATTTATGTTGCTTATGAATATTATGTGTTGTATTATTCATTCATAGCAATGGATGGAGATGAAGTTTGTAGTGTTCTTATATAAAGATAGAATGAGTTTATAGGGTAGGGGTTTCATTGTGTAGGAAAAGGGAAGGGAGAAATATATATATATATATATACTCATAAATTTATGAATAATTTGTATCTAAATCCCATATGAAATATAAGATACTCATAAATTAAGAATACGAAGATTTGGTGTCCTAAGACCATTGACAAGAGTATAATATACAATGATTGTACCAATCACTATAGAAGAACCTAGTATAACATCATCAATAGATTACTCAGCCATAAATAAACTACCAATCATATCAAATGACCCTGACTAGAAGGAATAGCTCAAAAGGACCATTGGATGTTCCCTAACTAACTACATCATTATAAATGTTTCACATCAAAGAGGAAATATATAATAAAGTGTCCAAGAAACCTACAGTGATGGAATCAATAAAAAAGTCTCCTCAATTGAAGATGAATTTGAATAACTACACTTTAATGGTCTTGAAGAAATGAATCTCACCCCAAATATATTCAACATCACTTTTTTCTACTCAAGGATTAATCACCTTCCAATTTTGGATATTATTTTAATCCACCACAAGATCCCTCCTATTACATACATCCCTTTAAAAAGTGAATTTTTCATCTTATGATCAAAATTGATCTAGAATTTTTTTCCTCTTATAAATGAAATATATGAATTCAATGAAATCCTAAATTTATTATTATAATATATTACCATAAAATATTAGAGGAACCATAAATACTATATATTCCCATCATAAAAAATTATACCACATAGCTTGTAGTATATCTGTAATTAAACCTAAGAAATGTGGGAAAATATAAGTTCTATAATAATGAGTATGTTAATTGGATCCTTCCTATAGAGATCTAGTAGTTATCATGGTGACATATTCTATATTAATGTAGATATTAGCATAATTTTCTCCTTCCAAAAAACAATTTTCTTTCAGAAATAGGCACAAAATAATCTATATTAAATGTGAACCCCCTACCCCTCTCCCTCATTCATTTCATTTTTAAT
Source organism: Viscum album (assembly GCA_963277665.1). NCBI lineage: Eukaryota > Viridiplantae > Streptophyta > Magnoliopsida > Santalales > Viscaceae > Viscum > Viscum album. The sequence goes on from CAUJRU010000492.1 coordinate 474,783, forward strand.
AATTATTTTAATACTTTAAATATAATTTAAAATATTTTATAAGAATTATTTTAAATATAAGTTTGTAAAAAATAACTAATAGTATCGATAAAGGGGGTTACTAAACAAAATCAATCAATTAAAAAGTTATATAAACATAATCAACACTAATAAGTAAATAAGAATATGCTATTTATTTTCTATACAAGTTTCTATTAATATAAATTTTTAATTGATTCTAGAAAAAAAAATGAAACAACGACATATAAGAACATGAAATTTCATATATTCTTACCAATTAATACCTATCAACTCCAAAATAAGAGGCATGAGACTCCAGAAGGTAGGTAAGGGTAAAAATAAACTAAAAACAACCTATACTTCATATGGTAACTCAACTATCCAACATAATTATTCTATACAGACATATTTATTGATTACTTATTATGTTTGGAAAGTTTTTTCTTTTGGATTTAATCAATACCAATATCATTAGTTTCACTCTCATTGTATTTTGTTACATTTTTGACATAGTATTCTCAAATAATTCCTAATTCAGGTCAGTGAATCACCTCATACACACTTCCTGAACACAAAAGTCTCGTGTCAATGCTAAGTGATGTAGATAAAATTACATTTGTATTAGCATGTGGTTAAAAAATCTATTTTATTTATCAATACAAGCCCATACACATTTTTTGACTGACCTTACCATATGAAAACATCCTTCTCTTTCTTCAAAACCATTGTCTATTGAGGGAAAAGATGAAATAAAACCAATTGTTGTATTTTAGTGGTGAGGAGATGAGATTTAGGGTTTATCAGGGTTATGAAAAACATGAACATGAAAAATTCCAAACCCAAAAAATCAAACAGCAATAGAGGAAAAGTATAAAATAATATAAATTGGATTCTAGCCTTGATTCGTCTAAGAGAAGGTAGAGGATTTTTGCCAGCAGTAGAGAAGTTTTGTGAGAGCTTTAAAATCACAAGTGAATGAGTGCAGTTAGTGTTCTTTTAAATAGATCAGGGATACTTTTAACAGTGCTTTCAAAAAAGTGCATATAAATATTCTTTTTATCAGCATTAAATTGATTAGCATTGATAAAAGATATATTTATCAACACTTATTTATCACTAATAATGATCGATCTTTATCAATGTAAAAAAAATGATGATAAATATTTCTTTTATGAGCGCTAAAATTTTAGCACTGATAAATGATTTATAGTTATAATTATTTTAGTAAATTTATTATAATTTTATAATTACTATATATAACTATTTATTTATAATTATATAAATACTTTCTTAAAAAATAATTATTATTTACATATTATAATTATTTATTTATAATATTAATTTATTTATTATAGTTATTTATTTATAATAATTACAAATATATAAATTTATAAATATAGTAAGTATAAATTTTTAAATATAAATTTTTAAATATTTATTTAAAAATAATATTGTTAACATTAAGACTGGATATATAATCTTAAATACAAGCATTTTAGAAATGAGTGAAATAGAACAATTCAAAATGAGTACACTTTAAAAATATTGAAAAAATGGATAATTTTTATCAATAAAATATAAATTATTAAAAAAATGTGCATATATATATATTTAAAGTACTAAAATATATTAAATAAATATATATAAATAAATAATACAAAATGATCAAATTCAAAAATAAAATAAAAAAACTAAAATATTGAAAATGAATACCCTACATGTAATAGTATTAAAAATAAAAAAACAAAATTTAGTGATTAAAAAAATAATATATTTAATTTATCATGATATAATAAAAATTCTAAAATATACTAAAATTTGAATAAACTAAATAAATATTAGGTGTATGTGTTTCTATATATTGGTTAAATGTATTTCTATGTGCATTTGTATATAAAAATGAATTAATTCTTTTTATATAAATGTATGTGAAATCACTGTAACACACGATGTTTGATATATGTTAAATTGAAAAATTAAACAACATTAAAAATTAATAAGACATTAATATGTTTTTAAATAACATTTTATTAATTTTATATATATTTATATATAATATGTATTATTTATTACTATTTATATTTAATATATATAAATATATATTATACCTATTCGTTTTTATTAATAATTGTTTCATTAAAAAAATTTAAAAAATTTGTAATTTATTCATTTTTAATTTTTTTGTTTAATAATTATAATCTATTCATTTTATATATTTATATTTAATGTATACTATTTATTAATATTTATAATATATATGTATATTAAATTTATTTATTTTTATAAATAATTATTTAATTAGTAAATTTATTAATATTTTTCTTAATTTACTCATTTTAATTTTTATTTATGTAATTATTTAATTTAATTAATTTTACTTATATATATTTAATATATAGTATTTATTAATTTTTAAAATTTATATATATGTATATTAATTTTATTGTGGACCTTTATTAGTTATTTTTTTAGTGTGACTAATGGTCTCCCTTTATCAATGCTTATTTTAGCGCTCATAATGATGGAATCTATCAATGTATTTTGCAATCTCTGCTAAATTTCAGTGTTGTTAAAGGCGTGTTTGTAGTAATGAGTTTTTATGGTTTTTAGGGTTTATATGGTTTTAAGGGTTTTTGGGCGGTGTTTAGATTTTTATCATTTCTAGGGGTTTTAAGGATTTTTAAGGCATTTTTGGAATTTAAAGGGTTTTAAGGGTTTTTAGAGTCATTAAAGGGTTTTAGTGTTTTTAGGGGTTTTATGGATTTTAGTAGTTTTATGGTTCTTATAGTGTTTTTGGTTTTTTAGGGGTTTTAAAGGTTTTTATGGGTATTCATGGATTTTTATGGGTATTAGGGTCTTTTATTAATTTTATGGGATTTTATTATTTTTAGGGTTTATATGGTTTTAAATGGTTTTTTGGGGGCTTTAAAATATTTTAAGGGTTTATGGGGTTTATGGTGTTTTAGGTTTTTTGGGGTTTTTATGGGTTTTTTAGGGTTTTTATGGATATTGGTTTTTATAGGTTTTTTTGGGGGTTTTAGGTTGTTTAAAGGTTTATTAGTCCTTTTGGGTTTTATAGGGGTTTTAGGGTTCTATGGTTTTTATGTTCTTTTAGGATTTTATGGTTTTTAATGCCTTTAGTAACATTTGGGTTTTATGGTTTCTTATGGGTTTTAAGGGTTTTTCATTTTTGGGGTTTTTAGTGTTTTAATGGGTTTTATGGGTTTTATGGGGTTTTAAATGGATTTTATTATTTTAGGAATTTTTTGGGATTTTAAGGTTTTTAGGGGTTTTTTAGAGTTTTTTTAGGGGTTTTAGGTATTTTTATTTTTTTTAAGGATTTCTTATGGTTTTCATGGATTTTCTACAATTTTTCATTTTTTAGTTTTTAGTAATTTTTGGATTTTTAAAGGTTTTTTTATTTTCTAAGGATTTTACAATTGTTTTGTGTTTTTTTTGGATGTTTAAGGTTTTTTAGTGTCTTTTAAGGGTTTTTTGAGTTTTCTAGGGTTTTGGGGTTTTAAGGTAAGTTTGGAGGTTGAAAGGTTTCATGGGTTTTATGGATTTTTGGGGCTTTTTAGGGGTTTTAGGGGGATTTAGGGGTATTAGGGTTTTTATGGGTTCTTTTGTTTTATGGTCTTTTTTGTTTTTAGTTTTTTAGGGTTTTTAGCATTTTTCGTATTTTTAGGTGTTTTAATGTTTTTAGCGTTTGAGGGTTTTTATTATTTTTAGGGTTTTGGTGGTTTTAGGTATTTTTAGAGTTTTTAGTGGGGTTTGGGGTTTTTAGAGATTTTTTGGGTTTTTAGGGGTTTTAGAGTTTCATGGCTATTATAAAGGTAATAATGTTTTAAATCTATTTTAGGATTTGTTTTGGGTTTTTATGTTTTTTAGGTTTTTGTTTTTTAGTTGGTCTTAGGAATGTGTTAGGTATTTATGGTCTTTTGGGTTATTTGGGGTTTTAGGGTTTTTTTTATGGGGGGTTGGGGTTTTTGGGGGTGTGAAGAGTTTATGGGGTTTTCAAGTTTTTATGGTTTTCTTGGGTTTTTTATGATTTTTAAAGGTTTTTAGTGTATTTTAGGGGTTTATATGGTTATTTAGGGTCTTTTAGGTGTTTTAGGTTGGAAGGCCTTTTATGGTTTTTAGTGTTTTTTAGTGTTTTTAGGGGTTTGGGGTTTTAGGTTCTTTTAGGGGTTTTATGATTTGTATGGTTTTTAGTTGTTTAAGTGTTTTTTGGTTTTTAAATGGTTTCTAGGGTTTGAGGGGTTTTTGGGGTTTTTGGTTTTTTGGGTTTTCAAGGGTATACTAGGGTTTTTAGAGTTTTAGAGATTTTTTAAGTTTTTTAATGTTTTTTAGGGTTTTTATGGTTTGAGGGTTTTCAAGGGGTTTAGGGATTTTTCGGGTTTTTATAGATTTTTAGGGGTTTAATGGTTTTTAATAGTTTTAAGGGGTTTTGGTTTTTTTATGGTTTTTTTTGTTTTTAGGGTCTTTTATTTTTTTAGAGGTTTTCGGGTTTTTCTAGAGTTTTTTAAGATTTTTTTGGGGTGTTAGGGTTTTTTGGGTGTTTTAGGGTTTACTAGTTTTTTGGGGTTTTAGGGATTGTTAGGGTATTTTAGGGTTTTTTGGTTTTTTGGGTGTTTATAAGGAAATTTTAGTGTTTTTCGGTGTTTTTAATAGTTTTTAGACTTTTCTTAAAATTTTTACCTTTTTAGGGTTTTATGGTTTTAGGGATTTTAAAGGTTTTTTAGGGTTTCGTGGATTTTAAGGGTGTTGGTATTTTAATGGTTTGTATTGGTTTAAGGGTATTTAAGGGGTTTTTGAGGTATTTTAGCTTATTTAGGGTTTTAGTTATGTTTTAAATATTAAGTGAATTAAGGTTTTTATATTTTTGAGTGTGTGTTGGAATTTTAAGGGTAATTTAGGGTTTTGGGTTGTTAAGGTGTTTTATGGTACCTTAGGGTCTTAGAGTTTTTTAGTTTCATTATTTTTTTCGGTATTTTTTTTATTTTTAGGGTTTTTAAAGTCTTTTGTTGTTATTTTTGAGTTTTTATTTGGTTTATGATCTTTTTGGGGTTTTGAGTTTTTAATATTTTCCATTTTTAGGGGGGGGGGGTTAGGGATTTTTATAGGTTTTAAGGATTTTATGCAGTTTTTGTATTTTTTTTCCATCTTAAGGGATTTATGGGTTTTTAGTTTTTTAGGGGTTTTATGGGGTTTTAGTATTTTAGAGTTTTTAGGATTTATTAGGGAGTTAATGGTTTTTTGGATTGTTAGGGTCTATTGGGGTTTTAAGTGTTATTTGGGTAATTTAAGGTTTTCAGTGTTTTTAGAGTTTTTGGGTTTTTTAGGGTTTCAGGTTTTTATGGGATTTAGGGGTATTGGGTTTTTTGGGATCTAGGTATTTTTTGGGTTTTATTACTTTTAAGGGTTTCTATGGTTTTTATAGTTTTTATGAATTCTAGGGTTTTGGTGGGTTTTCATGTTTTCAATGTTTTTATGGTTTATAGGGTGTTTAGTTATTTTTCAGTTTTTTAGCGTATTTAGTGTTTTTTATTTTAGTGATATTTTTTTATGGTTATTAAGAATTTTTATGGGTTTTAATGGTTTTAGGTATTTCTAGGGTTTTTTGGGGTCGTTTAGGGTTTTTAGTATTTTTAAGGGGGATTAGAGGGGTTTTTTGGTTTTAGGGGATTTTAGTGTTTTAGGGGGTTTTAGTGTTTTAGGGTTTTTGAGGTTTTATAATTTTCAGGGATATTTAGGGTTTTTAGGTGTCTTAGTGTTTCTAAAATCTTTTCTATGTTTTTAGGGGTTTTAGGGGGGGGTTTGGGTTTTAGGGGTTTTAGGGATTTATTGCTTCGTGGGTTATTAGTGGATTTAGAATTTTTAGGGTCTTTAAAAATTTTTATGGTTTCTATTAGGGTTTAAAAGTTTTTGGGGTCTATTAGGTTTTTTTTATTTTATGGGGTTTTAGTGTTTTTTGGGTTTATGGGGTTTTAGTGGTTTTCAGAGTCGTTTAGTGGGTTTTAGGTTTTTGAGGGTTTCTAAGTGGTTTAGGGTTTTTAGAGTCTTCTAAAATTGAAGTTTCTTTTAGAGATTTTTAGGTTTTTGAGGTTTCTTTATAGGATTTGGGGTTCTTTATGGGTTTTTAGGGTCCTTAATGGGTTTTTTGGTATTTTTGGGTTGTTGGGGTTCTAGGAATTATTAATGGTTTTAGGTTTTTTTGCAGTGTTTATGGTTTTATTGTTATTTAGTTTTTTACGTTTTAGAGTTTTTAATGATTTTTAAGGTGTTATGGTTCATAGAATATTTAGTTTTTTTTAAGGGTTTTATTGTTTTATGGGTTTAGGGTTTTATTTATTTTATTAGGTTTCCAGTTGTCTTTGGGTTTTTAAGAGTTTAAGGGTTTTTTGTGGTTTTTTTATTTTAAAAGGTTTTGGGATTTTATGATTTTGAGGGGATTTTCATGTTTTAAGGGTTTTATGGTAATTTTTATGGTTTTAGGTGTATTTATATTTTTTATGGTTTTTAAGATTTTTTAGGGTTTTTAGGTTTCTTGGTATTTTAGGGTTTTTATGGGTTTTCAATTTTTTTGGTGTTTTTAGGGTTTTTAGAGGTTTTAGGGTTTTTAGTGTTATTTACTATTTTAAGGGTTTTAGGGTTTTTAGATCCTATTTTTTTGGGGGTCTATCGAAGGTTTTAAAGGTTTGTTATAATTTTTTGGGGGGGTTTAAAATTTTTCGGTGTTTTATGGTTTTTAACAAGGTTTTAGGATTTTTAAGGATTTTTAGGGGTTTTATGGATTCTAGAAATTTATATGGGATTTTAGGGGTTTAAGGGATTTATTTTTTTGTGTTTTAGGGGTTTTTCTATTTTTAGTGTGTTTTGGGTTTTTAGGGGTTTTATGGTTTTAATGGTTTCATGTGTGTTTTTTATATTGTTTTGGGGAAAGGAAGGCTCGGGGCCAGGCTATTCCTGAATCCCCCCAAAATTTATTAGAAAAATACATGAAGACACTGCAGAAAATGGTGGGAGGGGTCAATCAACCCACACCCAAAAACCCCTTACAACCCAAGACACAAAAGACCCCAAAAAAATAAAAAACAAAGAAGGCAAAAAAACACGCAAGAACCAAACACAACAGCAGCTTCAGAATCACCAGTGTCATCATCTAGCGCCTCTTTGTCATAAAAATTCACCACCAGTATCACAGAACCACCAACTTCATCACCAGCCAAACAACACCAAGCAACACAATTTTCATTAGCCAACTCCTCCTTGCCAATCATATCCAACACCAGAATCATAGAACCACATCCCTTCCACACCTCCCAGGTATGCAGTAACCAGAGTCCAGCAAAACACCTTCCAGAACCCAGCAAATTCCCACAAAAAAGACTTACAGCCAACAGCATCAATCCACCGGCACCAAAATCACCAGCCTTTACAACAACCAACACCTCCACGCTAGTCATATCCATAGCCAGCAGCACAGAACCATCTGCATCAGAATTAAAACTAACTTCATCACATCCCAACGAAAAAGTAACCAAATTTCCATCATACCACAACCAGCAGCACAACCAGGGGAAAATAACCACCGTCACCCAAGACAAGAGCCTGTCTGCAACCCAAACAGCCCTTCTAGCAACCATGAAACCACAACACATATAGGGCACACAATACCTCATACCAATCCCAGAAAACATCACCAACATCAACCAATAACCAAACCATAAATCATCACAGCAGATCCATCCAAAACCTTCAGCAAGATGTGTGGGACCAGAAAGACCGCTTTGGCACCACAGGAAAGCATAGAGCGAAACCAGATCGCAGAAAAACATGAACAGACCAGAAGTAGAAGCAAGATTCAAGAACATGACCGAGGAACAAACTTGAGGCCTGCGCGCAGACCAAAAACAAGCAGACCTAAAAACCCAGAAAGCCAGATCAAGCGCACCACCAAGCTGGCACCACGCCTCCCGCATCCACCAGGAGCTTCATATCACATTGCATCGATGATGAGGCCATAGCCCATGCCACCATTGAATCCCCCTCCACCATTGAGAAGATTTTAGTCTTTGATCCAACTGGGGAGGTCTCATCATTGCGTACACAAACCAGAACCACATCAGAAACCCATAAGGGTACTCAATCTCCAGAGTGTTGTCCGCCTCGACTCTATCCAAAGCGATACCCCTCCACCAATGAGAACATTGAAGCTATTGACCTGCCTGAGGAGGACCCATCTCTGCAAACATGATCCAGATCCCCTTCCGAAGCCCAAAAGGGTATACAAACTCCATATTGTCGTCTGCATCATCTTCTACCAAAGCGATCTGATCCAGAACCACAACGTGCCTTGCATGATCTATGAATGCTGAATCCGGAGAACAAGGTAAAATAATCAAAGATCTATTGGAAACGGACGCTGAAGACCCATGAAAAACCAACACTCTGGAAAGACAAAACCGCCGAAACAAGAAAACCACCGCGATCTTGGATTTGTAGAGCACTCCCAAGCGTTGAAGTAGTCGCTGCACCTGCCAAACACTAACACGAAACCAGATATACCTGCGCGACTTCAAATCTGAAGCGATCTTTGAGATCTACTTATCTGTTGACCAGGATGGGGCCAACCAACGACACTAGATATTTCCACCAACACGTCGGCATAAGAAACCGCAACTAGCCCTGTAGCAGACGATTTGCCAAGACCACATTCAAGCCACCGAATGATCAAAAACACCACCAAGTAGCAACAACGATCCATCAGGGATAAACGACGACGAAGGAGAATGCAAGAGAGCACCTGGAGACTCAGCCGCCATCCTCTCTTCTTCTTTCAATCTTATATTGATTAGGAATTCTAAGGTTTTTAAGGGTTTTAGGTATTTTAAGGAGTTTTTAGGGTTTTACGAGTTTTTGGGTGTTCATGGGTTTTTATAGTTTTTAATGTTTTTAGGGTTTTAGGGCTTCATAGGGGTTTTTTGGTTTTTAGGGATTTTAGGGATTTTTTGGTTTTTTATGTATTTTCAGGGATTTAATTGTTTTTTAGGGTTTTAGGAGATTTCATGTATTTTTGAGGGGGATTTTTTTTAGATTTAAGGGGTTTTTAGAGTTATTGAAGGGTTTTGGGGTTTTTGAAGTGTTTTAGTTTTCTTGGTGTATCAAAAAAAATTATCTATTTTAGGTGTTTTAATAGTTTTTAGTGTTTCAAAGGGTTTTTTGTGATTTTTAGGTGTTTTCTAGGTTTTTATGGATTTAATATATTTTTGGGTTTCTTCAGATTATTATGTGGTTTTAGTCTATTGTTTCTTATTTTTTATGGGTCTTTTTGTTTAATTGAGGGTTTTAGGGTTTTAACATATTTTTAGTGTTTTTAGAATTTTTTTGGTGTTTTATTAGTTTTAAGGGTTTTAAGGGTGTCTATGTGATCTAAAAGTTTTTTACTTTCTATTTTTTATAGAAGTTTAAAGGGATTTTATTGTTTTTATTGTTTTTATTCTATTTTATGTGGTTTTACGGGTTTTAGGTTTTTTATGTGTTTTTATAGTGTAATAGGATTTTTATGTATTTAGGGGGTTTTAGAATATTTAGGGTTTTTAATTACATTCAGGATTTATTTAGGGTTTTAAGGGTTTTTTACATTTTTTAGTGTCTGTATAGTTTTTAGGGGTTTAGAATTTTTTTTGGGTTGTAAGTGGTTTTGTATGGTTTTTGAGAATTTTAGGCTTTTTGAGTTTTATAGGATTTTTAGGGATTTTTAGTTTTTTTAGGTTTTTCATGGGTTTTTAGGCTTTTAGGTATTTTAAGGGGTTTTAAGGGGCTTTTTTGTATTAATGGTTTTGAGGGGTTTTAGGGTTTTTAGGTTAGATTTAATGTTTTTGGGGGGTTTTATATTTTTTTACGTATTTAAGGTTTTATGTTTTTAAGATTTTTAGTTGGTTCAAGGGTTGTTAGGATCTTTTATAATGGTTTTATGGTCTTTTATAGGTTTTGGAGTCTTTTACTGTTTTTTGGTCTTTGAGTTTTTTAGGGCCCTTTAGGGGGTCTTCGTGGTTTTATGGTTTTAGGGGTCTTTCGGGGTTTTAATGGGGTTTTATTGTTTTTTACAATTTTTAGGGTTTTTATGTTTTTATGTTTTCTTTATAGATTTTAGCATTTATTAGGGTTTAATTTTTTCATGGTTTTCATGGTTTTTAGTATTTTTTGTGTTTTAAGATTATCTAGTTTTATTTAAGGATTTTTAGGGTTTAGTCATTTAGGTTTTTTAGTATTTTCTTAGGGTTTTAGGTTTCTAATGAATTTTAAGGAATTTTCACGGTATTATGGTTTTTTAAATATTTTTAAGCCTTTTTTCTAGTGTTAGTGGTTTTTATTGATTTTTAGTGGATTGAGGTTTTTTTTTGGTATTTTAGAGGTTTTTATGGTTTTTTAAGCTTTTTAGTTTTTTATATTTTTAGAGTCTTTTGTGTTTTTAATTATTTTTATGGGTTTTCAGGGTTTTATGTGGTTTTGGGGGGTTTTAGGGGGTTTTAGTGGGGTTTTAGGGTGGTAAGGGTTTTTTTTTGTTTTAGGGTTCTCTTAACATTATTAGGGGTTTTAGGGTTTTTATGATTTTTATGGTTTTTTTGGAAATTTCTGTGTTTTAGTATTTTCATATATTTTTATAGTTTTAGGGGTTTTTATGGTGTTTGAGGGGTTATTTATAAACTTTTATGGGTTTTTGTAATTTTTAAGGGATTTTTTTTCTTTTTATTGATTTTAGAGTTTTTTCAAGTTTTGTTAGGGGTTTTTGGATTTCATTGGGATTTTTTAGGTTTTTTTGGGTTTTTGTGTTTTTTTTTTGTTTTTATAGGTTTATAAGGATGTTTGAGTTTTTGGGTTTTCTAGAGTTTTTATAGGTTTTTAGGGTTCTTTTGGGGTTTTAGGATTATTTAGGGTTTTTTGGGATTTTGTGATTTTTAGTTTTTTTAAGGTTTTAAAATTTTTTATGGGTTCTTATTATCTTTTATATTTTTAGGGATTTCTTGGGGATTATTAGTGTTTTTTATTTTATAAAAGGTTTTCAGGTGTTTGTGAGTTTTTATGTTTTGGGGGGTTTTAAGCAGGTTTTTTGTTTTATGGGTTTTTTGGGTTTTGGGTTTTGGAGAGTTTTAGGGTTCTGGGGGATTTTAGTCATTTTAGATATTTTTAGGGTTTTAGTGGTTTTTAGGAATTTTAGTTGTTTTATGGATTTTAGGTTTTAGGTGTTTTTATTGTTTTTAAGGTTTTCAGGGTTTTACAGGGTATAAATGGTTTTAAGTTTTTTAATTATTTTTTTGGATCTTTAGGGTTCATAAAATTTTATTGTTTTTAGGGGTTTTTGGGGGTTTTTTGGGGTTTTTAGGGTGTTTGGAGTTTTAGGGATTTTAGGTTGTTTAAATATTTATATATATATATTTTTGTTTTTATTGGATTTTAGGTTCTTTTATGTGTTTTTATAGTATTATGTTATTTTATGGTTTTTAGATTTTTTAGGGTCTTTTAGGGTGTTTAAACAATTTTTAACTATTTTTTGGTTTTTTTGGATTTTATAGGGTTTTACGACTATTGTTTTTTATTTTTATGACTTTTAGGGGTTTTGAGGTTTTATGTGATTTTTGGGTTTTTAGGGTTTTTTTAGTTTTTTAAATTTTATTAGGGTTTTAGGGTTCTTAGGTTTTCTTGGGGGTTTTAGAGTTATTTTTGTTTTATAATTTTTTTTATTTTTATGGACTTTATGTTTCTAATGGTTTTAGGGTTTTTTAATGGTTTTTAGTGTTTTTAGGGTTTTAGTTTTTTAAGGGTTTTTATTGTTTTTATGGTTTTTAGGAGTTTTATGGTTTTATGGTTTTTTAGGGTTCTTTAGGTTTTATTATGGATATGTTTGTTTTTAAGGGTTGTTATAGTGTTCTTAGGGTTTTAACTATTTTTAGGGTTTGAATGGTTTCCTTGGGTTTTTAGGGTTTTGTGGAAATTTGATAAATTTTTAGGGCTTTAGTGCTTTTGAGTTTTAAGTGTTTTTAAGGATTTTAGGAGTATATTAGTGTATTAGGGGTTTTTATGGTTTTTATGGTTTTTATGGGTTTTACAATTTTTAAGTATTTTAGTGTTTTTTTCTTTTCTGGGTTTTTTTAAGTTTTTTGCGTTTTTTGGGGTTTTGAGGGGTTTTTTTGTGTGGTTTTAGGGTTTTCATGATTTTTGGAGCTTTTTTGGATTTATGTTTCTATGGGTTTTATTATTTTTAGGGGTTTTTTGGGGTTTGGGGGGCAGTTAATTTTTCTTATTGTTTTAGGTTTTTTATAGATTTTAGGATTTTTTGGGGGTTTTGATCATTTTTGTATTTTTATTGGTTTTATAGGGTTTATAGTTTTTTCTAGGGGATTTAAAATGGTATTTACTGTATTGGGGGTTTTAGGGTGTTTTTTTTTAGTTTTTTATGATTTTTAGGGGTTTAAGGTTTTTTAAGGTTTTAGGGACTTTTGGGTTATTTAGGTTGTTTTACGGATTTTAATTTTTTTAGTGTCTTTTTAAAAAATTGGGTTTTTTGGGGTATTTAAGGATTTTGGGTTTTTGAGGTTTTTATCATTTTTAATGGTTTTTAGGGTTTTTAGGTTTTTTTTCCTTTGAGATGTTTTGGGGGTTTTGCAGTTTTTAGGGGTTTTAGGGTCATTGTGATATTTTTAAGGTCCTCTTGGTCTTTTTAGGGGTTTTAGGGTCCTTTTGGGGATTTTAGCTATTTTATTGACATTTAGGGTTTTTAAGGACCTTTATGTGTTTTATGGTTTTTTCTGTATTTTTAGGTTTTTTGGGGATTTTAGGGGTTCTTATAATTTTTGGCCTTTTTTGGGTTATTGGAGGTTTTAGTGTTTTATAAGATTATAGATTTCTTAGGTACTATTAATGGGTTTTATTGGATTAGGGTATTTTATCACTTTTAAGGGGTTTAGGTTTTTAGATTTTTATGGTTTTTTAGGGTTTAAGGGTTTTATATGTTTTTAGGGTTTTACAGGTTTTTTGATCTTTTTATCATTTTGAGATTTTTAGGGATTTTAGAGGTTTTAGGAGTTTTCGGGTTTTCCGGTTTCATAGTTTTTGGTTTTTATGGGATTTTCAAGCCTTCCTGTTTTTGTGGGGTTTTCTGGTTTTTTAGGGTTTGTAAGAGTTTTTCCTGTTTTTACGGTTCATGGGTTTTTTAGAATTTTTGGTTTCAACTGTTTTTATGGCGTGTTTATGGTTTATAGTGTACTTTTATGTTTTTATGGGTTTATTTAAAATTATTAATAGTGTTTTATGTTTGTAGTATTTTTAGGGTTCTTCGGGGTGTGTAGGTTTTTAAGAGTTTTTTAAGTTTTTTTTTGCATCTTTTAAAATTTTCTTTCAATTTTTAAGTTTTTATGGATTTTAGTGGTTTTTTTGGGTATTTTAGGGTTTATTGGTTTTTAGTTTTGTTTATGGTTTTGTTAGTGTTTTTTCATCTTTCAGGCTTTTAGGTTTTTTAGGGATTTAGGGTACTTTAGGGGGTTTAAAGAGTTTTTAGGATCCTTTCTAGATTTTAGGGGTTTTAGGGTCCCCTTAGGTTTTTTGGGTGTTTTTGTATCCTATAGGGTTTTTAGAGTCCTTTAGGGGTTTTTTAGTTTTTCTGGTGATTCTTATGGTTTTTAAGGTTTTTAGGGGTTTTTTTGGGTTTTTTGGGTTTGTAGTGTTTTTTAGGGTTTTTATGGTTTTTGTGGATTTTTTAGGTTTTTAATGGTTTATATATTTATTTTGGGGTTTAAAGGATTCTCTGTTTTTATGGCTTTTTAGGGATTTTGTCAGTTTTATTGTCTTTTAGTTTTTTAGGGTTTTTATGTTTTTTTATGTTTTCATTATGTGTTTTAATGTTTATTTTATTTTTGGTGTCTTTTATAGTTTTATATTTTTAGTATTTTTAGGTTCTTCTAGGTTTTTTATGGTTTTTACGATCTTTTAGGGGTTTTAGGATTTTCTAGGGCCATTTTGTGTTTTTAGGTGGGTTTAAGGGTTTTTAATGTTTCCTGGGATTGTAGTGTCTTTTGTCTTTTTAGAATGTTCTCTAGTTTTTAGTGTTATTAAGGTTTTTAGGATACTTTAGGGTTTCTAGTTTCTTTAGGTTCCTTTACAATTTTTACGCTTTAGAGTTCATTTATAGGATTTTTTAGGATTTAGGATCCTTTTTTGTTTTTAATATTTTTTGGTCCCTTTAGGTTTTTAGTGTTTTTAGGGTCTTCTATGGTTTTTTGGGGATTTAGGGCATTTTAAAAGTTTTTACGTTCTCAGGGTTTGTAGGGTGGATTAGGGTTTTCTAGGGCACTTTATATCTATTTAGGGGTTTTAGGAAATTTTTAGTGGTTTTATAGTTTTTTAATATTTTTTGTGATTTTTAGGCTCCTTTATATTTTTTTCATTTTTTTGGGGGTTTTAATAGTTTTAAGTGGTTTTTTGGGGTCTTGGGGTTTTTTATTATTTTTAGGGGTTTTAGGATTTTTAGTGTTTTGTGTTTTTTAATTTTGATTAGTGTTTTTAACAGTTTTTTGGGGTTTTAGTTCTTTTTGGTTTTAAGTGTTTTTATGAATTTTACTGATTATAGGGATTTAAGAGGGGTTATTAGCATTTTAATGGTTTTTTGTGTTTTTAGATTTTTTTTACTGTTTCTAGTTTTTTTTTGTTTTAAAGGGTTTTTGTTTGGGTTTTTTTTTTATTTTTTGAGTTTTTAGGGTTAGTTAAGATTTTTATTGATTTCTATGTGGTTTTAGGGGTTTTTTGGGATTTTGTGTTTTTTGGGATTTTAGGGTTATTTTGGTGGTTTAAAGGTTTTAAGAGGTTTTAGGGGTTTATATGGTTTTAGGTACTTCATGGATTTTTAATAGATTTTTGGGTTTTTAGGTTTATTTTAGGGGTGTTTGGGTATTTTAGAATGTTTTGTGGTTTTAAGGTTTTTTTTGGTTGTATTAGAGTTTTTATGGGGTTTTTAGGATTTTAAGGTCTTGGGGGGTTTTGAGAATTTTTCCCCTTTTTAAGGGTGTTCAGGTTTTTTATAGGTTTCTAGGGTTTGGTGTTTCTTATGGGTTTAATTATTTTTATTTTTACTAGAGTTTTTGGATTTTTTTAGGTTTTTATGGTTTTTCTAGAGTTTTTATTTCTTTTAGGGGTTTTAAGTGTTTTATGGATTTTTAGGGATTTTTGTGGTTTTTACATATTTTTAGGGGTTTTAGGTTTTTAGGTTATTTAGGCATTTATTTGATTTTAAGGAGGTTTATGGGTTGTTTTTGTGTTTTTAGCAGTTTATGGGTTTTTATGTTTTTATAGATTTTTTAGGGTTTTGATGAATTTTTTTTGGGATTTTTCTATTTTTTGAGTGTTTTTAATTGATTTTTAGGGGACATAGGGTTTCTATTGTTTTAAAGGGGGTTTTGGGGGTTTTGGGTTTTTATGGGTTTTAGGGTTTTTATGGTTTTTGGGGTTTTATTAATATATTATTATTTTTATGCTTCGTAGATTTTTTAGGGTTTTTAGGAGTTTTTAGTTTTTTTAGGTTTTTTAGTTTTTTAGGGTTTTTAGTGTGTTTAACGTTTTTAGTGTTTTTATGGTTTTATAGGGTTTTAAGTACTTTTAGGGTTTTCATGCATTTAGGGTCTTTTTATGTTTTATAGGTTTTTAGTGGTTTTTAGGGTTTTGGGATCATTAGGTTACTTAGGGTCCTAAGGGGTTTTTATATATTTTTAGGTGTTTTAGGGGTTAAAAATTGTTTTTGTGAGGTTTTATGGTTTTTAAAGACATTTAGAGTTTTTAAGATTTTTATTTTTTGTAGGGGTTTTAGGTTTTTTACTGTTTTTAAGGGGGTTAGGGTTTTTAAGGGGGGGGGGGGGGGGGTTGGAATTTTCTTATTTTTTAGGTGTTTTATTGTTTTGGGGGTTTAAGTGTTTTACGGTTTTTTAGGGGTTTTATGGGTTTGAGGGGTGTTTTAGGGTTTTTAAGAGTTTTAGTGTTTTTTTGGATTTTTAGTCTTTTATGGATTTTAGGATTTTTATGGTTTTTAGAAATTTCAATGTTTTTTTAGGGGTTTTATGGTTTTTATAGTTTATAGGTTGTTTTTAGGGTTTTTAGGGTGTTTTAGGATCGGGGGGTTGCGGTTTTTAAATGCAGAGAGTAAATTTTTAAGGTCGGTTATTTTAATAACTGACGTAAAAAATCGTGCGCGTTCGTTTTTTACATCGGTTATAAATTTACTGACATAAAAAAACCAAAGCACGGTGTTTTTTACGTCGGTTATTTGATAATAGACGTAAAAAACGAGATATCTACGAGATTTCTACGTCGATTATTTGATAACAGACGTAAAAAACGAGATATCTACGAGTTTTTTACATTGGTAATTTTATAACCGACGTAATAAACAAGGATTTTGAGGCCTTTTGATGTCGATTATTTGATAACCGAAATAACAAAACAACCCACAGAAGTTTTTTACATCGGTTATACAATAACCGATGTAAAAAATGTGATTTCTGATGTATTTTTTATGTCGGTTATTCTATAACCGACCTAAAAAACCAACACACGGTTTTTTTTACGTTGGTTATAAAATAACTGACGTAAAAAATATGTATCTGATATATTTATAACGTTGGTTATTATAATAACCGACGTTATAAATTTAAAAAAACAGTTCATAACGTTGTTTATTAAATAACCGACGTTATAAAACATTTAAAAATTTATCAAGCCCCGTGGATTTTCATTTATGATTTTTCGATCGATAGTCTGGCGGCTCGTCTCTCTCGCACGGTAAACCCTAATTGGCTCGTCGATCTCGCTATGTTAAACTCGTTTTTCCTTCATCGTTTATCATCTTTACTCTCATCTGATCTATCATCTCAACTCGCAACACTCAAGTAATCCTTCCACGAATTTATTTCGTTCATTTTTTTTCAGGACAGTCTATATTTATGTTTTGCAATTTTTGTGTTTAAACTAGGTAAGATTCTTCCATTTTTAACCCTCTTACCTATTTTTTCTATCATCATCTTATTTATCATCCCTAGATCTATTAGATCGACTCGCAATATTCATGTAAGCCTCAACTACTTCTATTTAGTTTGTTTTTGTTTCGAAAATTCCCGACATTGATGGTAATTTTTGTTTTCATTGACAACTAATGATCTCATTCACCTATATTACAGCATAGATTTGTTATTGATTAAATGTACGAATTCAGAAATGATATTTCATGTGTTTTTGTTGCATATGTTTATCCTCTTTTATATGAGAATCTATTAGAAATATAATGTAATGGCTGTTGACCTCTATGGCCCTTAGATGCATCGCTATGTCTCATGATTCCAAATAAAAATGGGTTCTGCTGCGGGCTTACCCTAGTATTTTTTGAGGCCTTGGCCAAGGCCTTGACAATATGTTTAAGATGTCTATAATTATCCATTACCTCATTATGATATTAGTTATCAAGAAAACTTGTGATCATTTGACTAGTTGAATATCATTGGTTATTTTTAATTATCATACCATCATTTAAGTAGCCATATTTAATAATATTTAATTCCATCTATTTCATGTTGAAGTATATATTAAATTCATGTGTTTTTATTTGTTCACCATGCCTAGTTTTTATATGTAAACCATTGTTTGTGGGGTTGTCCGAGGGTGGGGGCTGTCCAGATGGTTGGGGGTGTCCAGGGGGGGTGTCCAAGGGGGTTGGTGGGTGTGGGGGGCTGTCCAAGGGGGTGGGGCATGTCCAGAGGGTTTTGGGGGTTGTTCGGGGGGTGGGGGATGTCTAGAGGGTTGGGGTGTCCAGGGGGGTGTCCAAGGGGGTAGGGGGTGGGGGTGGTGTCCAGGAGGGGTGGGGGTGCTGTCTAGAGGGGTGGGGGTTGTCCAGGGGGTGGGGGATGTCCAGAGGGTTGGGGGGTGTCCAGGGGGTGTCCAAGGGGGTGGGTGGGTGTGTGTGTGTGTGTGTGGGGGGGGGGGGGGGTTGTACAAGGGGGTGGGGCCTGTCCATAGGGTTTTGGGGGTTGTCCAGGGTGGGGGGTTGTCTAGAGGGATGGGGGTTTCCAGGGGGGTGTCCAATGGGGTAGGGGTGGGGGTGGTGTCCTGGAGGGGTGGGGGGTGCTTTCTAGAGGGGTGGGGGCTATCCAGGGGGTGGGAGGGCTGCCCAAAGGGTTGGGGGTGTCCGGGGAGGTGTCCAAGGGGGTGGGTGGGTGTGGGTGGCTGTCCACGGGGGTGGGGGCCTGTCCAGAGGGTTTTGGGGGTTGTCTGGGGGTGGGGGTTGTCCAGAGGGTTGGGAGTGTCCAGGGGTGTGTCCAAGGGGGTAGGGGGTGGGGGTGGTGTCCAGGAGGGTGGGGGTGCTGTCTAGAGGGGTGGGGGGCTATCCAGGGGGTGGGGGCTGCCCAGATGGTTGGGGGTGTCCATGTGGTGTCTAATGGGGTGGGTGGGTGTGGGGGGCTGTCCAAGGGGGTAGGCGCCTATCTAGAGGGGTTTTGGGGTTGTCCGGGGGGTGGGGGTGATTCTCAGGTTTACTCCACTTTCTCCAATTTTCTATCAAACATGTAGGCGCCATGGTTTTATTTGATTCAATGGATTTTAAAAATGTTATATCTAACTATATTTTTAAAAAAAATAATATTCAAGCATATTTTTTTAACTACGCATAGATTTGTTTTATATTTAAAAATTGTTTTACATTCAAATTATGATTTTTTTCATATAAACATATATTTATCTTATCTTAAAAATATATATATTTTTTATATTTTTTATAGGTAATAATGAGTTGAAGTTGGATTACAGAACATTGAGTGAGCAATGAATAGGAGGAAGGTGTTGATGCCTTTTTGGAATTTTCTAAACGAAATGTTCCATGTAGTGACATTTTTTTCAGTCCATGGTTGAAATGTTTGAATATGAATATGTTGAAAAGTAGAGAGATAAAAGATCATCTGATTTGTCATGGTTTTAATCCGATTTACAACCCTTGGATTTGGCATGGTGAAACTGGATGGAATGTCACTAATGATGATGATTCGCAAGATGGTAACTACGATGGAATTGAAGAAATGATTCGCGATATTGTAGCATAACAAATTGAGATAGAACCGACAGTTGCACGTCTATATGGTGATGCTGAAAACCCATTATTTCCTTGTTGTATAGATTTTTCGGTTTTGTTGGCGGTGTTAAGATTGATTAACCTGAAGGCAAAACATGGATGGAGTGACAGAAGTTTTGTAGAGCTGATACAATTGATGAAAGACATTCTTCCAAAAGATAACGATCCTCCAGATTCACATTACAAGGCCAAGAAACTATTATGCCCGATTGGATTGGGATACAAGAAAATACATGCCTGTTTTAATTACTACATTATATATAGGAAGGAATATGAATTTCTGTCAGAGTATCCTAAATGTGGGACATCACGGTATAAGGTGAAAGAAAAATCACAGGCTGATGTAGAGATTACAAAGATCCCTTCAAAGTTATTTTGGTATCTTCCTATAATTCATCGTTTCAAACGTTTATTTTCTAATTCACATGATGAAAAAAGTTTAAGATGGCATGCTGATGAGCGGGTATGTGATGCAAAAATACATCATCCAGCTGATTGTCCACAATGGAAGAAAATTGATGCGCAGTATTCTACATTTGGAAATGAAATTAGAAATCTCAGACTAGGGTTGTGTATAGATGGAATGAATCCATATTGAATACTCAGTAGAACACATAGTTCATGGCATGTTTTATTGGTAATTTACAACCTCTCTTTTGAAGTTTGTATGATGCGCAAATATTTCATGTTGATTATAATGATCTCTAGTCCAAAGCAACCCGGCAATAATATTGTTGTTTACTTATCATCGTTGATTGATGATTTGAAACTATTATGGGCTGATGGTATTAGGGTGTATGATTCTTATAAAATGGAATATTTTCAACTGCATGGAGTGCTTCTGTTCACTATAAATGGATTCCCAGCGTATGGAAATTTGTTTGGATATAGTGTTAAAGGTCATAGAGAATGTCCAATTTGCGAAAAACAGACGTCATATTGTCAATTGAATCATGGGAGGAAAACAGTGTACATGGGTCATCGAAAGTTTTTGTCTATGAATCACCCTTGTAGAAGACTAAAAAAGTCATTCAATGGCTCACAAGAATTTGATACTGCTCCAAAACCTTTATCCCCTGATCTGTATTTTGAGAGGGTGAAAAACCTTGATGTGACATTGGTAAAGACATAGAAATCTAGTAATGATAGACATATTTGGAAGAAAAAGGTCAATATTTTTTGAGCTACCATATTAGAGGTATCATGAATTTAAACATAATATTGATGTCATGTATGTGGAGAAGAATATCTGTGATTTTTTTATTGGAACATTGTTAGATATTAAAGGAAAGACAAAAGATGGGTTGAATGAAATATTAGACTTACTATCAATGGGAATACGTTTGGAGTTAGCTCCCACTCTTAAATAAAGATTAACATTTCTTCCCCCAGCTTGTCATACATTATCAAAGAGGGAGAAAATTAGCTTTTTTCAGTGTCTTCATGATATCAAAGTGCCTCAAGGTTATTCTTAAAATGATAAAAATTTTGTCTCACTGAAGGACTTGAAGTTGATAGGTATGAAATCACATTATTTTCATGTCATGATGCAACAAATTCTACCAGTTGAATTGCGTGGAATATTTCCCATTCGTGTCAGAAAGACTATAATGAAGTTGTGTTGTTTTTTCAATTCAATTTTTAAAAAGGATATTGATGTGAATGCTTTGAACATTTTGGAAAAGGATGAAATTTATATACTTTTCCAATTGGAAAGGTATTTTCCTCCAACTTTTTCTGATATAACGGTGCATTTAATGATTCATCTGGTTCGAGAAATAAATCTTTGTGGACCTGTATATCTTCATTGGATGTATCCTTTTGAAAGGTATATGAAAATATTAAAGGGGTATGTTAAAAATCCATATCGACCTGAAGCCTCCATTGTTGAAAAGTATATTTCTGAGGAGGTAGCAGAGTTTTGTACGAGCTACTTGGTTGCGGCGCAACACATAGGTTTTCCTCCATCTCGCCATGAACGAGTTAATAATGAGGGAAAGGGGATTCGTGACATGAAAGTCAAATCACATTCAACTGAATAGATGAAGAAGTTAGAATCATACATCTTGAATAACATAGCTGATGCTCAACCGTATATCACATTGCATATTAATGAGTTGAAATAATGTCATCCAAAGAAGAAAGAAATGTGGATTTTGAATGAGCACAACAAAACTTTTTTGTCATGGATTAAAAAGACTTTTCTTAGTAGATCATATTTATCAAAGACATTAAAATGGATAGTGGTTGGTCCATGTTTAAATGTGATAACATGGTCCGGTTATGACATTAATGGATATAAATTTCATACGAAAGCTTAGGACAACAGAAATGCAGTTCAGAATAGTGGTGTAATGGTGTTTGCAAAAGCATTGCATTTTTCGAGTGCTAAGGACAAAAACCCAATTTCTGCATCAAGTGACTATTATGGAGTGATTGAAGACATATGGGAGGTTGATTACATTTAAATTAAAGTTCATGTTTTTAACTATAAATGGTTTATTGGTAACAATAGTGTCAGACACGATGAATTTGGAATGACACTTGTGAATCTGAATAGATTGGAAGACACAGCTGATTCTTTTATAATAGAAACACATGGAAAACAAATTTTCTATGTAGTAGATCAATCAGACATGCAGTGGGATTTTGTTTTACAAGGGAAAAAACAATATGTTGGTGAGGATGAACTTGATGAAATACTTATTTATTTGAGATCCCTAATTCCATGGAAATATTAACAGAACATAATGATGAGCATGTTGAGGACATGGTTTGTGCCATAAGGAATGATCACGATGAAGGAATTTTGGAAAACAATCCATTTTTACATTCCTAAAATTACAGGTAACATATGTTTATTTCTTGTTTACCTTTAATTTTTTCATAAATGTTAGATATTGTAAGTTTTTTATTTATTAAAACATTTTTTAAAACAAAATAAGTATAAGTTTTTGTTTTTTTAAGAGTTTTTAGTTTACTATATCATGTTTACCATTACATGAATTATATATCTATTGTTTTTGTTCAGTGAAAATTACTTTACCATGTTTACCAGGTTTACCATGTTTACCATCTTGATAATCTTGACCATCTTTACCATTGTTTAACATGCTTACCATATTACCAATTTTTACTATTACGTAACTTAGTACACTTTTCTATTTTCTGATTACAATAGTATTAAAATATTTTAATTTGTATATTTGGGAACTAACGTTTGTTTTTTTAATTTGAAGGATAATGACAGATCATTCGGTTGATCAACCACATGATTCTGGAGTTGAGCATATTGGTCATACCTATGGGGAGGAACATTCACATGCTCTTATTACGACAAAGAGTTCAAAGGCTAGTAAATGTGGGTGCACACGTTTACCAAAATTATCACTTGCCTATAAGCAGGATCAAAGGATAGTCGTTGAGTTTGATGATGATGATATTCTTAGAGGTCCAAATGCAAAAGATTTTAAGAGTTTTGTAGCAACTCAAACTAAGAGCAAAGTAAGCATTCTGTATGATGACGGGAGAAGTGTGGATAAAGCGATAATCTCTCAATTATGGGAGATGATTTTGGTAAGATATTTTGCTATTGTTTGGCTATTATTTAAATTTTTCTAGTATATATGATATGTTTAACCTCTTATTTATCAGATTACATTTGATATTACTGATACTGGAGGAGTCGGGAAGAAATGATTATCATTGGCTGCCAGGAGATGGAGGGATTTCAAATCAACACTCTCATCTGATTTCATTTATGGTCATAGGAGTCATGAAAATCCATGTCATATATATCCTTTTATAGATGAAGACACATGGAGACAGTTTTTTGAAAGTAGAGGAAAAGATTCATTTTTGGTAAAGGCAATGTAAACTTTTATAAGATTTATTATATAAATGATCATATTAATGTTTTTTTAATGATTTATTATTCTTAATTTATAGCAAACAAGGAAATATCATCAGGAGATCCAATCTAAAAATGTATACCCTCATAGTTTATCTTGGGGAGGGTATGCATTTTTGGAAGAACAAATGATGGCGGAAAAATTTCAACAACTAAGAGCTGAGTCTTCAAGCTCTGGAGAGGTGGTCCCTCCATCCCCTCCATCTAGACATGAAAAATGGAAGAGATCTTGGAAGGGAAGAAAAGGGAAATATCTTTCGGAAGAATCGAGAATCGTAGCTAAGAGGATTTTAAGATATTTATTTTATTTATTTAAGTTAACTATTTTCTTCATATAATTTCAATCATTAAATAAATGTTCAATTAATTAATACAGGACTCTCTTGAGGAACAGAGTTCATAGGGGATATTTACAGCTACTGGGAGGGAAGATATTTTATCTACAGCATTGGAAAAACCCGAACATCCTGGTCATGTAAGAGGATATCTGGCAAGTGTATCGGTAAGAAAAGTGTTTCTAAATTCTTCAACTTCTAATTCTGAGGGGGTTTATAAAAAAATATAATCCTTGGAGGCTGAAGTTCATAATATTAATGCAATGATGGAGGACAAGATTAGAGCGTCGGTGCAGTCTATATTTGCAGACATGCAAAGACAATTTTAGACTACAACTCCCACTCCTCTACCTCCCCCTACAGACCACATTATTTATCCTCCACCTCCACCAGTAGCTCCCACTCCCCCACCTCAGCCTGCAGACCCCATTTTTTATCCTACTCATCCGTCGCAGCTTCCTACTTATTGTGAGTTGTATGTTGATGATTCTCAACATCATATAGTAGCATATGGGTTGGTATATTGTATAGGAGATACAGTTCATCATCAACAATTTGAGGTAGAGATCACAGGGCCACTGTATAAGATATTATAGATAGATCATCTCGGGTACCATTACCTACAGATGAGGTGTCGACAGTTGGACATAGTATCGGCCATTTTTTAATTTGGCCATCCAGACTTCTTCGACACATTACCATAGAGGTATGAATGTTATATCTTTTATTTTTTTTATTAAAGTTGTTTTATCATTTGAAAACTTATATATTTTTCAATTTATTTTTACAGGAATACTTCAAAGGTCAAGAAATATTGTATAGACAACAACAAACACAAATGGCTATGAAATCAGATACAGATTCTAGTAGTCTTGATAGATTATTAAGATATTCAAATTTGTTCGCGGGTCATTATGAGTTTCTAATGGAATATCATGTTTGTGGATGTGAAATAAGTGTGGGGATTATGAAAACTGATATCATGGAGCTTTTTACTGGAGATAAGTTGGGCATCAACATAGTGAAAAAAATTTCCATGTAATTATTAACACCTTTTCCCTATGTTATATTTATTAAAAATGTAGACTTATGTCTGTTTTGTATTAGATATATTTATAAAATTTGTGAGAGGAATGAGAAGATAGAGGTATATGGATTCATGGACCCCCAATTGATTTCCCATGAAGCATGTGCATTGGATGAGGAACAAAGAATGCTTTATATTTCTGAAAGACTTGAAAATAATATAGTCACACAATGTTGGATGATACCTTTTTGTGAGAGGTATGAAACACATCTATCTCAAAGAGTTAATTATCTTTTAACATAAAAAACCACTAACGTTAAATTTCCTTTTATCAGTGATCATTGGATGTTAGGGTTTTTTTTTCAAGGGAGAAATCACTTTATTGGATATTCTCTATCCACGATGATGTGCAGGAAATTTTTAAGAATATATTGGAAAAGTAAGTTTCAATTTCTCAATAGTTTTATATATTATAATGAATTTTAAATTTACCCCATTTGAATTATTTTCTAACAGGGCATGGGCCTACTTTTGAAAAAACGCAAAGAAAAGGAGTGAAAAGATCAAATATGTAAATTCGAAGGTAAATATCCATTTATAATTTGTACTTTTTGATTTATTACATAAAAATGATATATTGAATTTACAGTCATTCAAACAGAATTTTCATGAATAACAAGGCATCATCGAATGTGTATATTATATGTTAAGATTTATGTATGAAATAATAACAACTGGTACAGTTGTGAATTTTGACCTGGTAAGATTTCCTATTAAACTTTGCTATAATATTTCAATTTGATTTATTCATTATACACGTTAACTACTATCCTTTTCATTTGTATCTTTTTGATGACCCTCAATCCTATACTGCTAAAGACATCAAACACTTACAAGTGGAGTGGTCAAATTATTTTACAGGTTTGATTGAATTTTAGTTGTTTTAATGTAAATGTAATTTTGAATATTGTCGTTGTAATTATGTATTTGGTAGTCATTTTTGTTGGATTTAGTTTTTTTCTTGAAGTTGACAGTGTAAGTTTTGAATGATATATATGTGAATGTTTAATTTTTCTCTACTTCTTGTTTTGGTCTACTTAAGATGGTTTTTCTGGTATGGATTCTGGTCTGGGGGGAGGGGTTCCAAGGGTGTTGGGGGGTGTTCAGTGGGGTTGGGGGTGTCCAAGGGTCTGGGAGGGCTGTCTAGTGAGGTGGGGGTAGTCCGGGGGGAGGGGGTGGGAGGGTTGTCTAGGGGTGTGGGAGGGCTATCTAGGGGTGTCGAAGTGCTGTCCAGGGGGTGGGGGTATACATGAGGGTGGGAGGGTTGTCCAGGGGTGTTTGGGGTTGTCCAGGGGGTTGGGGGGGAAGTCCATGGGTGTGTTCGGGGCTCCAATGGGGTGGTGGAGGGTTGTGCAGGGTGTATACATGAGGGGGGGGGGGTTGTCCCGAGGTGTTTGGAGCTGTCCAGGGGGTCGGGGGGTAGTCCAGGGGTGTGGTGGGGGCTCGAATGGGGTGGGGGAGGGTTGTCCAGGGTGTGGGGGTGCATACATAAGGGTGGGGGGGGGGTTGTCCCGGGGTGTTTGGAGCTATCCAGGGGGTCGGGGGGAAGTCCAGGGGTGTGGTGGGGGCTGTCAAGTGGGGTGAGCGGGTGAGGGGTGTTGTTTAGGAGGGTGGGGGTTGTCAAGGGGTGTTTGGGGCTGTCCAGGGGGTCGGGGCTATCTAGGGGTGTGGTGGGGGCTCCAATGGGGTGGGTCTCTCAAGTGGAGTGAGGGGGTGCTGTTCAGGAGGTGGGGGGTGGGGGGTTGTCGAGGGGTGTTTGGGGCTATCCAGGGGGTCGGGGGGTGGGGGGGGGGGAAATCCAGGGGTGTGGTGGGGGCTCCAATGGGGTGGGGGAGGGCTGTCTAGGGGGTATACATGAGGGTGGGGGATGTCAAGTGCGGTAAGTTTTATATGTTATCAATGTAAATGCTTAAATTTGATTTAGTTCTTGTTTTGATCTCCTTCTGTTTTTGTGGTAGGAATTCTTGATTTGGTTTCTGGTTGATTCTGGGGGAGAGTAGAGGACTGCATTCGATTTTAAAAAAACCAATTTGTCTTCCATATTGGTTATTTTATAACCGACATGATAAAAAAATCGGGAAGGGTTTATCACATCAGTTTTTTTAATAACCAACGTGATAAACACATGTGGCATGGTTTATCACGTCGGTTATTTAATAACCGATGTGATAAAAGACCTGGGAAATGGTTTATCACGTCGGTTATTTATTAACCGACATGATAACCCCCACCCCCCAGACTGGTTTAGCACGTTAGTTATTATATAACCGATGTGATAACTCATCTCCCAGGAGTTTATCACTTCGGTTCATTAATAACCAACATGATAAACTCCCCCACTCAGGTTTATAACGTCAGTTATTATATAACCGACGTGATAACCCCCCCCCCCCCAGGTTTATCACGGCGGTTATATAATAACCGACTTTATAAACCCCCCTGGTTTTTTCACATCAGTTATTAATTAACTGACATGATAAACACCGCGATGTTATGTTTTTACGTTGGTTTTTAAATAACCAACGTAAAAAACGTTATTTATAACGTCGTCCGTATTAACGTCAGCTAAAAACCGACGTAAAAAATGAAAAATAACCAACATAAAAAACATTTTTTGCACTAGTGTTTTTAGTGTTTTCGGGTTTTATTTGGGGTTTAGGGTTTTAGGGCAATCTTTAGGGTTTTTTATTTTTTATTTTAGTGGGTTTAGGGTTTTTTAGGGGTTTTGGGTTTTTAGGGCTTTGTAGGGTTTTTGAGTCTTTTTTATGTTTTTTGGTGTTTTATTGGCTTTTAGGGTGTTTATGGTTTTTAGGGTTTTATAGGTTTTTAGTTTGTTTAGGGTATTCTAAGTGGTTTTTTGGTTTTCAAGGTTTTATTAGGGTTTCATATAGTTTGGGAGGGTTTATATATTTTCTTATGGTTTTTATAGTTTTTAGAGACTTCAGAGTATTTGGGGTTTTTTTAGAGTTTTTTGAGTTTTTTAATATTTTATGGGTTTCTTTGGTTTTTAAAGGGGTTTTAATGTTTTTTATATTTTTAAGGTTTTTATTTTTCTTAAGGATTTTAGGGGGTTTTATGATGTTTTCAATTTTTAGGGTTGTTAGGGTTATTTTGGGGTATTAAATATTTTAAGGATTTTAGGTTTTTTAACATGTTTTAGTGTTTTTAGAGGATTTGGGTATTAGGGGTTTTATGGTTTTCTATAGTTTTTATAGTGTTTAGGGGTTTTATATTTTTTATTATGTATCTGGGTTCTTTATGATTTATAAGGTTTTTGGGTTTTTAGGAGTTTTATTTTGTATTAGGGTCATTTATGGGTTTTAGAGTTTTAGGTACTTTTAGGATTTTAAATGTTTTATGGTCTTTTGGGGGGTTTTTTTACGGTTTATAGGTTCTTTTATGTATTTTTTAGGTCTTTCAAGTTTTTTAGTAGTATTTTTTTTAGGGATTTAGGGTTTTAGAGTCTTTTAGGGTTTTTAGAATTTTTTATGGTTTTAGGATTTTTAAGGGGGGGTAGTTTTTCAAATGGTTTCTTTATTTTTTATGGGTTTTAGGGTTTTTAGTGGTTTAAAGGGGTTTTATAGGGGTTTAGGAATTTTTATCAGCTTTTAGGGTGTCCTAAGTGTTTTAAAGGGATTTTACCCATTTTTAGAGTTTTAGGGTTTTATAGATTTTAGAGTTTTATGGATTGTTTTGAATTTTTATTGTTTTATGGTGGTTTATGGTTTTTTTATGTGTTTAATTATTTTTAGGGTTTTTGGTGTTTTTTTTGTTTTTTGTGTTTTTTGAGTTTTTTTGTTTTAGTGTTTTCTTAGCATTTTAAGGGGTTTTGGGGTTTTTATGGGGTTTAATAGGTTTCATTGTTTTAAAGAAATTTTATTGGTTTTTGGGGTTTTGGGTTGTTTAGGGTTATTTAGTGTTATATGTTTTTAGTGTTTTTAGGGTATTTTAGATTTTTTGGTTTTTTGGATTTTTTTTGTATTTTATGATATTTTACGATTTTTAGGGTTATTAAATTATTTAGGTTCTTTTATGATTATTTTGGTTTTAATTTTTATGTATTTTATGGATTTTAAGTATTTTTAAGGTTTTTGGGCAAGGAAGATGTGGAGGTCAATCTATTCCTAACCCCCCCACCCCAAAATTTATTAGAAAAAAAAGACACTGCAGACAAGGGAGGGGTGGGGTCAAATGACCCACACCCAAAAACCCTTAACGACCCCAAAATGAAAACAAAAAACACAAAAAAGACAGACAAAGCATAAAAATAGAACAACTCCCATCAACACCTCCCATCCAATTTTCAACCATCATCCACCAGCACCATAACCACCATCAACAATTTCATCAGCAAACATCAGCACGACATCAGTAGCACCACAGTAGAACCTGCCTCACTAGAACTATACTTTAGCACCGTACCAAGTTCAGCAACCATCATCTTATACTCCAATATTAGCTTACGATTTTTAAGGTTCTGTTAGTGTTTTTATAGGGTTTCAAGGGTCCTTTAGGGATTTAAGTGATTTTAGGGTCCTTTAGGGTTTTGGGGGGTTTTAAGGTACTTTAGTGTTTTTAGAGTTTTAGTTTTTTTTATGGTTTTTGGGGTGTTTTAAGGTCCTTTAGGGTTTTATGGGTTTTGGGATCTTATGGTTTTTAGGGTCTTTTAGAGTCTTTTAGGGTGTTTAGGGTATTTTAGGGTCCTTCAAGATTTTTAGTGCCTTTAATGTCTCTTTGGGTCTTAATTTTCTTGGGTTATTTAAAGGGTTTTAGGGTTATTTGGGGGTTTTAAGTGTTTTTAGAGTATGTTAGGGTTTTTAGGCCCTTTTAGGCTCTTTTATGGTTTTTAGGGTCTTTTAGGGTTTTAGGTTCTTCAAGAGGTATTTTTTGGATTTTTTGGGTTTTTAGGGTATCCTAGGATTTTAAAGGATTTTTAGGTTTTTATATGTTGTTAGGGTTTAAAAGGTCTTTTAGGGATCATTAGGGTTTTTAGAGGTTTTAGGGGTTTTAGGGGTTTTAGAGATATTATGTTACTTTAGAATTTTTAGGGGATTATAAGGATTTTTGGGGGATTTAAGGGTTTTAATTTTCTTTTATAATTTTTCTATTTGTAGGGGTTTTCAATATTTATTTTGGGTTCTAGGGGTTTTAATGGTTTTTATAGATTTTGAGGGTTTGAAGGGTTTTTTATGGTTTAAGGATTTTTTAGGGTTTTTAGGTTTTTTATCATTCTTAGGGTTTTTAGGTTTTTTTCTATTTCTTAGGGGTTTCATGGATTTTATGTTTTTGTGGGTTTTAGGGTTCTTTATGGATTTTTATGTCTTTTAAGGTTTTATGGCTTTAATTTTTTTTTGAGTTTTTATGTCTTTTTAGGGTTGTTGGATTTTTTGTATTTTTCAAGTTTGTTTTTTGGGTTTTTTAGTTTATTATGGTTTTTAAATGTATTTTTAGGGTCTTGAGGATTATTTTATAGTTTTTAGAAGTTTTTGGGTTTTTAGGGTTTTATGAGTTTTATGATGTTTAGGGATTCTTTAGGGTTTTTAAGGGTTTTAAGGTTTTAAGGGTTTTCTGGTGTTTTAGGGGTTTTATAGTTTGTTTGGACTTTTAGGGTGTGTATGGGGTTTTTTTATATTTAAGGTTTTTTGTAGGGTTTTAGTTGTTTCTAGTTTTTTAGATTTTTTGAGGGGTTTTATGGTTTTTTGGGTTTTTATGGGTTATGTGGTTTTCAAGAATTTTTAAGATTTTTAGAGGTTTAAGGGTTTTTAGAGTTTAGTTGGGGTAAAGATTTTCTGGGGGGTTTGTGTTCTTAGTTTTTTATGGGATTTAGGGTTTTTAGGTTTTTTAGTATTTTGGGGGTATTTTGGTTTTGTGGGGTTTTAGGGGTTTTTAGGGTTTTAGGGGGTTTTGTTGTTTTTAGGTATTTTAGGGGTTTAAAGAGGTTTAAGGGTCTTTATATTTTTTATAGGGTTTTAGAGGTTTTTAGTGTATTTAGGGGTTTTTATGGGTTTTCAATGAATTTATGGATTTTTAGGGGTTTTATGTTTTATATGGATTTTTTGGGGTAATGGAATTTTTACAAATATTTTGAGGATTTATAGTTTTTAAGGATTTTTTTGGTTTTTTAGGATTTTTTGGGATTTTAGAGTTTATAATTGTTTTTAGGGTTTTTTATTTTAGGTGTTTTTATCATTTTTTATGTCTTTTCATGTTTTAGGTGTTTAGAGTTTTAGGGGGTTTATGGTTTTTAGGGCGTTTAATGGTTTTTAGGGCATTTAGTGATTTTAGGGGTTTAGAGTCTTCAAGGTTATTTATAGTTTTAGGGTATTTTAGATTATTTTAGGTGTTTTAGTATCTTTTAAGTATTTTATGTTTTTTATTGTCTTTTATGTGTTTTGGTTTTTTAGGTTTTTGTGGGTATTTTATGGATATTTATGGTTTTTATGTTTTTTGTGGTTTTAGGGTTTTAGGGTTTTAAGGGTTTAAGGGTTTTTAGTTTTTTTAGTAATATATTTTTTAGTATTTTTATGGGTTTTAGGTTTTTAGGTTTATTTTATGGTTTTAGGGGTTTTATAGATTTATATGATTTATTATGGTTTTCAAGTTTTTTGGGTTTTTAATTTTCTTTTAGGTATTTTTATGGGTTTTTTATGGTTTTAGGGTCCTTAAGATTTTTTACATTTTTAGGGGTTTTGGGGTTTTTAGTAATTGTTAGTTGGTTTAAGGATTTTAAGGTTTTTAGGTTTTCTAAAATCATTTTTTGGGTTTTTTATGTTTCTGATGGGTATTATGGGGTTTTTTTGGGGGGGGGGGGGTAGGTTTTAGGGGTTTTAAATGTGTTTAAGTTTTTTATGATTTTTAAGGGTTTTACTAAATTTTAGTTTCTTTTATATTTTTTTATGATATTATAAGGTTTTTACGAACTTATAGTGGGTTTAAGGTCTTTTAGGATTTTTATTCTATTTTAGGATATTTTGGGTTTTAGGGTATTTTTATTTTCTTTTAGGGTGTTAATGTATTTTTATGGTTTTTAGTGTTTTATGGTCTTTTAGGGTTTTTAGGGACTTTTGGGGTTTTATTTTTTGCATGTTTTTTAGTGATATTAAGGGCTTTTAGGGTATATTAGAGGTTTTAGGGATTATAAGGGAGTTTTATAGTTTTATAAGGTTTTATTGTTTTTAGGGAGAGATTTACATGTTTCTATGGTTCCAAAATATTTTTAAAGGGTTTTTATATTTTTAAGGGTTTTTATATTTTTTGGGGTTTATGAGGTGTTAGGGATTGTTTAGGGTTTTTAGGGTATTTTATTTTTTTAGAGTTTTTATTTTTTTTTAATATTTTTATGGTTTTTAATGTTTTAAGTGTTTTTTAGGGATTGGTTTAGGTTATTTGGGGGTATTTTACGTGTTTTAGGGTCTTTTAGAGTTTTCATAGGGTATTTTAGAGCTTTATAGGGGTTTAAGGTTTTTAGGTTTTTTTGCATGTTTTTAGGGGTTCTAAGGGGTTTTAACAATTTTTAGGGTTTTAGGGCTTTAGGGTTTTAGGGTGTTCTAGTATTTTTAGGGTTTTTATGTTTTTATTATGTTTTATTGTTTTTATATTTTTTAGGGGTTTGAATTGTGTTTATGATTTTTTTAGGTTTTATTAGTGTTTTAGGGTATTTCTATGGGTTTAGGGTCTTTTATGAGGTTTTGGAGGTTTTAATAGTTTTATTAGTTTTTTGGGTTTTTAGGTGTTTTATTATTTTTACGGTTTTGAGAGGTTTTTAGCGTTTTTAGGGGATTTAAATTTTTTTAGGTATTTTCCAAATTTGCAAAGACATTCTATGAATATAGAGTTTTTAGGGTGTTTCAGTTTTTTTAGTGTTTTTAGCAGTTTTAGTGTTTTTAGGGGGCTTACAGTTTTTAAGAGGTTTTATGGTTTATTTAAAGTTTTTACAGTTTTTGGGGGTTTTATGGGATTTATTTTTTTTAGGTTTTTTGGGGGGTTTTCTAATGTTTTTATAATTTTTATTGATTTTGGGGGTTTTAGTAGTTTTATGTTTTTTAGGGTTTTCAGGGTTTAAGGGTTTTATTAGTTTTTATGATTTTTAAGGTTTTTTAGTGTTTTTTTGTTTAAGGGTTTTCTTAGGGGTTTTAGATTTTTTATGGAATATATGGAATTTATATTTTTTTTAATATTATATTATTTTTAGGGTACTTTCATTTTCTTAAGTTTTTCTAGGATTTTAAGGATTTTTAAGATGTTTAGGGTGTTTAGGGTTTTAAAACATTTCTTGTGTTTTTAGGGTTTTTTTCTTTAGGTGATTTAATTATTTTTGTC
This sequence comes from Viscum album, assembly GCA_963277665.1. NCBI lineage: Eukaryota > Viridiplantae > Streptophyta > Magnoliopsida > Santalales > Viscaceae > Viscum > Viscum album. The sequence goes on from CAUJRU010000492.1 coordinate 507,593, forward strand.
TGTTTTTAGGGTCTTTTAGGTATTTGGTTTCTTTTAGGGTTTTTTGGGTTTTTTATTGTTTTATGGTTTTGGGGTGTTTTTGGGTTTTTGGGGTTTTTAGGAATTTTTGTGGTTTAAGGAATTTTAAGTTGTTTGAGGGATTTTGATGGTATATTATGGGTTTTATAGGGATTTATGGTCTTTTGGGTATTTAGGGTTTTTAGGGTTTTAGGGTTTTTAAATGGGTTTTGTCTTTTTAGGAATATCTAGAGTTTTTAGGGGTTTTAGGTGTTTTTAGGGGTTTATTGTTTTTAAGTGTTTAAGTTGTTTTCATGCTTTTAGGGGTTTTGGGGTTTTAGGGTATTTATAGGTTTTTAGGGTTTTATTGGTTTTATGATTTTTTATGGTTTTTAAGTTTTTTATGATTTCTAGTTATTGGGGGTGTTACGGATTTTTAGGTTTTTAGGGTTTTTTTGGGGTTTTTTGGGTTTTTTAAATGTTTTTAGTATTTTATGGTTTTAGAAGTTATTAGGTTATTTAGGATATTTTTAGGGTTTTTATGTTCCTTTAATGTGTTAGAGTTTTTAGGTTCCTTGAGGTATTTTATCATTTATAGGATCCATTATAGTTTTAAGCGATTTTTAGATTCCTTTAGTGTTTTTAGGGTTCTTTTTGGGTTTAAGGTTTTTCTATGGTCCTTTAGGGTTTTTGGATATTTTATATTTTTAGTGGGTAAAAGGTATCCTATGGTCTTAAAAATTATTAAGGGTTTTTAGTGTCTTTTATCAATTTTAGTTCCTTCGGGATCTTTTGCGGCTTTTAGGTACTTTTTTGAAATTTTAGAGTTTTGGGGTATTTTAAATATTTTTACAGTTTTAGGGGCTTTTAGAGGGGTTTTAAGGGTTTTTTGTTCTTTGGGGGGTTTTAGTATTTTTTAGGATTTTAATGGTTTTTTTAATTTTTATGTGTCTTATGGTTTTATAGTTTTTAAGGGTTTTAGGGTTTTTATGATTTTTTAATGTTCTTTAGAGTTTTTATGTTTTTTGGGGGGTTTTGGTATTTGAGGTGTTTTTATGGATTTTAAGGGGTTTTTTGAGTTTTATGGGTTTTAAGGGTTTTAATGTTTTTAGGGATTTTAGGTTTTTTAATGTTTTTAGGGTGTTTTATGGTTACTAGGGTTTTTAGTGTTTAGGGTTTTTATTCTTTATAGTTTTTAGTATTTTTAGGGGTTCTAAGGTTTTTAGGGGTTTTAGGGGGTTTTAGTTTTTAAGGTTTTATGGTTTTAAGGATTTTTAGTGTTCTTTATGGTTTTAGTGATTTGTAGGGGTTTTAGTGGTTACTTGGATTTTTAATATTATCTTAGAGGTTTTTAGGGGGGTTATGTGTTTTCATTGATTTTAATTGAATTTTAGGGGGTGTAGTGTTTTAAGAGGTTTTTAGGGTATTTTAGATTTTTTAGGGTTTTTTGGCTTTTTTTTGTTTTTTAGGTATTTTCATTATTTTTTGGATTTAGGGTGTTTAAGGGGTTTTAGGGTCTTTGGGGGATTTATATGGATATTTTGGGACTTTGGGGGCTTTGTAGGGTTCATAGGGTCTTTTAGGGTTTTTTCGGGTATTAATGTTTTTTTTATTTTTTGGTCTTCAATAGTCTTTTAAGGGTTCTAACTGCTTTTAGGGTTTTAGGGGTATATGTGGTTTGTCAGGTGTTAGGGGTTTTTATGGTTTTAGGGTTTTTAATGTTCTTATTTGTTTTTAGGGGTTTTATTAGTCTTTTATATTTTTAGGGTATTTATATTCTTAGGGATTTTTATGGTTTTATGGGGCTTTGAGTTCTTTTAGAAGATTTTAAGGTTTTTAGGTTTGTTATGGGTTTTAGATTTTTTAGGGTTTTTACTGTTTTTATTGTGATTGTTATTTTATTAGGGTTTTCGAGGGTTTTTAGGGTTGTTCAGATTTTAGGGTTTTTTATTTTTGAGGATTTTATGGGTTTTTCTTGGATTTTCATGGTTTTTTGTTGGGTTTAGGTGTTTTATTGCTTTTAGATCTTTTTATAGTTTAGGGGTTTTTTGTTTTTTGGGGTTTATTATTTTTTTTAGTTTTTACAAGTTCTTTGGACTATTTCAGTGTTTTTAGTATTTTTTGTGGTTTTAGGCTTGTTTGGGTTTTTTGGGTTTTTTTGGGTTCTTAGGGTTTTTAGGATTCTATGATTTTTTATGGTTTCTAGTGTTTTAGGGGTTTAGGGGACTTTAGGTTGTTTAGGTGTTTCTATTGTATTTTAAGTATTTTATAGGTTTATTATGGTATTTTTTAGTCTATTAGGTTCTTTTTTGGGTTTTAGGGGTTTTTATGATTTCATGATTTCTATGGTCTTTTTGGATGGTTATAGTATTTAAGGAATTTTATGGTTTTTAAGATTTTTATGGGTTTTTTAGGGTCTACAGTGTTATTAAGTATTTTCTATTTTTATTGGGTTTTTAGGGTTTAATAGTTCTTTGGTAATTTAAGGGATTAAGGCTATTTAGTGTTTTCAATGTTGTTTAGGGTTTTTAGGGTTTTTACAATTTTTAGTTGTTTTATGGATTTCTTAAAGTTTTATGTTTTTTCAGGGGTTTCAGTGATTTTTAATGTTTTTAACTACAATTTTGGATTTATAAATGTTTTTAAGGTTTTTATGATTTTTATGGGTTTTGAAGGTTTTTTAAGGCTTTTAGGATGTTTAGGGGTTTAGTGTTTTTAGGGATTTTATAGTTTTTAGTGGTTTTGTGGATTTCTAGTTTTTTAAGCATTTCATGGGCTCCTAAAGGTTTTAGGGATTTATGGGATTTTATTATTTTTAAGGATTTTGGGTTTTAAAGGATTTTAGGGTTTTAAGGCCATTTAGGGATTTAGGGGTTTTAGGATATCTCATGGTTTTTAGGATTTTCATGGGTTTTGGATTTAAAGATGTTTTAGGTTTTTTATGGTTTTTCGGGGTTTTTAGGGTTTTTAGGTTTTTAGGGTATGAGGGGGATTTAGTGTTTTTAGAGGATTTATAGGTAATTTTATTGCTTTTAGGTTATTAAGGTTCTTTCAGGTTTTTATGGGGGTTTCATGTTTTTTATGGGGTTTAGTGTGTTTTATAATTTTTAGGGGGTTTTAGGGTTTTCTCGTGGTTTTTATGGTATTTAGGGGTTCCTAGGGTTTTTGGATTTTTTTAGATTTTTTGGGATTTTAGTGGTTTTTATGGTTTCTATGGGTTTTTAGGTTTTTTCAGATTTTATTATTTTTAGGGATTTTTTGGTTTTTTTAGTTTTTTGGGTTTTTTTGGATTTATTTTTGGATTTTATGGGTTTTGAGGTTTTTTTAGGGATATTATAATTTTAAGGGTTTCAAGGGTTTTATATGTTTCAGGATTTGAACTATATTTTAGTGTTTTTAAGGGTTTTGGGGTTTTTATGGGACTTTATGCTTTTTAGGGTTTTTAGTATTTTAAAGTTTTTATGGTTTTTAGGGTGTTTAATGGATTTTATGGATATTTTAGGGGTTTTATAGGTTTGTTGGTTATTTTTGGGTTTTTTTGGGTTTTAGGTTCTTTTAGACTTTTTAGGGTTTTTTCGGATTTTAAGGGGTTCTAGGGGGTTTTTATGGTTCTATAGAGTTTTTATTATTTTTAGGGGGTTTTGTTTTTTTTTACGGTTTTTAAGGGATTTTAGGGTTTAATGTATTTTTCAGGTTTTCAGGGTTTTTAGGTGTTTCATGAGTTTTAAGGATTTTAGGGTTTTCATGGGTTTTTATTTTTTAAGGGTTTTAGGGTTTTTTTGGGTAGTTTGGTGTTTTAAAGGGGTTTTTACGGTCGTTAGGGGTTTTAGTGTTTTTTATGGTACTGAGGTTTCTTTTAGGTGTCTTTAGGGGGTTTTAGGGCAAGGAAGATGCGTGGGTCGGGCTATTCCTGCCCCCCCCCCCAGTTTATTAAGAAGAAAAAAGACACAGTAGACAAGGGAGGGGAGGGGTCAAATGACCCACACCCAAAAACCCTTCACAGCAAAAGACCCCAAAAAAAGAAAAATCAAAAAAGAAAACAAAAACAGAGAAAAAGACACAAAAACAAAACACAACTACACCGTCCACACATCTTGTCCAGCCGACACCCTCATCCAGCACCAATACCAAACATCACAACCAAGAAGCAAATACAACACGTCCAATCCAACCGGCCCCAGCAACCAACATCACTAGATCCGACACCACATCCAATCACAACCAGTAGCATCAAACCAAAAAAGAAAAACACAGACAATAGCATCCATCATCATCTTCCAGCAATCAGCGAACCTCAGAGGGTTGTAGGTATTTTTTAATGGTTTATGAGTTTTTATGTGTTTAGGGTTTTTCGGTTTTAGGGTTTATAGGGATAGTTAGGGTTTCTACGAAAAGGAAGGTGCAGGGCCTGGCTATTCATAACCCCCAAAAATTTATTAGAAAAAATATAAAGCAAAAAGGAGAGCGACAGAGTCAAAAAACCCACACCCAAAAAGAGAAACATGCCAAAGGGAGAAGCATCACCACCATTTCCAAAGTCAAAAGTCATAAGTAGGACCGTAAGGGTCACCATCCGCGCCATAACTAGAGGATGCATCATTATCTTTTAACTCCCATTCTGATTCATATTGCTTGATGAGTTTAGTGTACATATCATTGAGCCTTCATCGCTCCGAATTTAGCTGAACCTCGGAGGAGTGATTGTTAGGCCACCAACACTTGATAGGGACATTTTTTCTTAGAGCCTTAGAGGAGGATCTCATAGACACGGTCTTTGGCATAATTGAGTTTTCCTTCCTCAGCTTCCTCTTTAGGGGAGTCACGATGAGCCCATCATAAATATTCTCTTTCCCATGTGAACAAGAATCCCCAATCAATGCCCTTTCCCCCATGATCTGATCCATGTTGGAGTTCCCCCATCTCTCATCATCAGTACCAACTTCCCAATGATAAAAAAAAGTGTGAGTCCAATGCCTCCTAAAAGATACCTTTCTGTATCTACGTCACATTAATTTCCTCCAAGACCATATCCCTCAAGAGAAGACATTTAGAATTCCCAACTGAATGATCCTCAATCCCCATCTGAACCAATTGCAGGACCTGATCTTCTTTCTCAACACAAACACTCAGGTCTATTATTCTATGATCCAAAAGTCGGGTCGAAGGTTTTTCACCCAACTTTCTAAACACCTCTTCATCACCATAAAGATGAGCAGCGTGTACTCCCTTATGCACAACCATGGCAGTCTGGTCCAACTCCTCCTCTGGACCAGCATAAATAGTTCGAATCCAGCTGATCGACTCCACTTCCTTCACATCATAGGTAGGGTTTTGCAAACCATCAACAAGATTCTTTCTTTCCTCATTCCCCTCACCATCACCATAGTCCTAAATTGGAGGAAGGTATTTCACTTCACTCTGCTCATAACCATCACTACTATATATAGGCACCTACACATTTTAATCAGCAACTAATCTAGACTAGAAGACCATTTTAGCAGCATTTTAATCATGAATAGTAGCATAGTACAAATTTACAGAGTCACCCAACTCCCCTACAATATCCCACACAACATCGCTAGGTATCATAGACATGTGCCATCCATTGGCCTTCTCTTCACATGAATTACCCTTAATCCTAGAGTAAGCTACTTTCCAAGGTTGTAATTAATAAATTCTGACACTAGTATCACTCCTCTAGCCAGCATCATGGTTCAAATGGCTTGCCTCAATCCCAACAACACTATCATCAACTGTCTTCTGTTGCACATTCTTCTGCACATGATCCATGTCCCTAGAAGCCAACCCATCAATTGATTGTGAAATAGGGCATTAACATATTCTAAATTTCCCTTTCTCTCTTCATCCCACATCTCCACCATCCTCAAACTATTTCAAACTTCCTTATTGTCCATACCCCCCATATCAAACACAAATTACAGGTCTCATTTCCATCTTTCAAACACTGTAGAGACACTCAGTTTAGGTGTTGGATGCTGAGTAATCTTCATTGAAACATCTACCACCGTTGTAGTAGCATGATCATCAGGCACTGCACTGGATGCTCCATGACCCATCCGCCACAACTCCGCTACTCTTGATTTTGGACCTAAAATCTATACTAAGATGACCAATTTTCGTTCAGTTAGAACAAACTAACATCAGGGATTCAAAAATGACTTGTTTCTTATATCATAATCCTTAAAAACAACAATACAAACAAATCAACCAGCACCTTGGATGAATCCATGTCAACACAAAACATTGAGGCAACAGGTTAGAAAATTTCCCGAGTACTATTTTCTGATCACAGAAAAAAGGCCTACAAGATTCCCAAGAATATATATGATTGATGGATTTTGGAAAGAAAGAGGGAGTTTGGGAAACCTAACCCATGAATCATACATCAGTGATTCTCGGTTCATGTGAAGGTCGAAGCTCCACCTGAAGAGAAATAATCTGATACAGTTGAAGTTTAGATGAGCTAAGGACCAAGAGAGGATCAAATCTTCCTCTGTTGATAAATGAATCATGATGTGGTGTCCATAAATTAGTCATACAATCACTTAATCCTATATGTCCCATGATCCGAAGATGAATCTATCAATAGAATACACTTAGGTTTTTGAGGGTTTTCGGTGTTTTTAGGCATTTTCTATTATTTTTGGGTTTTTAGGGGTTTTAGGGTCTTTGAGAGTTTTGGGGGTTTTGTGGTGTAACATGTTTTTATAGTCCTCTGGATTTTTACGGTCCTCTAGAGGTTTTTACAATTTTTATTCTCCTTTATGGGTTTAAGGGTTTTGGGGGGTTTTAGGGTGTTTATGATTTTTTATTATTTTTTATATTATTGGTGTTTTTAGGGGTTTTAGGATATTTAGGGCTTTTAGGGTTTCTTAGTGTTTTATGAGTTTTATTTTTTGTCTAGGTTTTTTAGTATTTAGGGGTTTTGTGGGTTTTTCGTTTTTTAGGGGGTGGGGTTAAGATTATTTGGTGTTGTAGGAGATTTTTTTTTTGTTTTTAGGTGTTTTTATTTTTTAGGGTTTTAGGAGTGTTCTAGTTTTTAGTATTTTTTAGAGTTTTAGGGTTTTTTATATATTTTTATATTTTTTCAAGTTTTAAGGGTTTTATGGGTTTTTATGATTTCTGGGCCTTTAGGGTTTTTAGGTTTTTTAGAGTTTTTAAGGTTTTTATGGGTTTTTTAGGTTTTATAATGTTTTTTAGATTTTATTAGGTTTTTTATTAGATAATTATTATGTTTTGGGTTTCTAGTGGTTTTTTGGGTTTTTTGGTTTTTTATAGTTTTTAGTGTTTTTTATTTTTCGGTGGTTATATATTTTTTACGGATAATTATTGTTATTTATATTTTTAGGGATTTTTAGGGTTTTAACTATTTTTTAGTGTTTCATAGGGTATCCGAGTTTTTAACAGGGTTGTGTAGTTTTATTTGGTTTTAAAGAGTTTTATTTTTTTAGGTTTTTTAGAGTTATAGGGTTTGGGGGGGTTGGGTTTTTTGGTTATTTTTCTATAGTTTTTATGGGTTTTAGGGTTTTTAGGGATTTATGGTTTTTAGGGAATTATATGTTTTTAGTGGTTTTAGGTTTTAATGGGTTTTATTTTTATTTTTTGTTTCTCAATGCTTTTTTAACTATGGATTTGGGATTTAAAGTTTATTAGGAATTTAAATGTTTTTTAGTGATTTAGAATTTTTAAGTGTTTTTAGGGGTTTAACGGTTTTTTAGTGTTCTTAGGGTTTTAATGTCTTTAGGGGTTTTTAGTGTTATTAGGATTAATTGGGTTTTTAGGGTTTTTAGGGGGTTTTGTTTCATAATTCTTTTAGGAGATTAATATTTTTATTGATTTTTTGGGTTTTAAATCCTTTTTATGGTTTTTAATGTTTTAGGGGTTTAGGTATTTTTATGGGTTTTAGTGTTTTTAGGGGTGTTTAGAACGTTATCTGGTGTTTAGGGTTTTAATAGGGTTTTTTTGGTTTTTTAAGATTTTAGTATTTTTTATGGTTTAGGGGATTTTACGGTATTTATTGTTTTTAAGGGTTTTAGGGTTCTGGCATTAAGTGTTTTTAGGTTTTTCATAGTTTTAGGGTTTTTAGGGATTTTTAGGTTTTTTAGTTTTTTTTCAAACATTTAAGGGTTTTTATTATTTTAAGAGGTTTTAATGGGTTTTTTTGTGGGGGGGGGGAGTTCTAGGGTTTTTAATTAAATTTAGCAGTTTTTTTAATTTTATAGAGTTTTAGGGTTATTTTAGTTGTTTTTAGGGATTTTATGGTTATTTAATTTTTAGGGTTTTTAATTTTTTAGAGTTTTTAGGTGTTTAATGTATTTTAGGGTTTTTATATGGTGTTTCTGGTTCCTTTGTGGGTTTTAGGGTTATCTAGTGTTTTTAGGGTTTTAGGGGATTTGGGGTTTTTAGGGATTTTTGGCATTTTGACAGGTTTTTAGGGTTTATAGGGATTTTTGTGTTTTTTAGGTTTTTAGGGTTTTATGGTTCTTAAGGGTTCTAGAGTTTTTAGGGTTTATTTAATTTTTAGTGGTTTTATGTTTTTTTTCATTTTTATAGTATTTAATGGGTTTTTAGGTCTTTAGGGTTTTAAGGGTTTTTAGTTGCTTATGGTTTTTTGGGTTTTTTGTTTTTTCTTGGGGGGTTTAGGGTAAGGAAGATGTGAGGATCAGGCTATTCCTAACCCCCCCCCCCCCCCCCAATTTATTAGAAAGAAAAAAGAGACACGGCAGACAAGGGATGGGAGGGGTTGAACGACCCACACCCAAAAACCCTTAACAACCCAAGACAAAAGACCCCAAAAAATGAAAAATCAAGAACGAAAAAAGAAAACACACAGAGGAAAGCAGCCACCACCATCATCCAGCATCAACCAGCATCCAGCAGCTCACACCTAACCAACGACCAGAATCCAAACTCAAACAGCGATCAACATCCAGCAGCACCACAACCATATACCGCAGATTTAGCATCCCCCATCCAAGAATCAACCAGCATCCAGAACCACCAGCATCCAACATCACCGTACCACCAGCATCCAACATCACAGAGCCACCAGCATCAAAATCACAAGCCTCACCATCAACATCATTCAATAGCTCACCACCAAGCAGCAACCAGCATCCAATCTCACAAAGACCAGAATCCAGCACTTTCACACCTAAACAAGAAACCTACAACAGCACATAACCATCATCATCAAAAGCACACACACCCCAGTAACCAGGGATCACATCCATACAGTAGTCATCATCCTGTTTCACAAAAACCAATAGCCAGCACCTCCTCACCAAGAAGGTCCACCGCAAAAGATCATCTAAGCACCGTGCATCAACACTACCACCAGCATCCAGAGCTGGAACCATCACACATCTCAAACAACCCTTCCATCAACCCAGAAGTCGCAACACATAACCAACACAAAGCACCTCAAAACGAACCCAGTGAACAGAACCAACATCGGCCCATAGAAGAAGCATCCACCACCATAAACAGATCCAAAACAGAAGGATCCAACCATAGACTTTAGCAGTAAATTCGAGGCCAAAAAACCGCTTTGTCACCGTCAGAAAGAGAGGACCAAAACCATAACGCCGCAAAACATAAACTGGCCAGAAGCAGGAGCACAAAACAAAGATTGGGCAGAGGAACAGACCTGGATATTAAGCACATTTCAAATCTGTTGACCTATCCATATAGGTATCATCTCAGCAACCGAAATCTATATTTTTTATGCAGACCAATCACCAACAGATCTGAAATAAATGAGATCTGATGAATCCCCAACAAGCCGGAACCACACCTTCCGCATCAACCAAAAGCCATCGTAGCACTAGAGAAGCTACAAAAAAACCTTCCGAGAATATATCCACACCACCACACACTCTATCAATGCCTTTATTTATGCGAGAAAATGGGGAAATACCCCACCATCCCAAGACAAGATCCGCAACACCGCACCCATATCCATCCTGCACCATCGACAAACCCATCTGGTGAGGCAAGTCTGGAGATCCACACCGTTGTCGAAACTCCATACCTTGCCAGATCTCTACTCAAGCCACACAGATCTAAGATAGAAAAGCCCAAATAAAACAATAGCCTCCAGATCTAGCAAACCAAAGGAAGAATTTCCATCGCCAAGGAACGCAGTACCACCAAAGTCTAATTCCGTGGACCACCGCCAAAGTCCACCGAAGACTGATGCCGCCGGGAACCGCCAAAGCAATCTGCAAACACCAAGGGGAAAATCACTCTGATCTGGAAGATCCGAATCTCCAAGACCTGTAGGGAACCAAGATGGGAGAAAACCACCAAGAGAGAAGGCTTCCATCCCTTGGGGTTTTTAGCAGTGTGTTTAGGGGTTTTAGTGTTTTCAAAAGTTTTTAGGGGTTTTCAAGGGTTTAATGTTTTTTTTGTATTTTTAGGGTTTTGAGTTTTAATGTATTTTTAGGGTTTGGAGGTGTTCTCTTTGTTTTTGGGGGTTTTAATGTTTTTGAGTATTCATTTGGGTTTTTTGTTTTTATTTTATTATATTATTTTTGGGTTTTTGGGGGATTTTAGGGTTTTTAGGGGTTTAAATGTTATAAGGGTTTTTTTGTGGGGGGTTAAAGGTTTTCAGTGATTTAGGAGGTTTTAAGTATTTTATGGAGTTTTTTGGTTTTAAGGATTTTAGGGTCCTTTAAGTTTTATTATGAGTTTTATATTATTTTAGGATTTTTAGGTAATTTTGTCAATTTTATGGGTTGTTAGGGTTGTTAGGGGTTTTTTGGGGTTTTAATGAGTTTAATGGGATTTTAGGGTTTTTATGGGTTTTTTGTTTACTTTTAGGGGTTTTAGGTTTTGAATGTGTTTTAGGGTTTTTTATGGTTACTTAGGTTTTTCTATAGTTTCTAAGGGTTTCAACAGTTTTAGGGTTTTCAGCTTCTTTTTATTAGTTTTACTATTTTTAGTGTTTTTAGGGATTTTAAGGTGTTTTAGGATATTTAGTTTTTTAATGGATTTAATTTTTTAGGTTATTTAGGGATTTTTGTGTTTTTAGGGTTCTTTTAGGGATTTTAGGAATCATTTACGGGTTTTAGGGGTTTAGGTTTTTATAGGGTTTCAAAGGGGTTTTAGGGTTTTAATGGTTTCTTGGAGTTTTTTAGGGGTTTAGGGTTTTTAGTAATGTCATTGGGTTTTTCTATTTTTTTTGTTTTTAGGATTATCATATGATTTTTAGGGTTGTAAAATTATTTTATGGTTTTTAGGGTTCTTTAATGATTTTATGAGGTTTAGGGTTTTTTGTATTTTTTAGATTTATTAATTTTTTTTAGTATTTTTTGTTATTTTAGGGGATTTTTGGGATTTTTACAGTATTTCAGATTTTTTTTTATTTTTAGAGTTTTTGGTTTTTTATTGTTTGTAGTGTTTTAATATATATTTACAGTTTTAGAGGTTTTTTGGTTTTTTTTGGTTTTCTTGGTTTTTATGTTTTTTCTATTTTTTATGGGTTTTTGGTTATTTAATGTTTCTATGGGTATTTTATGGTATTTTATGGTTTTAGGGTCTTTTGGGTGTTTATGGGTTTTAAGGTCCTTTATAGGTTTTAGGGTCCCTTAGTGGTTTTTTGGGATTTTTATATTCTTTTGGGTTTTTAGGGTTTTTAGGGTTTTTAGGGGTTGTCCATGGGTTTTAGATTTTTGGGGGGGTTTTTTGGGGTTTTTTGGGTTTTTGGGGGGGGGTTTGGTTTTTTAGTTTTTTTGGGGTTTTAGGGTGTCTTATGGTTTTAAGTGTTTTATGGTTTATTTATATATTTTTTGGTTTGTAACGAATTTTAAGGTTTTTATGTTTTTAAAGGTTTTAGGGTTTAAAAGGGTTTTTTGTTTCATGGTTATATAGGGTTTTTTATGGTTTTTATGGTTTTTATTATTTTTGGGGTTTTATAGGGTTTTTATGTTTTTCATGGTTCTTTTAGGTTTTTATGTTTTTTATGTCCTTTTAGGGGTATTTGTGGTTTTTAGAGATTTTTAGGGTTTTAGTGTTTTTAGTGTTTTTATCGGTTTCTTAGGGTTTTTTGAGTTTTTATGGGGGTTTTAGGGGTTTATAATTTTTAGGTATTTTTAGGGTTCTATGGGTTTTAGTGTTTTAATGGTTTTTATGTTGTTTATGGTTTTAATGGTTTTAGGGTTTTTATTATTCTTTGAGTTTTTAGGGTTTTACGGTTTTTAGGATTGGGGGGTTAGGTTTCTAGGGTTTATCTGGGTTTTTAGTGTTTTAATGCTTTTACGGGTTTTATGGTTTGGGGGTTTATTTCAGGTTTTTAGTGTTTTTCTATTTTGTAGTGGTTTTAGGATTTTTAGGGTTTTTCTGGATTTTTAGGTTTTTAGGTTTATAAATGATTTTTAGGATTTTGATGTTTTCAATTGTTTTTAGGGATTTTTGGTTTTTAGGGATTCCCTATGTTTTTGTCGGTTTTTAGTTATTTTAGTGTTTTTAGCAGTTTTTTGGTTTTTTTGGATTTTAGGGGTTTTAATGGTTTTTTAGGGTTTTTTGTGATTTTTACGGGTTTTAGGTATTTTAGGGTTTCTTAGGGTTTTTAAGGTTTTGAGTTTTTTGGGGGTTTTAATGTTTTTAAGGTCTTCTAATAAATTTTAGCGGTTTTATGTGTTTTATAGTTTTTATGGAATTTTAATGTTTTAGGGTTTTTAGTGGGTTTTAGGGGGTTTAGGGTTTTTAGGTTCTTTTATGGGAGGGTTTATGGTTCTCTTTAGTCCATTATGGTTTTTAGGGTTTTTAGGGTCCTTTTTTGGTTTTTTGGGGTCCTTCTCGAATTTTATGAATTTGGTGTTTTTTAGGGTTTTCGGGTTGATATGTTTTTAATTATTTTTAGGGGTTTTCTTTTTTTGGGTTTTATAGGGGTTTTTGGGATTTTAGTGTTTTTAAGGGTTTTAGGGGGTTTATGGGATTTTTATTGTTTTATGTGATTTTATGTACTTTTTTAGGTTTTAGGGGGATTTATGGGTTTTTAAGAAATTTAGGGTCTTTAGGATCCTTTCATTTTTTATTTTTTTTCGTTTTTTTTAGTGTTTATATGGGTTCAACGTTTTTATGGAATTTAGGTTTTTTTAATGATTTTAGGGTTATTATGGTTTTAATGTTTTGTTGAGGTTTTTTTGCATTTATAGTGGTTTTATGGATTAACATGGGTTTATAGTTTATAGGGGGTTTTTGGTTTTCAGTATTTTTGGATTTTAGGGGTTTAATGGTTTTTTAGGGATTTAGGGTTTTTATGTATTTTAAGGGGTTTTAGGGTTTTTAACAGTGTTTTGGTTCTTTTAGAGTTTTGAAGGTTTTAATGGTATTTTAATTATTTTTTGGGGTTTTAGGGACTTTTAGGTTTTTTAGGGCCTTTTATATTCCTAGGGCCTTTTAGGGTTTTAGGGTTCTTAGGATCATTTCATATTTTTTGTGCTTTTTTTAGGACTTTGATTGTTTTTAGGTGGCTTTATGGTTTTTATGGGTTTTAGTTTTTTATGATCCTTTTGGGGTTTTTATGGTCCTTCATGGTTTTTAGGATTTATATGGTCCATTAAGGTTTTAGGGGTTGTTATGATCTTTTAGGTTTTTTATTGTTTTTATGTCCTTTATTTTTTTTGGGTTTTGGGGTTTTTTAATGATTTTCTTGTTTTTTTTGTTTTTAGGGTATTTTAGGTTTTGATGATTTTCAGGTTTTTAATGTATTTTTTGGGTTTTAGAGTTTTTTTATGTTGTTAATGTCTTTATGGTTTTTAGGATTGTTCCTGGTTTTTAAGGTTTTTAGAGTTTTTAGGGTGTTTTAGGAGTTTTAGGGTTTTTATTGAGTTTTAAGGATTTTTAGGTTTTATATTTTTATGGTTTTTGTGGTATTTGGAGTCTTTTATTGATTTTAGGTATTTTTAGGTTTCTTTGGGTTTTTATTGTTTTTTAGGATTTTTATATTCATTTACATTTTTTAGGGGTCTTTAGGGTGCCATATTTTTTTAGAGTTTTAGGGTCTTTTAGGTTTTTAATGGGTTTTAGGGTTTATTGGTTTTTTATAGTTTTTAGGGTCTTCAGGGGTTTTAGGGGTTTTGTGGTCTTTAGTGATTTTAGGGGTTTTAGGGTTATTTACTGGGTTTTTAGGGTTTTTATGGTCTTTAGGTTTTGAGGGGTTTTAGGATTCATTAGGGTTTTATGGTTGTGTATGGGTTTTAGGGATTTAGGGATTTTAAGTCCCTTTAGGGATCTTTAAGATTTTTATGGTCCTTTAGGGGTTTTAGGTGTTTTTAGAGTCATTTAGGGGTATTGTGGTTTTTATGTTTCTTTAGGGTTCTAAGTGTTTTTTATAATCTTTTAGGGATTTTGGGTATTTTATGGTCTTTTAGGATTTTTTGGGTTTCTAGTTCCTTTTAAAGTTTTTATGGGTTTAGAGTCTTTTAGGGTTTTTAGGGTTTTTAGGGTTTTTATGATTTTTAGGGTTTTAGGTATTTTTGTATTTTTAATGGTTTTAGGTATATTTAATGGTTTTTTATTTTTTAGGTTTTTTGATTTATTTTTATATTTTTTAGTGTTTTTATTATTTTTACGATTTTTTTACCTTAAAGATCAGTTTCACCCAAATGGATTATTTTAGGGGATTAAATAGTGTGCAATCCCTGAGATCGTGTACAACGTCTTCAAATGGTCTCCAAAGGGTTTTTTCATGGAGCCAAAAATACCCAACTTCTTTCATATCCATGATTAATGGACCTACTTTCAAAGGAAGGAGTTTGTTGGGTAACTTGGCCAACGAAACTTAAGAACTCACATTGGTTGAGAAGATGGGAAATCAAGCTCATTACATCATTTTTGGGGGACTATTTTCTATTTCTGGACCCTTTTATAGATTTAAGATATGTTCATGAATCCTTTGTTCATTCCCAGGTATGCATATTTGTATTGTCTCTAGGTCAATGATCTTTTACAATTACATGTGGGTTTGGAATAATCTGTATGTATCCAATATTCTGCATCAATGTTACCCTTTTATGTACTTAACAGAGATTCTTTTCCTATTTATTTTGACAACTCCTATTTGAAGCCACGTGGTGCAGTGCTCTAGATTTTACCGTTATCCAAGGAGGATAGGATTTTTTTTATATCGGGGTTGAACCCATAGAACGGTCTTCCTATATATCATTATGAAAAGATTAATAACCCACGTGGTTCAGTGCCATTGAATTGGGAACATCGCTTTTTTAAGGTCGTACGATGAGGACCGCACCATACAGTTTAGCATCACACATCCAAGACATCCAGGTGAAAGGTGCCTAGTCAAAGATGATATGGGACTTACACCGAGGTATCCTAAGGGGACTAGAATAGATATAGTCTTCTAGGTTGATAAGTCCTTATTCGGGTTGTGGCCTGGAGAACATTAGGGTGGACTTGGGTGTGGGGTTTGGACCTCAGGGAGGATTCCTACATATCCTTATTAGTTGGGAATAAAATCCTACATAGTACAATGTTTTTGGTACTTACACCTATAGAGGATGCCCAATTTGGGGGAAATGATTGGGGTTTACCCTCAGAAGAATTCTCGTGAGGTTTGGGCGTACACATGGGAGCATATCGTTTGAATTGAAGGTTGGGATTATATCTATGGATAAGGCCCACATGAATTTATGTAATTGGGAATTATACATGGAATATGACCATTTGAATTTGGGTCTTACACGTGGAAATTTCCCATTGGGGTTTGGGATCATAAGTATTTCATAACCACCACTAACCTTTAATCCCACATATTCCATTCTCAGTGTGAGAAAAAACAAGAAGTAGTAGATCTAAAGATAACACGATTCCACTCTATTTTCTAGTGGATGAGGTGTTGAAGCCCAAAGAGTGAGGAAGAGGGTGTTGAATGCTCGCATATCCTATTTTATTTTCATATCCTAGATATTCACGTATGATGATCCATCCAGTTATGTCCTAAGCTGTGTGAAGAGAAATAAATGTTCTGCATCCCACAAGAATGGTTAGGGGATTGCTCTAGGATGGATGCCCTAAATTTGGTTCACAGGGGGTTCCCATTCCCCATCGAAGGTAAAGGAATGTGTGCTCCCATTTATCCCCACCTGGAATGGGGAGGTTCACATGAGCACCCTAGGGTCGAGACCCTTATTACCAAATGAATTTAAACCCAGGGACTTTCCCAAGATCTGTATTATTACCTAGGTTACCCCTGTGGAGTTGGGTTTTGGATTAGTGGTAAGAACCACATAATCCTACATGAAAAATGGGGGTTCAAAACCCATTAGGCACAGATACTGTATTAGTACTACAGCAGTACTGTAGCAGTAGTGTACTGTAGATCGGAGGGTACTGTAGATGTGGTAGGGCACTGTAGAAGTGGTTGTATTGTACGGATACTATAGTAGATGGGTTACTATTTACAAAATTGGAATTGGGCCAAAAATTTTGGCCTACGGGCTATGTAATGGGCTACAATCCCACTGGGCCTTCGGGCTATGTAATGGGTCTCCCACTGCCCAGTTAAAAGAGGTATTTGCTTTGCTTTAATAATAAAATGATGATTCAACCCCAACCTTCCAAAAAAACCTAGGTTACCCCCCCGTGACTCTTCTTACAATGGGTATGTGAACACAAAAGGAAACAATTTATGTGTCTAGTGATCTTATCATACAAGTCATGAGAATTTTGAAGGTTCCTTAGCCTGATACAATTAAATTGGTTCATGGAGGGGCTGACATGGGGACTGATTACATGATAGAAGGGAGTGAATATGGATGGAGAGTAGAATTACCTATGATTCCTCATTATATTTAATAGGTTCATAGGCAGTATGGGTACCCTTTGTGTAGCATTTTTCCATATAGGTGAGGGAACTGTCCATGTAGTGCATTGATACGCGGACCTTGGTTCTGCCAACATAGTGTTTTGCTACACCGGGATAGGATCTATCTTTGTATCATGTTTCTATGTGAGTTTGAGTTTCTCCCATATATCATTTTCATGTTTGGTTTAGGGTACCATCTGCAAAGTGTTTTTCTTTGTAGGATTCTTGTCCACAAGGGGTCTATTTATTTTAAACCTTCCAGAATTGTGTCTGTAATGGGGTTTGAGTTCTCTAACAGCTAAATGATTTATTATTTCCTCTTTTTTTCTATGTAGAGTACTTTTACCTACTAGGAATTGATGAGGAATCTTATTATTTTTCATTTTCTCATATTTTATTCCTTTATCCATCTTCAGTTTGGTCTCATGTGTCCTCATTTGTCTGTGTCTTTTCAGTCCCCCTTGAGGTCTATTTATAGTTGATCGAAGGTACTGGATATCAGCATGGATGGTATTCTACTATGGTTTATGGGATTTCTTTTTTAGGATCCCATGTAGGGTTCCCTAACATGTGAATGGAATTGTCAGTGATGAGGGGTTCTTCACAGTGGGAGCCATCATTTGTGAGGGAAGAAATCACCTCCCTTCCCCCCAAACAACTTTGTTTCATTTGTTGTTGTCGGCGATACCACCAAAATCTGAGAACTATTTAGTTCATAGGGATAGTCATTCATGGTGGTGGAAATTACAACCTGGACCTAAAAATAGATTTTTTTTGTATGCATGCATTGCAGGTTCCATCCCATTCCCTAAACTATTTTATTTTGTGGGTTCTTCGTGAAGTGGTGGAACACCGTGTGGAGTGGCCATCTGTGTAATGATTCATGTTTTATAGAATCCACCAATCCTTAACATAACACCCTTTTGAATATTATTCCTTGAATTCTTCCAACAATTTGTTTTTCTCCATTTCTAAATTGATGGAATTATATTGTTTTTGTTTGTGGAATTTTCAGTACCCAAAAAATTCCCCCCATTGGAATGGGTTCTGATCACGATAAAGATGAGGCTATTTTGATATAGAAAGTGGTTATATTTTGAACTAGTTTGTGGGACATAGGTGGACCCATAAGAGGGTACCATTCCTATAAATTGGAGTTCTAGCTCATTTTTCTTCTACTATATTTATCACTGAACCCAGTACTCTCGCACTCTCTCGATCGTGTGCTAGTCCAACAAAATGTCTCCTTTGTGACCGTCTATTTATGAGAAATAAGGTCCTTCACCCATGAATTGAAATTATTTACTGTGAATGGTGATTTTTGATCTTCTAAATAGTGTTTAGATAGTTTATGGATTGAACTTTCCATGTACTGTCACTTTGATGGCCAACGTTTCACAGGACAGTGCCCTTGCGAGCTGATGATTCGGAGTCTATCACTCCACAGAATGATGTATCATGGTAGTATTCTCAGTGTGCAGTAGTGTTTCAAGTTTTATTATGAATTACTTTTCATCCTTAAAAATTTATACCACACACTTTTATTTATCCATTATAAGGAAAACAATGGTTCTGGATTCCACTTCTTCAACTGTGATTGGAAGAATAATTACCATGTCTATAATGTTTAAGATGATCTTAGATCTTACATCACCCCTCAAAAGGGTGTTTTTAATAACATCCTTTCCCCAAAACTCATGAATTATTTTTTCTACCTCGTTACCACATTATAATTTCAAAATTCAAGATGATTATTCACTTACACTAGTTAACCAAAATCCCCCATATTCTAGGTCTAAGAAGTTTTGTGATCATGCCCAATCAAACATCTCTACCATAGGGAGAATCATTCCTAGTCTCGACCAAGTGAGAATATTCATTTTGAATGGTTCTATGTGAACCCAAAGCAACCATCACAGTCATGATATATCCTTTCAAAATTCTATTCAAGATTATCAATCCATTTTTATCTTTTCATAAGGAAACCCCGATGTAGGATAGAGCTCCAAATGGGACATGTGGTTGGGAGGGATTATTTTCTGATGAATGGGACTGGGTATTCTGGTTGAACTATAATTATTGGTAATTCCATGAATAGTTGGAGGTCATCAACTTATAACAGTTAGTTTGGGTCTCCCAATTTGTAGTTTACCCACTAACTTAGATATTGCCTAAACAGTTCATTTGTTGGTGTTAAAGAACCAATGCCTTCAACTTATCACATGGGGAAGTAGGAATCATCCTATGGGAAAACATTTTTCTTGTAATTTATTTTCCAACATTGAGATTTCCTTGTATCCTTACTCATATAACTCAACAGATGCAAGGAATTCAGGGTTAGTTCTGTGATACCCTTGAGGAAGTTCAATACCCAAAATGGGGTTACATAATTTTTCCAGAGGTATCACCTGACTTCAGGCTGGTGGGTTTCTTTTCCATGTTCCTAAGTTGATGGATTTTCCCATCTTTTGATTCCTATTCTGGTGTCTGAATTTTTACTTTAATGATGGTGGTCAGATTGGTTGTGGGATAACCTATCAACTTGGTTGTTCCCACCATCACTAATATTTATGGGTTTTTGGGTCAATTATAATAAGAAAGATCCCCACATCACCTCAGTGGGTCATTTAAATTTTTGTATATGTGGGTAGTATAGAACTATAAATTCCATGAGTATCGGCATACCACAAAAATCCCTCACTCTAACTTCCACCCTTCACTTCTCAACATTGTTCTCATTCACCTCAAATACTTGGGAATCAACGGCATGGTCGAGCTATTGTGTGATTTTTCCCAATTAACATTTTCACCTAACCCCCCACCATATAAAAAAGTGGTGGATGATATAAGGGTTTATTTAGAAGAATTTTCCTATATAATTTTATTGTGAGATAAAGCCATAACATCTTTGGTAGACTGGGAAAACATTTATGAACCTTATATATCTTATAGGTTAGAAAATAAATCTGTATGACTACAACAAGTTTCATTTTTAGCCATTACCCAGATCAAAAGGAATTCACACCCAGTCATTGTTCTTCAATTTTGGATGATTATGATGTGTGAGGGTTCTAGAATGAAATTTGTTTCCCTACCATGGGATATTCAGCTAATTTATCATTGGAGTATGCTCAGGCATGGATGTCTTACTACTTTGATGGAGTGCTAGGTAGGTCATTTTTATGGGTGCATAAAGTGTTGGTTTCCAATAGTCTTCCACCTATTATTGCATCTTTACCCACTTCTGTATGAGGTAGATTTTCTCCTCATTATAATAGTAATTTTTAGTGACATTCATCCTCAGGTACTATTTTTATTAAGAGTGTCTCAAACTCTATATTTTTTATTGATTTCATTGACAAACCCCCTGAGGCCTTCCTAAATAAGACAACATCGGGCATATTTGAGATTGAAGCAGACCCTCCCCAATTGGTCTTTGAAGTGGATCTTGTCATAGAGATAGAGGATTTTCCCAATTGGTTTTTAAATTTAATGCAATCATATATTTCATAACTGAAATCCTGTATTATATACTCATAATAGAAGAGGAACGAGATCAATGCCTCGATGCTTCCAGTGATCATCAGGCTGTGTGGAAATCATATTCGCACCAAGTTTGTACCATTATTATAGAGACCCCTTGGTTGGAGTTTTATAATAAGTTGGACACCCTATGCCAAATTTTTATTGTCTTGTGATTATGAGTATTTTATTATCAACACATGTACATCTTTATCCACCATATTATCAAAGCTCAAGAAGACCTAGTTATTTTTTATGGTAACCTTACATAGTTTAACACCTCCCATCTTAAAATGGAATCCTTATAGGATATTATAATTGAGCTACACCACATGGTTGATTAAGAATAAATATATTATAATCAAGTGGTTGCATCAACAAAATAGCTATAGGAATGCGAGGATCGTATAAAAATTTTGAAGGAACAATTTTCAGAAATGAGTTCTAATTTTGATTCCATCAACTAGAAAGGTAGAGACCTCAATGTCATCGTTAGACAAATATATCCAACTATTGAAGAAAAATCTGAGAAAAAGACCACTTTACATCATACCCTTGATGTCATGCGTCATATGGTTGTTAATTTCCCAATAAAAGAAATATGAGCTTCATTATAGCCTATTATGTTGTTTCATGCTATCTTTTTATAGTATAATTAGGGAGAGACTCCATGGTGTGGATGATCATCTGATCTCATTTAAAAAATGAGAACATATTTTTCTTCTAATGTATATTTTTTTCCTACAAACTGGCATGATCAAGTAATGATTTAATTTTTTCCCATGTTGAGGGACCCAGTGAGAATATATTGGATTGTTGATATAGTTACATGGAAAACCCTAAAAACTTCTTATATTTTCTGTTATCATACTAGTTTTTTTCCTAATTTCATTATGGTGAGGATATAGTCGGTGTAACTTGATGTTTTATTAGGCTTCCTTTTGTAGAATTTTGACCTAAAAAAAATTTGTGTCTTTTTTTTGTTTTTATGTTTTTTATTTTTGACAAAACCATGTGAAGTATAGGTCTATTGAGGTGGTTCTAAAATTTTACCCGGGGTTACCTTTGCGTATTTTTAACATGGCGAGTTCTTGTCTTTTTTTAGTGGATATTTTAGAGTCCTACATGTTAGAATAATGTCATAAGTGTTTTAGGTAAAACAGATTGAACCATAAATTATGGGATGGGGCCTAAATAAGGATTATTGGCCAAAAATGTCCCAATATTTTTTCATACATGAATGAGGTATTTTTCTTAACCTTTTTTGTGTTTTTTAAATCTTAGACATGATATAGGGAATGTATGTGAGAATAAACTATAATAATGGTTTCCAATATGATGTTTTTAGGGCATAAAAAGGTAGGAAAATACTCTCATGGGGATGAATTTTCCTTAGGTTGAAAAGCCTTTTTAGTGGGCATCTTATCCAGAGCCAACTGGGGAATATTGTTTGTATTCAAAAAAAGGTTTCCTTAGGACACTAAACCTTCATTTCTAATGGAATAGTAATTTTCTGATTTTGGATTTATCAAACCCATAAAAAATGGATTTTTGAAGGGATGATGTTTGAAAATGTTAAGGGAATATGTACCAACATTAGACATAAATGAGAAACCAATCATGCACAAATTTGATTTGTGTAAATGAGGGTTGGAACACGATGTTGTTTAATGTCATGAAATTAGGAAACAAACCTCACATTTTACCATCTTATGGTGAGGATGTTTGAGTGATGCATTTTAGGGCCACTTAGCTTTGATCGAGGGACAAACAATTTTCTATTTTCATAGTACATTTCACAAGAATGTTCTATAATATTCAATCATGAAGGAGGAAGGTTGTAAACTATAATATGGTGGTTTTTGAATCCAAGGGGTGATGTGGGATGAAATAATCACAGGGGAATATAGATATGGTAAAAGACGCTCCTATGGATGAATTTGCATTTGTTTAACATGCATTTATTTTGGGAACCTTATACAAAACCACTGGGTCATATTATGAATAGTAAAACAAAGGTGTCCTCATGACATTGTCCCTCCCCTTCTGATGGTTGGGGAGGTTTATGCAGATTTGGACCTTTATGGACACATATTATGGTTTATTTAAAAATAGTTCATGAATATGAAAGGATAATTTTATTTCAATATTTTCTAGGGGTGGGTAGAAATTTTTTTCTTATGCAGGTCTGACCCACACATAGGGGGGAGTTTTTTATATAGTTGGTCTAGAGATGTGATTTTTGGACATCACTACATATATCATTAGAACAAGAATCAAGCTAGGTATAGTTTTGGGATTAAAACATCTTTTATTGGTCTGGACCAGGAAAAAAAAGAAAAAGGATGAGGTGTTTTTACCTCCTGATGGGACTTGATATTGAGGATCTCAGTGTCACTATGTATCCTTTGATAATAGAAATCAATCCATACATAGTTCTTAGATGGATTCCCTATTCATTAATTAAACTATTTCATGGGGAAAATGCCATTTTTTTTTGGATACGAGCCTACAATAATGGGGGGTGATGCTCATA
Source organism: Viscum album (assembly GCA_963277665.1). Lineage (NCBI taxonomy): Eukaryota > Viridiplantae > Streptophyta > Magnoliopsida > Santalales > Viscaceae > Viscum > Viscum album. Next base: position 530,500 of record CAUJRU010000492.1, read on the forward strand.
TTGGACTCTCCTTTGTGGATCTGGATCACGTATAGGAGAGTGGAGGAATTTTTTGTTGTGTATGGACCAGGATATAGGATCCAGGTGTTTCTATGTATCTCATCAAGGTGATAATTAGTCTAAATTTAGTTCTTATATGGTTCCCCATACAGGTCTGACCCATGCACAAGGAGATGGAATTTTTGAATTTTATTGTGACTGGACCTAGGATTGGATATTCGTTTACTTATACATATCCTATGATATAAATAATCAATATAAACATAGTTTTGGGAATCATCCGGTTTAATGTATTGCGACTAAGAGATTATTTTTTCACTTTCGTGTTATGGGACTAGGACTACATGGGGTCTGGCAGTTTTAGGTCGTACGACTAGGACCACTTTTCATGAAAGTGATGAGTAAATAGAGTCTAATGAGGCTAGTATTTTCTAACATTCCCTGGATGTGAGGGGGAGAAATTGTAAACTATTATCATAAGGAATCTTGGACTAAGAGAAATAATATGGGGAAGATTTTCCATTGAGGCATAAAGATATAGAAAATGCCACTCCTTGGGATGGATTTTCCTTTAGTTGAAAATTCGTTTTGTTGGGAAACTTATGCAAAGACAACTAGGGAATATTGTGAATATTCACACAAGGGTTCCCTAAAGGAACTATCCATTTATTTATGATAGTTAGGGAGGTTTATGGAGATCTAACATTGTTTTGGAAATAGAGTTTGATGAATTGAAGGAATGTTAGTGGGTATGTAAGAAACAATTAGACCACGATTTCACTTAGAGTGTGAAATTTCCTACATAGATCCAACTCATTCATAGGGGGGTCATTTTGTTTCATTGATAGATCCCTAATTTGGTGACCCAAACTTGATTTCTCCTACATAAACTTCTATTTTCACATAAGAGATGGGGGAATTTTCCTTTTTCTATTCTCCATGGCTAGGATTATGACACAAGGACTAGGAATCAATACATATCTCATAGAAACTATAATCATGCCATACATAGTTCTTGAGGAACCATGCAATTGAAAGTTGCGTGGTAAGTAATTTATATATACCTTTTAAGGCCTTTCTACCAGGATCATAACGACCCTGATGTGGATTAATATGCCTTGGTCATGCATGGAATCCCCTACTGAAGACCCTAAGACCATGTGAGCTATGCTCGGTGTGAGAAACAAGGGGGTGGAAAAAAATTATCTACCATAAAAATGTGATAAAATGGATACCATAATTTTTAATTTTTGTTGGTAGGACCAGGTTGTGGAATCTGGGTGTCGCTACATATATTTTGTGGATGAGAATAAATCCATAACTAATTCTTGAAAAGCGGTCCCTATACTGATCAAACTCATGCAAAAATAGGTTTAATTTTTTTTTTATCTTTGGTTATAGCTGGAATCAAGATTTTATATATGGGCATCACTATGTATCTTGTGTGAATAAGAATCAAGCCACATGTAGTTCTGAATGGGAACACTCTGTGTGGGTCTAACCCATACACAGGGGGAATGTTTCACACATTTTTTGGCTAGGACCAGGAAATAGAGATTCAATGTCACTAAAAATCCCATATGATGGGAATAAATCAAAATATAGTTCTTTATGTACTTCCCCATACATATCTGAGTCATGTATAAGAAGATGAATTTTTTTCTAAAATGGTCCCATAAATAGGACTTTTTTTGAAGTCACATACATTGGTTTATTTCATATACAGGGGAGGGGGAATTTTTGGTATCTCACTGCTAGTCCCAAGACCCAAGGTCTTGGAATCACTATATATCTCATCAAAATGATAATCAAGACATATTTAGATATTTAGGGAAATCTCCATGTATAGTTATGGCCCATATACAGGAAGGGAGAATTTTTTTTCAGGGTGGCTGGACTAGGAGGTAAAATCCATGTGTTTCTATGTATCCTATGTGGATAGAAATCAAGATGTATATAGTTATAGAATATATCTGGGTAGATGACCAATGTCAGATCTAATGTTCTCTTGGGTGATAATATCATGATGTTGTGTAGTTTGATATAATACGATGAGGACATCAGTGTTATAGAGTTTATTGTCTTGCGAAATGGATAATGTACCATGAAGTTTAATGTCACACAATCAAGATAAAGGCCTAATGGATATGGGAAGAATTATTTATTAGACCAGAGATAAACATAATCCTAACGTGAAAAGAGGCCCTCAATCCAAGGGCTGGTAAGAAATTCAGCCCATAGACAGAGGGAAATTTCTGTTTGGAAAAAACACTCAAAGTCTAGGCATCACTATGCATCATGTGATGACAGGAATCAAGCTACACATAGTTCTATAGAAATTGACTTCCTACATGTATAAGACTCTCACATAGTGGTTAGGGGAATTTTTTATTTCTCCCACATATATCCATCTCATGTGCAGTGTATCGTTGATTGAAATGATGATTCTCGTGCAATTTAATGTCACATAGTGAGGATGATAAATCTATTTTAATGTCATAGAGTTTAGACCATGGGTAGAGAACTACAATAGGGACATTTGTGATGTGGTGTCATAACAAACTCAACATGAATAAGTACTAAGAAGTCCCACATGCAACATACACATTCCTGAAGAGGCTTGAATAAATTTTTAAGTTGTGATTCTTGATATGTAGATGCATATTTTCACATTATACGATGGGGATGATGATGGGAACATAGTTTAACATCATGCAACTAGGAAGATGGTTCAATAAATTTTATCATTGCATAACAGGGATCCAATTATGTTCCTTTTAAGGTCATTCAACCAAGACCATCGATGCTACACGGTTTTAGCGTCATGAATCTAAAATGAAGTGCCCCGAGTTTAACATCATGTGATCAGAATTAAGGTAATGTGTTTTTATCATCATGTGGTCAGGATGAAAGATCATGTGGGTACATGAAATACTTATTTAGGAACCATTCATTGGTATGATATTTGGTAAGTTGTTCATCCATTTAAAACAAAGAATAATCTCTATTGGAGTAGAATTTGTCTATGGCATAGGCCCCATCACATTTTGGCTCCAACTTTAGAGGTTTCTTTTCGAGTATCATCAGAGTTCTGATAACCAACACCAAATCTTTGTTGAGAAAATACCAGAGGTGAAATTTTTTGTTAAAGGATCATGAAATACCATTTTGGTGAACCTCCAAATAGTGAAAGGTATGCAATCTATTCTCATCGATTATATCCAATTCATCCAGCCATTTTTGGGATTTCCCATCTATGGATTTCTAATCACAAAGGGAAACAAAACATGAAGTAAATTTAAATTTAATGTATAGGACCACCCATACAATCCCATATACTAATGAGTATGGGGTCGCCTATGTGACAATGCGGGTCATGGTGTGGTAATCCCATAAACCGTATAGGACCTCATCTATCCATGAATTCTTATCCTTATTTACCATCTTATAGAGTATACTACATAGGTTTTTGTTTAATTCATCTATTTGACCATTATCCACTGCATGGTAGTGGAAAGAATGGTTGGAATTGATTTTATACTCCTGATACATCCTTTTCAATTTAGCATAACAGAAATTGGTGTCATTATCCATCAGTATTGTATGAGGGGGACTAATTATGGTGATGATGTTGGCTCTAACTAATATGAAAATGTTCCTTTCCCCGACCTCTTTAAGGGGTAAAAATTCTTCCCACTTGGAAAATAATTTTGTTTTTGTTAGATTATACTTAAATTTCTTGGTTTTACTAGGATGATATGGTTTCACGATGTTCATTCCCCATATAGAAAATTTCCAATAGTACTTGGTTGTGTGAAGTAACTCTGGGAGTTAGTGGATGAAGTTGGCATGAACCTGGGATGAATGAAACTTTTGTGTAAATTTAGGTAACTCATGTGTCACAGTGGTCCAATATTACCATGCCCTCATATTTAATGGGAAAGATTGATTGTTGATTGGTGGGGACCATAAGCTCCAGTGTGCACTTATTTCATGATAGTGGCGATCTCATCTCCATCAATGCACCAGAGAAGGACCTCTTCAAGAATCCACTTATAGAATACCCTTTGTTGATTTGTTCCACCATAAATAACAAAGTTAATTTCTCACCATTGTATTTTCTCTCTCCCTACTCTAACCAGTGGGATCTCTCTCTTTTTAAGGTCATCCACCATGGGTGTCATCTATAAAGTCATAGGACTGTATGTTTTAGGGGTGGGTATAATCTCATTTATCTCTTCTATGTTTACTTGAATTGAAAGGAGAGACTATCTGACGATATGCAATGTTGATGATTGTTTCATCCCAGTGTTGATCGGCCAGATTTGTGGATACATTTTCTAATACATCATCCTTGGAATTTTCTGACCATGGGGAATAAGTCAATGTCAGTTCCAAAGAGAATTCTTCCATTATTCCTAAAACATGATTTATTAAGGGGTTAGTTATTCCTTTTTGATAGCATGATCATTGTTAATCTACCTGATAACTAGTTATGAATCCACTTTTATCTTCAAGTGTTTTACTTGAACCTGATGTGCCGGATTTATCCCTATAATGAGAGCCTAATATTATTCTTTATTTTTCATGAAACCCTCTACCAGATTGGAGGAGTAATGAAGGACTTCATTTTTTGATATATAAGTAGGAATCTCATCCCCACTTTTTTAATCTTAGGGTCTTCCATCCTCTTTATTTTTAGTCTTCTAGATGCACTGTCAAAATGCATCTCTCATATTTGGGGGTCCACATGAATACATAAAACCTCTTCATCATTTAGTTTAGTATGAAATAAAGTGATATATTTTAAGGAGTGATCATCCAGTAAATCCACCAATCCCTGGACTTTGACTACTTTTTGATGCACAAACCAAATGTCAAAATGATGAAGGATGACCACCCACAATGAAAGAAATTCATTAAACATAAGATGGTTGAGATTTTATTTGAGGGTGTTTCTATGAGATACCAAATATAGTTTTTGATGATTCATTTAGGGACTTGATTTTTGGACCACAAATATTAGCACCATACATCTCTTCTTGATATATGAATAACTAGTCTCGACATTGATCAAGTTTCTAATGATGTAGTAAAGGATATTTTTATTTTTGGTGTAGTTCTTTTTCACAAGGAATCCACCTATCTATGTCTCCATGGATGTAATATACAAAATAGGTGGTATTCCTTTGATAGGTAGCTTTATCACTCGAATTATTAAGATATATTTCCTAATAATGTCAAATTATTCTGAAAAATCATCAGTCCACTGATATTTAACCCATTTTTTCCTCAACCTCTTGAAGGTAAAACATTTTCCTAAAAATTTGGATATGAAGTGTAAAATGTAGGCCAAATTTCCTATAAGTCCCATCAACTCTGTGAGGTTGAGAGGAGGTTACATTCCAAGGGAGTCATTTGTATTCTTTGGGTCAAATTCGGTGCACTAATGGTGCACGGCGAAGCCAAGAAACTTCCCTGAGGTACTGATAAAATCCCATTTCAGGGGTTTCATTTTCAGGTCTATTGTCATAGTTTATTGAAGATGGTTTCATGATCTTCCTGGTGGTCTAATAATTGTTAAACATTAACAACTGGGTCATCAACATTTCATTAAACAAAAATTCCCATGAAGGGTTTAAATATGTGATGCATGGAACATAGGTATTTAGCGTTGGCATTCTTCAATCCAAAAGGTATTACTTGATGAAAAAATAAACTATAGGGGCCCTGAAGGTGTTTTATTCTTCATCTTTGTAGGCCATTAGGATTTGTTTGTAACATGAATAATCATCCATTAAGGAGAGATCCTGATATTTTTTTGTTTAACCAATCAAAATTTTTGTAATCGGGACTAGGAAATCATCCTTCAGGGAGTGCCAATTGAGATCTCTAAAACCAATGTAGACTACGATTTGTTCATTATTATTTTTTAAAGGGACTATATTGTCTAGAAAATTGTAAAATTGGACCTCAAAAATGTATTTGGATCTATTTAGCATGTCAACTTAAGCCTCAACATGGGAATATTGTGTTAGGTTCATACTTTTGGCTGCTTGTTTATAGCCCTGGTGGTCCTTTGGCTAGCACAGGTGGTGAGTGGCCACCTCGGGATTGAGGTCTAAAATTTCTATGTAGTTATAGGTGAATAATCTCAATGTTTCCTTATGAATAATGTGTATACCTCTTGATATTCAGAAGACATGGCTTGAATAATCAAGTCGGTCCATGGATCTTTTGTATAAAGATTTATTTCCCTGAGTTCATCAATGGTGGTAGAGACACCCAACTCAAATTATGGATGGGAATCCCTATGGTCCTCCTCCTATTCCTCTTCCTCCTATTGAACTTCTTTATCCTATTCTAATGGAGAAACAAGTCTTGGGATGTGTTCTCTAGAGATAGTATAGGAATGAGTATCATGGTATTTGGAAGATGAGATGAATTTATCTGACCTAGCTGACAATGAGGGATTTTCTTGAAACTCTGGATAGGATTGAGTGAGGAATGGATAAGTTAAATGGTCTAATTTGGGTGATGAGATGTCCTATTCATTCTCAATGTGTGAGGAAAGGATTTTTGGGATCTCTAATGATGGATTTATGGCATTTACATCTGATCTTTCACCACTATATATGGAGTCAGTAGATTTCCAAACACTTCTAGGATTAGTAGTTATTATTGAAATCATTAGGTATACAGAATAAAAGTCAAATTTTGGACTCATACATCCAACCTTATTGATGAGAAATGATTATTCTTCCAAAGATATTTTAAGGTGTTGGATGGTATAATTTATATACCTTTCGGGGTAGTGACCCAATCAACACCATCGAATAGGGGTTTTTCCCCATTCCCTTGATAGAGTCTTGCATCAATATAATGTGACTTGTAGGATTCAAATGGGGCCTTATCAGTGTGAAAAATACCATTTTCTCTATTGATATGGAATTTGATTCATTTATGGTATGATGATGGGATTACTACATGTTGATGTAATCAGGGTCTTTTTAGTAAGATGTTGAAGGTTGTGTTCTATTGAACGACAAAAAATTATGAGTTGTTCATGTGGTATCCAAACTAAGTATTGAGCTTGATTTACCCTTGTGGATTCTACTCACATATTTCATATACCTATATGTTTATTGAAGATGGAAATAGGTTATCCTCATTGTACCCTAGTCAATGAATTGTTTGTATTGGAATGAGATTAACTCCAAAGTCATTGTTAATGATTTTTTTGGATATTGACACCATTTATCTACCGAACACATACAAGGGTCTGAAGTGTCCCTGTATAATGGAATACCCATCTTGATCTGTGAAGGGGATAATTTCATGACATTCCATAGGATTGATGTCATTCCAATAGACCTCGGCAACAGTCACATTGGATTCAAACTCTTGGGGGCTCAAAAAAGAAAATATGACTGCTTCCTTGAGGCTTTTTAAAAAGATCAGAACATACAGTATCAATAGATTGGATAGTACCAAATATAAATACATTAGGATGTCATATTTTTGGTCTAAAGGTCAATGCTTCCAAGAATGGGGATTCTCTTTTATAGAAGATTATGGGGCTTGATTATTGGATGTAGATGGATTTCCCATGAAGAAAGGGGATAGAGGTGATCATATTCTCTATGGGTTGGGTAGGGTAGGTATTCCTACATGTTGAGGGAGATTATATGCCTATTATTCTTTTTATGGATATTCCAGAATGATTGAGTTATAGTGACTTCTAGTAGGTTTAGCTAGATTTTCCAAAACCTATTAGGTCCACTGATGGGATCACCCATGATTTTTTGCAACATTAACAGTCTCAGTAGTGGTGCATCTAGAATCCTAGTTTTTTTAATTACTAAATCTTTCCAAGTATCCTTGGTTCTTGTGTTATCTCCTTTTGGCTCCCCAACATGGTTTAGGGAACTTGAGTTCATTTCCATACTCATCATTGGATAAGGTTTTCATTAAGTGAATGGAATTAATGGAACATAAGATCAAATCTTCATCCGATGTTCCATTTTATTAGTTAATAATTTATAGTGGTCTATTTTAGTGTGGTGGTGCCCATGATTTTAAATATGAGGGAATGAAATATTATAGGGTCAAATTATACTTGTACCTTGACAAAGGATCATCTTTTTACACTTTCTCCCTACCTTTTTTGTTAAACTTTTTTTTGGAAGATCAAGTTTTGGAGGGTTTTGAGGCCCATGAGGTCAGTTGTGTTGTAGCAGGAGAAGCTAAGGGTATAGTTGGTTGTTTCAATTGTTCTTGGAGAATACCAAGAGTTAAGTTTTTTTTCTTTAGAGTCATCTAACTATAGAAATTTTGTGTTCTCCTTATAAAAACTTCTTTCCACTCACCTCCTTTATCTGGGGTAGTAGTGGAAACATATGCCACTTGTTTTACAGGATTTCCTAGTTTCATTTTCCCATAATATATATTTTTCTACATGAGGTGTTTATAGAATAAGAATTATTGAATGGTTTTTCCGAGTATCTGGTGAAAGGGGAAATAATATGGAAGGTCATCGAGACCCACCTAGTTGGAATTTTCATCTCTCATAGGAAGAGTAAATCATAGTCTACAAGGGCTATAAAATAGCCACATACTTGATCATTTTGGAAATGAATAAATATTATTCCTTCATTCTTCAAACTAATTTATCTTAGGTTCCCTCCGCTAATCCTATCAAGGATGGGGTTATTGTTAATTCTCTAGGGGTGATTCATGAAACATTATAGGTTTTGGAGATAGAGTAGGTGTAGAGATGGGCTTAAGTGTGACAGATGTTGCTTCGGCCTTTCCTATTATTTTCCCTTGGACTGATATATTTATGTGGGATTTGATCTTAGCATAACATATGGAGACATACATTATTTGGGAAATGGAAGAGAAATATCAAAACCCACTTGTATATTTTACTAGGATGATTGGAATTCACTGCTCATCATGGGGTTTGTCAATTAATAGAGAAAGAATATCTGCCTAAGGGAGTGGCTAGTTTAGGGAATATGTCAACCCATTCAATCTGTAAATAAAATCAAACACTCTCTCCTTCTCCCATTATTTTTGTTTGAGAGTACACTGAGTGTTGTCCTTTATAACCTTGATATGAAATGTAAGAGGAAATGTTGGAAGAGGTCTTCCCAACATGTGATCAACTAAGATGGAAAATTGGTGTACCATATAAAGGATGGACCATGCATGGTTCACATGAAGCATCTGAGTTGAACTGCTTCTTGTTGATATGAAGTTCCAATAATGGGATCCCCATGGGGTTCATAGTGGGTTATATGTTGTTCTAAATCACTCAATCCATTGAATATCAGAAACGTAGGACTCCAATTATTTTGAAGCTGGGGGGTGTCATGCACCCAGTCAGGGTAAGGTTTTTTTGTGGTACTTGCACACACCTCTCCTCCATGGTTTCTAATCGATCTTCAAATGATATGGTGGCATCAATAAACCCTTGATGATTGTTCTCTTAAAGTAGATATTCAAAAGTTTCAATGAGGGGAAGGATTTGGTGTGTTGGTTCTACCATTATTTGATGTGGCTATCTAGTTGGGTATATCATTTGAGGATTTTCCTAAACATACCCTGGTTGTCTTCTTAATGGAGGTAAATCTTGATATTCTTTCATGATCACGTCTAGGTGAACCATTGGTCCCAGTACCAAGTCAGGTAGATGTCCCAACCTTACTCCAATTTCTAGGATGAATTATTGTGGCTAAGGTACACTTGCTGGAAGTGTACATTGGGGCTCTTCCTGGGGATCATATTCAATAGTAATGTTAACTCAAAGTAGCTCATCATTGATTCACCTAAACTCTTTCATTTATTCCTTCTTCCAAATGAATCTTTCTTCAACTATAGGGAAATTTTATAATCTAGTGGAAGAGGTGTATCATATACAAAATTGACTTTATTATTCTCCCTGATAGATATTAATTGAGGAAGTGGTGGAGGATTGATCATGGGAACCCTTAGATTTAGGGAAATCCTCTGGTTCTAGGTGAGAACACCATTATTATTAGTGTGTATTGGATTCTGAATGGACCAATCTTCTCCTTTATCTTCTAAATTTTCATCATTTGTTTTTTTCTGTAGGATTTATGTACATTACATTCACTGATGAATAAAAAATTATGGTAAATGTATTGGCTATTGAATGGTAGGAGAGATGTATGTGTCCTTTATTGGATCTCCTCATTCCATTATGTAATACCCTATAGTCATCTTGGAGAAGAGTGACTTAGAGGGATCCTCTATCAATCCTTTCCATGTACTTTCCATCTAGGGGAAATTTTTCATAAGATAGGATGGAATGGGAGACCTCTACACCTTTTTTCCTCCCCAAATGAGAAAAGAATAATTTTCATTGAGGGGGAGATTGAGGTAAAAATTCCCCTAGCTCTATGGGTTGGGGATTCTATCATTATCTTGTGGTAGTGCGTCGGTCCAGATTTTTTGGTCATATGAGGGAATATTGTTTTTAAAATTCTCCCATCCCTAGAGATTGGGGTTAATCCCATACTTCAGTGGTTTTTGCTACTATCACCTCTCTATTGATATTACATAGTCTTTTTTGAGCGTGATCCAGATATGATGTCAGGCCTATACATGAGTTTTTTTAGGACATTAGTAGTGCTTGATGGTTAAAATACCATTGATGATAATCATGCTGAATTTTCTCAGTTTCCTAGTTTAGGAGTTTTTCAATGGATTGTTCTCATTGGGCTTGAGGCATTTGAGACTTACACAAATCCCGTTCTTATCGAATTTGATTCCTTTCTTGATTAATGGTTGTACTTTCTATCCACCTTGGGATAATGGAATTATCAGATTCAATTTCTAGTGGGTTCTTATGAAAAGGGTGTGGGATGAAATTTAGAGCTCCATGCTCTCCCTATCCCCAAATGTGAACACCATATGGGTGTATATGATTAGATGAATTAAATTATATATTACATTAAGGAAGTTTAGTTAGAGATCTTGTTTTTTCCTCTCTGATTGTGGTCACTTCATAGAGAAAAATGGATTCCAAGTCAATTTTTTGATGAATATTCCCAACATTTTGACTTAGACTTCATAACTATTATTGGGAAACAATTTTTCATTAAGATGGTGAATATTTTTTAATTATTGAGTTGAATTTTAGGCATATATTTTTTCGAAAATTACATTGGTATGTTGGAATGAGTAGTGTATGAAGGACAAACCAAAATTGATATGCGTTCTTAGGATAATTGTATTATCAGGAGAAATATATCATTTTTTCTTCTTCTAGATACACCTCTACTTGATCTTCCCAAAATGGACACTTCTTGTCTATTTTTTTACAAGTATCTTGGACAGTAAGGGTTTTTGGATGTCCCTAAGCCATATATTGGTTGAGAAAGGATTTATCTTATTATTGAAATGGTATCAAACATGTCTTTCCCCATCTTTCAAAGATCCTTATAATATTATGTCTTCCCCATATTTCGTTATTCTAGGGGGGATTTTTTTCCAATATGGAATTTGATTACGGGGAGTACCTTCATAATGGGTACCTTAATGACAAGGACTACCATTACCACTAAATTCCCAACTATAGGGATAATTTCTACAGCATATACCATGGGGAGGACCTTCTGGGTGGACAATATCAAGTGGATGGACTTCTTGCGGTTTGATGTCACTATTATGAGGACCTTCGCAGTGAATGCTAGCATAGAGAATACTACCATCATAGCTTGATCCCCAATTGGGCAGAGAATTTCCGCATTGTATACACTAGGGAGGACCTTTAGGGTGGACTAATACAAGGGGAGGGCCTTCTTGCTATTTGATGTCAAAAAAAGGGTGACCATTGCAGCAAATTACATCATGGAAAGGATGACCATCATAGCTTGGTGCCCAACTGTAGGGATAATTAATATAGAAAATACCTTGAGGAGGACCTTCAGGTTGGAAAGAATAAAATGGAGGACCTTCTTTCTCTTTAATGTCACTATGAGGAGGGACTTCATAGAGAATTACATCATAGATAGAATTACCATCATAGTTTGGGGCCTGATTGTATGGGGAATTTCTATAGTGTATGCCCCATGGAGGACCTTCAAGATAGACGACTATAAGGGGATGACCTTCTTGATATTTTATTTCACTGTGGGGAGGACCTTCGTAGTGAATTCCATCATAGTGAGGATTATCATCATAGCTTGGTTCCCAAATGTTGGGAGAATTTTTATAGTGTATGCCCTGTGAAGGCCTTCAGGAAATATGAGAATAATGGGAGAACCTTATTACTATTTAATGTCTCTATAGGGAGGACCCTTACAGTGAATGCCTTCATAGAGAGAACTACCATCATAGATTTGTGCCTGAATGTAGGTTGAATTTCTACAACATATACTCTATAGAAGACCTTTAGGATAGAAAATATCAAGGGGAGGACCTTCTTACTATTTTATTTCACTATGAGGAGGTCCTTCATAGAAAATATCATCATGTAAAGAACTACCATCATAGCTTGGTTCCCGAATGTAGGGATAATTTATACAGCATATACCCTATGGAGGACCTTCAGGGAGGATGAAAATAAGGAGGGAACCTTTTTTATGTTTTATTTCATTGTAGGTAGGACCCTCACAGTGAATTAAATCATGAAGAGGACTTCCATCATAGCTTGGTACCTGACAGCAAGGATAATTTCTATAGTTTATACCCTAGGGAGGACATTCAATGAGGAAAACATCAATGGGAGGACCTTCTTTCTATTTAATGTCACTATGGGGGGGGGGGACCTTCATAGAAAATTTCATCATGGTGAGGACTAATATCATAGCTTGTTTCATGAATACAGGGAGAATTTTTATAGTGTATACCCTAAGGAGGACCTTCAGGGAAGACGATGGTAGGAGGAATACCATCTTGTTGTTTGATGTCACTACAAGGAGGACCTTTTTTGAAAATTTCACCATGGAGGGAAATAACATCCTTTCTTGGTACCTGACTATAGGGATAATTATTGTAGTGTACCCCTTGGAGAGGACCTTCGGGGTGGAAGACAACAAAGGTAGGGAATTCTTGCTAGTTAATTTCACTATGGGGAGGACATTCACAGTGAATGTCATCATGGAGAGGAATATCATCTTAGATTGGTTCCCAACTATAGAGAAATTTGTGATGCATATACCATGGGGAGAAACTTAATATAATATGATAGAAAATGAAGGACCTTCTTGTTTTTTGATCTTCTGGCCATGAGGAGGCCTATAGTGACACTTTTTGGGAGATAAGCTCTCATTACTGGTCAAATTGTTTCCGAAAAGGAAACCTTTGTGATCGATGCTCTAGGGAGAAACACATAATCTATTGATAAAAATGTTATGGGGAGGACCTTCATGACTACTACTACTACTTATATAATTTGGTAATAGATTAAAAGGAAAATGGGACACCATGGATAGGTTTTTTATGGCCTTAATAAAACTAGTTTCTAGTAGAATAGGGCCAAGATTTTTCTCTTCATTTCTTTGCTGCCTTGGGTGTGATTAATTTTTGGGTTCTCTCTTATGGAAGACTGAGGAAACTTCCTATATTTGGTGGCCTTAATATATATTTCCTATTTGAGTATCTCCCTGGGTGCTACTGGGATACACCAATGAGATTCCTGCCCCATAGTGGTAATTGAAGTGGATTGGTGTCCCCCTATTGGAACATGTATTTTTGCCCAATACTGTTATCTAATTATCATGGAATATTGCCAAAGACCATCCTGGATGGGAGTAGAGATGTAAGACTGCTTCTAAGTGAGCACCACATTGGGTGGATGAGTCACCCCACTTGGGGAGCTCGGGTTATGGGACCTACTTCTTGTTATTATCAGGGATGTGATTACATATTAACAAGTATGTTTTATATGTTCAGTTTTTGATATCTAATCATCAATCATTGATAAGATGTTTTGAGATACATCCTTAGTGGGAATGAGAATATATTCTCATTTGGATGGTGGAGTAGAAATATGTGTCTTGTTCGGTCCTTCATTTTCTACCAATGGGTAATGACAGTTCTCCTATGTGAGGGAATACGTATGACTCTAAACCAAATTTATAATAGTGATATGCCGACTACATTCTCTAATTTCCACTATATTTGGATGATATACTTGACATGACCAAGTTGTGATTTTCATCTACTCATTAGTTTCTAGTATATTTGACTAATGGGCTTGATATACATCTGCATTATTTTTCTGCTACTTGTATTTGGATTCCATCATATTTGACTGATGGGATTGATATGAGTGAGCAAGAATATATGTCTTCTTGTTGATTTTCATTGTATTTTATTGGCGGGATTCATTTTCATTTGTATTAATATGCATCTACATATAATTTTCAGCTATATTTTCACAATGTGTTGGGTGATCAGTAGCAATAATTTTCATTTTCTCATAGGTTTTTGTCATATTTGACTGAATAGATTCATATTTATGAGTAGGGATTTATGACTGATCTTGTGTCACCATATTTTCATAGTGGGATTCAGGTTCCTTTACCTGGATATATGTTTTCCTATAATTTTACTTCACATTAAACTGAAAGGCTTCATGGGTGTGAGAAGGAATATGCGTATGCTCATGGTTTTACATCATATTTACTTGGAAGTAATATTTCGTAGTAAAAAGTATGGTGGTCTATTATAGATGGAATGATCTTTTCTATTTTTGGGATGCCTTGGGGACCTAGGTCTACTCAACTTTAGTTGGATCCCATAGGAAAATATCCTCTTCACAATGAGGATACAAGGCCACATGGCATTGGCGGTAACAATTTATGGTGGGGGCCCTTGAGAGGGACCCCTGTACTATTGGGATGAAGTTATTAGTGATGAATTTATCATCCTCACTAAGGTAAGGGTGTAAATTTTTATCACATTATAGGGATAGGCTCTCAAAATGGTTAGATATGTCTAGTGCAGTTATCTGGTTTTAGATCATCAGCCTTCATTGGGCGGATGACTTGTGGGGATATTTGAACTAGGGGTCCTATATAGCTACCTATAGGGTAAGGAGAGTAACCTTCTAGGGGTAATATCTAACCAGTTCATTTGAAAACTAGCATTGAAGACACTGAGTGTGTGATGACATCCTCTATTTGGTAAATGACCTGTTCGGTGTATTGGATAATGTGAGTGTCCTTGGAAGCTAGTGAGATTCCATTGGATTGAAGAGATCACTGAATAGTACCTACAATATATGCGAAAAATACAAACAAGAAAACCTCATTAAAGTATCATCTCATGAATACATATGTGATTGATGGTTTGTCTCTACCGTATTCCATTTTTTATATAAAAATGGAATGAAGTAGGGTAACACTGCCACCTTGGTTAAGGATTCAGACCAGGTTCACCAATCTATTTACCTCAAATATGGGTTTCACCAGGATGATTTATATCAAAAGAATAAATGGTCTAAAATCCCCAATGATGGGTATAATGTATTCAAACGGACTCTAAGAATTTTGTTTGTAGATCCATAAATTCCCAACGGTTCTCATATCCATGATTCATGGACCTACATTCCAAAGGTAGTTATTCATTGGGTAACTTGGAAAATTATACTTAAGAAGTAACCTTGGTTAAGTTGATGGGAAGATGGGCTCATCACATCCTTCTAGGGGGGAACTATTGCCTATTCATGGACTCTCTTATAGATTTAATATATGTTTACAAATACTTTTTTTATTACCATGTATGGATACATAGATTATCTATAGGTAAATGATATGATACAATTACGTGTGGGTTTAGAATTATTTTTACATATCTGAGGTTCTCTGTCAATAGTACCCTTTTATTGACAGATCAGATATTCTTTGGATGTTTATTAACATGGTGCTTATTTTAAGCCATGTGGTGTGGCGCTATATATTTTACCACCATCCATAGGGAATGGGAGTAGAGTTGATGTCAGGTTCAAACCCATTAAATGATATTCCTATATATCTTTTTGGAAGGAATAAAACCCATATATTTTGGTGCCACTAAATATGGAACATCTCCTTTTAAGTTAGAGAAATAAGGAATGCACCATATAGTTTAGCGTCATGAGGCAAGGATGTCTTGGAGAAAGGTGTCGGGTCAAAGATGGTGTGGGAATTAATCCAAGGTAGCCTAAGGGTCCTAGAAGAGATATAATCTCCTAGATGGATATGAACCTACTAGGGATGTGGCCTGTAGAACATTAGGGTGGACTTGGGTTCTGGGTTTGGACCTTGGGGAGTCTTTCTATGTATTCTAGTTTCCTAGTTAGATGGGAATCAAATCCCACATAGTTAGATGCTTTTTGGGCTTACACTTATATAGGAGGCTCAATTGGGGGACATTACTAGGGATTACACTCAGAAGGATGCTCTTGAGGTTGGGTTTTACACATGGGAGTGACCTATTTAAATTGAAGGTGGGACATACATCTATGGAGAAGGTCCGCATGGATTGATGTGGTTTGGGCTTATGTATGGAAGATGTCCATTTTAATTTTGTTCTACACATGGAAGTTTCCTTTTTCATTTTGGGATCATGTGGCTTTCATGACCAACACTGACCTCTTAGACCATGTGAGTCATGCTTGGTCTGAGAAACAATAGGAAGTAGTATATCTGATGATTAAATGATTCCACTATATCTAATGGTGGATGAGTTGTTGAAGCCTAGAGGGAGAGGTATAGAGAATTTAATGTACTCATATCCTCTTTTATTTTCATAGATAGGATAACCACGTTTGGTGATCAATCCGGAAATGGAACAGTCTTCAGTGAAGAGGAGAAAACGTGTCGCCTCTCACAATAAAGGATAGGGTATTAATCCATGAGGGATTCTCTAAAAATTCTTTAGTGGGGGATGATAAAATTCCCCATTAATGTAAAAGGAAATCATGATCACCTCTATAGACTCTTGGAACGGGGAAGTTCACCTAACCCCCTAAAGTTTAGGAGCCACATTAAAATTGAATTGTAAACCCAAGGACATTCTCAAGACCCACCTTATTGATGATGTTACCCACGTGACTCCTCTTATAATGGGTATGTAAACTGGAAAGGGAACACTGATGTGACTAACGATCTTATCAAACCTTTTAGGTTTCTTTAGAATAGTGCTTAGCCTGATGCTATTAAACTAGTTCATGGAGGGTCCGACATAGGTATTGATGACATGATAGAAGGGAGTGATGTGTGCTAGAGAGTAGAATACCCTAGGATGCCTCATTCTACATATAAGGTTCTTAGACAAAATGGGTTTCCCTCCATGTATCATGTTTATATTTGGGTGATGGTACTATATGTATAGATTTGTGTAACACAAACCTAGGTTCTACCCATATATAGTGTCTCTATGAGGGTTTGGGCTCCATCTACATAGTGTGTTGCTATGTAGGGATCATTTCCTCCCATTTACATTTTTTCTGCATGGGGTAGTGTTCTAGCTGAATTGTGTTTCAATATGCAGGATGCTTATCCTTAAAGGGGTCATTCATTTTGTGACTCAAGGAATTTTGTCTACAAAGTGGTTTGAGTTCACATAATGATAATGTTTTTTATTATTTCCTTCTTTTTACTACAATTTGAATTTTTACCTACTGGGAATCGATAGAAAGTATTTGGATTTTTAATTTCTTCATCGATTATCTCCTTCGGCCTTCTTTGGTTTGATATTTTCTATCCTCTTCCATCCATGCATTTTCAATTCCCCTCAAGGTTTATTTATATAATATTAGAGGCACTAGATACTATCATGGTCATTTTTTTGTGGTGGGCTAATATCCTTCTTTTGTGGGATCCCACGGATGGTGCCCTGGTAGGCGAATGAATTAGTCTGTAGGGAGAGTTCGCTCATGGAGGGGGCCATTTTTTTAGGGTGTAAATCACTGTCAAACCCCACAAAATACTTTGTTTCATTTTTTATAGGTGTTGATACCAACATAATCTAAAAACTATTTAGTTCATGGGGATAGTCATTATTGGGGGACGAAATCATTGCCCTTGCCCAAAAAATGACTTTGTCTAATTTGTGATAATCAATGGTTTTGTCCCATTGAATAAACTATTTTCATTTGTGGATGCTTCATGAAGCGGTGTAACACCATACGAAGCAGTAGTCCACAAAAAAATTTGTGCATCTCTGGATTGAATCGTCCTTTACGGCTCTCCCTTTTGAAAATTCTTCCACGAAATCTTCCACCAATTTGTTTTTATCCTTTTCCAATTTGATGGAATCATATTGTAACTTTTTGCATAAATTTCAGCACTTAATATGGTTTATAGGGTTTTTTTGGGTTTCTAGGGTTTTAGGATTTATTAGGGTTTTTAGAGATTTTAAGGGGTTTTAGATTTTTAAGGGGTTTTGAAGGGGTTGTAGAGGGTTATGTGGATTTTATGGTTTTAAAGGGGTTTTAATGTTTTTAAGGTTTTTAAGGTGTTTTTAGTGTTATTAGGTTTTTTACTAAATTTTAGGGTTTTATAGGGTTTTATTTTTTTTATATTTTTAAGATTTTGTAAGGGATTTTTTTGGGATTTTTTAGTTTTTAGGGTTTTAGGTCCTTTAAGGGTCATTCGAGGGTTTTGGGGATTTTAGTTTTTTTAAGGTTTTTTATGGTTTTTAGGTGATTAAGGGGTTTTTAGTGTTTTTAGTATTATTTAGAATTTTTAGGCTTTTTTATGTTTTTTGTATTTTTACAGTTTTAGGGGTGTTGAGAGTTTTTAGGATCTTTGGGTATTTATGGTTCTTAGGTTTTTCCATGTCTTTTTAGTTGGTATTATATTTTATAGTGTTTTATGGGTTTTTGGATTTTTATTAGGTTTTTTATGTTTTTTAGAGTTTTTAGGATTTTTATGTTATTTTACCGTTTCCTAGTTTTCTTAGGATTTTTTAGCATTTTAGTAGGTTTTAGTGTTTTATGTGTTTTATGGTTTTTAGGGATTTTTTTGCGGATTTAAGATTTTTTATGTTTTTTGGGTTGGGGGTTAAGGATTTAACCAATTTTAAGGATTATTAAGGTCTTTTAGGGTTCTTATAGGTTTAAAAGTTTTAAAGTTTTTTACCGGGTATCAGTGTTATTTGGGTTTTTAGATATTTTAAGGAGTTTTGGGTGTTTTTATTTTTTAGGGGTTTTATAGTATTTAGTGTTTCAAGGGTTTTTAGGGTTTTTAAGGTTTTTTAGTATTTTTATGGTTTTATGGTTTTTTAGTGTTTATAGATTTTTTAAGATGTTATATGACGTTTTTGTGTTTTTTGGTGTTTTTAGGGTTTTTAATGAATTTTTTATATTTTTAGATGTTTTTAGGATTTTAAAGATTTTTATAATTTTTAGGAGTTTAGGATTTTTTAGTGGATTTTTTGGGGGTTTGGTATTTAATTTTTCTGTGGTTTTTTGGTGGTTTTGGGGGTTTTTTTTTGGTTTTTTTGATTCTTTTATGGTTTTGGGGGTTTTAGGGTTTTTAGTATTTTTTAGGGTTTTTTGGTTTTTTTATGGTCTTTAGATTTTTTAGGGTTTTACAGGGTTTAAGGGGGGGGTTTGGGGCTTTTTTGGTTTTTATATTATTTTACAGTCCTTTAACTTTTTTTAAGATTTTTAGGGTCTTTTGGGTTTTAAATTTTTTTAGTAATTTTAGGGTTTTGGTTCTTTTAAGATTTTTTTTATGGATTATGGTTTTTTGGTTTTTTGGGGTTTTAGGGTTTCTTCGGTTTTAACTATTTTTAGGGATTTTTATGGTTTTTAGTTGTTTTTGTCTTTTAATTAGTTTTTAGAGTTGTTATGGTTGTTTAGGGTTTTTGGGTTTTTATGAGTTTTAGGTTTTTTAGAAATTTCTTATGGTTTCATAGATTTTTAGTACATTTTAGGGTTTTGTGGGTTTTTATCAGTTTTAAAGGGTTTTAGTGTTTTGAGTATTTTTATTATTTTTTAGGGTTTTAGGGTTTTTATGGGTTTTAAATTCTTTATGGGTTATATGGTTTTTAGATTTTCTAATGGTTTTATAAGTTTTTTAAGGTTTTTTGGGTTTTTTGGGGTTTAAGGAGTTTTGGGGACTTTAGGGTATTTTGGGGGGTTTTTTGTTTTTGAGGGTTTTTAGTGTCCTTTTAGGATCATTAGGTTTTTAGAATATTTATGTTTTTTATATTTTTTAGGATATTTTTGTGTTTTTATATATTTTTATCAATTTTTAACTTTTAGGGTTTTTGTGGGGTTTATGGATTTTATGGTCTTTTAGGAGTTATGTATGGTCTTTTATGGATTTTTAGGAGGTATTTAAAGGTTTTATATATTTTAAGGGTTTTTGAGTTTTTAAAGGGGTTTTATGGGTGTTTAGGTCTTCTTTAGTGATTTTAGAGGTTTAAGGGGTTTTATGATTTTAGGGCTTGTAGTACCTTTTAGGGGTTTTAGTGTCTTATAGTTTTTAATTTTTTTTAGAATTTTATGTGTTTGGGTATTTTTTGGGTTTTAGGGTTTTTAAGGTTCTTTTAGGTTTTTTTTTCTTTAGTTTTTTGGGTTTTTATAGTTTTTAGGGATTTGTCAGTTTTAATAGTTTCTTTTATGGTTTTTCAGGGTTTTATAATATTTTTATATTTTTCCGTTTTTTAGGGTTTTTAAGGGATTTATTTGTTTTAGGTTTTTTATGGGTTTTAGATATTTCATAGGGTTTCATAGGGGTATTTAGGTTTTTTGTATTCTCTTATGGTTTTTAGGGTTTTTAGGGTTTTAAATTTTTTTTAGGGTTTTGAGGGTTTTAATATATTTTACAGAGTTTTAGGGTTTTAAAATAGATTCTATTGGATTTTAGTTTTCTTCCTGGTTGTTAGGGTTTTTAGTGTTTTAGAGTATTTTTAGGATTTTTCCATTTTTAATTGGTTTTTAGGGGTCTTTAGGGTTACTTTTGGGTTCTTAAGTTATTTAGGGCGTTTTAGGGTTTTTAGGTTATTTTAGGGTGTTTTGGATTTTTTAGGGTTTTTAACGGTTATTAAGGTTTTCAGTGTTTTTTGGTCTTTATAGGGTGTTTTTAAGTTTCAAATATTTTAATAGTTTTAGGGGATTTGGGTATTTTTAATGGGTTTTATATTTTTATTTTTTTTATGGTATTTTGGGTTTTTGGGTTTTTGGGTTTTTTTGGGGGGGTGTAGTGGTTTTTGTGGGTTTTAGGGGTTTCTTGGGATTATAGTTTTTTTAGACATTTTATTGTTTTTAAGGAAGTTATAAGGTTTTTCGTATTCTTAATGGTTTTATGGGTTTTTAATGTTTTATGGGGTCTTGTTTTGGGTTGTTTTTTGGGTTTTGGGTTTTTTGGTTTTTTTTTGGTTTTCTAGTGTTTTAGGATTTTTAGGGGTTTTTAGGATTTTTAAAGGACTTTTAGTGTTTTTTGGGTTATTTGGATTTTTTAGAGTTTTTAGGGTTTTAAGGTGTTTTTGGTGTTTTTGGTTTTTTTGAGTATTATAGGGACTTTTATGGTATTAGGGGTTAAGTGGTTTTTATGATATTTTAATGTTTTATTGTTTTTAGGGATTTTAGGTTTTTTTAGGGTTTTATGGGTTTTAAGGTTTTTTAGAGTTGTTTATGATTTTTGGGGTTTTTATGTTATTTTAAAGTTTTAGATGATTTTTTAGGTATAATTATTTTAAGGGTTTTAGGATCTTTTAATGATCTTAAAGAATCTAAGACTTTTTATGGGTTTAGGGTTTTTAGGGTATTTTAGGGTTCTTGTAGGGTTTTTATGGTCATTTATGGTTTCTGGGGGGTCTTAGGGATTTTATATTTTTTTACAGTTTTAATGATATCTTAAGGTATTTTTTAGTTCTTTTAGGTATTTATAGGGTTTATGATTTTTTAGGATTTTTAGTGTTCTAGGGGGTTTCATGGTTTTTTAGATTTTATTTGTTTCCTTTAGGGTTTTTTGTCTTTTTAGGGGTTATAAGGGATTTTTTGGGTCCTTTAGGGTTTTTAGTTCTTTTAGTTTATTTTTAGGTTTTTAGGTTGTTTTATCTTCCTTTATGGTTTTTTGAGGTTTTGCAGTCATATTGGGTTTTAGATTCTTTTCGAGGTTCCTAGTCTATTTTAGGGTCTTTTAGGGGTTTTTAATGTTTTTAGTGAATTTTAACGTTTTTAGTGTCTTTTTTGGGTATTTTATTAGGACTTTTATAGGTTTAGGTTTTCTAGAGTCTATTATAGTATTTTTAGGTTTTTGATTTTTTTTGAACTATTTGGGTATTTTAATATTTTTTGGGTCTTTTAGGGTTTTTAGGGTATTTTAGAGGTTATTGAGATATTTTAGGGTTTTTAGTGTTTCAGATTTTTAGGGTATCTTTGGGGTTTTTAAATATTTTTTAGGGTTCCTAGAGTTTTTTTACCTTTTTAGGTTTATAGGGATTTTTGGGTACTTTAGGGGTTTTTGTGTTTTAAGGGTTTTATAGGGTTTTTATGTTCTTTAGGGGTATTAAGATATTTTTAAGGGTTTAATGGTTTTAAGGTGTTTGTTAGGTTTTTATGTTTTTTGGTTTTTATGGATTTTTAGGGATTTTGAATGGTTTTAGTGATTTTTAGGGTTTTAGGGGTTTTAGGGTTTTTTATTGATTTTAGTATTTTTTTAGGGTTTTTATATTTTTAATAGATTTATATTGTTTTTATAGTTTTTTATGTTTTTTAGGGTGATAATAATTTTTTGGTTTATTATATTTTTTATGGGGCTTATGGTTGTTCTAGGGTTTTAGGGGTATTAGTGGTTTTTAGGGTTTTAGGTGGTTTATAATTTTAAATTTATTTTAGGATTTTAGTGTTTTTAGGGTTTAGGGTTCTTTTTTTCTTTTTGGTTATTTAATTTTTTTAGGGGTTTTAATGGATTTTTGGGATTTTTAGTTACTATATTATTTAGGATTTTTAAGAGCTCTTTTATTAATAGGTTTTTTTTTGTTTTCTTGTATTTTTACAGCTTTTAGGGTTTTTAGTTTATTTAGATTTTATTTGGTTTTTAGGGTTTTTGGGGTGTTTTAGTGGTTTTTATAGTTTTATGGGTTTTGTGGGATTTAAAAAAAAATAGGATTTTGAGTTTTCATGGTTATTTAGGGAGTTTTGGTTTTTTCTGGGTTTTTAGGAATACTAATAGTTTTTAGTACTTTGTAGGTATTTTTGTGGTATTTATGTTTTTCTATTTTTTGGGGGGGTTTGGGTTTTTTGGGTATTAGGGATTTTAAGTGGTTTAATAGTTTAAAGGTTTTTTTGTTTTTTTATGGATTGTTTTAGGGTTTTCAGGTTTTTTAATGTTTTTTAGGTTTTTTAGGGATTTTTAGTGTATTTTTTGATTTTTAGGGTTTTAGGGGTTTTTAGTATTTTTAATGCTTTTAATTTTTTTAAGGGTTTTTAGGGTTTTTTGGTTTTTTAGGGTTTTTAGGGGTTTTAGGGTATTTAAGATGATTAATTTTTTTAAGGTATTTTAGGGATTTTTATGGTTCTTATGGTATTTTAGGGTTTTTAAGGTCATTTAAGGTTCTTTTGGGTTTTAATTTCTTTTGGGGGTTTTTAGGCTTTTTAAGGTCTTTTAGGGTTTTTATCGGGTTTTTTGGTTTTTATGGTTTTTAAAGGGTGTATGTGTTTTGAAATATTTTATGGATTTTAGGGTTTTAGAGGTTTTTAGGATTCATTTATGGGTTTTACTGTTCTTTTAGGGGCTTTATGGTTTTATAAAGTTTTATAGGATTTTAGGGATTTTAAGGGGTTTTACGGGTTTAAATGAGATTTTAGGGATTGTTAATGGATTTAAGTGTTTTTAATTTTTTTTAGGGGTTTTAGTTGTTTTTTATGTTTTTTAGGGTTTTTTGTTCTTTTAATGTTCTTTTGTGGGTTTTCAGGGTTTGGTAGGATTTTCAATGTTTTTAGTTTTTTTAATGGTTTTTAGGGGTTTTTGTTTTTAGGGGTTTTATTGTTTTTTGGTGTTTAGGGTTTTTGGATGTTTTTGGGTTTTTGGGTGTTTTAGTATTTTTAGGCCTTTTGGATATTTCATGGTATTTTAAATTTTTTTAAACTTTATGGGTTTTTTGGTCTTTTAGGGTTTTTAGGACCTTTTTAAGGTTTTTACAGAGTTTAGGTTCTTTATAGGGTTTTAGGGTATTTTATAGTATTTTTAGGGGTTTTCAGGGTTTTAGGGGTCTTAACTTTTATTTCAGTTTTAAGAATTTTTATTAGTTTTTAGGGGTTTTAGATATTATTAGTGATTTTTAGGGTTTTAAAGGGTTTTAGAGATTATTAGGGGGTTTAAAAGTTTTTAATTTTTTAAAAAATCTTCAAGATTTTTAGGTGGTTTTATATGTTTTTAGGTTCTTCAGGGTTTTTAGGTGTTTTCGGGTTTTTAGGGTGTTATGTTTTTTATTAGTTTTTAGAGGTTTTAGGATTTTTTTAGCATTTTGTAGGGTTTTTGGAGTTTTAAGGGGTTTTAGGGGGTTTTAGGGTCTTTTAGAATCTTTTATGGTCTTTTAGGGTTTTAGGGTCCTTAAGGGTCTTTTAGAGTTTCATAGGGGATTACAGGGTTTTATGCGTTTTTAGGGGTTTTAGGTTCGTTATTGGTTTTTTTGGTTTTTTATGGTTTTAGTGGTTTTAGGGGTTTTAGGGTTTTAGGGTTTGTTGAATTTTTATGGTTTTTAGTGTTTTTTTCGATATTTTATTGTTTTTTGGTTTTTAGGGTTTTTAGGGTGTTAAAGTGTTTAGGGTTTTTGGTTATTTTTATGGGTTTTAGGGTTTTCAAGGGATTCTAGGGATTTAGGGTTTTAAGGGTATTTATGGGTTTTAGGGTTTTAATAGTTTCTTATGTTTTTTACAATTTTGCATCATTTTTAGTGTTTTATGTATTTTTTAGGATTTATTATGGTATGTAGGGATTTTGTGTTTTTATGGTTTTTAATATGTTTAAGGGGTTTTATTGTATTTTATGTGGTTTGGGGTATTTTTGGGTTTTAGTTTTTTTTATTTTTAGAGTTTTATATTTTTTTAGTACTTTTAAGATTTTTTAAATATTTTTTAGGTTGTTTTTAAGATTTATATGTTTTTAGGGGTTTAACCGGTTTTTTCGGTTTTTATAGGGTTTAGATTTTTTTCATTTTTTTGGGTTTTTTGGGTTTTATGGGTTTTTATGGGTTTTAGGTTGTTTTTAGGTTTTTAGGGGTTGTAGGGGTTTTACTGATTTTTTATGGTTTTTAGGGTCTTCAGGGTAATTTAGGTTTTCTTGGGGGTTTTGGGTTTTTTTAGTGTTTTTATGGGTTTTATGGTTTTATTAGTTTTTAGGTTTTTAGGCATTTTATAGTGTTTTATAGTTTTTAGGGTCTTTTAACATTTTTATGCGATTTTAGGGACATTTAGAGTTCTTTTGGTTTTTAGGGTTCATTGAGTTTTTAGGGATTTTAAAATTTTAGGAGTTTTAGAGTCCTTTTATGGTTTATGAGTGTTTTAGGGTCTTCAAATATTTTTAGGTGGTTTTATGTTTTTTTTGAGTTTTTAGTTATTTTAAGTTTTATTAGGGTTTCAGGGTTTATTAGGGTCTTTTAGGGTTTTTTTGGTATTTAGGGTCCTTTATTATTTTAATGTTTTATGGTGCTTTAGGTTTTTATGGGTTTTAGGTATTTTTTTAGGTATTCTAGTTTTTAAGGTTTTTATTTTGTTAGTTTTTTCAGGTTTTTTATGGTTTTTAGATTTTTTTGTGTTTTCGGGGTTTTATAGGTTTTTTTTTGGGGGGGGGGGGGGGTTGGCTTTAGAGTTTTTAGTGGGGGTCGGCATTTTAGAAGTTTTCTAGGTTTTTTAGGGTTTTAGAGGTTTTTGGGATTTTGTGATTTTTTTTATAAAAAAAAAATAGGATTTTTCTATTTTTTGGGGGGTTGGGTTTTTGAGGTTTTCAGTAGTTTTATGTTTTTTTTATTCTTTTAGGGTTTTCGAGTTTTTAGGGTTTTTATGTTTTTCAGGGTTTTTAGAGTTGTTAAGGGATTTAGTGTTTTAAGAATTTTTTGTTTTTAAGGGTTTATAAATAGTTTTTTGAAGGGATTTTATGTGTTTTAAGGTTTTTACTATTTTTAGGGTTTTAGTGACCTGTAGTTGTTTTTTGGGATTTTAGGATTTTTATGGTTTTAAGGTCATTTAGGGACTTTTAGAGGTTTTAAGGCACTTTAGGGGTTTTAGGGTCTTTTGGGGTTTTTTATGGTGTTAGGGTCTTTTAGGGTTTTGTTAAGGATCTTTAACTTTTTATAGGCTTTTAGGGGGGTTAGGGTTTTGTAGGGTTTTTTGGGGCTTTTAGGGTTTTTAGGGTCCTTTGAGGGTTTTATGGTCATTTAGGGTTTTTAGTGTTTTAATGTTCCTTAGTTTTATAGGGGTTTTAGGATTCTTTTGGATTTCTAGGTGGGGGGGTTTATTTTTTTTTATTGTAATTATGTATTTTTAATGTTTTTATTGTTTTTAGTGAATTTATAGGGTAATAGGGTTTTTAGGTATTTTACAGTTTTCAGGTTTTTTTAGTTTTTTGCATTTTTAGGGTGTTTATGGTTTTTGGGGGTTTATGGGTTTTAGGAAATTCTATGGAGTTTTAGGTTTTATATGGTTTTATGGGTTTTAGGGTCTTTCGATGTGTTTTGGGGTTTAGGGTGTTTTAAGAGTTTTATGGTTTCTAGTGTTGTTTATGATTTTGAAGCCTTTAGGAGTTTTAGGGTTTTTAGGTTCATTTATTGTTGTTAGGGGTTTCTAAGGTCTTTTAAGTGGTTTTAAGGAATTTTAAAAAATTTACGGTTTTTAGGGACTTTTATCTTTTTTTAGCTCATTTTACAGATTTTAGATTTTGTGTGGTTTTTTGGGATTTTAGTGTTTTTAAGTATTTTCAGAGGTATGTAGAGTTTTTAAGATTTTTTTGTGGTTTTTTGGATTTTTATTATTTTTAAGGTCCATTGGGGGTTTTAGGGTTTTAGAGGCTTTTTGATTTTTTGGGTTTATTGGGGGTTTATGGTTTTTTGGATTATTTAATTAATTATGGGTTTTTAGTGTATTTGGGGGTTTTGAAGAGTTTATGGGGGCTTTATATGGTTTTTATTCGGGGGGGGGGGGGGTAGGTTTGTTAGGGTTTTTAGGTTGTTGTGGTTTCTAGGGTTTTAAGATATTTATTGTTTTTAGGGTTATTAGGGTTTTAGGTTTTTTATGGTTTTTTGGATTATATGTTTTTTAATATTTTTTTGGCTTCTTTGGGTTTTTAATTGGTTTTAGGGTTTTTAGGGATTTAATGTATTTTTGGGGTTTTAATGTTTTTAGGGTTTTTTGGTTTCTTGGATTTTTAGGGTTTTTAGAGTTTCTTTTGCGGTTTTGGGGGTTTTAATGATTTTTAGGTTTTTTTTTGTATTTTTAGGGGTTTTATATATTTTAAGGGTTTTTAGTGGTTCTCAAGGTTTTTATAGTTTTTAGTGGTTTTATGGTTTTGAGGGTTTTTAATTTTTAATGAATTATTTGGGGTTTTCGAGGTATTTTTTGGGGTTTTAGGGTTTTTAGTGTTTTTTGAGTATTTCAGGTATTTCAAATTTTTGGGTTTTAGGGTTTTTAGGAATTTTTTTTGGATTTAGGATTTTTAAGAGTTTTTAGGTTCTTTTTTGTTTTTATAGGTTTATTCAAGGTCTTTTACTATTTTAGGTGTTTTTTAAACTTTTATAGTGATTTATGGTTTCTAGAAGTTTTATAGTTTTTAGGGGGTTTTATGTTTTTTGAGGGTTGTATCGGTTGTAAAGGTTTTAAGGGTTTTAAAAGTGATTTATATTTTTATGGGTTTTAGAGAATTTCATGGTTGTTTTATAACTTTTAAGTATTTTTGTTATGTTTTTTATGTTTTTATAAATTTTCAATTTTCTTAGTATTTTTAGTGGTTTTGGGATTTTTGGGGGTTTTAAAGGGTTTTCTTTGGGTTTACAGTGGTTTTTAGATTTTTAGGGATCTCTTAGGATTTTAAGGTTTTTTAGTGTTTTTTTAGGGTTTTATGGTTTTGAGGGGTTTTAGCATATTTCTTACATTTCATGGTTTTTAAGAGTTCTGGGTTTTATGGGTTTTTACACTATTTTTGGGGTTTAAGTATTTATTGTGGTTTTAGGGTTTTTTATATTTTTATGGATTGTTAGGTTTTTTAGGTTTTAGTGGTTTTAGGGTGTTTTAGGATCTTTTAGGGATTTGGGGTTTTTAGGTTTTTTTGGGGTTTTAGTATTTTTTTGGGGTTTATGTTTTTAGGGATTCAAGTTTTTTTAAGGTTGTTAGGTTTTTTAGGGTTTGGGAGTGTTTTAGGGGGTTTTAAGTTTTATTGAGTTTTTTAGGGTGTTTATGGTTTCATTTGGTTTTAAGGGGTTTAAGGGGAATTTTGTTTTTTTTTTGTTTTTAAGAGGTTTTTAGTGTTATTTTAGTGGTTTTTTGGGTTTTAAGGTAATTTTTTTGGTTTTTAGGATATTTTATGTTTTTATGGGGTTTTCATTATTTTTTATGTATTTAGGGTTTTTATGGCTTTTGGGTTTTCATGTTTTATGGGGTTTCATAGGTTTTCAGGGTTTTCTAAAGTGTTTTATGGTTTTTATGGAATTTAGGGTTTTTACATGTTTTGGTGATGTTACACATTTTTAGGTTTTTCATGGGGCTTTAGTGTTTTTTGGGGTTTTAGGGTTTGTTTTGGGTTCTTTCAGATTTTTAGGGGTTTTAATGTTTTATGGTTTTTATAGTTATTTTAGGTTTTTATGCATTTTAAGGGTTTTTAGGGGCTCTATGATGTTTTAGGGCTTTCACAGTTTATTTGGTTTTAAGGAATTTTTGGATTTGTAGTGTTTTTAGGGATTGAAATAGTTTTTTGGGTTTCATGTTTTTAGGGATTTTTAGGGGGATTACAGGTTTTTATTTATAATTTAGTTGTTTTATAAGGTTTCAGGATCTTTTAGGTTTTTTAGGGTTTTAGGTTTTTCATGATTTTTTGTGTCTTTTAGGTGCTTTTAGTGGTTTTTATGGTATTTAGTGTTTTAATGGGTTTTTAGAGATTTTTGGGGTCATTTTCTATCTGGCATTTTTTCTAGTTTTTAGGGGTTTCATTTTTTTGGGTTTTAGGGATTTTATGGTTTTTAGTGTTTTTAGTGTTTTTATGTTTTTTTGGGGTTTATAGTTTTTTAAGGGTTTTAATGGTTTTTGGGGTTTTTTCGGAAATTTAGCGTTTTTCGGCCTTTTAGGGTCGTTAATGGTTTTGTAGTGTTTTAATGTTTTTTGGTATTTCCAGGTTCTTAGGGGTTTTATGTGGTTATTATGGGTTTTATGGTATTTTAGGGGTTTTAGGGTTTTTAAGGTTTTTATGGATTTTTTGAGGTTTTCGGGTTTCCAAAGGTTTTTAAGGGTTTTTAATGATTTTTTAAGGTTTTAGGGGTTTTAGGGTATTAGTATATTGATTGGATTTTAGTGATTTTGGGATTTTCTGATTTTTTTTATAAATTTTTTTAGTGGTTTTGGAGTTTTTAGTGTCATAGGGGGTTTTTTGGGTTTTTTGGGATTTTAGGATATTTAGGGTTTTTTTGGTGTTTTAGGGGTTTAGCATTTTTATTATCTTTTAAGGGTTTTAGGGTTTAAAATGGTTTTATTTTTTCAGGGTTGTCAATTTTTTTTGGTTTTTTTGGGATTTTTATGGTTTTTGTGGTTTTTATAGTCTTTAAATGTTTTTGCAGTTTTTAGGGGTTTAATGTTTTTTAGAGTTTTTATGGGATTTGATATTTTTAGGTTTTTAAAGGGTTTTATGTTTTTTAGGGGTTTTTTGGTTCTTAAGAGTTTTTAGGAATTTTTAAGGGTTTATATAGGTTTTTAGTGTGTTTAGGGGGTTTTGGGGGTTTTTTGGGGTTTTAGGGGTTTAAAATGTCTTTTAAATTTTTTAACATTTTAGGGTTTTTTCCAATTTTTAGGATCCTTAGGTAGTTTTAGGGTTTTATGTGTTTTTAGTTGTTTTATGGGTTTTAATTTTTTCAGGGGTTTATGGATGTTTAGGTTTTTGGCATTTTTAATGGTGTTTTAGGGGGTTTTAGGGTCTTTTATTGGTTTTAGGGTTCATTAGGGTTTTTTTGCAGTTGTTAGTGTCCATTAGAAAATTTTAGGGTCTTTAATGGGGTTTAGTATTTTTTTAGGGTTTTTATTGTGTTTTCGGGGTGTTGGGGTTTTCTTGAGGGATTTTAGGTTTTTTACATTTTTTGGGTTTTTATGGTTTTTTTGGAGTTGTAGTGTTTTTTGGAGATTTATGGTTTTTATTATTTTTTAGGGTTCTATGGTTTTTTAATGTTTTTTGGGTTTTGTTCTTTTTAGGGGTTTTAGGGTTCTTTATGAATTTTGGGCTTTTTATTACTTTAGGGGTTTGGGGGTTTTTTAGTTGTTTTGGGGGTTTATGGTTTTTTTGTTATTTTTTGGGGTTTTAGGGATTTTAGGGATTTTTTGGGGTTATTTATGGATTTAGGGTTTTTATTTAGGAATTTAGAGGTTTTTTAGAGTTTTAGGGGTCTTTAGGGTTTTTAGGGTTTTTAGGAGTTTTAGGGTTATTGGATGTTTTTAGAGTTTTGGGGTTTTTCTTGGGTTGTAGGGTATTTTTTGTCATTTATGGTTTCTTTGGAATTTTAGGGTTTTTATGAGTTTTAGGATTTTAGGGGATTTAGTGTGTATTTGGTTTTTAAAGGGTTTTAAGAGTTTTTAGGGGTTTTATGGTTTTTAGAGTTTATTAGAGTTTTAATGTTTTTTATAGTTTTTAGAGGTTTTATGGGTTTTAGGCTTCTTAAGGTTTTATGGCTTTCATAGGTTTTAGGGGGTGTTTAGGGTTTTTGGGTTTTTGGTGTCTTCTAGGTTTTGGGGGGTATTTATAGTTTTTTATGTTTTTTAGGGTTTGTTATTTTTTTAGAGTTTTTAGGGCCTTTTAGGATTTTCAGGGTTTTTAGGGTTTCTTTGGCCTCTTTGGGTTTTATTAAGTGATTTTTTGGGTCATTGATGGTTTTTAAGGTGGTTTAGGGTGTTTTTTGGAATTTTAGGGTCTTTATTGTTTTTATGGTTTTTAGGGTCCTTCAAGATTTTTAGGGGTTCTAGGGTCCATTTCGGATTTTCGGATTTTTAGAATTTTAAGCATTATTTTAGGGTTTTAGCATCCTTTATAGTTTTTGGGTTTTTGGGTTTTTGAGGTAATTTTGGATTTTTAAGGTTTTTGGTGTTTTTTATATTTTTACTTTCTATTTATTTCTTAGGGTTTTAAGGGTATCAAAAGTTGTTTTGGGTTTTTGGGATTTTTAGGGTTTATGAGGTTTTTATTGGTTTTTATATTTTTATGGGTTTTTAGGGTTTTGTAGTTTTTAGGGTTTTAATATTTTAAGGGTTTTAAGGGTGTATTAGGGAATTTTGGAGTTTTTAGGTCCTTTTAAAGTTTACATGGATTTTTAGTGTTTTTTATGATTTTTAGGCTCTTATAATTTTTTTAGGATTTTTTGGACTTTTATGTTTTTTATTGGAGTTTTTATAATCTTTTACGTTTTTAGGGGTTTATAAGGTCATTTATGGTTTTTAGGATGATTTAGTGTTTTTACGGTTTTTGGTTTTTTAGGTTATTTTAGGGGGTTTTAGGGTTTTTTATGGTTTTAGGGTTTTTTTGGGTATTTTATAATCCTTTAGGTTTTTTTTCTGTTTTAGGTTCATTTTGAAAATTTTTGAGTGTTTTAGGTTCCTCTATGGGTTTAAATGTTTTTAGGGTTTTATGGGTGTTTTGGGATTTCTAGGGACCTTTGGAGGTTTTAAGGTCCTTTATGGGGGTTCATGGTTTTTTGGGTAATTATGGGGTTTTTTGGTTTTTTTTTCCTTTAGGGGTTTTAGGTTTTCTATAGTCTGTTAGGGTTTTAGTGTATTTTATAGTCTTTTATGGCCTTTTATGAATTTTAGTGTCTTTTAGTGTTTTTATGGTTTTTTGTATTTTTGGGTATTTTTTAAGGGATTTGTGTTGTTTTAGGGGTTTTATTGTTTTAAGGATGCCTTAGAGTTTTTTAGAGTTTTAGGGGATTCAAGGTTTTTATGGTTTTTCCATTTTTAGGGGAGTTTAGGGTTTTCAGTGGTTTTTATGTGTTTTTTTAGTTTTTTATTTTTTTATTGTCATTAACATTTTTTGGGTTTTTAGTGTTTTCAAGGGGTTTTGGGGTTTTGGGGTTTAAAGTATTTTGTAAGGATTTTAAGGGACTTCAAGATAATTTAGTTTTTTATTTGGGGGGTGGGGTTTAAGGGTTTTAGTGTTTTTTAGGGGTTTAAGGGTTTTTTTGTATTTTTGGGTTTTATGAGTTTTTTAGGGTTTTATGGTTCTTGGGGTTTTTAGTGGTTTTAGTGTTTTTTCGATTTTTAGGAAATTTTGGGGGTCATAGCATTTTTAGGGATTTTATGGACTTTTTTTGTGTGGGGTTTTTAGGTATTTGATTGTTTTTAGGTGTTTTCATTTCTTTTTTGTGTTTTTTAGGTTTTTAGAGGTTTTTAGGGGTTTTCAATGTTTAAGGGTTTTGAGGGGGTCTGGGTTTTTGTACCATTTTTTGGTTTTATGTTTTTTACACCTTTTTAGGGTTTTTAGGGTTTTTATAACATTTTAGGTTTTTAAAGGGGGTTTTTAGACTTTTATGGTTTTAAGGGGATTTAGGGTTTTAGGGTCCTTTAGGGTTTTTTGGTTTTCATATAGTTTTTAGGATATTTTGGATTTTTAGTGAGTTTTAGGGGTTTTAGGTTTTTTTCTACTTTTTAATGGTTTTTAGGATATTTTATGGGGTTTTAGTTTCTTTAGGTAGTTTTATGGGAATTTTAATGTTTTAAAGTTTTTGTATTTTTAGGACTTTTATCATTTTTAGTGTTCATTAGGGTTTCCTAGTGTTTTGGGGTTTATAAGGTTTTTTGTGTCTTCTTAAGGCTTTTAGTGTTTTTAGGGTTTTTAGGGGTTTTAGGGATTTTTTATACCTTTAAGGTTTTACTGTTCTTTTGGGGTTCTTAGGGTTTTTAAGAGTCTTTTAGGGGTATAAGGTTTTTAGGGTTTTGTAAGGTTTATGGGTTCTTTTATAATTTTTTATGGTTTCATAGTGTTTTAAGGGTTTTTAGTGCTTTTTAGGGTTTTGTAAGGTTTTTTGGGTTTTGGGATTTTAGGGTTTTTTGTTTTTCTTAGTTTTTCTTTATGTTTTTATGGTTTTTAGACATTTCTTAGGGTTTTTATGGTTATTAGGTTTTTAAATATTCTTAGGGTTTTTCATGTTTTTTTAGTGTTTTATGGATTTTAGTGATTCTAGAGATTTTATGGTTTTTATGGTTTTGTAGGGGTTTTAAAGGGTGTTTATGGTTTTCAAAGATTTTACATTTATAGGTATTTATACGGTTTTTTGGGTTTTATAGGTTTTAGGGTTGTTTTAAGGGTTTTTAGGTTTTTAGGGTTTTTAGGCTTTTTAATGGCATTTTAGGGTTTATTTGGTGTATTTTGGATTTTTTATAGTTTTTTTATTTTTATGGGTTTAGGGTACTTTATATATTTTTATAGGGTTTAATGATTTTTAGGGCCCTTGAGGATTTTTATAGTGTTTTTAGGGTCTTTTAGGGACTTTTAGTTTTATTAGGTTTTTTAGGGATTTTAGGGACTTTTGAGTTTTATGGGGTTTTAGTGTCTTATTGAGTTGTTTTAGGGTTTTCAGATTATTTAGGGTTTTGTGGTTTTTTAGGATTTTATGTTTTATTGTGTTTTAGGGGTTCCAGGTTTTTGAGGGTTTTTTAGGGATTTCTAGGGTTTTTTATGGTTTCTAGTGTTTTTAGGGATTTTAAGAGTTTTTGGGTTTTTGGGTATTTAATTTTTTTACAATATTTTAGTGTTTTAAGTGTTTTTAGGTTTTTTAATCATTTTTAGGTTTTTTATATTGTTAATTTTTTTTATGTTTCTCAGGATTTAGGTGTTTTTGTGTTTTTAGGGGGTTTTAGGGTTTTAAGGGTTTTTATGGGTTTTAAGGTTTTTGAGGTTTTTATGGAGTTTTTATAGTTTTTAGTGTATTTATGGGTTTTAGTGATTTTTGGGATTTTTATTAGTTTTTAGGTTTTTTTATTTTAAGGATTTTTTTATTTTTTTTATGGTTTTGTGGTTTTTATTTTTTTCAGTTTTTTTTATATTTTTCATATTTTTTACCATTTTAGGATTTTTATGGTTTTTAGGGTTTTTATGTTTTTCAGGGTTGGCTATGGTTTTTGGTATTTTAAAGGTATTTAGGGTGTGTTATAATTTTTATGTTTTTTGGGTATCTTATGATCTTAGAGTTTCATGGGTTTTTTTGGGGAGTAGGGGGTAAGGTATTTTTGAGTTTTAGGGATTATTTATGGGGTTTTAATGTTTTTAATGGATTTTAGTGTTTTTTTAGGTTTTTCTAGATTGTACAGATTTTTGGGGGTTTTCATGTTTTAAGGGTTTTTTGCAATTTAATGGGTTTTAGGGATATTTAGGATTATTTTGGGTTTTAAAGGGTTTTAGTATTTTTTGGGTTTTAGGGGTTTTATGGTCTTTCAAAGTTTCTATGGGTTTTTACAATTCTCATAGTTTGTAGGGTCTTTTATGGGTTTTTAGGATTTTAGGGTCTTTAATGGATTTAAGGGATTTTTAGGTTTTAGGATTTTTAGTGTTTTTTGTGGGGGTTTAAGGTTTTATAGTTTTTGTAATGATCTTAAGGGTTTTAGTGTTTCTTGGACACTTTTAGTGTTTTTTGGGGCTTTAGTGTTTTTAGTATTTTTAGGATTTTTATGGTTTTTAGGATTTTTATTTTTTAATGGGTTTTTGGTTGTTTAAGGGGTTTCTAGTTTCTTTAGGGGGGTTTGAGGTTAGGGTTGTTAGAATTTTTATATTTTTTAAGGATTTGTATTATTTTAGGGTTTGTTTAGGGGTTGTTGGTTGTTTCGACATAATAATTTTTTGTGGATTTTTAGTTTTTTAGTGTTTTAGGGTTTTTAAGTGGTTAAAGGGTCTTATTATTTTATGGTTTTTAGGGTTTTTAGGTTTTATAGGGATTTTTGGGTTCTTTTAGGGTTTTTAGTTTCTTTAGGGTCTTGTAGGGTTTTATAAAAAAAATAGTGTTTTTACGGGTTTTTTATAGGGTTTAAGGTTTTTAAGGGTTTTAGGGATTTTTAATTTTTTTTGTTGTGTTTTTTGGGTTTTAGGGTTTTTTGTGGTTTTAGGGTTTTCTTAGAGATTTTAATGGGATTTTATTATTTTCTTTGGGATTTTGGTGGTTTTTTAGTGTTTTTAGAGTTTCTAAGGTTTTTTTGGTTTTTGGGTGGTATATAATATTTTAGTGGGTTTTATGGTTTTTAGGTTAGATTAGGGTTTTTATGGTTTTTTATGGTCCTTTTAGTTTTTTTTGGGGGGGGGTTAGTTAATTTTTATTTTATTTTTTAGGATATTTAGTGATTTTTAGCAGTTTTGGGTATTTTTATGTTTTTTTAGTTTTGAAGTGATTTTAGGGTCTTATAGTGGGTTTTAGGGTATTTAATGTGGTTTGGGGGGGGGTTAAGGATTTTAGAGTTTTAGTTATTTTATATTTTTTATGTTTTCTTTAAGATATCTTATGGTTTTTTGGGTTTATAAAGCTTTTTTGTGTCTTTTTTGGGTTTTTAGAGTTTTTTGGGGTTTTGGGAATTTTTAAGGTTTCAAATGGATTTTAGTGTTGTGTGATTTTTATGTTTTTATGGATTTTAGGGTTCTATTAGGGGTTTTTAGAGTTTTGAGGGTCTTATAGGGATTTTTTGTTTTTTGTCGTTTTATATGGTGTAGGGTTTTATGGGGTTTTACAATTTTAGGGCTTCAAGGGGTTTTAGTGGTATTTATGGTTTTGTACGGTTTTTAGGATTTTGGGGGTTTTAGGGTTTTATGGGTTATAGGGTTTTCTTAATGTTCCTTAGGGTTTTATGGTTTTTAGGATTTTCTTATTGTCTTTAGCAGTTTTTTGGTTTTTTAGTGTTTTTAGGGATTTTTTCATATTTTAGGGTTTTGTATGGGTTTTAAAATGTTTTTAATGTTTTTAAAAGTTTTTAATATTTTAATGGGTTTCGGGGGTTTTTAGGTTGGGGTGGGGGGTAGGGTTGTTTTAGGGTTTTTTACAGTTTTATTTTTTTAGGTTTTTTAAGGATTTTAGGATTTTAATGGGTTTTGGGGAGTATAAGGTTATTTTAAAATTTATTTTATGTTTTTAGGGGTTTTATAGATTTTAGATCCTTGTAGGAAATTTAAGGGTTATCAGGGTCCTTTTAGTTTTTTTAGTGTATTATGATCTTTAAGGGTTTTAGGGTGTTTTGTGTTTTAATGGTTTTTAAGGTCTTTTAGGGGTGTTTTAGAATTTTTAGTGGTTTTAGTGTTTTAGGGTTTTGGGAGATTTTATGGTCTGTCGGGGTTTCATGTTTTTTAGGGTTTTTTAAGGTTATTAGATATTTATCATTTTAGAGATTTTCCATGTTTTGTAGAGTATTAGGGGTTTTAGGGTTTTTACAGTCATTTAGGGTTTTAATGTTTATGAAGCATTTTAGTTTTTTTTTTATTTTTAAGGGTTTGTTTTGGTGTGTAGGGGTTTATGGGTTTTAATTGTTTTATGGGTTCATTCCGTTTTATGGGTTTTTAGGTGTTTTGTGGTTTTAAGGATTTTTAGGGGGTTTTATAGTTTTTATTGTATTTATAAGGTTTTAGTGTTTTGGGGGTATTTATTGGTTTTTAAGGGTTTTTTATTTTAAGGGTTTTTTATATGTTTTTTTAGTTTTTACGGATTTTTTGTCTTTTTATTGGTTTTATGGGGTTTTAGATTTTAGTGTTTTCCATTTTTTGTGTTTTTGAGAGTTTTTCGGGGGTTTTATGGGTTTTCATTGGTTTATAAATGTGTTCTTTGTTTTTTAGGGTTTTTTATATTTTTTACCGTGTTTTGTATTTTTAATGTTTTTAGGGTGTTTTAGGGTATTTTCGTGTTTTTGGGTTTTTTATAGGCTTTTAAGGTTTTAATGATTTTTAGGATTTTAGGGTTTTTATGGTTTCTTTAAGTTGGTTTATGATCATTTTAGGGGTTTTAGTTTTCTAGGGTTTTTAGTTTTTAGATTTTTTTGGGGGGATTTCACGTTTTTTAGGGTTTTTAGTGGGTCGAAGGGTTTTTAAAGGCTTTTTATTATTTTTTGGGTTATTTTGGATTTTTAATGTTTTTAGGATTTTTCATGGTTTTATGGGTTTTATTGTTTTATAGTTTATTTGTGGGTTATTATGTTTTTATATGATTTTAGGGTCTTTTACATTTTTAGG
The DNA here is from genome assembly GCA_963277665.1 of Viscum album. Classification (NCBI taxonomy): domain Eukaryota; kingdom Viridiplantae; phylum Streptophyta; class Magnoliopsida; order Santalales; family Viscaceae; genus Viscum; species Viscum album. The sequence goes on from CAUJRU010000492.1 coordinate 567,846, forward strand.
GCAAGGAAGATGTGAGGGTCAGGCTATTCTCGGCCCCCCCAAATTTATTAGAAATAAAAAGAGACACAGCAGACAAGGGATTGGAGGGGTCAAATGACCCACACCCAAAAACCATTTACAACCCAAGACACAAAAGACCCAAAAAATAAAGTTCAAAAACAATAAGAAAAGAAAAAACACACAAAGCCAAACAACCACCACCATCCTCCAGCATCAACCAGCATCCAGCAGCTCACAGAAAATCAGCAACCAGCAGTAATGCAAACACAACATCTTCAGCACCTCCCATCCAAGAAGCAGCCAGCATCCAGAACCACCAGCATCCAATAGTACAGAACCACCAGCATTAAGTTCACAAGCCTCACCATCACCAGCATTCAGCAGCTCACCACCAAGCAGCAACCAGCATCCAATCTCACAAAGACCAGAATCTAGCACCTTCATACCAAAATAAGCTACCACCAACAGCACATAAAAATCATCACTAAAAGCACACAACCACCAGTGACCAAAGCTCACATCCATACAGTAGCCATCATCCTTTTTAAAAAAAACAAGTAGACAACACCTCCCTACCATGAAGGTCCACAGAAAGCACCACATAACTCGCACGCCAAGAGCAGACAACATCCAATACCGCAAAGCAAAACTAAAAATCAGAAACAAACCAATCCCGCCACAATCTGTGAAATAACTACCATATCCCGACAAAGAACCCAGAACACAGCACTTGTACAGACCAGCAACAAGAGCATACCACAAAAAAGAAATCCAGAAAATAACCTGCCTCCGCGCTGAGATCCAGGATGAGAACTCTGCACCATTGCTTGGCAAACCGAGCCGAACTAAATCAACAGCTCCCCACACAGCTTCAAGGATCATCAATGATCCATTGCACAACAACCAGAAGCACCGAGTCCAAGCCTCTTCACGCCACCGCTCGGGAGAAGAAGTTTTCGAAGGAACCGGGAGCCACCAAGAGCGTCGCACAATGAAAATCCCAGATCTGAGAGGCGCCTCTATGGCAGTGCACCTTCGCACCAAGAAAAGATCGAATCTGGCCCATAACTATGTAGATCTGAAGCACCGCATTCCGAAGGGATCAGGACAGAGCAAAACGGAAGGGGAGGAAGCCAACATCCACCAAATGCCTCCGATGTATGTCCAGCCCTGCCAGAACCCTCCCAAGCATGCAACTATGGAAGAAACTCGAAATATTTTTACATATCTATCAGGCCCGAGCCAAACCGCTGCAGGAGATGAACCAAGCGAAAAGCACCATGCCGCCAAACCTTCCAGAGTCACGTCACACCACCAAAGATCACCGCAGCCAAGAAGCTTCCAATGCCACCTCGAGCTCGAAGAGGCGGAGGCCCCATCTGCATCTCTGAGCGATAACAAGATTAAACATCCAGGGGGAAACGATCACCATGGGAGACGAGAGCCAGGCGATAGTGGCGGCATCCTCTTCCTAGGTGGCCTCTTTAAATATTTAGGGGTTTTAGGGTCTTTAAGGGACTCAAGGTTTTTTCAGGTTTTTAGGTTTTTAATGGATTCATGTTTTTATTAGTGTTTATTAGGGTTATTTATGGTTTTTATGGTATTTTAGGGATTTTAGAGGGTATTAAAGATTGGGGGTAGGGTTTTATATGGGTTCTATGGGGTTTTAGGGTCTTTTAGTGTTTTTATGGTTTTTAGGTTCATTTATGGTTATTATGGTTTCTATTATATTTTAGGGTTTTGGAGGGTTTTTTAGGGGGTTTTAGGCTTTTATGGTCTTTTGGAGTTTTTAGGGGTTTTAGGATCCTTAAGGGGATTTTACATCCTGTTATATTTTAAAATAATTTTAGGGACCATTAGGGTTTTTGTGGTTTTCAGGATCCTACAGGGGTTTTAGGGTTTTTAGAGATTTTTTTCCATTTTAGGGTATTTTGTGACCATTTAGTGGTTTTTAGTGTTTTAAGTATTTTTTAGGGGGTTGTGATTTTTACACTCTATTATGGTGTTTTAGGGTATTATAGGGTTTTCAGGTTTTTAGTATCTTTTAGGGTTTTTGGGTTTTTTGGAATCTTTTAGCTTCTTTTAGGTGTTCTAAGGTTTTAGGTTTTTTTAGGGGAGTTAGAGTTTTTAGTGTAATTTAGAGGTTTTAAGGATATTTTATGGTTTTTAGGTGTTTATGGGATTTTAGGGAGTTTAGGGTTTCTTATGGCTTTATAATGATTTTTAGGGTTTAGGTTTTTTTATCATTATTTGGGCCCTTTATAGAATTCTTAGGGTTTTAATTGTTTTTTGAGGTTTTTGGTTCTTCAAGTTGGTTTTGTGTACTTTAATGTTTTTTCAGTTTTTTTATGATTTTAAAGTATTTTTAGATATTTATTAGGGTTTTACAGATTTTTTAGTTTTTTAGGGGTTTTCGTGTTTTTTAAGGTTTTAGGGTTTTAGTATTTTGAAATTTTTTAAGTTTTTTTATGATTTTTAAAGGTTGTATTAGGTTTTTATAGGCTTCTATGGTTTTTAGGTTTTTTATGGATTTTTGGGTTTTCTAGTCATTTATGAGTTTTTAGAATTTTAAGGTTTATTTTTTTTAGTGTTTTTAGGATTATTTTAGTGGGTTTTAGTGTTTTTATATTTTTTTGGAATATATGGGGTTTTAAGGGATTTTATTTTTAGGGTCTTTATTATTTTTAGGGTATTTTTGGATGTTTAAGGGTTTTTTTGTTCTTTTATGGGTTTTAAACTGTTTTAGGTTTTCATGGTATTTAGGTATTTTTAGTATTTTTTAATGTATTAGGGGTTTTAAGGTTTTTAGATTCTTATAGGGGTTTTAAAGTTTTCATGGGTTTTAATGGGTTTTAGGGTTTTTTACACTTTTTATGATTTTAGGGGTTTTGTAGTTGTATGGTTTTTTTTGTTTTTTTTTTGTTTTTTGGTTTTTCAATGGATGTTATGGTTTTTAGGATTTTATGTTTTTAAGGTATTATATTAGGTTTTTGTGGTTTGGGGGTTTTAGTGTTTTAGGGGTTTTTAGAATATTTTAATGCTTTTTAGTTTTTTAGTGTTTTCTAGGTTTTATGATTTTGAAGAGTTTTGAGGGATTTTAATGGTTTTAGATTTTTTATTGGGTTTCAGAATTCTAAAAAAATTTAGGATATTTAGGGGTTTAAAGGTTTTTGGGGTTTTGGGGTATTAGATTTTTTGGGGTTTTGGGTTTTTCTTAGGGGTTTTTGAGTTGTTTAGGTTTTCAAGGTTTTACTATTATTTTATTGTTTTAATTTTTTCTTCTTTTTTTGGATTGCTTCAAGGTTTTTAGGGTTTTTACAGTTCTTTTAGGGTTTTTTGGTGTTCTAGTTTTATTTTAGTGTTTCGGGGTTTCTATGGTTTTTAACAGTTTTTTTGAGTTTTGTAGTGTTTTTAGGTTTTTATGGTTTTTAATATTTGTTAGGGTTTTAGTTCTTTTTAGGATTATTAGGATTATTAGGGTATTTTATGGTTTTTAATGTTTTTACGGTCCTTTCATAATTTTTAAGGTTTTAGGGTCTTTAGGGTTTTTAGGAGTTTTCAGGTTTTTAGGGTCTTTTAGTCTTTTTATGGTATTTTAGTGGTTTAGGGTTTTTAGGATTTTTAGTTATTTTAGGGTTTTCATTGGTTTTAATGGTTTTAGTGTTTTGAGGGGTTTGAGGGTTTTTTAGTGTTTTTATGATGATTTAGGGTTTTTCAAGTATTTAGGGGTTTTATGTTTTTTATGTTTGTAGGGTTATTTTAGTGGTTTTTAGAGGTTTATATAATTTTTTGGGAAATTTTATGGGTTTTATAGATCTTATAGGTTTTTACTACTCGTTTTAGGGATTTAGGGTTTTAAGGTTATTTTAGTCTTTTCTAGGGTTTTTAGATGGTTTTTAGGGATTTTTAGTGTTTTGTTAGTATTGGAAGTTTTTTAGGGTCCTCTAAGTTTGGATATTGGTTTCAAGGGTTTTTTGAATATTTTTAGGTTTTTTAAAAATTTTAAAGGGGTTTTAGGCTTTTTTGGTTTTTTGGGATATTTTGCAGTTTGTAGGGGTTTAAATAGATTTTAGGGGTTTGTGTGGGTTCTAAAGGGTTTTTTGTTTTTTAGTTTTTTAGTTTTTTAGGTTTTCATGGGTTTTTAGAGTTACTTAGGGTTTTATGTTCTTTTAGTGTTTTTCGATTTTTTAGTATTTGTAGGGTCATTTAAGTTGTTTATGGTCTTTTAGGAGTTTTAGGGTCTTTATAGGGTTTTAGGGTTTTATTGTTTGTTTCATGTTTTTAGGGATTTGTTAAACTTTAGGGTTTTTTACGGTTTAATGGTGTTAGGGTCTTTTAGTGTTTTAGATGCTTTTAGGGGATTTAGGGGGGGTTTTGTGTTTTAGGGGTGTTAAGTAGTTTTTGTGTTTCTAGGGGTTTTTTGGGTTTTTAGAGTTTTAGAGTTTTTATGGGGTTCGAGGATTTTTATGGTTTTTATGATTTTTGTGGTTTTTAGGGATTTTAGGTTTTTATAGTTACTAGAGATTTTATGGGATTCTAGTTTCTTTTATGGTTTGTATAGTTTTCAGGGTCTTTTACAGTTTTTATGGTCTTTTAGGGTTTTTATGAATTTTCAGGGGTTTAGGGTTTTTAATCATTTTTAGTGTTTTTAGAGTTTTTAGGGTTTTAGGGATTTTTTTGTTCTTTTAGAGTTTTTAAGGATTTTTTAGTTTTTTATGATATTTTAGGTATTTTTATGTTTTTTAGGTTTTCATATGGTTTTTAGGGTTTTATATTATTTTTTAGGGATTCTAGAGGTTTTAGGTTTTTAGTGATTTATAGAGTTTTTAGGGGTTTTACTAATTTTATGGTCATTTAGGATTTTTTGTTTCAATTGTGTTTTTGGGGTTTTTAGGGTTTTATAAGATGTTTAGGGTATTTTTAGGTGTTTTGGGTGCTTTTAGGGGTTTTAACATTTTTTGGGGTTTTAAAAGTTTTTTGGTCTTCAAGGGTATTTAGGGGTTTTAGGTAATTTTAGGTTTTTGGGAGTAGGATTCAATTTTTATTGTTTAAGTTTTAGGTTTTAGGTTGTATGGTTTAGGTTTTCAGGTTTAGGGTTTACGGTGTAGGGTATGGGGTTTTAGGTATAAGGTTTGGGTATAGGGTTTTGGGTTTGGGGTCTTGGGTATAGGGTTTTGGGTATAGGGTTTAGGGTGTTGGGTATATGGTTTAGAGTGTCGGGCTTAGGGTTTTGAGTGTGGGATTTATGGTTCAAGTATTTTTGAATTATTATTATTATTTTTATGTGTTTTAGGGTTTTTTAGGGATTTTATGGTTTTGTGGGGTTTTAAAGTATTTAGGGGTTTAATTTATTTTTTATTGTTTTTAGGATTTTTAAGAGTTATGGGTTTTTAATGGTTTTAAGGATTTTAAGGCTTTGGGTTTTTTATTTTTCAATTTTTTGGGATTTTGGTGGGGTTTAATGGTTTTTTATGGTTTTTATTGAATTTTGGGGTTATTCGGCTACTTATTTTGTAAGGGGTTTTAGGGTTTAAAAGAGATGTTAAAGATTTTAGTGTTTTTAGGAGATTTCAAGGTTTTAGGGGTTTAGGATTTTAGGTATTTTTAGAGTTTTTTATGTTTTTTACAGTTTTTTAGTTTTTTAGTGGTTTTTTGGAATTTTATAGTTTTTAGGGTTTTTAGGGTTTTTAGTGTTTGTAAGGTTTTAGGGGTTTGTACATTTTTTATGTTCATTTAATTTTTTAGGCTTTTTAGGGTATTTTAGTGTTTTTATTGTTTTTTAGGTTTTTTAGAATCGTTTAGAATTTTTTAGGGTTTTTAGGGTCTTTTAGGGTTTTAACAATTTTTATGGTCCTTTAGGGATTTTATGGGTTTTAGAGTGTCTTAGTGTTTTTAGTTTATTTTAGACTCTTTTATTGGTTTTAAGGGTTTTTACTACCTTTTAATGTTTTTAGTGTCTTTTAGGTTTTTATGGTTTTTGCATCTTTTATGGTTTTTAAAGGGCTGTTTGTTTTGTTTTTTTGGGTTTCATGGTCTTTTAGTTTTTAAAGTCTTTTAGGTATTTAATGATCAATGGGGGTTTTTAAAAAAAGTATCTTTTACAGTTTTTAGGATCTTTTATGGATTTTAAAGTCTTTTACGGTTTTTAGGTTATTTGAATGCCTTTTGGGGTTTTAATTTTGTTAGGGTTTTATGTTTTTTGGGATACTTTATATTTTATTCTTATTTTCAATGTATTTTATGGTTTGTAGGGGTTTCATGCATTTTTATGGTTTTAGTGGTTATTTGGGGTTTTTGGTTTTTTTGGGATCTTAGGGGGGGTTTATTTTTTTGGTTTTTAGGGGTTTAATATTTAGAGTGGTGATTTTAGGTTTTTAGGGGTTTTATGTTTCTTAGGTATTCTATGGTTTTTATGGGGTTTGGGGTTTTTTATGGCCATTTAATGGGTTTATTTTTTTTTTGGTATTTTTAGGGGTGTTTTTCTTGTTTTAAATTTTTAGGATTTTTAGTGTCTTTTATAGATTTTAGGGGCTCTTAGTGTTTTAGTTTTTTAGTGGTTTTAGGTTTTTTATAGTTTTTACGGTTTAAAGGGGGATTTATGGTTTATGTGTTTTTAGGGTTTTAGAGTGTCAAAGGTTTTAGAGTTTTAATGTTTTTTATATTTTATTGGTTTTTATGTGTTTTTAATGGTTTTAATATTTTTTTTGTTTTTTGGTTGTTTTATATTTTTTTAAACTTTTTTAGTGTTTTAAGGTTTTTTAGGGTTTTTTGGTTTTTAGAGTTTTTTAGAGTTTTATACTGTTTTTTTGGGTCTTTTAGGGTTTTATTATGTTTTAGATGGTAGTAGGGGTTTTATTGATTTTTTATGGTCCTTTTAGTGGGGTTTTATGGTTTATTTTGTTTTTTTGGGTTTTAAGGTTTTTAGGATTTTTAGGATTTATTTTTGGGGTTTTTTGTTTTTTTAGGGTCTTTAGGTTTTTTTAGGTTTTTTAGGGGTTTTAGAGGTTTTTTATAGTTTTTAGGGGTTTGGAGGTTTTTGGATTTTTTCTAGGTTATTGGGGTTTAAAGGGGTTTAAAGGGGGTTTTAATATTTTAGGGTTTTTAGGTTTTTTAGGTAATTTTATGTTTTTTGGTTTTTAGTGTATTTTGGTGTTTTTTAGAGTTTTAGGATATTTTTTGATTTGTTGGGTGCTTTAGGTTTTTTGAGGGTTTTATGTTTTTATGGTATTGTTTTATGTTTTTTATGGTATTTAGGTTTTTTTCGCGTTATTATGCGTTTTTTAGTTTACAGTATTGGGTTTATGGTATTGGGTGTAAAAATTAGGGTTTTAGTTATAGAGTTTAGATTTCGGGGTGTAGGGTTTAAGGATTGTTCTGTAGGGTATATTTTTTGGGGTTTAGGGTTTAGGGTTTAGGAAGTAGGGTGAGGGCTATAGGGTGTTAGGTGTTTGGTTTTTTGTTTAGGGTGTAGGGTATTCGATATTAGGTGAAAGGTATAGGGTTTAGGGTGTAGGGATTCAGTATTAGGGTGTATTTTTAAGATTAATGGTTTTGAGGTGTTATTATGGTTTTAATAGTGTTTAAAATTTTTAGCTGTTTTTTGGGGTTTTTGGGTTTTCAGGGATTTTAAGGTATTTAGTGATTTGTGTGTGTTTTAAATGGGTTTTAGTGTTTTTATTTTCTTTTAGTATTTTTAGGGGTTTTAGGATTTTTTATATTTTTTATGGGTTTTAGGGGTTTTAAGGTATTTTTTTAGTTTTTTACTCTTTTTAGGGAGTTTATGGTTTTATGGTGTTTAGTTATTTTTATGGTTTTTAGGATTTTGGGGGGTCTTTATTGGTATTAGGGTTTTTTCAGTTTTTCTTATTGTTTTTTGGTTTTTTGGTTTTATAGGTTTTTATTAATGTTTTTATAGTCATTTTGGGTTTTAATAAGTTTTATGGGTTTTTGTTATTTTGGTGTTTTTAAGTGTCTAAATGGGGTTTTAGGGTTTTTAGGGTTTTTAGGGTTATTATATTTATTATTTTTTGTGTGGTTTTAAGAGGTTTTTGTGGTTTTAATGGTTTCTTAGGTTTTTTTGGGGGTTTGGTGTTTTTAGAGATTTGAGGATATTTAGGGCTTTCATAAAGTTTTTCAGGTATTTTAAGGCATCTTGTGTTTTAGGGTATTTTAGGATTTTTATGGTTTTTATGGTTTTTAGGGAATTGGTGTATTTTAAGGGTTTTTATGGTCTTTGGTGTATTTTTATTGTCTTTAGGATTTTTGGGGGTTTTTTTATTTTTTTGGCTTTTTGGGTTTTAGTGTATTTTAGAGTGTTTTTAGGGTTTTTAGGGTTTTTTTATTTTTTTTATGGTTTTACGGTTTTAGGGGATTACAGGTTTATTTGAGGTTTTAGAGGGTTTTAATTTGTTTTTAGTATTTTTATCATTTTTATGGTTCTTTAGGGTTTGTAAGGTTTTTAGGGGGTTTTTAGAGTTTTTATGTTCTTTTAGAGTTTTCAAAAAAAAATCAAGAGTTTTAGGGTTTCTAGATTTGAGGTTTATTTAGGGTTTTTAGGATTTTTTTAGTTTTTTCCTATTTGTTTACGGGTTTTGGTGTTTTATAACATTTTTTAGGTTTTTATATTTTTTATAGTTTTTGGGTTTTTTGTAGTTTTTGGGTTTATTATGGTTTTAAAGTTTTTATTTTTTTTTAAAGTTCATTGGTTTTTTATGGGGTTTTGAGTATTTTTATGGTTTTTTGTGGTTTTTATATTTTTTTGGGCTTTTAGATTTTGTAGAGTTTTTAGGGTTTTACTATTTTTATTGGTATTAAGATTTTTAGGTGAATTTTAGGGGTTTTATAGGGTTTAGGGAATTTTAGGGGTTTTAGGTTTTTAAAATACTTTTAGGGGTTTTTAAAGTTTTTATAATTTTTAGGTATTTTAGCGTTTTTAGGGGTTTTAGTGTTTTTTAGTGTTTTTAGGTTTTTAAGTGTTTTAATGGTTTTTAGTTTTTAGGGGTTTTAGTGGATTTTTTGTTTTTAAGGAGTTTCATGTTTTTTAGTGTTTTTAGGATTTTTTGGATTTTTAGTATTTTTAGGGTTCAGGGTTTTTGGTTTTTTTAGGATTTTTCAGGTTTTTATGGTTTTTTTATTTTTATAGGGTTTTTAGAGTTTTAAAAGGATTTATTGGTTCTTAGGGGTTTTGGGGGATTTTAGGATTTTGTATTGATTTTAGGTTGTCTTAGTGTTTTCAAAATTTTGGGATTTTTAGGGGTTTTAATGGGTTTTCATTTTTTGGGTTTTGAGGGTTTTTATGGTTTTAGAGTTCTTTTAGGGGTTTTAGGGGTTTTAATGGATTTTTAATTTTTAGGTTTTTTAGTGTTTTTAGGGTTTCTATGGTTTTTAGGTCTTTTAGTGATTTTTGGAAATTTATGGGTATTTTAGGGATATTTTATGTTTTTTTTGGGGGGTTTAGTGTTTTAGGGTTTTTATTGGGTTTTTAGGGTGTTTCATGTTTTTAGGGATTTTTTGGATTTTTAGGGGTTTTTAGGTTTTTTGAGGGATTTTAGTGTTTATTAGTGTTTTTTGGTTTTTAGATTTTTGGGGTTTTTAGGGTTATCTAGGGTCTTTTGTATTTTTTCTTGTTTTAAGGTTACCTTATTTGTGTTTTATGGTTTTTATAGTTTTATTATTTTAAGGGATTTTAGTGTTTTTAGGATTTTTAAGAGGTTTTTGTATTTTGGGGGGTTGTATGGTTTTTAAGGGTATTAGTGTTTTCTACAATTTTATATTTGTCGGGGGGTTTAGGTTTTTTTAATGTGTTTTATGGGTTTTTAGGGTATTTAGGGGTTCCTAGGGTTTTAAGGGGGTTTAAATGTTTTTAGTTTTTTAATGGTTTTTGGGTTCTTTTGGTTTTATGGTCTTTTAGGGTTTTTTTTCAAATTTTAATGTTTTTAAAGTTTTTTATGGTTTTTAGGGTTTTTTTATATTTTTGTGAGTTTTTTATGTTTTTTGGGATTTAGGGGTTTTTTGGAATTTTTCATTTTTTAGGATTTTATAGGGTCTTTAAGTGTTTTAGTTTGTTTTAGGGGTCTTCTAGTTTTTTTGAGTTTTATGGATTTTAGGGGTTTTTTGGGTCCTATAGAGTCTTTTGCTGCTTTTAGGGTCCTTTGGGGTTTTTTAGGGTTTCTAGGTTTCATTAGGAATTTAAGGGTTTTTAGGTCATTTTTTGGGGTTTTAGTGATTTTATGGTATTTTTGTTTTTAGGTTCTTGGGGGGTTTTAGATCTTTCTTTAGGGTTTCTTAGCGTTTTTGGGTTTTTATATTTTTAAGTGCTTTAGGGTTTTAGGGGTTTGGGGTAGGGTTGTTTGGTTTTCTAGGGTTATTAGGGTTTTTAGGTTTTTAATGATTTTAGGGTTTTTATGGTTTTGGGGTGTTTTATCATCTTAAGATATTTAAGAGTATTTATGGGCTTTTTGATTTTTTTTTTTTTTTGATTTTTTGGTTGTGTTCATGTTTTTTTAGTGTTTTTACGATTTTTTGGGGCATTTGAGGTTTTTTAGGGATTTTTGTGTTTTTATGGGTTTTTGGATTTGAGGGTTTTTTAGGGGATGTATTATTTTAATGGATTTTAGGGTTTTTAGGTTTTTAGGGGCTTTCATGTTTTGTAATGGTTATTATGGTTTTTTAGTGTTTTATGGTTTTTATATTTTTAGGGTTTTATAGTATTTATGGTTTTTAATTATTTCAGTGTTTTTTGGGATTTTAGGTTTTTTATTTTTTTATGATTTTAAGGGGGTTTTATAGTTGTGAGGGAGTTCAGGGTCTTTTAGTGTTTTGGGGGGTGTTAGGAGTTTTAGGTATTTTTAGAGTTTTCGGGGGTTTTTTGAATCATTTATGGTTTTTAGGGTTTATAGAGTAGGTTAATTTTTTTATGGTTTTTTGTGTGTTTGAGAGTTTTTTTAGTGTTTTAGGGTATTTATAGTCTTTATAGGGGATTTTGGATCTTTTAGGGTTTTTAATGTTTCTAGGGTCCTTTAATGATTTAGGTGGGTTTTAATGTTCATTTTTTTATTAGGATTATTTAGGATATTTATGGTCTTTTTTGGTTTTTTTGGGGGTGTTAGGGTTTTATAGATTTTTTGTGTTTGGGGGTATAGTGTTTTTAAGTATTTCTTTCGACCTTTAGGGTTTTAGGGTTTTAGTTTTTTTTGTTCTTATATTTTTTTAGGATTCTTAGGATTTTTTAAGGTTTGTAGGGATTTTCAAAGTTTTTTGGGTATTTTATGTAATTTTTTGGTTTTATAGGGGTTTTAGGTTCTCTTTAGTGTTTATTGGTTTTTTGGGTGTTTTTAGGGTCCTTTTGGGGTATTAGGTATTTTTTGGTTTTTAAGCTCTTTAGGTTTTTTAGAGTACTTAGGGTTTATAAATGGATTTTAGGGTTTTTTGGATTTTTGGGTTTTTTAAGGTTTTAGGGGTTTTAGGATTTTTGTGATTTTTAGGGGTTACAGGTGGTTATGGTTTTTAAATGTTTTGGGGTTTTGAGTTTTTTATGTTTTTTAGTGCTTTTAGGGATTTTGGGCGTTTTAAGTTTTTTTAGGGTTTTCGTTTTTTTAGTGTTTTAAGGTTTTTTAAGGTTTTTGTTTTGGTTTAAGGGTTTATGTGGGTTAGGGGTCTCTTATTTATTTAGGGTTATTAGTGTCTTTTTATGGTTTCTTTAGGGTTTAGGGGTATTTTGTGTTCTTTAGTTTTTAGGGTCTTTTAGGTGTTTTGGTATTTTATCATATTTTAGGGTTTTCAAGGATTTTTAGGGTTTATGTGATTTTTATGTTTATTAGTGTTTTATGGTTTTTAGTTTTTAGTGATTAAGGTGTAGGATTTTAGGTTTAAGGTGAATGGTATAGGTTTTAGGGTATAGGTTTTATGGTCTAGGGTGTTGGGCATAGGGTTTAGGGTGTACAGTTTAGCATTTTGGGTGTAGGGTATAGGGTTTCATTTTCAGTTTTTGGTTGTAGGGTATAGAGTTTCATGTGTAGGTTTATGGTTTAGGGTGAAGAGTATAGGGTTTAGAATTTATGGTTTAGGGTTTACTGTGTAGAGTATAGATGTTGAGTTTTTAGTGGTTTTCTATGATTTTTTGGAGTATTTAAATATTTTGGGATTTTAACTGTTTTCTTTGATTTTTTAGTTTTTTTAGTGTTTTTATGAATTTTATGAATTTTTCAGGTTATATTGTTTTTATGGTTTTTAAAAAAAAAATTGTGTTTTTTTGGGTTTAGTGGCATTTAGGGGTTTTTTGGGGTTTTAGGGGTCTTTTAACTGTTTTTGGTGTTATTATGGATTTTAATGATTTTGTGTGTTTTTAAATGATTTATAGATTATAGGGCTATTTTAGGGTTTTAAGAGTTTCGTTTCTTATCTGAGTTTTACGATTTTTTGTGTTTTAAGGGGTTTTTTTGGGTTTTTATGGTTTTTTGTGCTTTTTAGGGTTTTTAGGTTCCTTTGGTGTTTCTAGTTTTTTAAGGTTTTTAAGGTTTTTAGGGTATTTAGTCTTATTTTAGGGTTTTTAAGTGTTTTTAGGGGTTCTAAGGTCTTCTCAATTCATTTATATTTTTTATGGTATTTTAGGGGTTTTATCCTTTTTAGATTTATTTAGAATTTTTAGGGGGTTTAAGGATTTTATTTGTTCTTGGCGGGGGGTTTAGGGATTTTATTTTTTTTATAGTTTTATGGGATTTAATTAATTTTAGGGGTTTTTAAAAGTTTTTACACGATTTATTTAATTTTTTCACAGTTTGTAGGATTTTTAGGGTTTGTAGGTCCCCTAGGGTTCTTTTGGGTTCTTTATGATTTTTAGGGTTTTCATTGTTTTTTAGGGGATTTAGTGTGTTTTAGAGTTTTATAGCCTCTATTGGCGGTTTTATTGTGTTTTAGGGTGTTTTTATGTTTTATAATGCCTTTTAATGGTCCTTTTAGTGGTTTTTGTGTTTTTTTTGTTTTTATGGTCATTAGGGTTTTTAGGATTTTTTGGGTTTTATTTTGGGTTTTCTACGGTTTTTTGGGGGTTTAATGGGGGGTTTGGTTTTATTATTTTTAGGTTTTCTAGGATTTTCGGGTTTTATTCAGGTAAATTATGGTTTTAGTGGTTTTTAGGAGTTTTTTAGGTTTGGGGGGGAGGGGTTCTGGGTTTAAGGGGGGTTTTGTGCTTTTAGAAGTTTTACAGGGTTTTCGGAACTTTTATACTTCTAGAGATATTTAGGGCCTTTAGGGGTTATTTAAAGTTTTAGGGTTATTTATGGTTTTTTAGGGAAATTTAGGTTTTAGGTTATTTTAGGGTTTTATTCATTTTTATAGGTTTTAAGGGTTTATGGTTGTTTAGTGTTTTTATGGTTTTACTAGTATTTAAGGTATAGGTAATAGAGATTAGGGTTTAGGGTGTAGGTTTTTGGTTTTATGGTGTATGGTTTAGTGTGTAGGGTGTAATATTTATGGTTTAAACTATAGGGTATAGGGTTTAGGGTGTGGGGTTTAGGGTTTATAGTGTAGGGTTTAGGGCTTAGGGAGTAGGGTTTTGGGTTTTGGGTGTAGGGTATAGGATTTTGGGCATTTGGTAAAAGGTTCAGTTTGCATTGTATAGGGTTTATTGTCTGAGGTTTAGGGTTTAGAGTTCTGGGTATAGGTTTTAAGGTTTTAGGGATTTTAAAGCTTTTGAGGTTTTAAGGGTTTTAGGGGTTTTTAGGATTTTTAGGGTTGTTAGGGTTGTAGGGGAGTTTAAGGTTTTATATGATTTTTAATTCTTGTTAGGATTTTGAGTTTTTTAAGCGTTTTGTGGGTTTTAAGTTTTTTAGGTGTTTTATGGAATTGTTAGGGTTTTTTGGTTTTTTTAAAGATTTTAGGGTTTTAGGGTTTTTTGGGTTTTTAATGGTTTTAGGTTTTTTTTTAAACATTTTGGGGTTTTAGTGTATTTTTAGAGTTTTTGGTTTTTATGGGTTTTTGGGTATTTAAGGCTTTTAGGATTTTAGGGATTTTTATGTATTTTAATGGTTTTAATGATTTCTGGTTTTTTAAGGTTGTAAGTGTTTTTAGGGTTTTATAACTTTTAGGGGGTTTTTAGTTTTTTAGGCATTTTAAGGTTTTTTATGTGCCTGTTTGGTATTGAAATGGTTTTTTTTGATTTTTTAGGGTTTTTTTTATTATTTTTATTTTTTATCGTTTTAGTGTTTTGGGGGGTTTTATGGGTTTTAAAGGTTTTAGGGTTTTAAGTGTTTTTTGGGTTTTTAATGGTTTTTGGGGTTTTATGTGTTTTTAGTGATTTTAATGTTTTGAGATTTATATCATTGTTTTTTTGGGTTTTTAGTGTTCATTTTGGTTAATAGGTTTTTTAGGTGTTTTTAGGTCTGTATGGTTTCTTAGGGGTTTTACAGGTTTTGAAGGTTTATTGGGGTTTTTGGGTTTTTGAGTTTTTTCAAGGTTTTAATAAAATTTTTATGTTTTTTTAGGTTCGTAGGGATTTATATTTTTTAGTGGTTTTAATTATTTTAATTTTTTCCTAAATTTTTATATGTTATTTAGGGTGTTTGTGGGTTTTAACGCTTTTATGAGATTTTTTGGGTTTTTAGGGTTTTAGGGGGGTTTTCAAATTTTTTTATTTTAATTTTTTTATGGTGTTATGGTGTTTTAGGGTTTCTAGTGTTTTAAAATTTTTAGGGGTTGGCAGTTTTTAAGATTTAAAATAGGTTTTTAGATTTTTTAGGGTTTTTAAGTTATTTAAGGGTTTTTATGGGAATTTTAGGATATTTTAAGGGTTTTATTTTTTTTGGGTCTTTTAGGAGTTTTAGGGTGTATATGATCTTTTACAGAGGTTTAGAGGGTTTTAAGGGTTTCAGGTTTCTTTTTTTTGAGTTTTTTAGGGGTTATGGGGTCTTTTAGGGTTTTCGGGGGTTTTATGATTTCTAATAGTTTTTTTGGTTTTTATTATTTTTATTATTTTTAGGGTTTTCAGTGTTATATGTTTTTTGTGGTTTTTAGGTTTTTAGGCTTTTAGGGGATTTTAGATTTTTAGGACTTTTAACTATTTGTAGGGGTTTTTTGGGTTTTAATAATTTTTTATAGGGTTTTTAGGTTTTCAAGGATTTTTAGTGTTATTAGGGTTTCTGGGATGCATCTAAATTAATGGGTTTTTCGGTTTATAGGTTTTTTTATTTTTTTTAGGGGGTCTTAGGGTTTTAAATGGATTTTATGGTTGGGGTTTGGTTTTTTGGGTTTTATCTATTTTATGGGTTTTTATGGGAATTTAGGGTTTTCTGGTTTTTAGGGGTTTAGCGGTTCTTAATATTTGGGGGGGTTAGGGATTTTAAATGTTTTTAGGTTTTCATTTTTTTGGGTTTTTTGTATTTTTATGGTCATTCCGGGTTTTTTATGTTTCTGGGGTATTTTAATGTTTTTAGGGGTTTTAGGGTCTTTTATGCCATTTTATGGGGGTTTAAGTGTCTTTAGGGGTACATAGGTCTTTTAGGGTTTTTTGGGACATTGAGTTTTTTAAGGGTGTGTAATGATTTCAATAGATTTTAGGGATTTCAATTTGTTTTTAGGGTTTAAGTGTTTTTAGGGTCCTCTAATGGGCTTTAGGGGCCTCTAGGGGAATATGATCTTTTTTGGTCCCTTGTGATTTTGGGGTTGGGGGTGGTTAGGGCCCTTTAGGTTTCTAGGTTCATTTGTCATTTTATGTTTTTGTGGGCTTTGAATATTTTATGTTCTTTTCGAGGCTTTTTATTTTTTTAGGAATTTTTATAGTTTTTAGGGTTTTTTAGGATTTTTTGGGGTTTCAGGGGTTTTATAATTTTTAGGGTTTTAGGTGTTTTAGGGTTTTTTTCAGGATTTTAGTGTTTTCAGGGGTTTTGGATTTTTTGGGTTTTTAGTGTTATGAGGTTTTGTTTTGCTTTTAGGGGTTTATTAGGTGGTTTTTGAGTTTACAGGGGTTTAAGGTTATTTATGGTTTTAGTGGTTTTCAATGTTTTAGTTGTTTTTGTGGTCTTTTAGTGTTTTTTGATTTTTTGTTCTTTCATTGTTTTTTAGGTTTTTTAGGGTAATTTATGGTTTTGTTAGTGATTTTTGGTTCGTTGTGGGGTTTAAGGGAGTTTTAGGATTTTTAAGGATTTTTGGATCCTTTTGGATTTTTAGGGAGATTTAGGTTTTGTTTGTGAATTTTGGGTCTTTTAGGGGTTTTAAAGAATTTTTAAGGGTTTTAGGTTCCTTTAGATATTTTTTAAGTTTTTATAGTCTATTAGTGTTTTTTATAATTCCTTATAGTTTTTAAGGTTTTTGGTGAATTTTATGGGTTTTTTTGGATTTTAGTGTTTTATGGTTTTTTAGGATTTTCAGCGGTTTGGGGGGTTTTTATGTGTTTTATGGTTTTTTGTATAGTTTTAAAGTTTTATATGGTTTTTTTTTTGGATTTTAGTTTTTTATGGTTTTTTAGGATTTTTAGGGGTTTTGGGGGTTTTTATGTGTTTTATGGTTTTTTGTGTAGTTTTAAAGTTTTATATGGTTTTTTTGTGGTTTTAGGGTTTTTTTGGGTTTTTAGTGTTTTTTAGTGATGTAGTGATTTTTTTATATTTAGGGTTTTTTGTATTTTAAATAGGTTCTATTATTTTTAATTGGATTTCTGGGTTTTTAAGGTGTTTAGGATTTTTGTGGTTTTTACAAGACTTTAGGATATTTAGCAGTTGTAATGGTTTTTTGGGTTTTTTGGGTTTTTAGGTTTTTAGGGTTTTTTTAGGGGTTTTA
Source organism: Viscum album (assembly GCA_963277665.1). Classification (NCBI taxonomy): domain Eukaryota; kingdom Viridiplantae; phylum Streptophyta; class Magnoliopsida; order Santalales; family Viscaceae; genus Viscum; species Viscum album. The sequence goes on from CAUJRU010000492.1 coordinate 584,613, forward strand.
TGGTTTTTTATGTTTTTAGGGGGTTTTATAGTTTTATAGTTTTTGTGTTTTTGGGATTTTTTGTGTTTTTCATTTTTTAGTGGTTTTTAATTATTTTAAGGGTTTTATTGGTTTTTTGGGTTTTTGGGTTTTTAGGGGGTTTTAATGTTTTTAGGGTTTTTCATTGATTCTTTAATCGGTTTTAGGGTTTTAGTGGTATATAGGGTTTGGGGATTTCACTAGTGCAGAAAACGTTTTTTACGTCGGTTATTTTTTATTATTTACGTCGGTTTTTAGGCGACGTTAATACAGACGACGTTATAAATAACGTTTTTTACGTCGGTTATTTAAAACCGACGTAATATCCCTAACTTCACGGTGGTTATCACGTCGGTTCATATAATAACCGACGTGATAAATATGCGCGGGGGGGCTTTATCACGTCGGTTATTCCCTAAACCGACGTGCTAAAAGGCCTGGGATATCGTTTATCACGTCGGTTATGTCATAACCGACGTGATAAACCCTTCCCCTGGCCTATTACCACGTCGGTTATTTAGGAAACCGACGTGATAAAAAGGCCTGGGAAACGTTTTAGCACGTCGGTTATTCAATAACCGACGTGGTAAATCGATTCCCAGGCCTTTTATCACGTCGGTTATACTAAGCACCGACGTGATAAAATCCCCGGGAAAGGTTTATCACGTCGGTTCTAGAAAAAACCGACGTGATAAACCCCTACCGATTTATTTACCACGTCGGTTATTTTATAACCGACGTGAAAGAATTTTTTTTTTTTTTAAATAATAGCACTGCTCTCACCAAAAAGCAACCAGAAACCAAACAAAAATAACCATGCCAGCCCTCCCCCAAGCCCCAACTGAACCCCACCCTCATCTATACCCACCTAACAACCTGGCCAGCCCTCCCCCACCACATTGGAGCCCCACCACAACCCTTGGACACCCCTCCCATATCCCTTGGACACCCTCCACCCCTTGGACACCCCCAAGACCCCTAGTACAGCCTCAAACACCCATTGGACACCCCCCCACACCTTGACAGCCCTCCCAGACCCCTTGGACACCCCCCCCCCCTCATTTACACCCAACCTGCCCCTTGGACACCCCCCCACCCCTTCGACAGCCCCCCCACCCTCATTTACACCCCCCGAACACTAGGACAGCCCCAAACACCCCTTGGACACCCCTCCCATATCCCTTGGACACCCCCCCACCCCTTGGACACCCCCCACCCACTGGACAGCCCCCCACCCCCTGGACACCCCCCCGACCCCTTGGAAACCCCCCCTACCCCTTGGAAACCCCCCCTACCCCTTGGAAACCCCCCCTACCCCTTGGAAACCCCCCCATCCCCTTGGACAGCCCCAAACACCCCTTGGACACCCCTCCTATATCCCTTGGACACCCCCCCACCACTTGGACACCCAACCGACTCCTTGGACAGCCCCAAACACACCTTGGACACCCCTCCCATATCCCTTGGACACCCCCCACCCCTTGGACACCCCCACCCTCATTTACACCCCCCCCCCCCCCCGACCCCTAGGACAGCCCCAAACACACCTTGGACACCCCTCCCATATCCCTTGGACACCCCCCAAACACCCACCCACCCCCTTGGAACCTCTCCCCCCATACCAAAATCCAGACCAGAAAAACCATCAACAGTAGACCAAAACAAGAAGTAGAGAAAAATTAAACATTCACTTATATAACATTCAAAACTTACAATGTCAACTTCAAAAAAAACTAAATCCAACCTAAACGACTACGAAATACACAATTACATTGACAATATTCAAAATTACATTTTACATTACAAACAACTAAAAGTCAATCGAACCTGTAAAATAATTTGACCACTCCACTTGTAAGTGTTTGATATCTTCAGCAGTAAAGGGTTGAGGGTCATCAAAAAGCTACAAAGGAAAAGGATAGTAGTCAACGTGTATAATGAATAAATCAAATTGAAATATTATTAGAAAGAGGAAATCTTACCAGGTCAAAACTCAGAACTGTCCCAGTTGTTATTATTTCATACATAAATCTTAACATGTAATATCCGCATTCGATGATGCCTTGTTGCTCATGACATTTCTGTTTGAATGAGTGTAAATTCAATATATTATTTTTATGTAATAAATCAAAATGTACAAATTATAAATGGATATTTACCTTCGCATGTACATATTTGATCTTGTAATTCCTTTTCTTTGCGCTTTTTCGAAAGTGGACCCATGCCCTGTTAGAAAATAATACGAATGGGGTAAATTTAAAATTCATTATAATATATAAAACTATTGTGAAATTGAAACTTACGTTTCCAATATATTCTTAAAACTTTCTCGCACATCATCATGGAGAGAGCATATCCAATAAAGTGTTTTCTCCCTAGGGCAAAAAACCCCTAACATCCAATGATCCCTGAGAAAAGGAAATTTAACGTTAGTGGTTTTTTATGTTAAAATATAATTAACTCTTTGAGAGGGATGTGTTTCATACCTCTCACAAAAAGGCATCATCCAACACTGTGTGATTACATTCTTTTCAAATCTATCAGCAATATAAAGCATTCTTTGTTCCTCATCCAATGCACATGCTTCAGGGGAAATCAATTGTGGGTCCATGAATCCATATACATCTGTCAGCTCATTCCTCTCACAAATTTTATACATATACCTAATACAAAGCAGACATAAGTATACATTTTTAATAAATATAACGCAAGGAAAAGGAGTTAAGACTTACATGATAAAAATTTGCACCACGTTGATGCCCATCTTATCTCCAGTGACAAACTCCATGATATCACTTTTCATAATCCCCACACATAGTTCACGTCCACAGACATGAGCTTCCATTGTAAAGTCATAATGATCCGCCAACAAATTTGAATATCTTGACAATTTGTCAAGACTGCTAGTATCTGCATCTGATGTCATAGCTATCTGTCTTTGTTGTTGTCTATACAGTATTTCTTTACCTTTGAAGTATTCCTGTAAAAATAAATTGAAAAATATATTAGTTTTCAAATGATAAAACATTAATAAAAATATAAAATAAAAGATATAACATCCATACCTCTATGGTAATGAGTCGAAGAAGTCTGGATGGCCAAAGTAAAAAATGGCTGATACTATGTCCAACTGTCGTCACCTCATCTGTAGGTAATGGTATCCGAGCTGATCTATCTATAATATCCTGTACAGTGACCCTCTGATTCTCTACCTCTAACTGTTGATGATGAACTGTATCTCCTATACAATATACCATCCCATATGCAACTATATGATGTTGAGGATCATCAACATACAACTCACAATAAGTAGGTAGCTGCGGCGGAGGAGGAGGATCAAAAATGGGGTCCGCAGGCTGAGGTGGGGGAGTGGGAGCTACTGGGAGAGGTGGAGTGGGAGCTGCACCCTGAAATTGTCTTTGCAAGTCTGCAAACATTAACTGCACCGATGCTCTAATCTTGTCCTCCATTGTCGCATTAATATTATGGACTTCAGCCTCCAACGATTCTATTTTTTTTTTATAAACTCCCTCAACGTTAGAAGTTGAGGAACGTGGCAACACTTTTCTTACCGATACACCTGCCGAATATCCTCTTACACGGCCAGGATGTTCGGGCTTTCCCAATGCCACAGATAAAATATCTTCCCTCCCAGATGGTGTAAATGTCCCCTGTGAACTCTGCTCCTCAAGAGAGTCCTGTAATAATTAATTGAACTTTTCTATAATGATTGGAAATATATGACGAAAATAGTAAACTTAAATAAATAAAATAGATATCTTACAATCCTCTCAACTACGAGTCTCGATTCTTCTGAAAGATATTGTCCTTTTTTGCCCTTCCGAGCTCTTTTCCATTTCTCATGTCTAGATGGAGGGGATGGAGGGGCCACCTCTCCAGAGCTTGAAGACTCAGCTCTTAGTTGTTGAAATTTTTCTGCCATCATTTGTTCTTCCAATAATGCATACCCTCCCCGAGATAAACTATGAGGGTATACATTTTTAGATTGGATCTCTTGATGAGCTTTCCTTGTTTGCTGTAAATTAAGAATAAGTAATCATTAACAAAACAATAATAAGATCATTTATATAAGAAAGCTTATAAAAGTTTACATTGCCCTTACCAAAAATGATTCTTTTCTTCTACTTTCAAAAAATTGTCTCCATGTGTCTTCATCTATAAAAGGATATATACGACATGGATTCTCACGACTCCTATGACCATAAATGAAATCAGATGAGAGGGTTGATTTGAAATCCCTCCATCTCCTAGCAGCCAACGATAAGCATTTCTTCCTGACTCCTCCAGTGTCAGGAATATCAAATGTCATCTGATAAAAAAGAGGTTAAAAATATTATATATACTAGAAACATTTAAAGAACAGTCAAACAATAGCAAAAGATCTTACCAAAATGGTCTCCCACAGCTGAGAAATTATCGCCTTATCCACACTTCTCCAATCATCATAAAGAATGCTTACTTTGCTCTTAGCCTGAGTTGCTACAAAACCCTTAAAATCTTTAGCATTTGGACCTCTAGGAAGATCATCCTCATCAAACTCCACGACTATCCTCTCCTCCTTCGTACGGGCAAGTGATAATTTTGGTAAACGTGTGCACCCACGCTTACCAACCTTTGAACTCTTTTTCGTAATAGGAGCATGTGAATGTTCCTCCCCAGATGTATGACCAATATGCTCATCTCCAGAATCATGTGGCTGATCAACTGATTGATCTGTCATTTTCCTTCAAATCAAAAAAACAAACATTAGTTCACAAATAGAAAAGTGTACTAAATTACATAATAGTAAACATCGGTAATATGATAAGCATGTTAAACAATGATAAACATGGTAAACACAGGCAAAATGTTGCCAAGGAGTTGGCATAAGAAAGCTGAAAAGTGGACTCACTGATGCCACCGGCCGGCCGCTGGCTCACCACCGGCCGGCCGGTGGAGCAGACAGCCTTCCTCTGTCTGGACCACCGGCCGGCCGGTGGATCACCACCGGCTGTCTGGACCACCGGCCGGCCGGTGGATCACCACCGGCTGGCCGGTGGACCAGACAGAGAGCCTTCCTCTCTGTCTAAACCACCGGCCGGCCGCTGGCTCCTCACCGGCCGGCCGCTGGTGATCCAGACAGAGAGGAAGGCTCTCTGTCTGGTCCACCGGGCGGCCGGTGGTGATCCAGCGACCGGCCGGTGGACCAGACAGAGAGCCTTCCTCTCTGTTTGAACCACCGGCCGGCCGCTGGCTCAACACCGGCCGGCCGCTGGTGATCCAGACAGAGAGGCTCTGTCTCTGTCTGTACCACCGGCCGGCCGCTGGCTCACCACCGGCCGGCCGGTGGTTCAGACAGAGAGCCTTCCTCTCTGTCTGAACCACCGGCCGGCCGCTGGCTCAACACCGGCCGGCCGCTGGTGATCCAGACAGAGAGGAAGGCTCTCTGTCTGAACCACCGGCCGGCCGGTGGTGAGCCAGCGGCCGGCCGGTGGTACAGACAGAGAGGACCGGTTGCCGGTGCGCGCAGGACT